>BPLT01000239.1:0-612500 GCA_019656295.1 Rhododendron mucronatum var. ripense
ATTTGTTTCATCATCGAAACATTTAAAGAACCTCCGAGGTCAAGATTGAGGTGTCTATAGCTGCGTTCTTATGAACTTAACTTAAATTTAAAAGTTGTCCTTATTTGAATTTTTTTCGCATTTGTTAGGTTTGTTCTATATTTTTGTGGGTTATTGATTCGTCTCGACGGAAGGAATTAGAAAAGTAAATTTTTTAACTCTTTTTTATAGGCAACAAAATTTTATTAAGAATTCGACAAGGTATACATCGGGGATACCCAAGTATTTTGAGAAGTAACTACTTTTTAGAGAAAAAAAATTACTCCCTCCGTCCCATAATATTTGTCCGGTCCGCAAAACGGAGACCACAAAATAATGCATTTCTTTCAAGAAAAAATTCAAATTTTTTTCACAAGTTAAAAGAATTCGTCGAGATCTAGTAAGTTGTTAAAGTCTAAAAAATTACTTTTATGAAAATCAAGGCTCCATACGCCATCGCATGGCAATTCACACCATGACCAGAGATATCACAAAAAATTATTTTATTACAGTCTGACTCCAAAAATCGAACCACATTCAATTATGTATGAACAATCCTATCAACCAACCAGATCAATTCTTGAAGCTTTAAATTCTACTTCACAAACATGTCTTTGCTAGACAGCCTAGACTTATACAAAATGTCAACTCTTTCTCCCTTAAAAAAAAAAAATGTTATTCCTACTCCTCGCTTTTCTCTTCTTCCATACTTGCCTACACTCAACCTCCGTCTCCGAAGACCCCCGCTGGACTATTTGCACCACCACCACCCCCACTTACACCCTCAATTCCACATTCTCCGCCACTCTCACAACCGCCCTCACCACTCTCCAAACCACCACTGCCGCCACCGGCTTTGCCACCAGCACCGCCACCAACCCCACCACTAATACCTCCGTCACCGCCCTCGCCCTCTGCCGCTCCAGCACCTCCCCACCCGACTGCCAAACCTGCGTCGCCGCAGCTGCCTTAGGTATGTTGAATGATATACCTGATTTGTTTTTTTAGAGATTTATTGCCTTAATTAATAAGTTAAAAAAAAAGAAATTATTATATGAGTTGGCAAACAAGAAATTATTCGGTGGGTTTATATGAGTTAAAAAAAAGTAAACTGATTTTCACTCTTCACTTTTTACCGACGGCGCTCCAAGCAAATATCAATTTCCTAAAAAAAAAAGTAGAGTAGTTTTAATGTTTTATTATATCTCTCCATGCTCTGTACTATTGAAAAATTATTCAATGCTCCTCGCTGACACATGACTTTCAACCATAAATGGCGGTGAGACTTAGTACAATGTGTATGGAGTATAAAGTACAAATACCAACACAAACACAAATGTGTGGTGAAAAGAAGCCTAATTACTCGGGTGCTAATAGTTAGTCATTCTCCCCCACTGTGCGTGAATTTGAGAGAGATCGAGGGAGTTGCTTTTGCTCCGTCCCAAAATATATGTCCAGTATACATAAAAAAGATTCAACAATTTTTATTTATAAATTTGAGAAACCCGTTAATATCTAATAAATGGTTGAATTTTTTTAAAAAAATAGATTATTTTCAAGTTCTCATTTTACTGAGACAAACATTTTGAGACGGATGTATAGTATCAATTTATATACTAATTGTCGGTGTGAATTTATGTTTCCCACCTCTTTCAGGTATCCACAGTGAATGTCCAAATAACATAGCGGCGCAAGTTTGGTACACCTACTGCATGCTCCGCTACTCCCCCATCAACTTTGTAAACCGATCAGACACCTCTCTCGCATTCCGTATATATGACACGCGCAACGCGCCGGATGAATCCTCGTACGATCTCAAGGTCAATATGTTGATCAGGAACCTATCGTATGTTGCCGGTGCATCGGATAATAGATCTGCCGTGGGGATCGGAGGACTGTGTTGATCGGGAGTCTAAACATCTACGGGTATGTGGATTGCACCCGAGATATCGACGGTGGAGATTGCACCACGTGTTTGTTAATGGCTACTTATTGGATTCGGTCGTGTTGTCTTCGGAAGTGGGCCGGGTGGATTGTCACTCCCACGTGTAATATTCAGTTCAATATGAACCCCGTTCACAAGGACTGGATTAATAATCCACAAGAAATTGACACGGATATTTCATCACCGGCGCCGGAGGTGGGGCTGGCGGCAAATGAGGGTGGCGGTGGAGAAGGCAGGAAGGAGAGGAGTGTGGTGGTGGGGGTGTCATTTGCGGGAATAGTGGTAGTGGGGGTGGGGGTAATTTGGTGGAGGCGGAGGGTTGAGAGAGGGAAGCATGCGGAGGAAATGGGGGATAACTCTATGATGATGAGAGAGGATATGGGGGTGAGATCTTCGTTGTATGATTTGGAAGTGTTGGTGGCTGCAACGGATAATTTTTCTCCGCCGAATCGGATTGGTGGTGGAGGATTTGGCTCTGTGTACCGGGTAATCCACAAATGCTACCTTCATTTTCTGATTTCTTTTGTCTAATGTAGAACAATAATGCCATGAGTATAATTAAAAATGGGAGTAATTATTCCCTGCCCCTCGAACACTACGTGACGGTATAACAAACTATTTTCAATCATATATTCGCATGGATTCCGCAGATTTTATGTTGAGGACCACACAAATGTATGATGGATGATGAGTTTCGAATACCTCGAGAGCATTGTATAATTTTTCATAAAATGGGTACACTGTCCACAACATCTAAGGCAGGATAGAAATGGACAGATGAGCGGACATCCATAGTTATCCACTTGAAATTAATTTTTTGTGTTAAAAAGGCAATAATAGGTGCACAAAGGAAAATGTTACCCCTCCGTCCATTTTTAAGTGTCTCGCTTTGTAACTCCAACTTATTTAGAAAATATTATCATTACACTTTTCACATCAATTTTTACCTCAACTTTCCCTACTTACCATTTATAGAGATATTATCATTACACTTTATACTTACTAACTTTTCAAAATGGAATCTATTTTTAGGGACAAAATGAAAATGTACAAACTTTTACCCACTAACTTTACAAAATGAACGCTTATTAAAGGGACAATCCAAAATGAAATACTGAACTTTAAAAAGAGGACACAGGGAGTACAATACATGAGAAAGTTCCATGAAAAGCAAATGGATGGTTAAGATGCATGAAATTCACAATGATTCACATTATTAATCATCCATTTGCTTTTCGAATTGGGGGATGATACTGTGCAGTAGTGTGCGCAGCACCAGTGCTGTGCACTTCCAAGCCATCAAATCGTGCATCAGATTGCTTGGATTTTATCTCTGCAATGAACGGCTCTTAATCATTGGTTGCCAAGATGAGATCTGAGCTGTCAGATACACGATATGACGGCTCGGAGGTGCACAACACCAACCCAAAATCTTTGCTTTTCATGGACAATGTCATGGAACTTGTTTATGTACCGTATCAACCCTGGTGCACAAATCATGGGAACAAATATTTTAGGAACAGTTCGGTGTACACGTGAATGTAGAATTCATGAACAATCTAGATATACTTTCTCACTTCATAATTCACATAGTAATGAGAAATTCACAAAAAAAAAAAAAAGTGGATACTGGTTTTTACACTCTCCTCCTTTCATCAACGCGTACACTTCTTAAACATGTGAATGTTACCTAATTAAATGGACTTTCGTGTGAACCTTTTTACTTATGAAAAAGAGTTATGTGGTAAATTCAATTGTAAGAGGACAATGTGGACCTAAAAAAAGAGGGTGTAAAAATCGTTCGTCAAAATTTAGTCAGAAATACACTTGTGATGCTTTTTTAATATAATAATAACACAATTTATGATGTGTGGAAGCTGATAATGCATGTTTTCAGGGGAAAATGCCTGATGGGGAAGAAATAGCAGTGACAAAGCTAAACGCTGGTTCAACGCAAGGAATTGAAGAGTTTTCAAATGAAGTCCGATTACTGCTGAAAATGCAACATAGAAATCTGGTCCGATTGCTCGGGTTCTTCATTCAAGGGGAGGAGATGATGTTGGTCTACGAGTATTTGCCCAACAAGAGCCTTGACTACTTCCTCTTTGGTAATTTATTGAGTTCTTAACTTAACAGGACGGTTTCGTGAACACCTATAAAAACACCCAAAATCTCAATTTCATAGTTCCCGATCAAATTTTTATGATCCGAATCGTTCAATATGTGCAGAATGTAATTTTAAGGGTGTATGCGAGAAATTAGCCAAAAAAAAATCCAGAAAGTGCTTATTTTGAGCAGTTTTTAACTGAACTGTTTAATAAATCTAAGCTAAAAACTGCTCATATTAAGCCCTTCCCGATCATTTTTTTTGCTAATTTATCGTAGGTACCCTTAAAATCACGTTCTGATCACATTGTGCGGCTCGAATCATCAAAATTTGATCGGGAACTATGAGTTATTTTTTAGGTGTTTTTTTGGATGTCTCTTGAATCGCCCTGCTTAACGTTATCCCAGAAAATTATTGACTTCTATATTATAAAAGGTCAATTTATTTCTAGTGAGCCCCGCCATAATCTATGACACGACGAGCATGTTGTGTTCTCTATGTAGGACGCGTTCTAGTGTTTCATTTATTTAGGTATCGGTGTCAGATCAACTTTTTTTTTTTTTTTTTGTAAGAATAGATATAGATTCGACAAGGCGAACAAAATGAATGATTTGCATAATCTTTTTGGACTTGAAATGGGGGCTCCATATAGAGAGCACAACAAGGTCAAATCTTGGGCCCCCAATTCCTCAATTTCTTAGTATATATGCAAAGTTGCAAACCAAATGTCAAATGTTTGTTTTAGAGAGATGTGGCTTAGAAAGTCCATTGAGCTAAACCTCCCACAACAATCGAATTGGGGAGTTCAGCCCATTGGACGCTCAACAATTGAACTAAACTCACTAGACTAAACTTATGATCGGAGAGAAGTCTTTGGGCAAGGAATATCATCTAGAAATATATTTAGGTCCTGTTATGCTAAACTTTTTATTTTTTAAATACTTATTTCTCGCTTTACGAGATAAGTCATTTTGTCACAATACATCACTGTTAATTTAAAAAATAAGTACTTATTTTCCTTAGAGAAACGAGACTACTAGCTAACATTGTTTGAAACTCGAGCAAAATAGGATCATCAATGTGTTTATAATGGATTTGACATCTAAATTTGCGGAATAAAAGGTATGGTACGAGCAAAATAGAAACATCTGTTCATAATGTAATTTACATCTAATTTTGTGGAATAAAAGGATGGCACACTGTACACACATTTTGAAGTCTGAACAGGTTACCAATCTATTTGTCCTGATTTCATGACTTTTGTGCTTGCAGACAAGAGTAGGAGCGCATTACTCGATTGGACAAAGCAATTTAACATTATACAAGGTGTGGCGAGGGGACTTTTATACCTCCATGAAGATTCTCAACTTAGAATCATCCACAGAGACATCAAAGTGAGCAACATCCTACTCGATGGACAGATGAATCCGAAAATATTGGATTTTGGCTTAGCAAGACTCTTTAGTGATGAACAAAGTCATGTCAAGACTCGTCGAATTATGGGGACATTGTAAGTATCATAACATCATAAAGCTTGATATTTATATATGCATTGGAAGATCTAAAAAGCATCTTTGAATTAGAAAGCAAAAGATCCTATTTTCTTGACCATGATGTTAATTAAAAGCTACATTTCTCTGATTTGTAGCGGTTACATGGCTCCAAAATATGTTATTCGATGAGTGATTTCAACCAAGAGTGATGTTTTCAGTTTTGGTATTGCATAGCTCCACCCATGCTTACCAGAACAACTTTAAGTCAATGCTTTAGTTTGAAGGTTTAAAATACTATTTTTTTGTTTTGTTTTGTTGAAATAGTGCTCCTCGCATTCTAATCACTCCTTTTCATTTTTTATCACTACATTTGAAAGCATCTGTTTGCTTGTAAAATCAATATTTTCTTTTTATCAATATGCAAAATCGTAGTTTTTAAACAATATATGTAAAATTATTATTATTTTTATTTATTTTTTTGGGTGAAACAGACGATAATGGTGGTCCCGGCCATTTTAAGGGTTTCACGAATATTTTCGAACAATAATACTTAATGAAAGTTAAATCATACTATAACTGTTTTTATATTCTCTTATGTATTTGGAAACCACAAATTAAAACGAAGAATTAATGGTTTGTTCAAAGAGCGTCATATATATATATATATATATATATAGAGAGAGAGAGAGAGAGAGAGAGAGAGAGAGAGTCTCATTCTCCTAAAGACCACCTTAACTTAATAAAATAAGAACCTCTCTTTCCCGATCGAATTTCGATGATCCGAGCCGTTCAATGTGTTCAGAACGTGATTTTAAGGATACTCGCGAATAATTAGGAAAAATAAAAGAGACCGGGAAGGGTTTCATCTGAGCAGTTTTTGTTTATTTTTTTTCAAACGGTTCAAATAAAAACTGCTCATAAGAAGCCCTTTCTGGTCTTTTTTTGGCCGATTCCTTGCGGGTACCCTTAAAATCACGATCTGAACACATTGAGTAGCTTGGATCATCAAAATTCAAACGAAAAATGGGAGAAATGGGGAGGTTCTTATTTTAACTAAAATAAGGACCTCTTCTAACTAAAATAAGAACTTCTTCATTTGAAAATAACTGTATATACATATATATATACATATATACGCATATGCATATTTGTATACGTATATGTGTGTGTGTATCTATATATATATACAGTCATTTTCAAATAAGGATGTCCTTATTTTAGTTAAAATAAGGACCTCTCCATTTCTCCCATTTTCAGTTCGAATTTCGATAATCCGAACCGCACAATGTGTTCAGAATATAATTTTAAGGGTACCCTCGTGAAATCGGCAAAAAAAAATGACCGGGAAGGGTTTCGTCCGATTAGTTTTTATTTGAACCGTTTGATAAAAAATAAACAAAAACTGCTCGGATGAAACCCTTTTCGGTCTTTTTTTTTGCTGATTTCTCACGGGTACCATTAAAATCACGTTCTGAACACATTGAGCAGATCGGATCATCGAAATTTGATCAGGAAAGGGAGGTCCTTATTTTATTAAGTTAAGGTGGTCCTTAGGAGAATGAGACTCTATATATATATCGATAAAGACTCGAACTTAATCAAGTATTTGTACTAAGGGCTCAAATGAAGTACGATACAAGAGATATACTTCATTCATCATTTTCATGAGCATTCCATTAGTCATGACTCATGAGACAACATTCAAAGGATGGTTTGGAGACGTACGTGTGCATGCACTCGGTAAAGCGATGAATGCTATATATCATGGAATATTTCAATTTTCTCCTTAATTTCTAGCATTGAAATCCGTATGTGACAAGAAACTTTTTGACTTCACTTTTATTATTATTATTTTGTTTTATGTTTTTCAAACAAAATGTTGTAACTCTATTTGTTTTAAAGTAGATACATGCTCTGTTTGGAAAAGTTTTATTTCTAATTTTTTGTTTTAGTTTCTAATATTTTTTGAAACAGGCACCACATATACATGTTTGTGTTACATACTGTTTTTACTTACAAAATAAATAACCAATTCCACTAGTTTACGAAAACTCTAGAAACACAAAAATTGAGTTTTTATTTATTTTGAATACACTTTCGGTACCAAGAAAACAAAAGCTACTATGGTCACCAAATATGATTTTTATTTTTATTTTTTAATAAATAAACAAAAACTCATTTCTTATTTTTCGCTGGCAACTTTATCGAACAGAGCATAAACAAAACGGTGACAGATAGCATAAACAAGTTCCAACTTTTTAATTTCCACTGTTGTACATACAATTATGTACTTTTGTTTCTTGACCCATGTGTTCAATTCTAGGATGGCGTGGCTTCCTTTCTTGACCCATTTGTTTCTACACTACACGGATGACCATTTCTATATAGGGTTCAAAACCAGAGTGAGAGCCCGTTCTGGAAAGGAAAATAAGTACTTATTTTTTAAGAAAATAATTTTGTCTTTTGTTTCTTGACCCATGTGTTCAATTCTATGGCTTCCTTTCTTGACCCATTTGGCCATTTGTTTCTACGGTACACGGATGACCATTTCTATATAGGGCTCAAAATCAGAGTGAAAAAATTGACCTTAATTTCATTTAAACTCTTTTTTAAATTAGAATTATTGTTCCTTTAATTGACTTGCATCCAATCTGCTTTACCAATGTCATTTTCTTGGGAAAAAATGAATACTAATTTTCTTGGGTTGACAATATTTTTTCAGTCTGACATGTTTGAACCTAGCTGACTGAAATTTTGGTTGAAAAATCATGTATTAATTACCACAGACAGAAATTAGTGAAGTGATAAACATGTAGCTAGGCACATTATCTGTGGGACTTGGGGGCTGCTGTACAACAGCATTCAGCAGCGCTTCCCCCAAGTCCTTATCTGTGCAAGCAATAATAATTGAAACGCTTCCAAGAGGGAGGGGGCAGTATAAAAAAAAATATTGTATTATAGAATCAGCTCACATGCACGACACATTACCTTTCTCTTTGCGCGCATACATCTGCACGCAGTCTTTGGTTGTCAAGTCCAACAACACACCCACACTCACCTAAAACAATCATTTTGAGCCATGAAGAATATCAAAATTAGGCTTCAGAACAAATGAAAGGTGATTTTTTTTTTTCTCTCAGACGACGCTCTGCTCGTGCATTGAAAAGAAACTGTTTTCAAAATTTGATTTAAAACCAATCTTATACGATATTTATAGTATTAATTTGAAAGAACGTTGAGTTTCATTTGGATAGAGCGTTTTAAACCATTGTTTAACCTTAGAATATGAGTCCTTTTTTCGACGATGAACCTTATATCGTATGTACTTTATGTTAGGAGTTGATTTCTTCTAATTTTGTCACATTCGAATTCAAACTCCGACTCTGTCCCTTAACTACGTTACATCAATTTTGAATCTAATCCATATTGTGCTCGATCTACCTTATTGATTATTTTGTCCGGAATGATTATTTTTCCCCTATTTGATGCACCCTTTGTTGAGTTTTTAATAAAATTTTGTTTCCTATCAAAAATAATTATTATGAATCCATAACATTTGGGGATAAAACCGTTGAATGGGCGTGCTAATTAATTTTGACCTCCCATACCAACATGAACATAAATTCTAGTAGAGTACATAATTGATTTCAATTATTGAGAGTATGAGAAAGAGTCACATGTTCTTATTTCCCACCAATTAAAATACTATTAATCTTATTTAGGGACGGCTACTAGCTACTAATCTTCTTCTTCTTCTTCTCCCCTCTCTCTCTCTCTCTCTCTCTCTTTAACGGAGGAACAACCCTATAGTTAGGCTATTAAATAGACCTGACTGCGCAATTCAAACTTTCGGAAGAGCTAGCGTAGCCACACTAATCATAGCGCCCCCCTCCCCCCCGCCCCCTTACTTTCAGGTTACTTTGTACTCATTCAGTGAAAAATTGAACACCAGACCTCTGCCCCCTTACTTTCAGGTTACTTTGCACTCATTCAGTGAAAAATTGAACACCAGACCTCCAAGAACACTCCCAAAACTTGGGCATTCGTCCGAACCACTGGGGCGACCGCTGCGACCCATGGATGTGTGTACTAATCTTATTTTCCCTCTAGTTTAATAGTTGAAGCAAAAAAAAAAAAAAAAAAATCATGATCGGTTTTTTTTTTTCAAAGCCTTTGATATATACGGAGTATTGTCCAAAAGCCTCTGGGCCCGAATACTGTTTTGATTTTTCTGTTACAAATCATTCATCCTAACATTATTAAGTTGACATTGAATCATACGGAGTATTTTTTTTTTTTCCTCCAATACGTTCTTCGTTTAACTATCAGGAGCGGAATTATGTGTACTGTTAGGATGTCATGCTCACACCCTACGACGTCCATTGATTTATTTATGTCATATCAAATATAACAATAACAATTTTTGATCGGAGAGTGGGTTTGGATTAATAAAAGTCAAAAACGACTTTTTTTTTTGGTCTCTATTCAAAAAAATTCTGTATTTATTAATTTTGTGTCAAACTTTTGTGACTTATTAATTTGTCTCGTCAAGAAGAATAGGAAAAGCAACAAAAAAAAAATTGATGAAATTCATATTTTTTTTTTAAGAAGACAAATATGTTAAAAAAAAAAGACTGTCTGTTTTACTTAATTTTGTCTTTATTCAAAAAATTATGAGTTTCGATCATAATTTCTTACTTTTCTGATTTCTCTCGATGAGACAAACAAATAAGTCACAAAAGTGTGACGCAAAACAAACAACTGCAAAAAAAAAATTGAATAAAAAAATGGGTGCTGCTAAATACAACTGCGAATTTGCTACAGGTAGCCAATTCAAAGGGTTTTTCCAAAAATTTCCTCCTTATAAATTGGCTACATGTAGCAAATTCACAGTTGTATTTAGCTGGATCCCAAAAAAATTACTTGACTCTTTTAATCCAAACCCTCCCGAAGTATATTATAGGGAGTGCAATTTTGTTCACCCTCCTTTTTGATTGGTTGAAATGGTATGAATCCCTCCACAAAGTGATGTTATGTTTACCATGCAATACACTTTTTGGTAAGTAAGATATCACTTTGTGGTGGTATCCACACCATTTCAACCAATAAGAAGGAGGATAATGTAATGTTCACCCTTTTAAGTAGAGAGTGAACAAAACTTAACTCTATTATAGGCAAGGATGGAACTAGGGGGGTCTAGTGGCGGCAACCGTCACGTACAATAACAATTTTAGAAATTGTAATTATTATATGTATAAAAAAATTATCCCCAATATATATAGTCTCACCACTGCTAAATTTTTTTTTCTTTATTTTTTGTTATATACTAGTCCTAAATCTTCTTCTTTTTTTTTTTTTTTATTTAAGAAAGGAGATCCAAAAAAGTATTTTAAAACGAAATTCAATGGGCCAAAATGAAATAATATAAAGGGAGGTATAATTAAGGGGGGAAAAAAACTCCACACTTTAACCTAAAAAATTAAAGTTAGTCATTTCGTACTCCTTGTGCAAATAACAAATATCATTTACTATAGTTTTTTGTTTTGTTAGTTTAATTTTTTGTAGAGTCGATGACTATTAATATTGTAATTTATCTTTTTAGTTTTTCAGTATGCATTTCGCCACTGCTACAGTAAAATCATGGTTCCATCCATCGATCTTTTATTCCTTTAGAATAGGAGTAACAGAATAGTATAGTCATCGATCTTAATAATTGCGTATCGCGGCAAGTACCAGTACTAGACGCACTCCGTTCCAGAAACCTTCTTAAAAAATAAGCAGTTTATTTCATATTTTTAAACTCAAAAATAATGTAAATGAAAAGTAATTTATTGTATTTTTTTACACCGTTTAAAAGATCTCGATGAGATTTATCAAACAAGATTCATATTGTTAAAAAAATTAATTATATAAACATATAATTTTTGATTTTGAAAAATTCTCTTTTTATAAAATAAGTACTTATTCCTATTTTTGAAACGGTACTATTTATTTATCATTCCGCTGTCTTCCCGTGCAAAGTCAGAATTCTGGCCGCTATATATGGAGTATTAACGCGGGCGACGCGGGTACGAGGCTGTGGGTTCGGCTGAACCCTCTGACTTTTGAAAGAGAGAAAATTCTACACGGCCGTCCGTGTAGATTGGGTTAGGCGACAAAATGATGAAGAATTAACACATGACAATTTGAAAGCAATTGTTTCATCCTTATGCGCATTCTCTTTTGGTACGGAGTACTTCGTAGAACAGATAGGAGTACTTGATTATGTGAACGCTAGAGGCAAAAATAAATTATGACTCTTTAGAATAAAATAATAAAAAAATAAAATCTTTGCACAGATTCAAAGGGGTTGAAAGATAGAGTACTTAATTTTTTTAGCATATTTTTTAATCTATAAACAGTCTAATTCCAATTTTTAACCTATTTGAATTGGTATGAAGATCTTATTTTTCTGATCATATCATTCTCTAGGGTTATAGTGAATTTTGGTTTCTAAGACTCTCATAATTAAGTATCTACTCTACGAAATTCCAAAGAAAGAGCAGATACTTAATTTTGGTTTCCAAGACTTCCTTCTACCACTTTCCTAAAGTCTGTTTTCTCCATTGAATCACCCGGCATATTGACTGGCTCTTGACCCTCTACAATCAAATGACAAAAAAAATAGGATCTTCGCACCGATTCAAATGGATTGAAAATTTGAGCACTTAATTTTTTTATACTGTTTATATATTAAAAAATATGGTGAAAAAATTAAAGTGTTTCAATTTTCAATCCGTTTAAATCGGTGTGAAGATCTTATTTTTTTGGTCATTTAATTCTAAAAGATCATAATTAGTTTTTGTCTATAGGGCTCTCATAATTAAGTATCTGTTTTTTCTTTGGGATCTTGTAGAGTAGATACTTAATTATGAGAGATTTGGAGACAAAAATTAACTATGACCCAAGAGAATAATATGATCAGAAAAAGAAGATCTTCACACCGATTTAGACAGATTGAAAATTGGAACACTTTAATTTTTTAGACTGTTTATATATTAAAAAATATCCAACTTTCAATCCATTTGGACCGGTGCAAAAATTTTATTTTATTTTTATCATTTTATCGTAAAAGATCATAATTTATTTTTGTCTCTAACACTCTCATAATCAAGCACCTGTTCTACAATGTAGCAAAAGAGAACGCACATCGGCAATGATGAAACATTTGCTTTCAAATTGGCCACATGTCAGTCAATCCTTCATCACTTTGCCGCTCAACCTACTCTACACGGAGGGGCGTGTAGAATTTTCTCTCCTTTTGAAAACCCCTTGTTGCACATGTACATGAAGAATTTTTACCACCATCCCGTTTCGCTTTTTTTTAAGTTTTTTTTTTAAAAAAGAAGGTAATTTCGAACTCACATATTATGAAAATAAAAAATAATTTTTTAATTTTTTTGCATTATTTGAAAGATCTCAATAAAATCTATCAAATAAGATTCATATTGATAAAAAAAATTATTTTTATAAATACATAATTTTTTAACTTGAAATTATCTTCTTTTTTTTTAAAAAAAAACTTTAAAAAAAGAAGCGGAACATCACTGACATGCATACGCCATGAACCCAATGAGTTTTTGCCCTGGAACAAACAGCTGCCAGCAGTCAGGGGTGTTTTCGGTGATAAAAAATTTGTAAATTTTTATTTGTGAATGAAAAAAAGTTAGGTGTTCAGTAGTGTGAATATTTAGGTTGTTGATAGGTTTATGAGTAGAGTAACTGTAGTAAAAACAGTTTTTGTTGATAATTTTTTTGTTAGTGAAAATGAGATAGTAAAATGCTGAAACTTTTTTATTAATAGAAACGAGATGATTAAAATACGTGTTAAATTTTTAATTTATTTTGTTAGTGAAAACGGACCCGAAGAAAATAGTTTTTTTGATGGTCCGTGTGCCTCACTGCTCCTATTACAAATGCATCATTCATAAAAAAAAAAAAGAACATTTAATAAAATTCTTTCAACTATGACCAATAAAAGACCGAGGCCCTGTTCTGCTTTCTCCGAAACCCTTCTCTTTAAAAATGAAGGTAATTTTAAACTCTCATATTACGAAATGAAAAATAATTTTTCAAATTTTTTTGCACCATTTAAAATATCTTAATAAAATCTATCAAATAAGATCCATATTGGTAGAAAAATTATTTGTGTAAATACATAATTTTTTACCTTAAAATTTATCTTCTTTTTTAAAAAGTCACTTTTTGAAAAAATGGAACGACGCACCATTGCAGATCAAAAAAAAAAACCGACACACCATTAAAAAAAAGTGGAACGACCGCTGACACACCATTAAAAAGAGAAACAGCTTGCACAATTTGGTTCCGTGGACTATTTTGTTAGGTAGTCTCTAGTTAGACTTTCCACTCTACATTTCCCTTCTGCTAGAAAAAATGAACTCCTTTGCAGAGCAATAATTACTCTTGCCTACCCCCCTCCGTCTTATTTTCTTTGATTTTTTTAATATTCGTGTTATTTTTTAAACTTTTATATGTTTTAATTTATAATATTTTTTATAATTTTAAAAATTTTGTATTATAGATTTAATCAAAAACTATCAATTAAGATCCATATTACATGTTTTATAAGATTCATATTGGAAGATATAAGAATTTGAAAAATGATACGAATATCAAAAAAGTTCAAAGAAAATGGGACGGATGGAGTATTTACAAAAAAATATTAACAATAACTTATGAAAAATGATATTGACACTCCAAAAATTGATGCAGGCACTCCAAAATCAGTGTAACTCCAAAATCAATTTCCTTTGTTTTTTGGAGTGCCTCCATCAATTTTTGGGAGTGCTAATATCATTTTCCTAACTTATTCCCTTCGTTCCAAATTAAATATCAATTTTTGATATCCGTGACAATTTCACTTCCTTATATCTTTCAATATGAATCTCAAAAATTATGCAATATGAATCTTGTTTGATAATTCTCATGAAATACATTATAGATTAAAATATATAAGCGATGAAGAATAACACGAATTTTAAATGTTGTCGATCTTTTTTGGGACGGTGAGAGTATTATTTAAAGGTTGAACCCATTACAAATGTCTAACTCTTTCTCCTTCATCCATACATTATTTAAATCCCATCCCTTGAACTTCCAAACCTTCAAAAAAAAAAAAAAAAATGTTATTCGTACTCCTCGCTTTTCTCTTCTTCCATACTTGCCTCCACTCAACCTCCGCCTACGAAGACCCCCGCTGGACTATTTGCACCACCACCACCCCCACTTACACCCCCAATTCCACCTTCTCCGCCACTCTCACAACCGCCCTCACCACTCTCCAAACCACCACTGCCGCCACCGGCTTCGCCACCACCATCGCCACCAACCCCACCACAAACACCTCCGTCACCGCCCTCGCCCTCTGCCGCTCCAGCATCTCCCCACCCGACTGCCAAACCTGCGTCGCCGCAGCTGCCTTAGGTATGTTGAATGATATACCTGATTTGTTTTTCTAGAGATTTATTGCCTTAATTAATAAGTTAAAAAAAAAAAAGAAATTATTATATGAGTTGGCAAACAAGAAATTATTTGGTGGGTTTATACGAGTTAAAAATAAGTACACTGATTTTCGCACTCCACTTTTTACTGACAGCTCTCCAATTTTAACGTGAAGTAACTAGTAACTTCATGAACAAAGTAGAGCGCCATCCGTACAAAGTGGAACACGAATATCAATTTTCTTAAAAAAAAAAGTAGAGTAGTTTTATTATATCTCTCCATGCTCTGTGCTATTGAAAAATTATTCAATGCTCCTCACCGCCACATGATGTTCAACCATAAATGGCGGTGAGACATATGACAATGTGTATGGAGTATAAAATACAAATATCAACACAAACACAAATGTGTGGTGAAAAGAAGCTTAATTACTCGGGTGCTAATAGTTAGTTGTTCTCCCCCACTGTGCGTGAATTTGAGAGAGATTGAGGGAGTTGCTTTTGCTTCGTCCCAAAATATATGTCCAGTACATCCTGTAACAAAGATTCAACAAGATTGTTTTTATTAATATCTAATAAATGGTTGAATTTTTTTTAAAAAATCTTAAAAATTAGATTATTTTCAAGTTGTCATTTTACTGAGACAAACATTTTGAGACGGATGTATAGTATCAATTTATACACTAATTGTCGGCGTGAATTTATGTTTCCCATCTCTTTTAGGTATCCGCAGCGAATGTCCAAATAACACAGCGGCGCAAGTTTGGTACACCTACTGCATGCTCCGCTACTCCCCCATCAACTTTGTAAACCAATCAGACACCTCCCTAGCATTCCGTATATATGACACGCGCGACGCGCCGGATGAATCTTTGTACGATCTCAAGGTCAATTTGTTGATCAGGAACCTATCGTATGCCGCCGGTGCATTAGATAATAGATCCGCCGTGGGGAGGGCTGCGTTGATCGAGAGTCTAAACATCTACGGGTACGTGGATTGCACCCGAGATATCGACGGTGGAGATTGCACCACGTGTTTGTTAACGGCTACTTATTGGATTCGGTCGTGTTGTCTTGGGAAGTGGGCCGGGTGGATTGCCACTCCCACGTGTAACATTCAGTTCAATATGGACCCCGTCCACGAGGACTGGATTAATAATCCACAAGAAATTGACACGGATATTTCGTCGCCGGCGCCAGAGGTGGGGTCGACGGTAGATGAGGGTGGTTTGGGTGGCGGTGGAGGAGGCGGGAAGGAGAGGAGTGTGGTGGTGGGGTTGGGGGTGTCATTTGCGGGAATAGTGGTAGTGGTGGTGGGGGTAATTTGGTGGAGGCGGCGAAGGGTTGAGAGAGGGAAGAATGCGGAGGAAATGGGGGATAAATCTATGATGATGAGAGAGGATATGGGGGTGAGATCTTTGTTGTATGATTGGGATGTGTTGGTGGTTGCAACGGATAATTTTTCCCCGGCGAATCGGATTGGTGGTGGAGGATTTGGCTCTGTGTACCGGGTAATCCACAAATGCTACCTTCATTTTCAGATTTCTTTTCTCTAGTGTAGAACAATAATGCCATGAGTATACCTAAAAGTGGGAGTAATTATTCCCAGCCACACAAATGTGTGGTGGATGATGAGTTTGGAATATCTCGAGAACATTGTATAATTTTTCATAAAATGGGTGCACTGTGCACATCGAAGGCAGGATAGAAATGGACAGGAGCAAAACAGTTGGATGAGTGAACATCGATAGTTATCCATTTGAAATTCATTTTTTGTGTTAAAAAGGCAATAATAGGTGCACAAAGGAAAATGTTAAAATACATGAGAAAGTTCATGAAAAGCAAATGGATGGTTAAGATGCATGAAATACTATTGGATGGTTAAGATTCACAATGATTCACATCATTAACCATTCAATAGTATTTCATGCATCTTAACCATCCATTTGCTTTTCGAATTGGGGAATGGTGCTGCGCACCTCTAAACCGTCGGATCGTGCATCTGATGACTCGGATCTCATCTCGGCAATAAACGACTCTTAATCATTGGCTGCCAAGATGAGATCTGAGCTGTCAGATACACGATATGACGGCTCGAAGGTGCACAACACTCACTGCACAACACCAACCCTAAGTCCTTGTTTTTCATGGACAGTTTCATGGAACTTGTTCATGTACCGTATCAACCCTGGTGCACAAATCATGGGAACAAATATTTTAGGAACAGTTCGGTGTACACGTGAATGAAGAATTTATGAACAATCTAGATATAGTTTCTCACTTCATAATCCACATAGAAATGAAAAATTCACAAAAAAAAAAGAAAAGTGGATACTGGTTTTTACACTCTCCTCTTTTCATCAATGCGTACACTTCTTAAACATGTGAATTACCTAATTAAATGGACTTTCGTGTGAACCTTTTTACATATGAAAAGGAATTATGTTGTAAATTCAATTGAAAGAGGACAATGTGGACCTTAAAAAAAGAGGGTGTGAAAATCGTTCGTCAAAATTTAGACAGAAATACACTTGTGATGCTTTTTTAATATAATAATAACACAATTTATGATGTGTGGAAGTTGATAATGTTTTCAGGGGAAAATGCCTGATGGGGAAGAAGTAGCAGTGAAAAAGCTGAAAGCTGGTTCAACGCAAGGAATTGAAGAGTTTTCAAATGAAGTCCGATTCTTGCTGAAAATGCAACATAGAAATCTAGTCCGATTGCTCGGGTGCTTCATTCAAGGGGAGGAGATGATGTTGGTCTACGAGTATTTGCCTAACAAGAGCCTTGATTACTTTCTCTTTGGTAACTTATTGTGTTGTTCTTAACTCATCCCAGAAAATTATTGACTTCTTAATTATAAAAAGGTCAATCTATTTCTAGTGAGGCCCGCCATAATGTAACGCCCTGACTTTTCGGGGGTAAATTAAAATAATTTTCTTAAGAAAATTTGCTAAATAAATATAATTTCCTAAATAAAGTTTAATTATTACCAACTCAAGATAGATTTAGTAATTCAAAATACATTAACTTCAGAGCCGACTCTAGGCTTGACACGAATCCCGAGCATACTGGATCTCCATTCCTGATGTTCTCTCTGCATTGAACTGCACCGTCATTGAATCCTGCGCCATCTGGCAAATTGATCGCCGAAGCAAACGATTTGCCAGGATACAGACGTATCCGTGAGTGATAAAATCACCCAGTAGAATAATCCAACCCAACCACCCCTCTTACTTTACAGTTAGCAAGCAGCAGGATAAGATGATGAAGAAATAAAACAGAGATTTTTCACATAAACCAATTCCTTACTATCCATTAACCTATCGTGAAATCTAAGATCTCCTCCGCGGGATCTTTCCTCCCCAACCGCTAGCTATGCCCTGTCCCATGAGCTCACTTTCTTTTGTTGTCGCGGATTGCACCTAAGTTATGTACCCAGTGTGTATCCCTCTCATTACAACAAAAGGAAGCTTATCATGCCCGAATCATAACTAGGGTTCGCCTATCTTATGTACCACATCACAATCATCACTGGGCTTACTTTGCCAGTTTCAATTCATCACTGGACTCTCGCCAGATTCAATTCATCACTGGACTCTCGCCATATTCAATTTATCACTGGGCTTACTTTGCCAGTTTCAAATCATCACATCTCAACATCTCGCCTGCAGGCATTCTAAAAAAAAAATAAAACTTTCCAATTTATCCATTACCAAACATCGTCTAAGTGAATTCTATTCGCATACCACCCCATGTCTCTAATGTCCAATCTAGCATATAAATCAAGTGTCGGAGCAATATACAATTAATCAAAATAATAATTAAGACAATAGCAAGCAATGCAATCATAAACTTTTTATGAATGGACCGTTGCCCTTAGTCTTGTGTGGTCACGATGTCTAAAGTAAGAACGTTTTTCCAAATAAAAATTTCAGAAGTAATTAACATTTTGGGCCAAAACAAGTAACCTAAATAAACTTCAAGGGCTAATTTTAATAGGTTAACAATGCATGCGGGCTGAAATACTTCACTTTAATAGATAAAGGGGAAAACTGTAATTGAGGTTTTATTTTTACCAACCAGTATGAACAGTAAAAAAACGTGAACAGTACCACGCTTATGAACAGTGAATTTTTCCGGAAAAAAAAAAAAAGAGTTTCGTTCTTTCAATTCTAATTTGGATTCTTTTTTTTTATTTTAATCATAAAGACTAAGATCTTAGTACAATAATATACTTAGGGAGAGATAGGAGAAGGATTAATCTACCTTCAATCCGAATAAAGCGATTCGGTGGAGTCCGGTGGATTTTCGTTTAGCGGCAAAAGATCGATATTCTAGCAGCAACTTTGGAATGGAATAACTTGACCAAATCTTTTCCTTTCTGGACGATTCTTGTATCTAACGCGAAGATCTTGAAACGCTCTACAACTTTCGTGAAGAAGTCGAAGCCCGAAAACCATTCAAACTAGGAGAAAAGTGGGGGTTTTCATAAGTCCTGTTTGCTGTCTGAAAACAGAAATCCGAGAATTTTACTGATCTTTGGACATCGATAACTCTATCAATCCTTGACCTTTTTGGGTGATTCTTGGGTCGAAATCGAAGCTCTCGACGCCCTCTACAACATTCGTGAAGGAACTTAGGCCTAAAAATGACAGCAACTAGGAAGGAACAGGCCGTGAACAGAGGGACGTGATATACACGAAAATTGAAATTGGGTGATCGATCTTTTCTTCTTTTTTTTTCTCTCCTCCTTTTTCTAGATTTCTTCTCTCTCTCTCTCTCTGCCGACTAATAGAGAATGAGAAAGGGGGGTTTGGTTTTTATAGAGTACTTGGAAGGAGAGATTAAAAAGAGATATAGTTTAGGAAGAGTTTGAAGGGAAGTGGGTAAGTGAAAAAAATAAAGATAGAGGGAGAGATTGGTGAGAGATGGGTAACCAAATCCCATAAATTGTGGGATGATTATTAGTATGAATAATATAGATAAATATGCACACACATTTATAATTACATGTTGAATTAAAATTTTGCTAAACTAATTTTAGTCACGAAAAATTAATCTAGGTTTTCGTTTAATCTAATTACACTTTAAAATAGTTAATCGATTACTATAGACTATTTGATTAAAAATAATTTCTTTATTTGAAAAAAAAAATAGGGCGAAAATTCGGGTCGTTACAACCTATCCCCCTTAAAACAATTTCGTCCTCGAAATTAGATCGTGTCGCTTGTATTGAACAATCGCTGATCATTATAGCAGATGATTGCTTTCGGGCTTGCTCCCTTTTTGCTAAGGTCGGCTGAGAACTCTGACTAAGCGAATACTCTTGACGTGTATGTTCTTCTCTCTATGCTGAAATTTATACAAGTGGCTTTGAAAATTATGTCGTTGTTCAACATAACATCTTTTCGATTAGTGGCTATAGTTTTAATCGACGAGCCACCTCTCCAATCCTTTGCGAAATTTTGAACTATCCAATGTATGATGGCGACAGCTTCCCTTTCTTTCCAAAACGAATGATATCAAGTCGCGACTTAATCGGTCTTCCATGTTTGGGTCAACGATATGGTTCATTTGTCGATATAGTTCATTGGTTGAGTCCGAGTGGTTAGAAGTCGTTGTCGTATCACCTTCGCTTTCTCGGTCATCTTTTGAAAGTTGGGTTTTTGACTCTCAGAAGGTGGGTCCTCCCCCATATAGAAACAAGAAGATTCAATGAACTAGAATAAAATTCAAATGGTTTGGAGGTTGAAATGCCAAATGGAAAGGGTGACGTATCGTTTTCTAAGAGTTTGGGTACAAGTAGTTGGGATTTGAGTAGCAAGGAATGGCTACTACAGAATTAATAAGGACTAATCAATGAGGAAGGTTTGTGTAACTACAATAATGATGATTCAAGACCAAACACGTGAACAAAATGAATGGATACTTGTCTCGCATAAACAACAATGTTTCCCGTAAGAGGAGCCCATTTATTTCGACGAAATTCTAGAAACGATTACGAGGTAAGGAAGCAAAAACTGAATCAGAAGTTTAATTATCTTGAATTACCTCGAGGGCCGCATTCAAGAGAATACACAACTCAAAGAAAGAGTAGCATCACAGATAATATAAGTGTTCTGAAATTTAATTCTAGAAAAATACTAAATTTATAATTCTAAAATTTGAAAGGATGGATGTGGAGGGAAAAAAAAAATTTCGAGGGGCTTGATGACAATGAGATATTCCTACAGCTAGTACTTAATAAATGAGAATTTTACAAATCTTGTACCAATGGTCCTATAATTGAGTAGGCTGTTGAGATAGCAAGGATGAGATTGATCAATTAAAAAGAATTGGCAATAAGAGAATTTTTAGAAATTCACAACTAACAAAAGAGAAGTGTCATGAGAGTCAGAGTGAAAATTTTAACGAGTTTAAGCTCTTTGGTTTGTACTTGAATGGGAAAAAAAAAATGTTTCGAAAGGAATTTCATAGAAAAGAATCAAGAGAGGTTGAAAATATCAAATGGTGATAATATAGTCAATTGACTAAGGAAGAGGATTAGATGAATGTACAATCGTCTATCTTCTCTTCTATCCCCCTTAAAAGAATAGGACCTCAACACAAGAGAACGCTTGCTGTCTTCTTGGATGTTCATGACGTCGAGCAGTTCCTTGATCTTCTGATCTATGACAGTGCCACGTCGGCTCAATTTGCGTAGAATATAGGTGGTCGGCGACTGCAAATCTTTGACATCATCATGCCTTTATTTGTTGGTCCACAATTTTTAGAAGCCTACGGTGCTCGAGGTTTGGGTGTCACAATAGTCATGGTGACGACGGCTACTAGCAACTGTTGATCTCACGGATTCTCGATATGGCGTTAGGATGTATGTTAACATTGACATCAGCATTAGCATTGATGTAAGGGTAGCAGTGTTGCGATCAACGTTGATATCTTGGTCATTGGTTTCAGCACTAATTCTTGTGGCAAGGGATTTCTAACTATTTGGTTCTCCAAAGGTATCATGTGTAAGAATTTTAAAAATTGCAATAATAAAATTTTGATTTCATGTCTAATAACAAGCAATGATTTCAATAACAATAATAATACTATAGTACAACTAGTCAAATCTTATTAGTCCGGATATACAATAGGCACGTAACACATAAAACCTAAATGTTAGTCAACATGTAGAGCCTATGTTTTCTCACAGTAAGCTGTCGAAGTCTAAGTTGAACAATAGCTAAATAGTACTAATAGTTTAGATTTAAAATAAGTAAAACCCATAACTAGTAACTCAGGTTACGCTCTCGGAAAGTGATCTACCCAATCTACCCAAGGCCGAGTGTTGAACCTATGCTTTGATACCATTTGTAACGCCCTGACTTTTCGAGGGTAAATTAAAATAATTTTCTTAAGAAAATTTGCTAAATAAATATAATTTCCTAAATAAAGTTTAATTATTACCAACTCAAGATAGATTTAGTAATTCAAAATACATTAACTTCAGAGCCGACTCTAGGCTTGACACGAATCCCGAGCATACTGGATCTCCATTCCTGATGTTCTCTCTGCATTGAACTGCACCGTCATTGAATCCTGCGCCATCTGGCAAATTGATCGCCGAAGCAAACGATTTGCCAGGATACAGACGTATCCGTGAGTGATAAAATCACCCAGTAGAATAATCCAACCCAACCACCCCTCTTACTTTACAGTTAGCAAGCAGCAGG
This sequence comes from Rhododendron mucronatum var. ripense, assembly GCA_019656295.1. Taxonomy (NCBI): domain Eukaryota; kingdom Viridiplantae; phylum Streptophyta; class Magnoliopsida; order Ericales; family Ericaceae; genus Rhododendron; species Rhododendron mucronatum. The sequence continues at coordinate 22,788 of BPLT01000239.1, forward strand.
ATAAGATGATGAAGAAATAAAACAGAGATTTTTCACATAAACCAATTCCTTACTATCCATTAACCTATCGTGAAATCTAAGATCTCCTCCGCGGGATCTTTCCTCCCCAACCGCTAGCTATGCCCTGTCCCATGAGCTCACTTTCTTTTGTTGTCGCGGATTGCACCTAAGTTATGTACCCAGTGTGTATCCCTCTCATTACAACAAAAGGAAGCTTATCATGCCCGAATCATAACTAGGGTTCGCCTATCTTATGTACCACATCACAATCATCACTGGGCTTACTTTGCCAGTTTCAATTCATCACTGGACTCTCGCCAGATTCAATTCATCACTGGACTCTCGCCATATTCAATTTATCACTGGGCTTACTTTGCCAGTTTCAAATCATCACATCTCAACATCTCGCCTGCAGGCATTCTAAAAAAAAAATAAAACTTTCCAATTTATCCATTACCAAACATCGTCTAAGTGAATTCTATTCGCATACCACCCCATGTCTCTAATGTCCAATCTAGCATATAAATCAAGTGTCGGAGCAATATACAATTAATCAAAATAATAATTAAGACAATAGCAAGCAATGCAATCATAAACTTTTTATGAATGGACCGTTGCCCTTAGTCTTGTGTGGTCACGATGTCTAAAGTAAGAACGTTTTTCCAAATAAAAATTTCAGAAGTAATTAACATTTTGGGCCAAAACAAGTAACCTAAATAAACTTCAAGGGCTAATTTTAATAGGTTAACAATGCATGCGGGCTGAAATACTTCACTTTAATAGATAAAGGGGAAAACTGTAATTGAGGTTTTATTTTTACCAACCAGTATGAACAGTAGGGGTGAGCATGGTCTGGTTTGGTTCGGTTTTATAGTAAACCAAGAACCAAACCAATACTTACGGATTATAAATTTCGAGAACCAAACCAACCCACAAAACGCATAGAACCAAACCAATCCAATCCATTAGACTACGGTTCGGTTTCGGTTTTAACCACGGTTTGCTTTGAACTAAGCTATCATCTCCAAAAAAAATATTTGAAGTACTTAAAATTACGACGTTAAATTAAAAAAAAAATTTATATTAAAATCAATTTTATTCAAATTCTTAAAACAAACTAACATACTAATTTAAGAGTAGAATACCAATAATTGCCTCAAACAAATAAAACGAAATACCGGTAAGTCACTAAAATGAACAAATTAAGAATACCACTTATTAAACATCTTAAAATAATTTAACCAAATAAAAGGGCAAAGAGATGGATGCTACGTTAGTACATTAGGTTTATATAGTATAGGGATAGGTTTTCTTACATAGAAAGTTAGGGTAATTAGTCTTGGTAATGGTAGTAGACGAATTATAGGAATAGGAATTGGAAAACTAAATATTGGTGGATATAATAGGATCAATAAATTAGGAAAGTAGGCTCCCATATTTATTTGGTGAATCATAATTAAAATATATATAACTATACATATTATATATATATATATATATTATACGGTTCGGATCGGTTTGGAACCATAACCGTGACCATGAATCCACAAACCAAACCATATAATGCGGTTTCTAATTTTTTTAAACCATGACCAAATCATACTAATAAAAAACCGAACCAAATCTTTCGGTTTGGATTGGTTTGGACTGGATTCACGGTTTGACGGATATTTTGCTCACCCCTAATGAACAGTAAAAAAAAACGTGAACAGTACCACGCTTATGAACAGTGAATTTTTCCGGAAAAAAAAAAGAAAAGAGTTTCGTTCTTTCAATTCTAATTTGGATTCTTTTTTTTTATTTTAATCATAAAGACTAAGATCTTAGTACAATAATATACTTAGGGAGAGATAGGAGAAGGATTAATCTACCTTCAATCCGAATAAAGCGATTCGGTGGAGTCCGGTGGATTTTCGTTTAGCGGCAAAAGATCGATATTCTAGCAGCAACTTTGGAATGGAATAACTTGACCAAATCTTTTCCTTTTTGGACGATTCTTGTATCTAACGCGAAGATCTTGAAACGCTCTACAACTTTCGTGAAGAAGTCGAAGCCCGAAAACCATTCAAACTAGGAGAAAAGTGGGGGTTTTCATAAGTCCTGTTTGCTGTCTGAAAACAGAAATCCGAGAATTTTACTGATCTTTGGACATCGATAACTCTATCAATCCTTGACCTTTTTGGGTGATTCTTGGGTCGAAATCGAAGCTCTCGACGCCCTCTACAACATTCGTGAAGGAACTTAGGCCTAAAAATGACAGCAACTAGGAAGGAACAGGCCGTGAACAGAGGGACGTGATATACACGAAAATTGAAATTGGGTGATCGATCTTTTCTTCTTTTTTTTTCTCTCCTTCTTTTTCTAGATTACTTCTCTCTCTCTCTCTCTGCCGACTAATAGAGAATGAGAAAGGGGGGTTTGGTTTTTATAGAGTACTTGGAAGGAGAGATTAAAAAGAGATATAGTTTAGGAAGAGTTTGAAGGGAAGTGGGTAAGTGAAAAAAATAAAGATAGAGGGAGAGATTGGTGAGAGATGGGTAACCAAATCCCATAAATTGTGGGATGATTATTAGTATGAATAATATAGATAAATATGCACACACATTTATAATTACATGTTGAATTAAAATTTTGCTAAACTAATTTTAGTCACGAAAAATTAATCTAGGTTTTCGTTTAATCTAATTACACTTTAAAATAGTTAATCGATTACTATAGACTATTTGATTAAAAATAATTTCTTTATTTGAAAAAAAAAAATAGGGCGAAAATTCGGGTCGTTACACATAATCTACGACACGACGAACATGTTGTGTTCTCTACGTAGGACGTGTTCCAGTGTTTCATTTAGGTATCAATGTCCGATCAACTTATTTTTTTTGTAAGAATAGATAGATTCGAAAGGTGAACAAAATGAATGATTTGCATCATGTTTTTGGACTTTAAATGGGGGCTACATATAGAGAGCACAACAAGGTCAAATCTTGGGTCCCCAATTCCTCAATTTTCTTAGTATGCAAACCAAATGTCAAATGTTTGTTTTAGAGAGATGTGGCTTAGAAAGTCCATTGAGCTAAACCTCCCACAACTCTCGAATTAGGGAGTTCAGCCCATTGGACACTCAACAATTGAACAAAACTCACTAGACTAAACTTATGATCGGAGAGAAGTCTTTGGTCAAGGAATATCATCTAGAAATATACTTAGGTCCTATTCTGCTAAAATTCTTATTTTTTAAGTACTTATTTCTTGTTTTATGAGATATGTCATTATGTCACAATACATCACTGTTAATTCAAAAAATAAGTACTTATTTTTCTTAGAGAAACGAGACTACTAGCTAACATTGTTTCAAGCATGAGCAAAATAGGATCATGAATGTGTTTATAATGGATTTGACATCTAAATTTGCGGAATAAAAGGTATGGCACGAGCAAAATAGGAACATCTGTTCATAATGTAATTTACATCTAATTTTGTGGAATAAAAGGATGGCACACTGTACACACATTTTGGAGTCTTAACAGGTTACTAATCTATTTGTACTGATTTCATTACTTTTGTGCTTGCAGACAAGAGTAGGAGCGCATTACTCGACTGGACAAAGCGATTTAACATTATAAAAGGTGTGGCGCGGGGACTTTTATACCTACATGAAGATTCTCAACTTAGAATCATCCACAGAGATATCAAAGCGAGCAACATCCTACTCGATGGACAGATGAACTCGAAAATATCGGATTTTGGCTTAGCAAGACTCTTTAGTGATGAACAAAGTCGTGTCAAGACTCGTCGAATTATGGGGACGTTGTAAGTATCATAACGTCATAAAGCTTGATATTTATGCATTGGAAGATCTAAAAACCATCTTTGAATTAGAAAGCAAAAGATCCTATTTTCTTGACCTTGATGTTAAAAGCTACATTTCTCTTATTTGTAGCGGTTACATGGCTCCAGAATACGCTGTTCGAGGAGTGGTTTCAACCAAGAGTGATGTTTTCAGTTTTGGTGTGTTAATGTTGGAAACAATAAGCGGAAGAAAGAATTTTGACATAAAGCTCGACGATGAAAGAAAACAGCTCCTGAACTTTGTACGTATTGAGACCAAATTGCTTCATTCCTAATATTTAGCTGATTGAATACGACCTTCGAGTATAATTTGATTCATTGTATTTTGCAGACAAAGAGACTAGAACAAGAAGGCAGGCTCACGGAGTTGGTCGATGTGACAATGGGTTCTTTCCCTCGAAACGATGTACTAAGATGCATCCGGATTGGGTTATTGTGCTGTCAAGAGAGTGTACAAGATCGGCCAACGATGTCTTCAGCATTGTTAATGCTCACAGACAATTTAGTAACACTACCTGCTGCAGGAAGACTTGGCTACCAGGATAACACAATAATCCAAAACGCAGGCATAAATCCAGCGAGTTGTACCTGTAATTCAATTACCATGTCATTAGCCAATGGTAGGTGATTTCGCAACCTGTCTGGGATCCTGAGTACTTATTTGCATACATATATATGGTCCTCTTTATGGGTCGGGCAGTCCTGTTTGAGACAGATGTCGCCCCTTTCTAAGCCCACGTTCATGATTGAATTGTTCACTTTTTACATCTCGTTGAGAACATCAATTCCATTGAAAAGCATATTGTAGAAATTTCTCGTGCTCGTACTAGCCTCAGTCTTAGAGTGCCCTTAAATGGAAAAAACTGGGCTTCGTTCATTTGCTTAAACAATACTAATTAAGTGGATGGATCCAATTTCTTAGAAATCCGGATCAAAAAAAAAAAAAATTCTTAGCAATCCATGCATCGGATAACTTGTCCCTCGTGGGGCTCATTATGGGTTCACTCTGATGTTTGTAATCGTTCTAGAAGGTCCACAACGTAAATTATATTAGGCAAATGCTAATCTCCGCGGGTTGGCAGAGGATTAGTGGGCCCAATTGGCTAGTTTTTCTGAAAAAGTTTCCTGACTGATTCAGAGAAAAAGATGCCTAGTTAAGTAGACAATTTTAACCCTCAGTTTTTTAGCTAATAACAAATAAAGGTACCAATTTTAGATGTGGCGGGCAGTTTTTCCTTCAATTTGTCCTTTTGCTTTTAGGATATGGGATACGTTCAACCATTCTCTTCTACTCTCTTCGTCCCAAATTCTTTGTCCGGTCCGCAAAATAAAGTGTTAAAAATAATACAATTTTTGCAAGAAAAAATCAAAAGTTTTTCAACAACTTACTAGATATCAATGAGTATTTTTAATTTGTGAAAAAATTTTGAATTTTTTCTTGAAAAAATTGTATTATTTTTAACACTCTGTTTTGCGGACCGGAAAAAGAATTTGGGACGGAGGGAGTACTTTACTTTTCACTCCTTACCATTTAGAGTCCGTTCTAGAACACCTTTTTAAAAAATAAATACTTATTTCATATTTTTAAATTTAAAAATAATGTAAATAAAAAATATTTTTTTAAATTTTTTTTGCACCGTATAAAAGGTCTCGATAAGATCTATCAAACAAGATCCATATTGCTAGAAAAATTATTTGCGTAAGCACATTATTTTTTAGTTTGAAATTGTCTTCTTAAAAAATAAGTATTTATACAGTGTTCTGGAACGGGGCCTTAACCCACCTCCCATTTTTACCTTGAAGAAAGACCTGGTGAGATTTGAAGATTTGAAGGTGAGTTTTGACTCTCTTTTTTTGATCTGCAGTTTTGTCTCTATTTTACATTTCTTTTGGGGAATTTATTATGCCGAAATAAATTTTGTTGTTTAGTGTTTCTTTTGTACATGTGAAACGTAGTAATATTTTTATTGAGTCTCGGGTTCGAAACCTAGCTCTCAGATATTATCAACTCCTATAGGGCCAGTCTATCCAGAAATTTGCTTTGATTTTAATTGGGATTTCCACAAATGAACGGTGAGATTGGTTCCCAAAAATTAGTCGAAGTGCACATAAGCTGACTCGAACACCTGAGTTATAAAAAATGGAGTGGCAACATCAATGAGCCTATAGTAATGTGAACTGAGAAGTGAATGTGGTGTTAAAAAAAAAAAAAAAAACTGGCGTACTATTTTTAGTTAGAGGAAGCAAAACAATAACAAATGGTTTCAGGGTAAAATGGTCTTTTACAATTAAAGTAAAAAACGCATGGAAAGTTTCAGAGAAAGGACAATTAAGGGAGGAATTTAATACATTTAAATGTTGTACTTTTATATTCTTAAAGTTTGCCCATTGGGCACACGTTAGCGGAACCGATTATATTATTGGCTTCTTTCTTGGGGCGCTCATCATGGGTTCAATCGTTTTTGAAACATAAATATGCCCTACGAACTACGGCCGCATTCCCCTCCTGTTTGTTTTCCTCTTTTTGTGCTTCTTTCCTTGTTCGTAGTTGATTCTTCCCCAGAATATATCAATTCTCATTTGTACGATTCTTCCCTATCATGATGGGGCCAAGATTTGTGAATTGTAAGATCAATTAGTTAGAGTCACCTATAATTTGTTATGAATTATATACGGGGCAAAACAAAAGAAGAAAAATCTTCAAGAGTGGTCATGGGTCTGGGTTTTCTACGTTATCATCACGTCCCGTGTCTATTTTTAATTTTTCTAGAATTGGATAATCTGTGTGAAACAATGGGCCGTTATGGCTTTGGACTCATTCAATTTTCTATAGGATATAATTTTCTTTTTCTTTCTTTCCTAGCCTTTTATGGTGCCGCAATCTCTGTGGCCTGTTTTTGGTCTCTTCCTCGATGTACTCTTTGTCGAGTTTTTAATAAAATTTTGTTGCCTTTTTTTTTAAAAAGAAGAAGTATTCATAGGACAATTAGAGGCAGGCAATATTTTTTAGATCAAATGTGAAAAATTACCTTAGAATTATAGCTATCTTTTTAAAAAGAAGAAGTATTCATAGGACAATTAGAGGCAGGCAATATTTTTTAGATCAAATGTGAAAAATTACCTTAGAATTATAGCTATCCTAGCTAGCTTCCTTCTCTTGATATTGCATAGCTCCACCCATGCTTACCAAAACAACTTTAACTCAATGCTTTAGTTTGAAGGTTTAAAATACTTTCTTTTTTTTTTGTTGAAATAGTGCTCCCCTCATTCTAATCACTCCTTTTCATTTTTTATCACTACATTTGAAAGCATCTGTTTTACATTTGAAAGCATCTGTTTTCGTGTAAAACAATATTTTCTTTTTATCAATATGCAAAATCGGAGTTTTTAAACAATATATGTAAAATTATTATTATTGTTATTTTTTTGGGTGAAACAGACGATAATGGTGGTCCCATTTTAAAGGTTTCACGAATATTTTCGAACAATAATACTTAATGAAAGTTAAATCATACTATAACTGTTTTTATATTCTCTTATGTATTTGGAAACCACAAATTAAAAATTTTAAACGAAGAATTATGGTTTGTTCAAAGAGCCTTACGCGCGCGCGCGCGCGCGCACACACACACACACACACACACACACACATATATATATATATATATATATATATACAGTCATTTTCAAATGAGGAGGTCTTCTCGATTTCTCCCATTTTCCGTTCGAATTTTGATGATCTGAGCCGCTCAATGTGTTCAGAACACGATTTTAAGAGTTCCCACGGGGAATCAGCAAAAAAAAAGACCGGGAAGAGTTTCATCCGAGCAGTTTTTATTTGAACCGTTCGATAAAAAATAAATAAAAACTACTCGGATGAAGCCTTTCCGGTCATTTTTTTTGGCTGATTTCTTCATGGTATCCTTAAAATCACGTTCTGAACACATTGAACGGCTTGGATCATCGAAATTCTATCGAAAAAGGGAGGTCCTCATTTTATTAAGTTAAGGTGATCCTTAGGAGAAGGGGACTCATATATATATATATATATATATATATATATATATATATATATATATATATATATATATATATATATATATATATATATATATATATATATATATATATATATATCGATAAAGACTCGAAGTTAATCAAGTATCTGTACTAAGGGCACAAATGAAGTACGGTACAAGAGATATATTACATTCATCATTTTCATGAGCATTCCATAAGTCATGAGACAAAATTCAAAGGATGGTTTGGAGACGTACGCTCTATAAACGTGTGCATGAACTCGGTAAAACGAGAAATGCTATATATCATGGGATATTACAATTTTCTCCTAAATTTCTAGCAATGAAATCCGTATGTGACAAGAAACTAAAAGTTATAACTCTATTTTGTTTTAAAGTAGATACATGCTCTGTTTGGAAAAGTTTTATTTCTATTTTTTGTTTTAGTTTCTAATATTTTTTGAAACAGGTACCACATATACATGTTTGTGGTACATACTGTTTTTACTTACAAAACAAATAACCAATTCCATTAGTTAACAAAAACTCTAGAAACACAAAAATTGAGTTTTTATTTATTTTGAAAACACTTTCCGTAGCCAAGAAAACAAAAGCTATCATGGTCACCAAATATATTTTTTATTTTTTATTTTTGATAAATAAACAAAAATTCATTTCTTATTTTTTCGCTGGCAACTTCATGGAACAGAGTGTAAACAAAACGGTGACAGATAGCAGAAGAAACAAGTTCCAACTTTTTAATTTCCACTGTTGTGTACAATTATGTGCTTTTGTTTCTTGACCCATGTGTTCAATTCTATGGCTTCCTTTCTTGACCCATTTGTTTCTACAATATGACCATTTCTATATAGGGCTCAAAATCAGAATGAAAATGATGTGAGACAAAAATGAAGAGTTTTTGTATTTTATTTTTATCGTTTTGGAATAAGATTTTGAGTATGAATATTTTCGTTCAGGTTAGAATTATACTTTTCGTATTCAGTTTGATTTCTACCTTTATTAAGATTTTAGGTGTACAAGAATTATGATTTATTTTAATTAATTAGGTTATATCTTTTCTTTAATGTTGTTTGCATGTTTTGGCATGATTCAAGATTTCTTTTACAGTAGGATTTCTAAGGTTAGGGTCTTATAAAAAGGATTGTAACCTATTCAACTTTTAAAACTTTTACATCAACAATATTTAGAGTTTTTCTCTATTTTTCCTTGTGCGCAAGGTTTGCTCGTGGATTTGAGTTCTATCTCGTTTTGATTAGTACTCAACTAATCTCTTTGTGAATTCCGCTGCGTCAAGTGGTATTAGAGCCACGCTTTGTCCTGGTTCGATGGCATTCGTCCGTGGAAGATACACAAACCCTATTGACGATGATCTAGTGAAGAATTTAACAAGACTCGCATCAAGGGATTTGCCCATGGTCAATTTGTTAAACACAGTAGATAGAAACCGCGTTGAGAGATTTGTCCACAACCAAGCTATTAAAAGAGGAAGCTAATATTGAGGTTGATAATAAAAAAAATTGATATCGAATATAATAACAACAATTTTTACTGTATCAACGCTCTCCAACTTCAAGTGGGTGTTTCGGTTAGCTATTTGTCTTCCTTTTGGTTTGATTCTCGGGTGCATGGCATTCGCTGGTGTGCATACCATTAAATTTTTGTAATCTTTCTCAAAGATTTATAAAAAAAAAAAAATGGTGATCGGAAAAGAAAAACTTCAATCGGGTGAACTTGATTCTATTGTTTTGTTGGGTGCTGCGATTGAGAAAGAAAAGCGAGTGACTGTTCAATTTTAAATTAAAGTTCAAAAATGCTTGTAATGGTTGTGCAAAATTCTTTGCACAACCGATCGCTACCCGTCCTTTGTTATAATGGACGGTTCAGATTCGCTCAGAGAATAAATAAACTATCCGCGCGAATAGTTTACCTAAACAAAAATAATAATCACACAACAATTCAAATACAACCTCTCACATATATGTGGGCTCCACACACATTACTATGTGTGGACCCTACATGTATGTGAGAGGTTGTGTAAGTTGTTGTGTTTTGATCGTTGTGTGAGTAGCATTGTTGTTACCTAAAATCTGGACCGGCCAAAAACATCTGGACGGCCGCAATTGATTGTGCAAAGAGTTTTGCACAACCGTTTAACATCTTAACGGCCAGAATTTGTTACACAACAAACATAACGGTTGTATGTGTAGCATTTTTGTTTTAATATACAGAGGAGTATACTTTTTCTTTTGGGTTAATTTTAGAAATAGTCCCTCTAGTTTTTGTGCAATTTCAATTTCATCCCTATAGAATTAATTGTGTTATTTTTAACCCTATAGTTTATATTTTGTCTCAATTTAGTCCCTCTCACTGATGGCGTTAGTAAAACTGACGGTGTTAGTAAAACTAACGGAACTCGTGGGTAAAATTGACATTTCGTTCTTAGAGGGACGAAATTGAGACAAAATACAAACAAAAGGGACTATTTTAGAAAATTTACATTTTTTTATTGTGCAAAGACAAACTCACACCTAAAATCTTTCTCTAATTGAATAATCAAATTGTATTGAGGAAATTAAAAAAAAATTCAAATATATTACTGATAATATTATGAAATTCGATAAGCATCTCTCAGTTAACTATCTTTGCATTGATTTTTTTCCAACAAATTTATCTTAATTTTTACTATCCTGTTACAAAAAAAAAGAAAAGAAAAATGTTATTGTGAAACACTTTGTTAATCTCTATATGAAACATTTTCTTTCTTTCTAATAGCGAAAATAAAGATTTCTTTTTTTTTTTTGTGAATAAGGAAAAAGTTGTGATAAAACATTTTGTTAGGAAATATTTTTCTTTTTTCTAATAGCGTAAAAAAGAACATAATGGGATTGTAAAAATTAAGATAAATCCATTGAAAGAAGAAACCCAATGCAAAATTATTGAACTAAGGGATTCTTTTCAAATTTCATAATATTATCTGTATTATATTCTAAAATAATGTTTTTTATTTCCTCCAATATATTTTGATTATTCAATCAAAGAAAAATAATTAAGGTGAGAAATATATTAGGTATGAGTTTGTCTTTGCGAAATCAAAAATAAAATGTAAAAATTTTAAAACAGTCCCTCTAGTTTGCATTGTCTCAATTTCCTCCCTCTACGAGTGAAATGTCAATTTTGCCCCAGAGTTCTGTTAGTTCTAATAACACCGTCAGTGAGAGGGACCAAATTGAGACAAAATATAAACTACAGAGTTAAAAATGACACAATTAATACTAGAGGGACGAAATTGAGATTGCATGCAAACTAGAGGGACTATTTCTAAAATTAACCCTTTTCTTTTTCAAAAAAAAAGGTTAAAAGTTTCAACAAACCGGTGATAAATTTTTCGAAACGTCTGCCGATCAGAATTTTTTTTTTTTTTTGAAACGTAACTATTTCGAATACTAAATACCTTCAAACATGAGAGGATAATTGAAAAATCTTAATTAGCTCAACAAAATTTCACCACAAAGTGATATCATACTTATCATGCAATACACTTTTTGGTAAGCATTACATCACTTTTTGGTGGAATCCCGCACCATTTCAACCAATAAGAAGAAGGGTAATGTTCACCCTCTCAAATGAAGGGTGAACAAAACTCAACTCTATTATAGGAGTACTATCAGTCTTTAATTCCTCTAGAATAATAAAAGTAGGAAAATGTTAGGGACAAAGAAAACTTACCCTCAAAATATCCCAAAAAGAGCAACTAGTGGTTGAGATCAATGACGGAATTGTGTTTGGGCATATGGGGGCCACGGCCCCTGCATCAATTTGGTATTTTTTTTTTCAAATTTCAATATTAATATTTGTTTTTCTATTTGTTAAGAACACATAGATATTGTATTGCCTGTAATTTAGGCATATATATGCTTTAAGAATATGTTCATTTTGAATCCCAAAATTCAATTTCTTGCTCTACACACGGTCTGGCATAAGTTTTCCTTCAATTATTAATCTCATTTCTCTTGCTATCTCTCCACTCATTACCCAAAAAACCACCCTTAAAATCTAAACTAAATAAATCATTAGATTTTCCAACCTTGAAAATCCAAAATTTTTTCATTCATTGTTCAGCCCCCGCATTTATTAAATCATGGTTCCGTCCCTGGTTGAGATTCACTTTAATGCGTGTGACTCAATCATCAAAATGATTCTCAACCACTAATTACTTTTTTCGGAGTACTTCGGAATTGCATTCTCTGAATAATTGCGAATTGCAGCACGTACCACTGGACGCATTCAACTCTGCATGGGGTTTTTAATCATCTCACCCATGTCTTCCCATGCAAAGTCAAAATTGGCGGACGATATGTACACTTTTGAAAACCCCTTGTTGCACACGTACAGGTAGAATTTTTAGTAACTAGGGCTGGTCGCGGTCTGGTTCGGTTCGGATAAATGAAATCCGTGTCCGGACCAAAAGTCCTACGGTCTGATTTCAATCCGATCCGTGACTCACGGATCGGTTAAGGTTTTGTCCACGGATTTTAGCAAAAATAAAGTTCAAATATATATCTCACAATAAAAGGGAAGAATGTTACATTCAGAATTAAGTTTTACACCACCAGGAAGTACTTGTTACATAAACTACCAAAGGCTTACTTCAAAAATCAAATTCAAAAGAATCTAAAACACAGATAGGATTGTATCATTGTAGTACATTACATAACATAAAAGAGTCGGAAAAGAAACGAGGGAAACTACTAAAACTCAACTAAGGTTATCCGTAATTTTTATGAAAAAACTACGATTTACTCCCTGTATTTTATGTACATTTACACTATATCCCATTATTAAGATAAAATAATAAAATTGGTGGAAAAAATTGTTAACATTACTAACAATTTATTATATAAATACACACATATATTATTTATATAAAATAAATATCTCTTGGTCCGGTTCGGTTAATCCACGGTTTCGTAATGAAAATCCGTGGACCGAACCGCGAGTCACGATTTTCTAATTTTTCAATCCGTGTCTGGACCATTAATCCACGGACAAAATCCAAAAGGTACGGATCAGTTCGGTCCGGACCGATTTCACGGTTTACCGGATTTTTTGAGCAGCCCTAATTTTTACCACCTTAAATCACTGACGTGCATACGCCATGAACCCAATGAGTACATTTTTGCCCTTGAACCACTTAATTGTTAACTTGACAGCTGTTACGGCCTAGCATTTTTATATATTTAATTAATTATATTTTCCTTATAATTAGGTGTTATGGATAGGTCACAATTATTTATTTTGAGCGTGTATGGGTATTGTTGACACAATTGTAACCTTTGGAGTATGAGATTGATTGTGGGTAAAATAGTGGTACTAAATGGTAATTCTAAATTTTTATATTAGGATGGATTGGATTATAAATAAATTTGTTTTACTATTTATCCATCCAAATTCTATTTAACTAAGAGGGCGTGCGTGGTTATTAATTAGTGGGTAGTTTAAAAGGGTTTCACTTGGTTAAGTAATCACAAATTCATTAGGGTTAACATTGGAGATAAGACGCTGGAGAGAGCAGAGGCCGCATAAGGGTATCAGAGTCGTCTTCGTACTCGTCTTCCGACATGGTAAGTTTCGGTAAAATTATTGGTTGTTTACTAATTTGAGATCAGTATACCATTCATAGAGGGGCTGGTTTAATTGTTTGTGTGTATGAGAGAAAGAGAGAGAGAGAGTGATTGTGCATGCCTGTGAAGTAAAGTGGTGATTTAATTTGGTGCATCCGGAATCAAGTTTTACCTTATGCAAACATAGGGATTATGTGTATTGGAAACGAACAGATGGGTTTTGGCACTTGGAAGGAATCAAACGACATTAGGCTTTGATTTAATGTTGTGCGTACGTGTGGTATCTACATAGTTTAGGTTTGGACAAAGCTGATTTTTGGAAGAGAAATAGGTGGTATCATAGTTTTGCTCTTGGAGTTCGTGGGTGGATTTTGGTTGCTAATGTGGGCATAGTAAATTAGAGTTTTGGGTTGCTAGTTGTCTAGTAATTTGGGTAATTAGTCTAGGTTAGTAAAACAATCTTTTAGGTGGTCTTTCTTTGCTATTGATATATTGACCCAGTTAGTGATAATTATATTTCTATGATTCTTTGTTCAGGCTAGACTCGTTTTGCGTTATTCGATTGCATTACTTTTGAAATCAGGTGAGTAGTTAAGTGTGTTACGTATTTTCAAAAGATCCCTGTGTCCCTTAAAAGTATTTCCTTTATAAATATATATGAATGTTATTCAAAGACTCAAAACTGTTTAAAAGTTGTTCTATTAATTGCCATGCGATGAATTTTTTGAGATCATTGTTAATATTCTTTTTGGTGAAAACTTGGTGGATATTAATGGGAATATTTATTTCGGAAGTCCAGGGAACTTATTCCTTCTCGTGTTGGTGACCCTGGCCATTGGGGAAAAGACCGTGTTAGGCCGGTGACTCTAATGCCCAACGGCTTTCTTTTGCCGGATCGTCTTAGGGAAAAGTACCACGGGCTGCCAACCCTGGTGACTCTATGTTCGATATTGGATCCAATTTTGTTGAGATTTATTTTGGCCATGGTACTATTTGATTGTGGTTCCCCATTGTTGATGGAGTTGTTGTTGTGATCACCACTAAGAATGTTCATTGGTTAAAGGTTTTATTGATTAATTTATTATTCTGTTGGACACCTCGTATGCCAAATTATGATTTAATGGTAAATTATTTTAATCCCCGCTTTCAACTTTATTTATTATACATACTTGCTATTCACTGAGCTCGTCAGCTGACGGATTTATTCCAACTTCATTTTCAGGCAAGTTGGGGAGTTAAGGACTCTGGCGGTATCTCGGAGATTTATTTTGGTCGACCTCCTTAGGGTGTCTCACTGTAGTTTTCTTTTAAAAATCGCTTCCGCATTCGAAACAATTGCTAGATAACAAACTCTTTTTATTATTGTTGGATCATTGGATATTGTTGGTTCATGGGATGGTTGTGCCTCATGTTTATGATGAGACACATTTGGCTTTTGATTTGATTAATAACGAAAAAGTGATCATTTGATTTTCGGTTACCTTGATTTATTCAGGCTGTGTGTTCCATGGATTAGCCTCATGGTTCACGGCCGATCACTTCTCAGTTTTGGGGTGTGACAATAGCTAACAGTCAGGGGGTGTTTCTGGTGATAAAAAATTTAGAAATTTTTATTTGTGGTTGAAAAAAGGTTAAATGTTTTCGATAGTGAATAAGTTATTGATGGATTTACGAGTAGATTCATTGTAACAAAAACAGTTTTGTTGACAATTTTTTTAGTGTAAAATGCGTTAAATTTTTCGTGTTTTTTGTTAGTAGAAACGGGGTCCTCCAAGGTTCTCTTCGTCAATGGATATGGAACAGAGCCTTGCCTTGGACATGTTTGCAGATGATTTTGCCTTTGATTGCGGCTCAAATTCGCGGGTTACTAAGGCCTGGGTGGCTGCAAGAGCACGGTTAATTACATGACATCTTTGATCCAAATTATGAACCATGGCAAGAGGTGCACGATGCTTCGGACCAATCTGATTTGGAGGATGGGAAAGTTGACAATTCATTTCATGGGGGTTGTCTGGGATTGGTTCGCATTATCATCATTTCGGGTGCGATCATACCAGCACAAATGCACCGGATCCAATCAGAACTCCGCAGTTAAGCGTGCTTGAACGAGAGTAGTACTAGGATGGGTGACCCCCTGGGAAGTCCTTGTGTTGCACCACTTTTTGGTTTTTTTTACGAAATCTCTTTCCCAACTCCATTTCTTCTTCTCTTTGCTCGCCGCCAATTCTGCTCGTCTTGTCGAGAGGTTTCCGGAGATATGTTTTCTGCGATTTTTCAAGCTCGGAGACAAAATTCCCTCTTAAGCGGGCACGGTCCGCCACAGCAAGCCCTGCATCGAGATATGGGGTCCGGTCGGTGAGACGTGACTAAGAAAGCCCGTGGCTGAAAGAGCCGTGCCCAACTGGCTGAAAAGTAGAACAAAAGAATTGAAGGAGGAGAACATTTTGGGTGTGATCATACCAGCACTAATGCACCGGATCCCATCAGAACTCCGCAGTTAAGCATGCTTGGGCGAGAGTAGTACTAGGATGGGTGACCCCCTGGGACGTCCTCGTGTTGCACCCCTTTTTGGTTTTTTTTACGAAATCTCTTTCCCAACTCCATTCCTTCTTTTCTTTGCTCGCTGCCAATTCTGCTCGTCTCGTCGAGAGGTTTCCAGAGAGATGTTTTTTGCAATTTTTCAAGCTCGAAGACAAAATTCCCTCTTAAGCGGGCACGGTCGGCCACAGCAAGCCCTGCATCGGGATACGGGGTCCGGTCGGCGAGATGTGACTAAGAAAGCCCGTGGCTGAAAGAGCCGTGCCCAACGGGCAGAAAAGTTGAACAAAAGAATTGAAGGAGGAAAACATTTCGGGTGCGATCATACCAGCACTAATGCACCGGATCCCATCAGAACTCCGTAGTTAATCGTGCTTGGGCGAGAGTAGTACTAGGATGGGTGACCCCCTGGGAAGTCCTCGTGTTGCACCCCTTTTTGGTTTTTTTTACGAAATCTCTTTCCCAACTCCATTCCTTCTTCTCTTTGCTCACTGCCAATTCTGCTCGTCTCATCGAAAGGTTTCCGAATAGATGTTTTTTGCGATTTTTCAAACTCGGAGACAAAATTCCCTTTTAAGCGGGCACGGTCGGCCACAGCAAGCCTTGCATCGGGATACGGGGTCCGGTCAGCGTGACGTGACTAAGAAAGCCCGTGGCTGAAAGAGCCGTGCCAACCGAGCAGAAAAGTAGAACAAAAGAATTGAAGGAGGAGAACATTTCGGGTGCGATCATACCAGCGCTAATGCACAGGATCCCATCAGAACTCCGCAGTTAAGCGCGCTTGGGTGAGAGTAGTACTAGGATGGGTGATCCCCTGGGAAGTCCTCGTGTTGCACCCATTTTTGGTTTTTTTTACGAAATCTCTTTCCCAATTCCATTCCTTCTTCTCTTTGCTCGTCGCCAATTCTGCTCGTCTCGTCGAGAGGTTTCCGGAGAGATGTTTTCTGCGATTTTTCAAGTTCGGAGACAAAATTCCTTCTTAAGCGGACACGGTCGGCCACAGCAAGCCCTGCATCGGGATACAGGGTCCGGTCAACGAGACGTGACTAAGAAAGCCCGTGGCTGAAAGAGCCGTGCCCAACGGGCTGAAAAGTAGAACAAAAGAATTGAAAGAGGGGAACATTTCGGGTGCGATCATACCAGCACTAATGCACCGGATCCCATTTGAACTCCGCAGTTAAGCGTGCTTGGGCGAGAGTAGTACTAGGATGGGTGACCCCCTGGGAAGTACTCGTGTTGCACCCCTTTTTGGTTTTTTTTACGAAATCTCTTTCCCAATTCCATTGCTTCTTCTCTTTCCTCGCCGCCAATTCTGCTCGTCTCGTCGAGAGGTTTCCGGAGAGATGTTTTCTCGATTTTTCAAGCTCGGACACAAAATTCCCTCTTAAGCGGGCACAGTCGGCCACAGCAAGCCCTGCATCGGGATACGGGGTCCGGTCGGCGAGACGTGACTAAGAAAGCCCGTGGCTGAAAGAGCCGTGCCCAACGGGCAGAAAAGTAGAACAAAAGAATTGAAGGAGGAGAACATTTCGGGTGCGATCATACCAGCACAAATGCACCGGATCCCATCAGAACTCCGCAGTTAAGCGTGCTTGGGTGAGAGTTAACTGCGGAGTTCTGATGGGATCCGGTGCATTTGTGCTGGTATGATCGCACCCGAAATGATGATAATGCGAACCAATCCCAGACAACCCCCATGAAATGAATTATCAACTTTCCCATCCTCCAAATCAGATTGGTCCGAAGCATCGTGCACCTCTTGCCATGGTTCATAATTTGGATCAAAGATATCATGTAATTAACCGTGCTCTTGCAGCCACCCAGGCCATTTGAGCCGCAATCAAAGGCAAAATCATCTGCAAACATGTCCAAGGCAAGGCTCTGTTCCATTTCCATTGACGAAGAGAACCTTGGAGGACCCCGTTTCTACCAACAAAAAACACGAAAAATTTAACGCATTTTACACTAAAAAAATTGTCAACAAAACTGTTTTTGTTACAATGAATCTACTCATAAATCCATCAATAACTTATTCACTATCGAAAACATTTAACCTTTTTTCAACGACAAATAAAAATTTCTAAATTTTTTATCACCAGAAACACCCCCTGACTGCTAACTGTCAAGTTAACAATTAAGTGGTTCAAGGGCAAAAATGTACTCATTGGGTGCATGGGAGTCTTCGCGGTCTACCACTAAGATGGAGACTGGTGATGCTATGGTGGCAAATACTTCGAGCGCTGGATGTAAGAGCCATTGTACGTGAGGGGATTTCTTCTAGTAGGGCTGCTTCTGGAGCTTTTGATCCTTTTGTTAAATCTGACAAGTTTGAGGAGGACAACACTGGAAACACCTAATAACTTTTCAACCACAAATAAAAATCTACAAATTTTTTGGTACCGGAAATACCCCCTAAGACTTGACTTTGTTGAAAATCCATCGGGTTCCAACTTCCAAGGTTTGAGGATGGAAAATTTGATTTCAAGAGAACTTGGAAGTTTTTGAAAATTCAATTCCAAGTTTGACAATGAGAACGGGAAGTATTATCTCATTAGTTAGCACTTAATTAGCACATAATATATATTTGGAATGAATTCCAAACAGCTGCTTGTGGCATGCAATCATGTTGGAATATAATTAACCTCATCAACGAGACCCTACTGCATGTGAACCCACAATGCATAAATCAGGATGTATATTTGGTCAATAATAAAAAGTGTTTGATCGCCTTTCTCTTTGCTTCTTTTGGTCTTTGTATTCGCATTCAAAGATTAATAAAAATAAAAAAAATTGCCGTTCAAAGAAAAAAAAGAAAGTGTTTTGATCGATTAAAACACTATTTAAATTCTACTACCATTCTCTTTCGACAGTCAAGGTGGTCCGGGCCATTTTTTTTTAAACAGCAAAATATTATTAAAAAACTTAATAAAAGTACATCAAGGGGGGAGAGGCGAGGGAGATCCAACCAAATGTTGGACTAACACATGAAGGGACAAAGCCCAAAACACCTAGGGGTCAAGTCCAAAACACCAAAAGAGGGTCGAAACAGAGGGACAAAGACCAAAAGGCCAAGTCCACCCCAAACACCTAACCTAACCCTAACCTAAAATAGATCAACAGTCACCGCTACCACCTCCATGCCGCCGACCGCCACACCCGGCAAACCAAACCACCACCAACAGAACTGCACGCCAATATTGCACGGGCCGATCTTTTTTTTTTTGATCGGCAACAGGATTAAATTATTAGAAACTTGATATGGGTGTATCAAGGAAAAGGAAAAACCTAAACCATGATATTGATACATGGAATAAGGAAAGAAAAAGATTTCCAATAGAACATTGGAAGAGAAGAGGCAAAGGGCTGAGACAGCAGGCCCGAAAAAAAGAACAATATGAAGATATCCTAAACCAGATGTACCCACATCAATATGACAGCAGCACGGGCCGATCTTAAGCTCATCTCAACTAATTTTCCTCCCTGGTTAGGTCAAAAGCCATTCACGCCGTGACTAGAGATATCACAAGAAATTATTTTATTATGACTCCAAAAATCGAATCACAATCAATTATGTAGAAGCAACCCCACTAACCAACCAGATTAATCCTTCAAGCTTTAAATTCTACTTCAATGGTCTAGCATGTCAGTTGCTAGACTTAGGTTTATTCTATATGCTTTTGTGAGTTATTAATTCGTCTCGACTTAAGGAATTAGAAAATTAAAATTTTAAAAACTTTTTTTTATAGACAACAAAATTTTATTAAGAATTTGACAAGGGGTACATCGAGGATACCAAGTATTTTGAAAAATAATCAATTTTTAGCAAAAAAAAAGTCACTTTTTTGGCCTAAAAATTGGTTATTTTTTAAAATACTTGGATAAAAGTTTAAAAAACTACTTTTTCAAAAATCAAGGCTCCATACGCCATCACATGACCATTCACACCGTGACTAGAGATATCACAAGAAATTATTTTATTACAGTTTGACTCCAAAAATCGAACTACATTCAATTATGTATAAACAACCCTATCAACCAACCAGATTAATTCGTCGAGCTTTAAATTCTACTTCAACGGTCAAACGTGTCTTTGCTAGGCGGCCTAGACTTATATAAAACAGAAAAGCTACGTGCACAGCACATGTTTTCTCCCGGATCAAGTCGCAAAAAGATGATCGGAGCCGCTCATTTTGTTCAAAAAATGTCGTTTAAGGTCTTTATAAAAAATGAACTTCGTTCGATACCGTTAAAGGCGTTAACAAAACACCCAAAAACACTTTAGAATTTAGCCTATACAAAATGTCAACTCTTTCTCCCTCGTCCCTACACTATTTAAATCCCATCCCATGAACTTCCAAACCTTAAAAAAAAAAAAATGTTATTCCTACTCCTCGCTTTTCTCTTTTTCCATGGTCTCCACTCAACCTCCGCCTACGAAGACCCCCGCGGGATTACTTGCACCACCACCCCCATCCCCACCCCCACTTACACCCCCAATTCCACCTTCTCCACCACTCTCACAACCGCCCTCACCACTCTCCAAACCACCACTGCGGCCACCGGCTTTGCCACCACCACCGCCACTAACACCACCACAAACACCTCCGTCACCGCTCTCGCCCTCTGCCGCTCCAGCATCTCCCCACCCGACTGCCAAACCTGCGTCGCCGCAGCTGCCTTAGGTATGTTGAATGATATACCTGATTTGTTTTTTTAGAGATTTATTGCCTTAATTATTAATAAGTTAAAAAAGAAAAGAAATTATTATATGAGTTGGCAAACAAGAAATTATTCGGTGGATTTAGACAAGTTAAAAAAAAGTAAACTGATTTTCACGCTCCACTTTTTACCGACGGCGCTCCAAGCAAATATCAATTTCCTTTAAAAAAAAAAGGGGGAGACTTAAATATTCATCCTCAGACCTTATCCCACGTAATAATTCATCCCGGTCATTTTGAACAGTTATGTTTGCATCCTCTCAAATGGTGAATTACCTATTTTACACTTTTAATAATATATTCATATATGTTTTATTAAATTGACATTCTAAATTAGTGAGATTCAACCATTTTTTAATTTAGTTGGTTTCAACCATTTCCTAATTTAGTGGGATTAAATCTCAATAATTACGGGAGACAATTATGAAAGATGATTTCAAAACTTAAAAGATTCGTAATAACCAAATTTCACCGATTTACATTCGAAAATCATATTTATTTTTTCATTTATACCACATATTATCATGAAACCTTTTGGAACATGGTGGATTGACCATATTTTTATTTTTTGGAAAATTATCATTAAAATTTTTTCAGAATATATACAATGTTCGTACTGACCATATTTTTTCATGGTTAATTTGTCATGAAAACAATAAACCAAAATCATGATTTCTCGGCGGAACTTGAAAACCCACACATTTCGGAAAAATTGCTCTTTTTTGAAACATGGTGGATTGACCATGTTTTTATTTTTTGCAAAATGATCTGAAGAAATATTTCAGAACATACACAATACTGGCCATGTTTTTCATGGTTAATTTATCATGAAAAACAATAAACTAAAATCATGATTTCTTGGCGGAACTTGAAAACCCTTAACATTCCGAGAAAATAGCATGAAAAACATGAATATAAAATGTTTTTTCCATTTGAAAAATAGAACTCTAATCATGTTTAGCTGGAAAAAAAAAAAAATAGAAGAAGAGCTCCGGGCCGTGGAAGTGGAGGAAGAGCGGAAGCATCTTCATCGCTAAGTTCGATCCATTTTCATCGCCAAGAATGGCGCCGTGTTCCATCAATCCACGATCGGAAAACGACGCCGTCCGAAGCACGAATCCAGGTTTGCATGAGATCGCCATGTTCTGCTGTCATTCGCCGAGGAAGAGACTGCCTCGAATCTTCGCCACAACAATGGCGTCGAATTCCTCTGTCGTATGGCAAGTGCCGTCGGTTCCGTGCCTTGGCGGTTGCGGCCATCCTGTTGTGGCCTGGTCGGCGACGATTAGCTTGATCAGTGAAGACGGTTGGCCAGATGAGTTTTGCAACGGCAGGGGTCTCGATTGGTGGGGGTGTGACCATCCCGTTTCAATCGAAATGGTTGAGGATGAAATAGTTTTGTACAGTTTTGGGAGGTGGTGGTCCAGATTTTCGGAAGAGATTTACGGGATTGGATTGAATTATGGGTCGGGACTGCTGGAGTTATCTTTTCGTCCCATTTTTTTGTGATATATATACGGGGATGTTCCGTGGACAACCAATTAAACACCTAAAAAAAACACCCCAAATCTCAATTTCATAGTTTTCGATCAAATTTTTATGATCCGAACCGTTCAATGTGTGCAGAATGTGATTTTAAGGATGCCCGCGAGAAATCATCACAAAAAAAAAAAGAAGAGAGAGACCGAGAAGTGCTTGTTTTGATTGAAAACTATGAGGTGTTTTTTTAGGTGTCTAATTAATTGTTTCCGGAACCGCCCCGATAACTGTTTAAAAAGTGCAGGATGGATACTTACATGGGATGGATTTTGAGGATGGAAATTAAATACTCCAAAAAAGGGAGACAGAGTAATTTTAATGTTTTATTAATTATATCTCTCCATGCTCTGTAGTCTGTACTATTGAAAAAACTATTCAATGCTCCATGCCGCCACATGACTTTTAACCATAAATGGCGGCGAGACTTAGGACAATGTGTATGGGGTATAAAGTACAAATATCAACACAAACACAAATGTGTGATAAAAAGAAGCCTAATTACTCAGATGCTAATAGTTAGTCGTTCTCCCCCACTGTGCATGAATTTGAGAGAGATCAAGGGAGTTGCTTTTGCTCCGTCCCAAAATATATGTCCAGTATCCATAAAAAAGATTCAACAAATTTTTTTTTCTAAATTTAAGAAACCCGTTGATATCTAATGGTTGAATTTTTTTTAAAAAATTCTTAGAAAATTAGATTATTTTCAAGTTCTCATTTTACTGAGACAAACGTTTTGAGACGGATGTATAGTATCAATTTATATACTAATTGTCGGTTTGAATTTATGTTTCCCATCTCTTTCAGGTATCCGCAGCGAATGTCCAAATAACACAGCGGCGCAAGTTTGGTACACCTACTGCATGTTCCGCTACTCCCCCATCAACTTTGTAAACCGATCAGACACCTCCCTCGCATTCCGTATGTATGACACACGCGACGCGCCTGATGAATCCTCGTACGATCTCAAGGTCAATTTGTTGATCAGGAACCTATCGTATGCTGCCGGTGCATCAGATAATAGATCCACCGTGGGGAGGACTGCGTTGATCGGGAGTCTAAACATCTACGGGTACGTGGATTGCACCTGAGATATTGACGGTGGAGATTGCACCACGTGTTTGTTAACGGCTACTTATTGGATTCGGTCGTGTTGTCTTGGGAAGTGGGCCGGGTGGATTGCCACTCCCACGTGTAACATTCAGTTCAATATGGACCCCGTCCACGAGGACTGGATTAATAATCCGCAAGAAATTGACACAGATATTTCGTCGCCGGCGCCAGAGGTGGGGCTGGTGCCAGATGAGGGTGGTTTGGGTGGCGGCGGAGGAGGCGGGAAGGGGAGGAGTGTGGTGGTGGGCGTGGGGGTGTCATTTGTGGGAATAATGGTAGTGGTGGCGGTGGTAATTTGGTGGAGGCGGAGGGTTGAGAGAGGGAAGAATGCGGAGGAAATGGGGGAGAATTCCATGATGATGAGAGAGGATATGGGGGTGAGATCTTTGTTGTATGATTTGGATGTGTTGATGGCTGCAACGGATAATTTTTCCCTGGCGAATCGGATTGGTGGTGGAGGATTTGGCTCTGTGTACCGGGTAATCCCCAAATGCTACCTTCATTTTCTGATTTCTTTTGTCTAATATAGAACAATAATGCCATGAGTATACTTTAAAATGGGAGTACTTATTCCCTGTCCTTCGAACACCACGTGGCGGTACAACAAACTCTTTTCAATCATATATTCGTATGGGTTCTACAGATATTATGTTGAGGACCACACAAATGTGTGATGGATGATGAGTTTGGAATATATCGAGAGCATTGTATAATTTTTCATAAAATGGGTACAATGTCCACATCTAAGGCAGGATAGAAATGGACAGGAGCAAAACAGTTGGATGAGCGGACATTCATAGTTGGCGCACAAAGGAAAATGTCAAAAAGGCAATAATAGGTGCGCAAAGGAAAATGTTACTCCATCCGTTCTTTTTTAAGTGTTCCGCTTCGTAATTTCAATTTATTAAGAAAATATCATCATTACACCTTTAACATCAATTTTTACTTCCACTTTCCCTACTTACCTTCTATAGAGATATCATCATTTCACTTTTTACTCACTAAGAGCATCCGCAATGGAAATAATCAAAATCAATAACCAAAATATGTCACGTCAGCATTTGATTATTCATATAGTTTATAATCAAACTTAACAACCTTTACCTCCACATTGGTTATTTTTGCATCCTTAACCCCCAAAAAAAACTACAATATACAATGCACGTATGTCCAATCGCTAATGAGTTCCAATCATGCACCCGACCACACTAAATTATTCATCTCATCGAGACGATTCCAATTTGGGGTGTTTTTGAGTTATTGAGTTTCAAGTTTGGTTATTGGTAAAAGTTGTTAAGTTTGGTTATTGAATGGGTGAAATTTGGTTATTTGTTAAAAGACTTGTAATTTTGCTTATTACAATGTGAAATGTTTTTTGAGCAATGTTGTTAAGTTTAAATATTTACATTCATTTGCTTATTGCAATGGAGATGCTCTAACTTTTCAAAATGGAATATACTTTTAGGGGCAAAATGAAAAATGTACCAACTTTTACCTACTAACTTTACAAAACGGGCACTTATTAAGGGACAGCCCGAAATGAAATACTCGACTTTAAAAAGGGGACGGGGGAGTACAATACATGAGAAAGTTCCATGAAAAGCAAATGGATGGTTAAGATGCATGAAATACACAATGATTAACATTATTAATCATCTATTTGCTTTTTGAATTGGGGGATGATGTTGTGTAGTAGTGTGCGTAGCACTGGTGCTGTGCACCTCTAAGCCGTTGGATCGTGCATCAGATTGCTGGGATCGTATCTCGGCAATGAACAATTCTCGATCATTGTTTGCCAAGATGAGATTTGAGCCATCGGATGCACAATCCGACAGCTCGGAGGTGTACAACACTCACTACACAATATCAACCCGAAGTCCTTGCTTTTCATGGACAGTGTCATGAAACTTGTTCATGTACCGTATCAACCCTGGTGCACAAATAATGGGAACAAATATTTTAGGAACAATCGGTGTACACGTGAATATAGAATTCACGAACAATCTAGATATACTTTCTCACTTCATAATCCACATAGAAATGAGAAATTCAGAAAAGAAGAAAAAGAAAAAAGAAGTTGATACTGGTTTTTACACTCTCCTCCTTTCATCAACACGTGCACTTCTTAAACATGTGAATTTACCTAATTAAATGGACTTTTGTGTGAACCTTTTTACTTATGAAAAAGAGTTATGTTGTAAATTCAATTGAAAGAGGACAATGTGGACCTCCAAAAAAGAGGGTGTGAAAATCCTTCGTCAAAATTTTGTCAGAAATACAATTGTGATGCTTTTTTAATATAATATAATATAATATAATAATAACACCATTTATGATGTGTGGAAGCTGATAATGTATGTTTTCAGGGGAAAATGCCTAGTGGGGAAGAAATAGCAGTGAAAAAGCTGAAAGCTGGTTCAACGCAAGGAATTGAAGAGTTTTCAAATGAAGTCCGATTATTGCTGAAAATGCAACATAGAAATCTGGTCCAATTGCTTGGGTGCTTCATTCAAGGGGAGGAGATGATGTTGGTCTACGAGTATTTGCCTAACAAGAGCCTTGACTACTTCCTCTTTGGTAATTTATTGAGTTCTTAACTTAATGGGACGGTTCCGTTGACACTAAAAAAACATCCAAAATCTCAATCTTATAGTTTTCGATCAAATTTTTATGACCCGAACCGTTCAATGTGTGCAAAATGTGATTTTAAGGGTGCATACAAGAAATTAGCAAAAAAAAAAAGACCGGGAAGTGCTTATTTTGAGTAGTTTTTAACTGAACAGTTGATTAAATTTAAGCTAAAAACTGCTCAGATTAAGCCCTTTCCGATAATTTTTTTTTTGCTAATTTCTCGCGGGTACCTTTAAAATCACATTCTGATCACATTGAACGGCTTGAATCATCTAAATTTGATCGGAAATTATGAGGTGTTTTTTAGGTGTTTTTTTGGGTGTCTCTTGAACTGCTCCGCTTAATGTTATCCCATAAAATTATTGACTTCTATATTATAAAAGGTCAATCTATTGCTAGTGAGGCCCACCATAATCTATGACACGACGATCATGTTGTGTTCTCTACGTAGGACGCGCTCCAATGTTTCATTTATTAAGGTATCGGTGTCCGATCAACTTTTTCTTTGGTAAGAATAGATATAGATTTCACAAGGCGAACAAAATGAATGATTTGCATCATGTATTTGGACTTGAAATGGGGGCTCCATATAGAGAGCACAACAAGGTCAAATCTTGGGCCCCCAATTCCTCAATTTTCTTAGTATGCAAACCAAATGTCAAATGTTTATTTTCGAGAGAGATGTGGGTTAGAAAGTCCGATGAGCTAAACCTCCCACAACTCTCGAATTTGGGAGTTCGGCCCATTGGACACTCAACATTTGAACTAAACTAACTAGAGTTTCACTTTTTAAAAAAAGAATTTTTTGAAAAAAGAAGGTAATTTCAAACTCAAATATAATGAAAATGAAAAATATTTTTTCAATATTTTTTGCGCCTTTTAAAAGATCTTAATAAGATCTATCAAACAAGATTCATATTGGCAGAAAAATTATTTGCGTAACTACATAATTTTTGAGCTTGAAATTGCCTTCTTTTTTAAAAAGTTACATTTCCACAAAAATGAAACACCCAATAAACTTTTGATCGGAGAGAAGTCTTTGGGCAAGGAGTATCATCTCGAAAGATAATTATAATACCAGCTAGCAAAATAGGATCATCCATGTGTTTATAATGGAATTTACTTATAATTTTGTGGAATAAAAGGATGGCACTCTGTAAACACATTTTGGAGTCTTACCAATCTATTTGTACTGATTTCATGACTTCTGTGCTTGCAGACAAGAGTAGGAGCGCATTACTTGACTGGACAAAGCGATTTAACATTATAAAAGGTGTGGCGCGGGGACTTTTATACTTACATGAAGATTCTCAACTTAGAATCATCCACAGAGATATCAAAGCGAACAACATCCTACTCGATGGACAGATGAACCCGAAAATATCGGATTTTGGCTTAGCAAGACTCTTTAGTGATGAACAAAGTCGTGATAGGACTCGTCGAATTATGGGGACGTTGTAAGTATCATAACGTCATAAAGCTTGATATTTATGCATCGGACGATCTAAAAAGCATCTTTGAATTAGAAAGCAAAAGATCCTATTTTCTTGACCATGATGTTAAAAGCTAACATTTCTCTTATTTGTAGTGGTTACATGGCTCCAGAATATGCTATTCGAGGAGTGATTTCAACCAAGAGTGATGTTTCAGTTTTGGTGTGTTAATGTTGGAAACAATAAGCGGAAGAAAGAATTTTTACATAAAGCTCGACGATGAAAGAAAAGAGCTCCTGAACTTTGTACGTATTGAAACCAAATTGCTTCATTCCTAATATTTAGCTGATTGAATACGACCTTCGAGTATAATTTGATTCATATTTGCGTGAGAAACAATTCTTACGATTAAATTCCGTTAACTCGATGATAAGTGATTAAATGGATCCTGCTTCATGCATGGATCGCTAAAACTTCTTACCTGTATCATATCATAGACAATAAAAAGGCTACCAATCGCTTTTAGATCACGTACTCATACGGCAGTCGTATATAGTGTTCTGGTTTCATTTTTCTGACATTGAATCGGAACTTATTCCTCGCCCTCCTCTCTCCCTCTCTCTGGCAATAAATCGTTACTAATACTCTGTATTTCGCAGACAATGAGACTAGAACAAGAAGGCAGGCTCATGGAGTTGGTCGATGTGACAATGGGTTCTTTCCCTCGAAACGATGTACTAAGATGCATCCGGATTGGGTTATTGTGCTGTCAAGAGAGTGTACAAGATCGGCCAACGATGTCTTCGGCATTGTTAATGCTCACAGACAATTTAGTAACACTACCTGCTGCCGGAAGACTTGGCTACCAGGATGACATGGATAACACAATAATCCCAAACGATGGTATAAATCCAGCGAGTTGTAACCGTAATTCAATTACCATGTCATTAGCCAATGGTAGGTGATTTCGCAGCCTATTAACCGGTCAGGGATCCTGAGTACTTATTTGCATACATAGGGTCCTCTTTATGAGCCGGACGGTACAGTTGGAGGCAAATGTGGGCCCATTCTAAGCCCATAGGCCACATTTGTGGTTGAATTGCTTACTTTTTAGATGTCGTTGAGAACGTCAATCCTATTGAAAAGCGTATTAGTCAAATTAATATCAATATCTGATCATTTCTTCCAAAATGTGTCCAACTATCACTCAAGCTTCAACGTTCTACCCTATAGAAATTTCTTGTGCACTAGCTCAGTCTCAGAGGCCCTTATACATGGAAACATTCTAAAAACTGGGCTTCGTTCATTTTCTTAAACAATACTAAGTAGATGGATCCAATTTCTTAGCAATCCATGCATCGGATATCTTGTCCCTTGTGGGGCTCATTATGGGTTCACTCTGATGTTCGTAATCGTGTTAGAAGGTTGACAACGTAAATTATATTACGGGTTTCTTTCTTGGGGCGCTCATCATGGTTTCACTCTTTTTTGAAACATAAATTTGTTCTGATCAAGTATTTGTAAGTATTCGATCTAACATGATTTTTTTATATCAGTGATACTCTGGATGAGTTTTGAAAGATGAACAATTTTGTATGTTCATCAAAGTGAGAAGACGCTGAGCCCAAAATTAATGCACAAACCAAACAAAGTGCAATCCACTGTCTATAGTAGAATACTCCTGAGAATTGAGAAATCAGATACTCCATAAATAATTTGATTGAAGGATTTTGTTTATTCTCAACTTAAGTTGTTTCTGTTCTTTAGAAAAAAAAAAAAACTTAAAGAAAAAAGAAAAACACTGTGAACCAAACGGGCAATATGGACAAGAACCAGACAAATGCCACTGCAAACACAGGTGTCATTGTGTTTACTGTTGTGTCATTTCGGAGACCAACGTTCACTATCTCCAATGGAATAACCAAAACTTATCACCTCCAATGGAATAATCAAATTCTGATAACCAAAACTTGCCACCTCATCTTTTGGTTATCCATTTAAGGAGTTGCTAAGTTTAACTGTGAAGTCCCACAATCGTCCATAAATCAAAAACACATTTTTAGTTGAAAGAAGGAGAGAGTTGAGAATAATCTAAGTATGTGGGTTTGTTGATACTGATGGGGAGAGAGAGAAAGAAAAAAGAGTATGTGACCTCCTCTAATTTTGGTTATTCAAAGAGAAAAAATTACTAATTTTGGTTATCAAAAAACTACTCACTCCGTTTCAATTTTATTGTCCCTCATTCTATTCTAACCGGCTAAAAAACTAGCTATACCCTTAAATCCATGATAAATTTCATATTGAATATGGATCTTGTTTGATAAATCTTGATTAGTTCTATAATACAATATTTTTGAAATCATATAAAATATTATAAATTACTAGATGTAATCAATTATTATGATTAGAAAGATGCCCGACGAATGGAGAATGAACACCTTAGTGCCTATCTATAAGAATAAAGGGGATATTCAAAACTACAACAACTATAGAGGTATTGAATTGATGAGTCATACGATGAGGACTCATAGAGTTTAGACAACGTACACAAAGGTGTACGACTCTTCATTGGGTGTTTGAAAAAACGAAGCATCCTAACAAAATCCTACCCTCTAGCCCGCATGAATGATGAATGAGTGCAAGCATGTATGCACATAAATAGGGTATATCACATAAGTCCTAACCATAGGTTCATGTCCTAGGTTGGATGTTTCTATGGTTATGTACAAGTGCAAAAGGCCGATTTTGGTTTAAATGGGTTCCCTGGACTGGAGCCAAGATGTACCTCCCATCGTCAAGTGTATTGTGAGACAATGGTCGAACAGTACAATGGCTCATCACGGTCGAGGGTTGCTAGGTATTCTGGAAGAACTTGTCACCGGTAAACCGAGCAAGGTTGCCAAAACACACTAGCGGGGCTGTGCATTGCAAAGTGTACATGATAAAAGCTTAATATTCCAAAAGATATTCAAAAAAATTTCCTTTGAAAATGCTTTTCAAGCTTGGCCCTCTAAATTATTTAACTCTTTGGAAAATAATAGTAGTTCCAAAGTTTTGAATTTCAATTTTCACTCCCCAGCAAAGTCGCCATTGTGGGCTCCTTGACCGGTGCGCCCTAAAGGAGTTGCCACCCGAATTTTTGAGATGGATGACCCAAGAAACCGAGAGTTTGTTTGAGAGGAAAAGACTTTTGGTCTAACGAAAAACATCAAAATTTTGGGTTTGAGGGCCATGTTACGAATGGGGAATGTTTTGTTGAAAAGCACCGCACTCGCCCAGTTGGAACAGGCCTCTACTTATCATTTTCAAAGGGAAAATCTTAAATACCATTTGGATGATTAAACTCTCAATAAGCAAATAGGGGAAAGGGACATGGGATCACGTTGATGTGCTCGTGGTGCTTACTGTACAGCGGATGATAATAGATGATGTACAGAAATGAAGTAACGCATGATTTACAAACTGCATTGACCACAACACTGCATGGTATATCATATTATGCCGCACGATCTTATGATACACAGTGCGGTGTGTCTACCCTACTGTCAGTCCACCATTGTTACTCAAATGCTCGCACGGTGTATTAACTACAACGTGCGATGTTCCTCAAAATATCGTATAGTGTGACTCTTCATATTTCTCAGAACATCTTTGTATTTTCAGATTGAAACCAGCCATGGACCTCGACACCTTTCTAGTTGTTTCAAAAACTCTTTTTGATGCACTTAATCATTATGGATGATCATAAAAACCTATTTCAGTAGGTCGAAAACATGGCTTTTGGATAAACTACATTCTAAGATGCACCCGTATCGACATCTGTGTAATATTATCAGGCCCAACAATGAGTGAATGTGATCAAGATTGTAGGGAGGTATTCCTGAACAGGCTTAAATAGGGCCCGAACAAATGGTACGTGGGGCCATGGAATAAATACGATAAGATAAACCACCGTGGAAGGCAATGATCGGCGATATGGACCAGTGGCCTGTAAAGTCACTGGTCCAGGCAGTCTGTTCGGTAGATAAAGGATAAAAGACATGAGAAGTCATTGATCTAAGTAATAGATAAGGACCAATAGCATGTGAAGTCACTGGTCCAGGTGTTCTATTCGATAATGAGGTTGCCGAACAAGGAGAGAACTCTTGAGAAAGTAGCATTAAGTGCTAAAGCGGAATGAACACTCTGGAAGATTCCAGAACAGTGGTATCCCGTAAGGAATCAAATCCCGAGAATGTAGGATCTAGATAAGATACACAACGGAAATGGGATGTTCGGCCAGCTATGGAAAGGAGTCCTCCTTAAAGAGTTGACAAGGGAACGAGAATCCAAGATATCCTAGGTTTTCTGTACGAGGTAGGAAACCTAGGGGAACAGGGATGCTTGGGCAACAAGCATACGTATGCCTATATAAACAAGGCTAACCTAGAGGAAAAAGGTACGCAATTACTTGCACTTGTTCCACACTTTCCTACTGATAATTAGGGTTTTTAACAGTACGAGATACTAATTTAGGCATCGGAGGGCCTTTGCCATAAGAGGTAAAGGTGCGCTCACCCCTTGTTTGTTTTATAGATTAGGGTTCCGACGAAGATATTGAGGTTCCTATCTTACAGCTCGAGTAGCCATTGCAATCCAGTGCTATTCCTGGTACTGTTTATTATTTCCCACCTACAATTAGCGCCGTCTGTGGGAAGCGAAAGAGTTCTCTTTGAAAACATGACCATGGTGGAAGGAGACCCAAAGACACCACTCGACCCAAGGAATCTGCTAGGTGGGGAAGGAGATAAATCCCCACCAGGCATTCCGAGAAAGCCCAATGGTGGACATGGGAAGAAAACATCCAGCAAGGGTAACCCATTGACCGTCCTAGATGGCTCCAGAAATAAGGAAGGTAGGACAGCTACAGAATCCACACAGAGGAGTAAATCCCACAGAAGGGGAGAGTCAGTCGCATATTCAAAAAGCGTGCACAACAGTGAAGACATCCTTGATAAAAAGAGGCAGGAGATCAAGGAATTTTCTTGTTTGATCAAAAGACGAGAACACGAGATTTGAGAGATAGAACGGATTCGAGAGCATCTTGAGGACTCTGAACTTTCACGAAGAAATTCTAGAGGAGAAAGATATGCAATGAAAGAATACAAGAAGGCTCCTTTACAAAGAAAAAGGAGCAGGAGTAGAAGCCCTACTCCAAGGCAGAAAGAACCTTCTCCATGGAAAACAGAGGAGCAGAAGCCAAAGCCAAGCACCAGAACAGCGTAAGGGTGCTTCAAGAAAAATGAATAGAAGCCGAAGTCCCACTCCAGAGGAGGAAGGGAATAAGAAGCACCATAGGGATAGGTACGAGAGGCCTGATTCCGATTGGGAAAAAGGTGGTCCCAGCAAGACAAAGGGACGTGAGGATGGAACCATAACTGCACGAGAAGTCAGAAGCAGCACGAAAAGCCGTAAGTAACATAGCGGTTACCCCTTTGCAAGAAAACTATAAGAAGCACGGTTGTCAAGCAGAGTGAAGCACGGTACGTTCGTTCTTTACGAGACGAACGCAGATCCCGTGGCTCACATACAACAGTACCAGCAGGCTATGTTCATGCATGATGGGGATGATGCCATTATGTGCAAAATGTTCCCATCAAGTCTGGGGAAGGTGGCCTTATCTTGGTTCCATAAACTAGGACCACGCTCCATACGAGGATGGAGGCAATTGGCTGAGGAGTTCACTGCTTGTTTCTTAACAAGCAGGAGAGCCCCAAAAACGTTTGAAAGCTTCTCCACGATGAAGCAAGGGGAAAGTGAGCCGATCAGGGACTACGCTAAGAAGTACTGGGAGACTTTCAATGAGATTGAAAGTTGTAACGAGGAATATGCGATTGCTACGTTCAAAACTAGGTTGCCTATTCGGGATGAGTTGTGCCGATCACTGAATATGACTCCAGTAGCAATGTTGGCTAAATTAATGGAGCGTATCAAGCAACATGCCAGGATGGGGGACGATATACTCCGTGAAGATGGCAAGATTGTTGCCGAACAGTAGAAAGGGCAAGCAAAAAAAGTAGACAAACCAGAACCTAAGACTTTCAGAGAAAGGAAAGAGTATGGGCAGGCTAAGAAAGAGCCGTACAAAGAAAGGCAAGGACTTGATCCCAAGTCTTTCTTTTCAATAACAATGGTTTGGAAAGAACCCATTTACAGGATTCTTTATTGAATAAAGAATCGGCCCTATTTTAAATGGCCCCCAAGATTAGAAGGAGACAATGATGCAAAGTGGGTTACGAGTCAGCACTGCAGTTACCACAAAGATTGGGGCCACATGACTGAGGATTGTGAGATGTTTAAAAGGCACCTCGATGATCTAATCTCTCAAGGTTACCTCAAAGAATTTATCCAGGAAGAGCCCAAGGATAATGGGAAAGCATTGGAGATGGATTACGAATAGAATCCAAAAGGTGTGATCCATATGATACATGGACTAGCCACACCTTATACGAGAAATGAGATGAGATTGCTCCAAAGGCAAGTCAAGCACGACCAACATGTTATGCGGTTGGGGAGCAAAAGAGGAAGAGAAGGTGACATATGCAACGAAGGCATAGTCTTTACAGATGAGGATTTAGGAGAAGTCCAGATACCTCACAATGATGTTTTAGTTATAACCCTACGAATTGGGGAGTATGACATTGAGAGAATCTTGGTGGACTCAGGGAGTTGCACAGAGGTATTATACTTTGATGCGTTTAAAAAGTTGGGATTGGCTCAGGCGGACTTGGAACAATTAACAACACCCTTGGTCGGATTTGGTGCAGGAACAGTGTGGCCCCTTGGAAAGGTAACACTACCTGTTCGGGCAGGGTCAATAGTATTACGAACTGATTTTTTGGTGGCAGATATTGAAACCTGCCATCTCCTAAAGTCCTTTATACAACTTGTTGAAACCCAATATTCTTCAAAAGTTAAGATCCTTCGGAGTGACAATGGGCAAGAATTTGACATGCCAACTTATTATTCAAAAAAGGGAATTGTTCACCAAACTAGTTATGTTACCACTCCACAAATGGAGTAGCAGAGCGAAAATATCGTCATCTCCTTAACGTTGCACGCGTTCTGATATTCCAAGCCAAGTTAGCTAAAAAATTCTGGGTGGATGCCATATTGACCGCAACGTATTTATCAATCGAATACCCACACCTGTATTAGTCAGTAAAACACCATATGAGATGTTGTTTAAAGTCAAACATTCTTATGCCCATTTGAGAGTCTTTGGATGCTTATGTTTTGCATCCACACATGCAGCAAAGCCATCAAAATTTGATGCTCGTGCTACGAAATGTGTTTTTATTGGTTATCCTTATGGGCAAAAGGGGTATCGATTGTATGATCTTGGCAATCACAAAGTATTCACATCTCATGGGGTCATTTTTCATCAAGGTCACTTTCCATTTTCTGGTTCTGTTGAAACATCAAGTCCTCCTGTCTTGCCTTGCCCATTTAATACTCCAGAGGGGGGTGTCTCAGTCAGTTCACTAATCAACACTCAACTTGATCCACCATCTTCGAGTCCAAACACGACAACTGTGCTTGCAGGTTAGATTATTTGCAAGTTCTCTGCCTAGTCTAACACAACCTGTCCCAACTGACTCAATTTCTCCCGAGTCCAACCCACTTATTGATCCAATCATTCGCCAATCCACCCACCCGTCCCACTAAACGTCTAGATTATTTGCAAGATTTTCATCTTGATTGCAGGCTCCCGTCTCGCTCATCTCAATCATCAGACTCGACGATGGTAACTTCTTTTAGCACTCCATATCCATTAAGCAACTATCTTTCTAATGATCATTTGTCTACTACTCACCGTGCTTTCACAACCTCTATCTCCCTTGAAACAGAACCTAAGACTTTCCTGCAGGCCACTCAAGACCCTAAATGGAGAAGTGCTATGCAAGATGAGATTAACGCTCTTGAAACCAATCACACATGGTCATTAGCGTCACTCCCGCCCAGCAAGAAATCCATTGGATGCAAATGGGTTTATAAGATTAAATATAATCCTGATGGGTTAGTGGAAAGGTACAGAGCCCGACTAGTTGCTAAAGGCTATCATCAAAAAGAAGGTCTTGACTATCAAGAAACATTTGCGCCAGTTGCTAAGTTAGTTACTCAGCATGTCTTGCTTTCAATTGCAGCTATTCAAGGATGTCACCTTCACCAACTTGATATCAATAATGCATTTTTACATGGAGACCTTAACGAGGAAGTTTACATGGACCTTCCTTCTGGCTTTGGAGGAAAGGGGGAGAAAAGAGTATGCAAGCTCCATAAATCATTGTACGGCTTAAAACAAGCATCAAGACAATGGTTTGTGAAGTTCTCTTCAGCTTTTACTGATGTTGGATACAAGCAATCTAAGGCTGATTATTCATTATTCGTTCGCTCCACAGAAAATAGCTTTACCGCTATTCTCGTTTACGTTGATGATGTTATCTTGGCTGGAAATGATTTGGACTTTGGAGTAGATTCAAGAACTCAAGAAATTCGTGAATGATCGTTTTGAGCTTAAGGATCTTGGAAACTTGAAATACTTTTTGGGCATAGAAGTTGCTCGTTCAGCAAAAGGAATTTTCTTGTGCCAAAGGAAATATGCACTCGAGATCCTTGGAGACACGGGATTCCTAGGTGCAAAACCAGCTGAGTTCCCCATGGAACAAAATTTGAAGCTTAATGAGCCTGATGGGGCATGCATATGCACCTATAGAAGATCTTTTTTCATATCTTAGGCTTGTTGGGCGCTTGATTTATTTGACTATCACATGGCCAGACTTGGTGTATGTTGTACATGTATTAAGCCAATTCATGGATAAAACATGTGTTCCTCATTTAGACGAAGCTCATAGAGTACTGAGATATCTTAAGCAAACACCTAGGCAAGGAATTCTCTTGTCATCAACCAGTTTAATCCAGTTGAATGCCTTTTATGATGCGGACTAGGCCCGATGTAGAGATACTTGGCGGTCGATTACTGGATATTGTATATTAATTGGGCAGACAACAATATCATGGAAAGCAAAGAACCAAATGACTGTGTCTCGCTCATCGGCTAAAGCCGAATATAGGGCCATGGCTGCAACTTGTTGTGAAACAACTTGGTTAAAGCTTGTTTTGGATGATTTAAAGATCAAACACCCACAACCAACGAACCTATATTGTGACAACAAAGCTGCCGTTCATATTGCTTCGAACCCTATTTTTCATGAACGGATGAAACACATAGAGATAGACTACCACTTAGTCCGTGACAAGCTACGAGCTAGTATTCTTCAAACTGCTCATGTGTCCACACTTGAGCAACTAGCAGATCTCTTTACCAAGGCTCTTGGTCCATCACAGTCAAGGAGGGGCCAGTAGGGGCGGTCGCCCCTGCAAGAAGAAAAAGAAACAGTACTATTATATGTAAAAAAAGATTTCCTATAAAAGTATATAGGCTCGCCCCTATGTAGAATTTTGAAAAAAAATAATAATAACTGTAACCTTTGAAATATGAGAATACTTTATTACTAAAGATTAAGGACTAAAATATAACAAAAAAATAAAACTGTAGGATTAATATTGTGAATATTCAAGTAATAAACTTCCACCTTTCGTTAAATGAGTTTAGTGTTTTACAGTTTTATTTCTTTTTGCCCTAAAACCTCAATGGCACACCAAACCACACACCCACCCCCCCCCCCCCCCCCTCTCTCTCTCTCTCTCTCTCGGCACAAACATCCCCAATTGTTAAGACTTCAAAGGCAATTTCAAGAAAATAGAGTAAGAGGAGAAGAGATTTTGTAAACCCTAAGTAATTTTGGTCAAATTTAAGTTGTAGGTATGTCTTTTCCCATGTTGTTCTAGACTTCTACTAATTTTTTGTTTTTTGAATGGTAAAATCAAATAACATGAAAGCCCATGTACCGAATTCGTCCAGTTGTGATGATTGAAAAAAAAAAAGATGAACAATAAAGAAAAACAAGACACATACATCAAGATCGATCCCATTAGTTAAATCGATTTATGTATTTATGTTATTTTGAGTTTTAATGTATCTGCGTGATTATGCATGTGTATTTATATTTTTTTCTCGCATGCACAATTGCCCCTATGTGGTGAAATTTTTTGCTCCGTCCGTGATCACAGTTTCAATATTTGTTGGGCAAGTTGGGTGTCACTCTAACTTGAGGGAGAATGTTAAAGAATGACGAAATCAACTCCAATTGATTTGTGTCACATGTAAAATATGATTTCCATATCTGTTGTATAGCTTGATTACGGGATGTAATTATAGGATTTGTAGGCATGATTTCAGGAATATTATAGGCATGATCCTAGGGATATGATATTATGATCTATATCTGTGTGTATATATTCCAGCCTTATGAATGGAAATATCTTTGAGTCTTCTCCGGTACCTATTTGATTTCTTTTCAGTATCAACGCTCTCCAACTTCAAGCGGGTGTTTCGGTTCTGTTTTTAATTTTGGTGTTTTTGGTTAGCTCATTGCCTTCCTTTAGGTTTGATTCCTGAGTGGCGTTCGCTGGCGTGCCCGTGATACGTTAAATCTTTGTAATTTTTTTAAAAAATTTGCTGATCGAAAAAAAAAAAAAAACCTTCAAGCGGGTGAACTCCATTCTATCGTTGGGCTAATTAAGATTATTCAATTATCCTCTCATGTTTGAAGGTTTTCAGTATCTGAAATAGTAGACGTTTCAATTTCATTTTATTTTTTGGATCGGCAAACGTTTCGATTTTTTTTTTCTCGGCAAATCGAAACATTTTATAAAATTCGAAAGGACGTACATCAAGGATGGGGCATGCCGATGAGCATAAAAAGGCTCACCAACAGAAAGAAGGAAAAAAAAAAAAAAGTACAAGCATTCAACCGAAAGTTGGACACTACAACACCTTAACATCAACCTACAGTTTGATTAGCTTACGAATTCCATGTAAAAAGTTTTTAAAATCCTTCATAGAGTATACCTTTATATCGAACTTAGCTTTCATCTAGATAGCTACCCGAGTGATCTTGATTAGATCCCCCACCTCACCAACTGTCCTTGTCGTGTTGTTGAAAATAACATCGTTCCTCACAAGCCACCATGACCAAAGTGTGGCAAAGAAAGTAATTGCCTCCCAAATGTGTCTTTCCAAATTTCGAAACCTGTTTCCAAACCACCAACTTGCTAAATTTGCTAAAGAAGATGGACACACCCATAAGATCTACCACCACTCCATTAACAGGGACCAAGTATTCCAAGATATATAATTGGCAGTGTAAAAATAAATGCTCAATCAGGAGTTTCCTCTTGAAGTAAAAGGGGCAGAGGGCTAATTGCTCCTCTTGAATCAAATTTCTACTAGCAATATAGAACTGATCAAGTAGCCACCCTACCTTGCTTGTAGAGCCATCCATGAGAAAATTTCCACCTTTGGTGGGCTTAGCTTCCTCCATAT
Organism: Rhododendron mucronatum var. ripense; assembly: GCA_019656295.1. Classification (NCBI taxonomy): domain Eukaryota; kingdom Viridiplantae; phylum Streptophyta; class Magnoliopsida; order Ericales; family Ericaceae; genus Rhododendron; species Rhododendron mucronatum. The sequence continues at coordinate 61,755 of BPLT01000239.1, forward strand.
TGAAAAGATATTTATCACCAGTTCTTTATATCCCCGGTGTGTTGAATTAAACTTTAAACTTTTTTGTTTGAAATATGTGTAGTACTCCGCTAGCTATATATTAAATCCTGTCATCACATGATGCATGAAAGGAATTAAGTATTCATAAAAAAAAAAACAGCGACATAAACCACCCTCTCATTAATATGGAGTATATTATAGGAGTATATCGGTGTTTAATTCCTCTATAGAATAATAAATAAAATTACAGTATTAAATAACTCCATTAATATTTAAGTCAACAATGAGTTTTTGCCCTTGAACCACTTAATTGTACTTGACAGTAGTGGATCAAGGAAATAGTTAATTTATAGCTACCAAATCGATTCGCCTAAATTAACCTAGGCGATGTGGTTATTCATAGCGTGTTAGTCGATCAGCTGATGCAATATGGACGAAGCTAAAAAGATTGTACATAGGGAAAAAAAAAATCTCACCAAGAAGCTATATTGGCTTCATCCTATGATCATATGGTAACTACGGCGTTGTATGGGAAGGAAACCTTGCCACGTAAGGAGGTTACTAGCTAGTGCCCCAGTATTGTCGCATGCATTAGAAAATGAGGAAGGATGACAATATTGGTTCAGACGATTCGGTCTTGTTTGACAATTCGATTTCAAATTTTGAAAGGAGACTTAAAAATTCGATTTCAAGCCCCTTTTTTTTTTTTTTGTGTTGAACCCTTGGAAATCTGACTTGTTTGAGAATGAAATTTCAAAATTTGGACTAAGACTTGACTTTGTTGAAAATCCATGGGGTTCCAACTTCCACGGTTTGAGAATGGAATATATTGAGACTGGAAAATTTGATTTCGAGAGAACTTGGAAGTTTTGAAAATTCAGTTCCAAGTTTGACAATGATAGTCACATATATATATATTTGGAATGAAATTCCAAACAGCTGCTTGTACATTGCATGCAATCAAGTTGGAATATAATTAACGAGTCCGGCTCCTCTCCAATCCATAGGGAATTGGAGGATCCTCCAGTTCTAATTCAATGGTCAGGATTACCCTACTAACTCCAGCCCCAAAACTCATCTGACAATGATAGTAAAAAAAAAAATCGCCGTTAGAAAAAAAAAAGTTTTTCATCGATCAAAACACTATTTAAATTCTATTACTTTTTTTTTTCGACGGTCAAGGTGGTCCAAACCATTTTTTTTTTTAAACGACAAAATATTACTCCCTCTATCCCTATTTAAATGTTCATTATTCCATTTTGAGCTGTCCCAAAATAAGTGCCCACTTCGAAAAGTCAATCGGTAAAGTGGAGGATAATTTTTAAAAGTAGAGGTAAAAGTTGATGTGGAAAGTATAAGGGAAAATTTCAAAATGACACCTGAACTTTGTACCAAATGTCACAGAGACACCTAAACTTGAATTTATTTCAATTAAACACCTATACTAACAAAATCCCCAAATTTAGACACTTGAACTTAAGTTTATTTCAATTAAACACCTATACTAACAAAATCCCCAAATTTAGACCCCTGCCGTTATATTTCGTCCCAAAAATTGCTGATACGGCATCTCCAACCCGTTTAGGTTGACCCATTGCACATGTTTTCAACAAGGGACGATGCACCCAAGCGAAATCCATAGGCAAACTTCATCGTCCCCTGTTGGAAACAATGCAATGGGGCAACTTAAACAGGTTGGAGATGCCATGTCAGCAATTTTTGGGACGAAGTATAATGGTGAGGGTCTAAATTTGGGAATTTTGTTAGTATAGGTGTTTAATTGAAATAAACTTAAGTTCAGGTGTCTAAATTTGGGGATTTTGTTCGTACAGGTGTTTAATTGAAATAAACTTAAGTTTAGGTGTCTCTGTGACATTTGGTGCAAAGTTCAAATGCCATTTTGAAATTTTCCCAAAGTATAAAATTGAGGACAATTTTGAAAAGTGAAGGTAAAAGTTGATATGAAAAGTGTAAAGTGGAAAGAAAAGTTGATGGAAAAAGTGTAAAGTAGAGAGAAAAGTTGACTCCTAAAACTGCATGTTTGTCAAACTAAGACATTTAAAAAGGGGATTGAGGGAGTAGTATTAAGAAACTTCATAAAGGTACATCAAGTGGGGGAGAGGGAAGGGGATCCAACCAAATGTTGGATAAACACCTGAAGGGACAAAGCCCAAAACACCTAGGGGCCAGGCCCGAAACACTAAAAAAATAGGGCTAAAAACAAAGGGACAAGACCAAAAAGCCAAGTTCCGTCCAAATACCTAACCTAACCCTAACCTAAAATGGATCAACAGTCGCCGCTACTCAACCACCACACAAGGCAAACCAACCCACCAACAATAGAAACCCTCCTGCCTAGGCTGTAAACCAAAATACACCAAACCACTAGACTATGGCTCACACTGCCGTGAGTCCCTCACATTCCCGGATCCCAAGAATGACCGCCGAGAAACTGCCGATTCAGTTATCACAAATGGCCTAAGAAACTGACTATCAAGGCTCCATATGCCATCGCATGACCATTCACACCGTGATTAGACACAGAGACGGATTTAGGAATGTTGCTTAGTGGGGGCACCTTATTAATCATAGTGGCGAAAATTTATTTTTCTAGTTAACCACAATAAGATCGTACACAATTAAGACATACATTACAAACTAAAAATATATATAACACATACTTTCAGTTAAATTATGTAAAAATGAGTACAAAATCTTAAACAAAATTTGAAAGTATATTTTACATGAACATCAACAAGTTTTTGAATGATCGATATAATTTTATTAATGATATTATTTTAAAATATTGCTCTTGCATGGTTAAAAATAAGTACAATTAAGAAAGAATCGATCTAAATAGACAAATAGTTCTTAAACCAACAAATATACATGCACCATATGACAAAATTGAAACATAAAACTAATTCTATATGTATATTTTCGAAATACATGCAAGTGTGTATGTGTAATAGCACACTTAATTTCATAATTATACTAAATATAACAAAATATAACAAATATTTTAGTTTCGAGCGGGGGCACATGCCCCCCTTTCCCTCCGTCCCTGACTAGAGATATCAAGAAATTATTTTATTACAGCTTAACTCCAAAAATCAAACCACAATCAATTATTTATAAGCAACCCTATCGACCAACTAGATTAATCTTCGAGTTTAAATTCCACTTCAACGGTCAAACACGTCTTTGCTAGACTTATACAACGGTCAAACACGTCTTTGCTAGACTTATACTACATGTAATAAACTCTTTCTCCCTCATCTCTACACTATTTAAATCCCATCCCATGAACTTCCAAACCTTAAAAAAACAAAAAAAATGTTATTCCTACTCCTCGCTTCTATCTTCTTCCATACTTGCCTCCACTCAACCTCCGCCTACGAAGATCCCCGCTGGACTATTTGCTCCACCACCACCCCCACTTACACTCCCAATTCCACCTTCTCCGCCACTCTCACGACCGCCCTCACCACTCTCCAAACCACCACTGCCGCCACCGGCTTCGCCACCACCACCGCCACCAACCCCACCGCCAACTCCTCCGTCACCGCCCTCGCCCTCTGCCGCTCCAGCACCTCTTCACCCGACTGCCAAACCTGCGTCGCCGCAGCTGCCTTAGGTACGTTGAATGATATATACCTGGTTTGTTTTTTCAGAGATGTATTGCCTTAATTCATACTCTTATTGGGTGTTAGTTGGTAAACAAGAAATTATTCGGTGGGTTTATAGGAGTTTTAAAAAAAAAAAAAGCAGAGTAGTTATATTATACACCATGTTATGTGCTATTGAAAAATTATTCAGTGCTCCTCGCTGCCACATGACTTTCAACCATAAATGGCGGTGAGACTCAGGACAATGTGTATGGAGTATAAAGTATAAACACAAATACCAACGCTTGTGGTGAAAATAGAGCCTAATTACTCGGGTGCTAATAGGTACTCGTTCTCCCCCTCTTTGCGTGAATTTGAGAGAGATAGTTGCTTTTGCTCCGTCCCAAAATATATGTCCAGTCTCCGTAACAAAGACTTAAAATCTTTTTTCAACAATTTTTTTTTATAAATTTAAGGAACCCGTTGATATCTAATAAATGGATGAATTTTTCAAAAAAAAATTCTTAAAAAATTAGATTATTTTCAAGTTCTCATTTTACTGAGACAAACATTTTTGAGACAGATGTAGTATCAATTTATATACTAATCATCGGTGTGAATTTATGTTTCCCATCTCTCTCAGGTATTCGCCGCGAATGTCCAAATAACACGGCAGCGCAAGTCTGGTACACTTACTGCATGCTCCGCTACTCCCCCATCAACTTTGTAAACCAATCAGACACCTCCATCGCATTTCGTATATACGACACGCGCAACGCGCCGGATGAATCCTCGTACAATCTCAAGGTCAATTTGTTAATCAAGAACCTTTCGTACGCTGCTGGTGTGTCGGATAACAGATCCGCCGTGGGGAGGACTACGCTGATTGGGAGTCTAAACATCTACGGGTACGTGGATTGCACTAGAGATATCAATGGTGGAGATTGCACCGCGTGTTTGTTAGCGGCTGTTGATTCGATTCCATCGTGTTGTCTTGGGAAGTGGGCCGGATGGATTGCCACTCCCACGTGTAACATTCAGTTCAATATGGACCCCATCCATGAGGACTGGATTAATAATCCACAAGAAATTGACACGGATATTTTGTCGCCGGCGCCGAAGGTGGGGCCAACAACAGATGAGGGTGGTTTGTGTGGCGGCAGAGGAGGCGGGAAGGAGAGGAGGGTGGGGGTGGGGGTGGGGGTGGGAGTGGGAGTGGGGGTGTCATTTGTGGGAATAGTGGGATTGGTGGGACTAATTTGGTGGAGGTGGAGGGGGAGGGAGGGAAGAATGGGGAGGAAAGACGATGGTGAGACTAATTTGGACACATTTTGAAAGAAATGATTAGATGTCAATGGTTGAATTGTTTACTTTTTAGATCTCGTCGAGAACGTCAATTCTATTGAAAAGTGTATAAGTCGAATGGTTGAATTGTTTATCTTTTAGATCTCGTCAAGAACGTCAATTTTATTGAAAAGCATATAAGTCGAATATCAATATCTGATCATTTCTTCCAAAATGTGTCCAACTATCACTCTAGCTTCAAAGTTCTGCCCTATAGAAATTTCTTGTGCACTAGCTCAGTCTCAGAGGCCCATATACGTGGAACATTCTAAAAACTGGGCTTCGTTCATTTGCTTAAACAATATTAAGTAGATGGATCCAATTTCTTAGCAATCCATGCATCGGTCCCTTTGGGGCTCATTATGGGTTCACTCTGATGTTCGGTAATTATTCTAGAGGGTCGACAACGTAAATTAAATCACTGGTTTCTTTCTTGGGGGGCTCATCATGGTTCACTCTTTTTCGAAACATAAATATGTTTTGATCAAGTATTTATAAGTATTTGATCTAACATGATTTTTTACATCAGTGATATTCTTGACGAATTTTGAAAGATGAACAATTTTGTACGTTCATCAAAGTGAGAAGATGCTGAGCCCAACATGCACAAACCAAACAAATCGCAATCCACTACAGTGGGATACTCCTGAGAATTGAGAAATCAGATAGTACTAAATAAATAATTTGATTGAAGGATTTTGTTTATTCTCAACTCTAGCTGTTCCTGTTCTTTAGAAGAAGAAAAATTAAAGAACAAAGAAAAACACAGTGAGCCAAATGGGGAATATGGACAAGAACCAGACAAACGCCACTACAAACAGGGGTGTCATCGTGTTTACTGTCGTGTCATTTCGGATTTTGTGTCAGAACATCTGTCAACTTAATGTTGTCATTTTAGTTGATAACCCGACCTACTTAAAATCGTGTCGTGTGTGGAGTGACATTGTTAACACCTTAAAAGAGATGAACATAAACAAATGTTACGCATGAACTTGTTTAATCCAATATCAAAATGAGCACATATCGAATATATCATGAACATCAGATCGAACTATAAAACCAACCCAAAAAATTTCAACAAAAAACAAATAATGACATTGAAAAATGTTGTAAGCCACGACTAGACATTGAAAAATTACACTGGTGCTTTCCTATATAAGTTTGACTTTGGAAGATCAAATCTTCATCAAGAGAACCGAAACTAATCTTTATGAACACGCAAGTACGGGCTATGGGGTTGGCATCGCCTCATTGTCGCATCGTGTCATGTTCGATTCGTGTCATTTCGGATTATCAAGTCGACACGGAGAATTAAACAGTTATCCTTGTGTTTATCGAGTTACGTGAGTCCAACCCGTATTCTTTCCATTTAATTTTCGGGTTAGCAAGTCGTGTGTTATATTCGTATTCGTGTCAAAAAAAGTAATCGATCCAAAACCCTCTAACACTGTGTTGTGTTTGTGTCGGGTTCACGAGTCGTGTCGGAGATTCTCACCCCCCAACTCCAAACAAGAACAGCTAATAACAACTTGTATATATTCTCTGAACCAAAATCATAAAAAATAACTGAAATAATTTATCTCAAACAACTCACTCTTTTGTCTCTGTTTCTCCATCAAACAATGAACCAAAAAAGAAACAAAAAAACATGTACTACTCCACAACAAACGACACAATAATGCAGAATTGTACAAAATGAAAGCCACAAATCACCGGTCTAAAAGCTTTCTGCCACAAATCAAACCAAAATTACATTAAATTATTCTATTTTCACATGAAAAATCGGCAACAACTCGGACCGCGTTAAATATAACCTTATCATATGTTCAATCAATCAAATAATCAACACACCCATAAGCTAATTCGGCCAACCAATTATTAAAGAGCTTTGAATGGACATCGATCATCAAAGAAATCCTCATTTGGCTGCGTAAATATATTGAAGAATTTTCTCTTCTGAATATTCCAATTTTCGATCAGTATTCTTTTACTTTTTTCAATTCTCTTCAACAGGAAAAACAACAAGAACCACAGAGAATTCACGAAAAAATGAAAAAAAGAAACTTGAACCTTTCATTTCCAGTGGGCTTTTTTCAATCATATCTATATATTTTCCAACGCTTCAGCTCGTGTATTTACACGTCTCAAATATACTCGAGACTAACCAAAAACTCCCAAAAAAAAAAAAAAAACAAGACTCAAATGCCCGGAAAAAAATTCACCATAGTCACCGTCAAAACCCGTGTAATACCAAACTCCTGCTCGACACTAAAATCTTTCCGGCCATTGAAAGTTTGCTCAGTCGTTACCTTTAAAGCTCCAGTATTACGTGAGATGTATGGAAGCTGGTCCGAGTATCTAGTTATTTAAAAACACACTAAATTCTCAATCAATTTCCGCAATTTTCATTTCTTCTTGTTCTTGTCCTTCCCATTGGAGAAAATTGATCCCAAGCCAAACAAATTACCCGACGGGACATTCAAAACCGGATTAACTCTTACCGCCTTCCCGTACCCTTTCTTCTGCACCGGCGGCTTCCAATAATTCCCGCCCGAACAACACGTGTTCCCCTGCGACTTTGACGACGACGACAACGAGGTGGAGAATAAATTCCTCTGCCAATTCTCCCTCGAAAACGCCGTGGTTTTCAGCGTTTTCGAAGAACTAACCGCCGCGGAGCCGGTCGAATGGCTCCGCGACAGCAGCGGCAGAGGACAAAAACCCCGCCCATAACCGCCGCCACTTACACTACTACTCCGCTTGAACGGCCAAAACGACGTGGTTTTACTCTGCTTCTCTTCTGATGCTCTGGAATCCTCTGTTTTTGGATTTTCAGGATTCGTTTCTGATTGGTGGGTTTCATTTGGGGGAATCATAATAATGGGTTTGGTTTTGATTTGTGAGGGGAGGAGTTTCCCGTCGGAGAAAAGCTCGTCGGCCGAGAACGACTCGTGGTCGAGACCCTCGCGAACTACCGAGAAATTGAAGTCGACGCCCGTGGAGTTCAATCGGGAGGGGTGGGGTTCGACGGGGACGACATCGTACTGGGAGAGGTCGTGGGAGAACGAGATGCGAGGGCTCGCGGCTAGATTGGGTTCTTCCGAGCGTAGCTCGGTTGCTGCCATGTTTTCTTGGATTTTCTCGGAAGATTACTGCGTTGCTAGATGTAATAGTTTCAATGCTATTCGACGGCTGAACTCTTTGAAACTCGTAAACAGAGTAGGAAGAACAACAAACCTCACGACACCCGTAAAGGTGTGAAACGGTTGTGGCAGAGGCGGTAGGATAGGTGATAGATGCTTGAAAGTTTGCCAGAAAAACACTGGTTTACAAACGGAAAAAGATAGAAAGACAGCTAGAACAAGTCATAAAATCGGTGAATTGCGAGTCAAATCTTTTCACTGGGGCATCCGATTGCACGGATGGAAAATGGGTACTGGAGTGCAAAGGAAGGAAATGGGAAGGAGGTTTGGGGAGTGGGGAAAAGGTGGGATTCGTTTTCTATTCTTGTTGGGAATTGTGAGGTGAAATTTGAATTTCTGAGTATTGGAAAGTCACGGGAATTGGGAGAAGAAGGGTCGAAGTCACGTTGTCACATGAATGACAAGGTTTTGCCATGGAAACTTGAACGCTAAGAATGGAAACGTCTCAGATTCAAAAAGCTGGTTTCTAGAAGAGAGAGAGAGAGAGAGAGAGAGAGAGTAATCTGTGAAATTTGGCGTTAGGAGAGGAGTACTACATTTTACATGCTAATATCTCCGTTCCAAAAAATTTGTCCAGTCCGCAAAATGATGATTTAAAAATAATTCAAATTTTGCAAGAAAAAGTTAAATTCTTTTCAATAATTTACTAGATCTCGACAAATTCTTTTCATTTATGAAAAAAGTTAGAATTTTTTCTCAAAAGAAATTTATTATTTTTTAGTTTTCGTTTTGCAGACCGAACAAATATTTTTTAGATGGAGGGAGTACTAATTATGGTGGGATCAGTGCTTACACCAGGAGATTTTGTTCACACTCCAATTGAATTATTCGTTAATGGACGGCAAAAAAATGATCTCATGAAAAATAGTAGAGGCGCGCAGAAACCTTAACCCAAGCATCCTGAATCATGGTAGAAAAATTATTTTCCTTATTGAAATATGAATCAAACTCTTCTCATTTTTGTGTGAAAATGGGATTCCTCAAGTTTTTTCCATCATGTAAACTAAACAAAGAAGGTCCATGTCGATGTCGTTTTTTTTTCTTTTCTTTTAGGCCCCGATTGGATACAGGTAAAGGAGGCCAGATAACTTAATCACCCTGATGAGAATGAGGGATAACTTACTCGGAGCTTCATCTTGACTAATCTATTAAGTACATGTAATTCATTTGAGAACAAAGTACTCGAAGCTTCATCTTGACTAATCTATTGAGTACATGTAATTCATCTGTCTCACATTGATCAAGTAACTATCAAATTTTTTATTTTTATTTTTTTTTTGACGAAGTAACTACATATCAAATTGAATGCAGCAATTTCGAGAAATAGCAATGAATGAAAATTATTCATTAGTTGAACCACTCAAATTCAAATGTGAGACCTACTATCTTAGAAAAGTCCATTTTCGCGAATATAAAAATTGTGAAAAGAAATTTGAAAATACTTAAGCCACAAAAGACAAGAAGTAAAAAGAGATTAATTAATTCCCAAACTAACACATCAAAATAGGAGTCCTAGTGTTTAACGTTCAACCAATTCTATGGCTAAACATAAATTGGTTTTAAAGCTCTAACCAATCTGTTGAAAAAAACAGAGAGTCCTGTAAAGCGTCTTCGCACATTCGAATCGTCCGTCTCGACAATCAGTAGTCCGTATTGAAAACAAACTCTTTCCTAGAATAGTCAACTTTTTCCTGAAAAAGTTTGTTTTTAATCTGATCTGCTGAAAACACTTTTGGATTGTCCCAATACGACTTACATCGCTCTACAAGGAGCTGCTTTGCAGCATCCCCGGATCCCCTCTTTCTTTCACTATCCAAATTGCCATGAGAGGGTCGCATCTCAATGATGCATAGGATAATAATTCATAATAGCGGGACTCATTTTACCATTAAACGGTGACCCCAATTTATGGCGAAACAATCTTTTTCTTTTTGATAATTCAGGTGTCCGGGCCACCTTATACGCACCTCGTTAATTTCAGAAAACCAATCTCGCCACCCAATTACAGGAATCTCAATCAAAACTAGAGCAAAATTCGAATATAAAGCCTCAGAAGAAAGCATACTCCTAAATCTCAAGCCTTGACCACTAGACCAATCCCGTGGTATCGATTCGATCGCTTTCGTGTATTAGTTCCTTAATTAGACTTTTAAGTTATCAAACGTTAGTCTATGCTCCTACCATCTCGAAAAAGAGTACCACATCTCTTTAATTAGTGACAGGGGTTAATAAATGGACCCCCAAGGACCGGCCAGTATGTAGGGATAGGCTACTTGATGGGCGACTGTTCTGCATGGAAGGGGTCTCTCTAGGCCCGTTTGTATAAGATTAGGTGAAGAAATAAGGGCGATAAGAGGTGAATATATTATGATGAAGGATTAGTTAAGAGGGAGGATTGATTTATACTTGATTTGAGTATAAGTTACTAGGTCGACCTTTAGAGATGGGTCCTACGTCGACCATATCCGCTCATGGTTCACGCTTTCCTCGACTTCTTGTTAGTACCGGCACCAAGTAAAGGCGATTAGGGTTCCATTATCCAAATTGCCATGAGAGGGTCGCACGTCAATGATGCATAAGATAATTCATAATAGCGGGACTCATTTTACCATTAAGTCCTTAAACGGTGACCCTAATTTATGGCGAAACAATCTTTTTTCTTTTTGATAAACTCAGGTGTCTGGGCCGGCCACCTTACACACACCTCGTTAATTTCAAAAAACCAATCTCACCGCCCAATTAGAGAAATCCCAGTTAAAACGAGAACAAAACTTGAACATGAAGCCTCAGAAGAAAACAGACTCCTAAATCTCAAGCATTAACCGCTAGACCAATCCTGTGGGATCGATTCAATCGCTTTCGTGTATTAGTTCCTTAATTAAACTTTTAAGTTATCAAACGTTAGTCTATGCTCCTATCATCTCGAAAAAGAGTACCCCATCTCTTCAATTAGTGACAGGGGTTAATAAATGGACCCCAAGGACCAGCATGTAGGGATAGGCTACTTGATGGGCGACTGTTCTGCATGGAAGCGGTCTTTCTAGGCCCGTTTGCTAGACGGATAAGATTTTAGGTGAAGAAATAAGGGCGATAAAAGATGAATATATTATGGAGGATTAACTAAGAGGAAGAATTAACTTATACTTGATTTGAGTACAAGTTACTAGGTCGACCTTTAGAGATGGGTCCTACGTCGACCATATCCGTTCATGGTTCACGCTTTCCTCAGCTTCGTGTTAGTACTGGCACCAAGTAAAGGCGATTAGGGTTCCATTCTCACTTCTTCTTCTTCTTCTTCTTCTTTTATATATTTTGGTTCTTCTTTTTTTAGATTCACGTTGCAATATTTAGATTAATCATTCATCTCGACGTGAGAAGTCTAAAACATGAAAAATTAATTATGATCAAAAGTTGAACTACATTTTTTTTTTTAAGATGAAAGTTGAACTCTATCAAATAGCTAGTATTCTTAGTATTTTTGCCGTCTTATATGAAAATTTTTCAATTCCTGTCAATGGTTATCCTTTTGTAATTTATCTTGTCGATACAAACAATTACTTTCAAAATTTATGAAGAAATGCTAAACATTACAAAAAAAAAAAAAAGAAGTAAAATATACCTTAAAAAAATACAAGACGATAAATTTTTTGGACAATGGGGCCACTTCCTGCCTATCTCGGTGATCCTAACCACTCAATTGTAAGATCTAGTGAAAAAGTATTCATACAAACAGTTGAATTGATCGCACCCCTATCTATATCATGGTGTTAGGCTAGCTTTTCTCTTTTTCTTGATATACTCCTATCAAGTTTCTAATAAAATATCTTTTTGCAGATTAAAAAAAAAAAAAAACAGTTGAATTGATCGTTCCTAAGCAACAGACGATTAGATCATGTTTAGTTTTTTTAAAAGAATGAACAGACGTTTTCATAGTTACACGGACAATCCAACAAATATAATTTGATCATTTTGACTACAAATATCTGATAAATTGATTTCCTGCACATATGATCTACCCAACGAGCCTTTCCATTTAAACATTTTGAATCACCAAATAAACCGAGGTAGATGCAGGGGCGGCTCTATGATTTTAGTTTAGCGGTAACAAAAAAAATATTAAAAAAATTAGTATACAAAACTCTATATAAAATAAGCATATTTATCTTGGTTGAGAATATATTGGGTCTAATTTATTTTGTTTTGTTGAGCCATATTATCTACTTACAAATGTCAGTGAATTTTCATCTACTTTGGTTACATAAGAATAATTTAGCGTCAACTCTAATAAAGAAAAATCAAATTCTATGTGAAAATTTACAAAATTTTAGTGCACTTTTTTGACTAATTGTATGGTGGAGTCGCCCTTGGGTAGATGGACAAATTAATGGCGGACAGTATCCTGCTATCTACTACAGTAACTCTAAAGGTTTGTCCAAATGGACTGGAGAAAACAAATACTCCGTAGGTGTTCGTCTTAGGTGTTCGGATAAATAAGTCAAAGTGGCTTATTTTTTGTCCTTATTCAAATTTTTTTCGTATCACTTGGCTTATTGACAATTTTTTGGGGATTATTGTATCCTCATGACAAGAGAAATCTAAAAAGTAAAATTTTATGACCGAAATCCAATTTTTTTTGAATAAAGACAAAACAAGTGGCTTATTGGCTTATTTTCGTTTTTTTGTGGATTTATTTGGCTCATTTTTGGAGGGAAAGACAGTGGCTTATTTAGGAGAACAACTAAGTCACATGTTCTATTTCTATATTGAAGTCAAACACCACAAACCTTCGTGCCGGATTTGCCCGGTTGTTTATTTTAAGACTTCGAAATTAGTTAAGATGCCGGTAAGATAGTCTGGATATGTGGTTATTAAAAGGAAAAAAAAGAAAGGAGACTGATATTGGCAATTCAAAAGTTGATGCAAGCACTCCAAAATCAGTGTAATTCCAAAGTCGCTGTCCTTTATTTTTTGAAGTGCCTCCATCAATTTTTAAAATGTCAATATCATTTTTCAAAAAGAATCCAAACCCGAAACAAAATAGAGATTAGACTTCGCTATTAGACTTTAAGAAGGGTCGGTTGATGGCAATGCGACGGTGGATAAAGCACCTTTTAGGCCTTTTGTAAAACTACTTTTTTTTTTTTCCCGTCTTTGGCCACTTCCCATGTGATACAACTCTAAAAGTAAGAAACCAAAAAACATCAACAATGGCCGATAGTGAGACCCCCCGGCCACCACCTCTTTTCCTCTCAAATAGAGCAATATAGGATGTTCGGTTGGAGATGCTCATAAATCATAAATTCATAACCATGACATATATGTGTACTTGATGATCAATATGCATCCTAAAACACATCAGTCCGATTTTGTTCGCCTGAGTAAAAGAGGGTGAACAATACCTAATTCACTTTTATTGTTTGGAAATGCATCTAGGTCGTGAGTTCAATACATTCTTCAACTGTGCTACGGACATGGTCCAAACACATGCGATGCACATGTAGCTCAAATGCACCCAACAGCTCTCAAGACATAATGGCCCTGTGCGAGGAAAGGATAGTAAACTATACGGGGGTGTCGGATTTTTTGTGCTTTATTTTGGATATTACAGAAAATATTTAGAAAAAAGTCATAATATTTTACTCTTTCAATTCATTTTGATCAGATGAATCAATAATTCGCAAAAATTAGGCGCAACTAACGTACACAAATATAATTTAAATAAAGACAAAACAAGAAAAAAACACCCTTAGTGGATCGGAACTTTAGAATTGTTGGCTGACATAACAAAATCTGATGCTTTTTTTTTTAATCTGCAACAAAATCTCATGTTTGGCATAGCTACTTCAAAGTTGGGCCGGAAAAAAGCCCAACCTAGAAAACACATCCATAAAATGTCCACAATAAGAAAAATTATCCATTACTTATGTGGCACCGTCTCGTGGTGTCCTAGAATTCTCGTCAACCACAAAATTCTCCGAGATTCGAGATTAAGCATGTGGATCCCAATATAATGTGTGGTTGGAAGAGGATTGGGGTACCGCACATGTGGGGCTCAAGGGCACTGAATAATCTCTTCCCCAAGACAATAACAACAAGAGAAAATAGACAATGCATATATATTGTTAGGGTTATTGAAACATGCCGAATTGTGAACCAAAAGATGGGCTTGTTCGTTTTGACACACTAGAACGCAAAAACAAGAAGGGTAAAGGAATACATACATTCTAAAAACTTCACTAGCGAAGGAGTTGCGCGCAAGGTGCACAACATTAGGCCCGATATGATGAATTTTTGTTGTTTGAGGTTGGAGAAAAAACAAAGTTACAGTCGAATACTAGACATCTCGTTGGAAAATCCACGTCATAAAATGGACGCGTTGAATGGGAAGCATAAAAATATTGGTCACCATTTTGGATTCTGTGTTTTTGAGATTTATAAATTATATACCTCAAAGGCTCAAACGATCAATATCTTTTTATTCATTTGAGATTTTGTCATTTGTCAATTCATATCTTTCAAAGATTTTTTTGAATAATAACCTCTTTAGTTCGAATGATCCTTTTTTTTAATCCTTTAGTTGCATCCATTCAGAATAAATAATTAGAAATCGGGCAAAAGATTGAAGATTTCTTATGTTAGAGAAAGAATTTATAAAAATAAATAATAATCTTGTGGATTGCACGTGTGTAATGTATCGTATAAACTAGACCGAATCCCTATAGTGCCCAAAAAGAACTGTAATCTGTAATCTACGGTTCTCCAAAATGACGTTGTTTTGGGACAAATTACACACCACACATGGACAAGGCAGCGGAGGAGGAAAAGCGAATAAAAGGTGACGGCGTGGAAAATTATTCAGTATTACTCCTACTATAGTATTATCTTGATCACAGGTCAAAGTATTATGGTAGACCCTTTCTCATGGGTTGGGGTCAACAAGTTTCCCTTTCCTCCGGGACGACCTTACCCCTCCGACTCCGCGTTTATGACTCACAACCGATCTAAACCTTCCACTGTTAACGGACCAAGTTCTCTGTGTGTTCTGTTTCTGAGGCTTTAATTTGGTTTTCGTTCGTCGCTGGAGTGTCTTAATTATTGTAAATGCGACACACAATTGTACCCTCTCCTTTTTATTATTAATGCATTTTTTTACTCTTCCACCAAAAAAAGGGACCAAGTTCAGGCCCAGTCTTCAAAATATTATTTCATTTGTGAGCCCGCGAGCACTTTCTAGGTCTACAACAACGATCGTAATGATTCATACTTTATATCTTGGAAAAATGTACGTCCTTAGGAAAAAAAAAAATTTAGCTTGATCGAACACAAATAGATACTCAATTCCTCCCCTTTTGTTTGCAAATTTTTTTAAAATTTATATCAGTTTTCAATCGCTTATATTTTTCAATATGAATCTCTAAAATTATGTAATATAAATCTTGTTTGATAGTTCTCGACGAGATCTACAATACAAAATTTTTAAAATTATAAAATATAACGAAAATGGACAAACAAAATACTATGACGGAGGGAGTAATTTTGTCTTCAACGAAGATAAGCTGTTGACATTGTTATCTGTGTCCGATCAAAGATAGTTTTTTAAGAGGACTTGAGATCTAAAAACATGAATAGTTCGGATCATTGTTGGTTGAGTCAAAATCCGCAATGGCTCGAAACAAAACTGGACCGTAACCGGACCAGAACTCGGTCGTGTTATAGTATAGACTTGGACGGAGTCCACCACAGTAAACGACAAAGGTCTGTAGCAGGCCAATCGGCAATTCCTGAAACTACCCGTTCCCTTCCGGTAGTAGGACAACAACTCAATCCATTTTTCAAATTTCCTCACGCACACCCAAATTCAGACTCTCTCTCTCTCTCTCTCTCTCTCTAAACATCGACCTTGAACTGTTCGGCATCTGCTTCAAAACGATCTTCCGGCGATCGATTCGGCATAGGCTACAATGCCGAATTGGGAGCTCCAAGGCTGTTGCGACCGCGACCAGAAGGCGTTCCTCATCACCATCGGTATCTACACTGTCGTCATTCTCCTCGTACGTTTCTCTCTCTGCTTCCTGAATAGCCTAGAACGCACTTTTAAAACACAACTCTCAGAACACAATTGTGTCTGTTGGATGTATGTTGATCCATGTGTATCTAACCTTTCCGGACGCGATTTTATCTGGAGTTGTCTTTTTTGAAGGTGTGTTTGTAGCGTTCTCTCTGTTTTGTTCTTTTCGAACTTTCTTGCTTCTTTTTCTTGTTCTTTTATTTATTGTTTCTATTTTGCTGTGTTTGCTCGCTTTAGATCCAGATACAGGGTTTGAACAACTTTACGGTAGTATTCTTTTTGAAGTCGTGTCTTGCGTAGTGTGCTTGAAATTGTTGCATCTGTGATGGCACTTTAAGTGTGTAAGGATAAAAGTGAGAGACTGCTAGTTAAGGAAGAGGAGAGTAACTAACGGCGGAGGACTTATTTGGGGAAGTTATTTCGTGAATTCCACTAGTTAGGCTTGATGATGAGGAAGAAATTGGGAAATTTTGTACCCACCCGTGTTGCCCCAGTGTAAGGGCAGACCTGCGCCTGCAACATGGCAGGGTCTGATTCCCGTTGGAGGCACTCGGGATTTAAGTGGGGGGCAGTGGCAAAGGGTTGCTGCGCTAGTTCCCCCTAGGTTTACATTGCATGGGGTGGGTCCAATGTGGCCCTGTCGTGGGGTGTTTCCTACGTCACCAAAAAAGAAAATTAGGAAATTTTGCAAGGCCTGGATACGCTGGGAAAGTATAAATTGATGGAGCAGTTTGTTTAGGAGTTAGGACTAATATGGTTGAAATCAATGTTTTCAAAGGCGTTTTCTGGGCTCGCCTTGAGGCGTTGGGGCGGTGAGACTTTGCCAAAATGCCTCAGGGCTTAAAAATTTGGGCAGTGAACCACAAAGGCAGTCGCCTAATTTCCTTAGGTGTGCTGAGGCATACGCCTCAATCGCCTTTTACGCCCCGATAGGTGAGGCGTAAGCCTTAGGAGAGAAATTTTCCTAATCTATTTTGGTAATTTCCTAATTCAAACCCCCTCTCTCTCTGCTGCCTTGTTGAAGTTGATCATCATCTACAGTCGGGCTCTGTTTTTCTTTAAACAGTTGTGCTTTATTTTCCTTTACTAAATGACGAATTTATGTGTTCTGTTAATAGCTAATAAAGTGATAAGTTAATAAGATAAAAAGTTAACAACTAATAAAGTGATATTATAGGGTTTTTCAATTAGTTATTACTTATTAACTAATAAGGTAATAATAAGTCATTAATTGATATTCTACTTTATGCTATCTTTTTGTATTAATCTATCTTTTATGAACTGCACATTTTTGTATTTTTAAGTTATTTTATTAATTTAATAATTTAAAAAATAGAAAATATAAAGGCTTACGCCTCAATGCCTCGGGGCATACGCCTCGCCCCAAGGAGGGTCAAGTGCCTCGCTTTACGCTTTCGCCTCTGAAAACTTTGGTTGAAATGATTTTGAATTCTAAGATAATGTATGTGGTGCTGTGCTTTCTCCAATTGAACCTTCTCGAATGGTGGCGAGGTTGGTGTCTCTTTAGTGTAGCTGAGTTTTGCACACTTAAACACCCGTGTTAGTGCCAAACCCGGATCGTGGGAGGTTTGGGATAGGCACTCCGACAGTCAAGTAAGAAAGAGGGAAGATGAGCTTTTTAGGTTATGTTTAGGGTTTCTAGAGAGAATCAATTACCTTTCCCTCAAGGTGGACTCCTCCTTTTATAGGCAAAGGAAACGTGGAGTCCAACCCACGCGTACACACCACGCGCTCAGTGATTGGTTCGTCAATCGTGGCGCCAAATCAGGCCCGTAGTCTAAGGCGTGTCACGATCTGTTCCTGCAATAGGGGAAACGGTGCCACGTCACCTGCCACACCTACCCGACTCTTCCTGACTTCCTCTCTAAGTCAAGGAGCAGGGGTGGCTCGGTGGTTGTCGGTTCTGCCGATCGAAATAGCCTGGCTGTATTCGGACTTTTGTAGAGTAGCTAATTGGTCCAGTGGGACGCCGCCGAACCGAAAGTTATGACTACCCAACCCACATCCGAGTCCATGGTTCCTCCGCGGGTGAACAAACTTGGCCCGGCAAGACTGGCCCAGCAGAGGCATAGTGACTACTGTGCACCGCCGGTCCATCCAACCCTTAAGTCCATGAGCCTGACTAGTCATCGTGTTGCAGCCTTCACCTCGTTCGCTCCACCGAGCCATGCCCGCCACAATATATGTAGATGAAGGAAATTTACATCACTTTTGTTGTATAACAACAGATGAGATACTCCAAGCTGCGCTAGTTATTGTCGTATATGATTTACGAGTCACTCAATCTATGGAAGAGTAATTGAGGAGAGATTAAGACATGAGAATGAGTTTATAAATGGGCTAGGGTTTGAAGTGGGGATCTTGACGACATATTTGTAGAGCCTTAATTCCATCTTTCCCCGCAGTAATGTCTGAAATTACATGGGGCCTTTTATAACGCTCTCTACACATACTAATTAGCCAGGTTCACTTAATGCATGTGAGATGACCAAAACACATGCGACTGCCAGGGCAAATACTGGGCAGATATCCATATTCTTCACGGCTCAAAACCTTATACAATAGATGTGGCTCTTAGCCCATCTGGTTGTACCGCTTGGCTTCCCAGGGAGAGGTTTGGATTTGAGTCTATGGAGAGATGTCGGATTCCCCTTTAGCTGTTAACTCACTAATTCACTCTCCACTGATGTGTATTATGTTGGAAAAAAAAATACCCCTTATACGGCAACATCCTGTATGAAGAGATGATCTATGTATGCCAATCTTAGACCGTGTCAAATACATGGTCTATATCTGTATCCTATGCCACTTAAATCTTATACGACGTACATTGTATGAAGGTATGATCTATGTAGAACAATCATAGTTATGCGCTAACACAGAAAAAGAGAAGCACAGTATGCTGTATAGTTTTTATGTAAAAAATGTGCACCACAGAGTCCTGGAGATATAGGACCGTGTCAAATACCTGGTCATATGTCTGTCTTCTGCACCACTCAAACCCTATCAGAAAACATACTGTGTACGAAGATATGATCTATGTGAGCCAATCATAGGGAAATCAGAAATGCTTACACAATTAAGAGAAAAGACCACCATATTGTGTCTATTGATGTGGAAAATGTGTATGACAGGGTTCTTGGAGAAATAATGCGGACAGTTTCAGATTAGATACATCAACCTCTTTTAACTTTTGTAGAACAATTGTTTGCATTCTATGTACTTCTAGAAAAGAGTTTGAGAGGTTTGGTGGTATTAAATTTCTTCATCCCACCATAATGGAACCAAATAAAATGTTGTGTTGAATGTATGCGAGTAGGATTTATGAAGATATGGACATTGATGAGAAGTTTAGTAATTACTTGACACTTCAGATGTCTACACGATTGCAGTTTTTATTGACAAGAAGATGCATCATAAATCTTTTACTTGAGCAGTTGTGCTCCACATGCTAAAACAGACAAATGGCTGAGTCAGCATCCTATTTATAGAGTTAAGGACCTTTCCTCATATTGGAAATGGGAGTGATTGAGTCTCCGTGTTACAATGTAAGTCCAAGGGGAGAGACTCAACCAATCTCGTTTGTACGTGGAATGGCTAACATGATGCTCAACATAAACAATCCTCCTTTTAATAAGTAGCCGTGCTTTACTGCAAAATGCATGATTTAATGCTTCTTCTCGAATTAATCTGCTTCCAGCATATCTGAAGTCATATGGTTAAACAAATAGTTGAAAATTCTGAAGTTATATCTGTGTTACTTTTGTGGTATGAATGTTGACAGCAATACCCATAATATGAGTATAGATGATGGAATGCACTGAGATCAACGAAAAGGAAGAATAAGAAGTTTGGGACTTCACTTTTGTCATGCAACTAGCACAAGTAGTTGCAACCAAGTATAATAATCGTAGGGTTGTAGTTGGAGGCACTAGATTCATTAGGGAAATGGAAAACCAGATGGTATATGACAGAAATAAGTCAAGATATACTTTTATCCTGGATAAAGATGCAAAAATTAAAAGAAAAGAGTTCAGAATTGACAAGGCAATATATAAACTTCACTATAGCTTCGCTCAAGCAATTGGAAGTAAATAAAAATTAGATGCGCAATACAAGATATTTACTGGTCTTCCTTTGAACTTTCTTTGAATACTCTTGTTTTCAGTAAAGGGCTGTATCTAATTTTGATGATCATACAGCTATGGAGGACCTTTTTACTGACGCCTTTCAAGCTCATTACAGTATTTCTACATGAAGCCAGTCATGCAATTGCATGTATGCTCACGTGTGGCAAGGTAAGAAGCAGTTTCTTCAGAGTATCTTTTGATTCTGCTGTAAAACTTCACTTGTGGTGAATTTTTAAAAAATCACATGCCACCTGTCATAAGACTTGTAAGAGAGTAGCGTCTTATCTTCTTGACTTTTGCATTCTGGGGATATGTGGGCACTTATATGCAAACAGTGTTATACCAGCATAGGAAAAGAGAGAAGATATGCTAAAAACTGCCTGCAGATCCTCCCTTTGTGGTAAGAGATAGCGAGTCCATCTCAGATGCCGTTATCTGAAATGTAGCGTGAGCCATGGGGCTCATATGTCCTGGAAGGCTGGAACAGCTTCGACTATCGCCCTCCTTTGGCGATGTAATCTAATTATCTAACCATTGCCACCTCTCTGTTTCTGAGTAAAGGAGTATGAGGGGGAAAGGAAATGGAAAAAGGGACTTTGTGGCTCAAATTCAGTGGTATAAATCTTAATTGCTTCAGTTATTACCTTCATAGTTCATACCATTGTCTCCGAATAAAATTAGCAGACGATTTTGACTGTTTCATGATATTGGCATTCAGATTGTAGACAGTATTTTGGTAGTTGTGGCGAACAGGTTAGTAGTCCAGAACACCCCAGAATGGCTGTTATATGTCATGTTACTAGGTAGATACCTTTACTTTCTATATGATCAGCGGCATATATATTTACCTACTTTGATATGCAGGTGGAGGGCATGGAGGTTCATGCAAACGAGGGTGGGGTGACACAAACACGTGGTGGTGCATATTGGGTAATCTTGCCTGCTGGATGTAATAACCTCTTCCCTTCCATTTTCACCTCTTCTTAGAATGTGTTCTTGTATTTATGCACAAAGTATAAAACAGGATCCATAGAAATGGTTTGAACGGAGTTCAATTATAAACTCAGTTTAATTCATTTGGCCATCCATCTGTTTATTTTCATCATTCGACTGTATGCTATGTTGACTTTAGCTTGGGCATTTACTCCTTTACAGTGGCAGCAGTGTTTTATAATAATTCTGCAACTTGTATTCAGATCTTGGTTCATCATTTTGGGGGATGATTTTCATACTTGCATCCACAAATCTTCTCACCACAAGAATCGCTGCCGGTTGTTTTGCCGTTGCTCTGCTCATTGTGCTCTTTGTTGCTAAAAATGTGAGTGGTGATGAATTTCTACTCATGCAGCTTTCAATTTGCAGATGCCATTCTTTATTTTTCCAAGTAAAGAGTGCTAAGTCCAAGTATTCATATGTTTATAACTTCAATTATCTTACTTCCTTTATCCCATGATTGAAAACAGTGGACCCTTCGAGGACTTTGCATTGGTGAGCAGTTTAATGATCTTGACAAGTCTTTTTATAATTTAACCATTCATTGATATCCATGGCTTCCACCGTCAAGGTATTGACATTTGCAAACTTAAATTTCTCAGGTTTTATTGTCTTCCTCGCTGTAGTTTGGGTTCTCCAAGAATACACAAAAGTTCGCATCCTTCGATATGTCATTCTCTTCATTGGTATGTATCCTTTAGGGGTGTGCAAAATACCCGAGGCCCGACGGACCCGACCCGACCCGAGGGTTTCGGGCGGGTCCGAACATGTGGTCGGGTCGGGTTCGGGCTCAATTTTTCGAAAAAATAAGTTTTCGGTTCGGGGCTCGGGTGCTGTTTTTCCCAACCCGACCCGACCCGACCAACCCGACCAAAACATGAACAATTCATGTAGTTTTACTTCGGTTTGGTCGGACCCGACCCGACCCGACCAAAAAAATCGGGCACACGGGCGGGTATACACCATCGTTGGGTTCGGGTTCGGGTGGGTTTTTCTCCTACCCGACATGGTCGGGTCGGGTTCGGGTGGCGGGCCATACCCGACCCGCCCGACCCGTGCCCACCCCTAGTATCCTTTCCATTTCTACCACACTGTTAATTGGTATTATTATTTTTGTGGGCTGACTTCTCTTTGGTTTAATGAACTTCTTTTTCCCCTACTCTTCTCGCTGACTTGTTATTCCCCTAGTTTCAATTTCATCTCTTCTATGAAATAAGAGCGTTGCTCAAGTCTGATCTGGCAAATTTTGCAGGTGTAATGAACAGTTTGTTTTCAGTTTATGGTACAATCACCATCCTTTCTTTGTGAATAGAGTAGATGCTAACAGGTTTACAAATCTCATATAAGTAAATCTAAATCTTGCAGATATCTACGATGATCTAATATCTCGGAGAGTTCATTCCAGTGATGCTGAGAAATTCGCCGAACTTTGCCCCTGTCCTTGTAATGGTGCTGCATGGGGTGTTATATGGTGAGCTTTTTTTTATTTGCAAGGGGTCATGAGTGCTTGAATACGTGTTCTGTTTGATGTTTTAGGATGTGAAATGTTTCCGCTAATTGCGTAATATTCTATCGTCATCCGTTCCTTACTTGTGACCTCCACTTGCAGGGGATTTATCTCTTTCGCATTTCTTGGTGCAGCTATTTATCTTGGACTCGTCATATTGTCTTGAGGTACGAGGTACCCCATTTTGAACTGTGCTTAACTTCTGTGCTTTGAAGCTGGGTAGTGGGGGCATACTAGAAACATTTAAGGAACTCATTGCAGTTTGGCAGATTTGCGGTTGCGCTTTCAAATCTTGTAAAAGTATTAATCTTTATAGCCTAAAAATCTGATCTAACGGTTACTTAAAATCGGAACAAAAGATCCATTACCTTAATCTTGTTCTATTGAAAACGTTTTTGGATAAGGCATGCTATTGAATCATGTGACAATCCAACCATATCACCAGCAATAATTCTTTGAAAATTAAGAACTTCATAGCAACAAATGAAGAGGGCAAAGAAAAGCGGAAATAACTTGCGTTGCTCACACAGAATTCCAGTAACTCGGGCTAATTTTCTTTTAGGGAAAAATTCAAAATACCCCCCAACCTTTACACCCAAATTCAATTAAACTCCCAACCTTTTAAAAACTTCAATTTTACTCCCAACGTTATATTCCGTTAATCAAAAAGTCCCCTTCCGTCCGAATTACTAACGGATTCCGTTAAAGGCTCCGTTAAATAATTTCCCGATGGAATTTTGATGATCCAAGCCGTTCAATGTGTTCAAAAAGTGATTTTAAGGGTACCCATGGGAAACCAACAAAAAAATGACAGAAAAGGCTTCATCTGAACAGTTTTCTATTGAATAGTTCAATAAAAAACTGTTCAGATGAAGCCCTTCCCGGTCATTTTTGTTGCTGATTTTTAGCCGGTACCCTTCAAATCACATTCTAATCACATTGAGCGGCTCGGATCATCGAAATTCGATCGGAAAAGGGGAGGTGCGGACTGAAGCAAAATCCGGACGTCCGGACTTGAACAAAATTCAAATCAATTCGCACCTCCCCTTTCCCAATCGAATTTCAATGATCCGAGACACTCAATATGATTTAAACGTGATGTTAATGGTATCCGCGAGAAATTAAGGAAAAAAACGATCGGGAAGGGCTTTATCTGAACAGTTTTTTATTGAACTATTCAATAGAAAACTGTTCAGATAAAACCCTTTTCGGTCATTTTTTTGTTTATTTCTCTAACGTACTCTTAAAATCACGTTTTGAACACATTGAACGGCTTGGATCATCGAAATTCCATCGGGACATTATTTAACGGAGCCTTTAACGGAATCCGTTAGTGATTCGGACGGAAGGGGGCATTTTGATTAACGAAATATAACGTTGGGAGTAAAATTGAAGTTTTTAAAAGGTTGGGAGTCTAATTAAATTTGGGTGTAAAGGTTGGGGGGTATTTTGAATCTTTCCCTAACTTTTATTTTCCGCTGTTTTTTTTTTTCTCTCTTCCCTCTTCCGTCAGTTGATTGACAGGTTTGGAAAAGGTTTCTCACTTAATATTCATTTAACGTCGCTTGAATTTTGCATCTGAATGCAGGTTCTCGGACTTAGATGGAATTCTTCTTGATATTGTGGAGACTGGAGAGCACTCCTTTATTCCAATTATTTCCTCCATTGCATTGCATGTATCATTCTCATCGTACAGCTTTAGGCTTCTAATTCATCTGAGACCGCAAGTGTCGTTTTGCTGCGAAACACAATGACAAAAAACTTGTAATCATTCTTTTATCCCTTTCTCGGGTTTCACATATATGATTTATGAGTATATTGTAAATTAGAACTTCGTTGATTTATTCCACTTTTTTAGATATGATATGAAAATTTAGTTGAAGATTTCAACAGAACATAGCTGATTCAACTCTGCATACTTGAAATTTATTGTAGAAATGGCCATGGTACTAGAAATAGTGAACTCATTTGATCCATGCACAAATTTGATTCACATTCACTAGTGAACCCCAAATTGTGAATTGGATCGTCGTCGTCGTAAGTTGGTTTTCTCAACAGAATGATGTTCAGTTCTTAGGCTGACAAAATTTCTAACTGACCTTAACAGAGGTAAGAGATTGGCCACATCTGCATTGGAGACTGGACCTTTTTTTTTTTTTAATCTTTTTGATCAATGAAAATGGATTTTATTCATGGAAAGCCTAATGGCACTTACAACGGGATGTAACGATAAATATGAACTTTTCACATTTATCACGTTCTTCAACTGCAACTAGAATATCAAGTTATCGTTATCACCCTCCAATGTGGTAGCAGCCGAACGTTCGTGTGCCACTACCATCTGCCATGCCCAGAGCAAGCACTCAGATCGTGATTTCCTTGCTATACTGCTACAAGACCAACTTGAAAATCAATGGGTCGATGTGCAACCGATTTCCAAGGGTTTGGTGGTTAACATAGGAGATCATCTCCAGATTTGTATCAAGTAAATTTTACTACAGTACTTGTTAGTAGTTGTTGTGTCGGGGTTGTCATTACATGTGCAACTAGGTGTGCCGATGCTCATAGACTGTGGATGCGCTCTAATAGCAAACTTCTTAATTTCAGTCTCCATTTGATTCAGGTAACATCAAACAAGAAGTTCAAAAGCGTCAATCATCAAGTGCCGGCCAGCCGTGTTGGCCCGAGAATCTCCGTGGCATCCTTTTCCCCTGGTTCTTTTGTACCTCCAAAGCTCTACTTTGCCAGTTCGGTATTAGCAGGATCCTGTTCAACTACGCAAAATTCAGCTCATATATACTTCCAGTTTTTGCTTCAAATATACTAGTTAAACCTCTTGCATCTTTGGCCCCCCTTATTCGGCTAGGTGCAAAGCTTGTGGCAATGACTCTAGTCCCTAGCAAATTACTCTATTGTAGTACTACATGATTCACAACTCATACTACCTTAACTTGGTTTACAAGCACACGACTCGCACTGCTACGTTATTCGCACAAATGTAGCAGTGTGTTTTTCCATTGGCTACAACATGCTCCACGCTAGTGCCTTTAGAACAAGAAGAACATAGCTGCAAAAGTATAAGAGAAGTAATGAAGAACACATTGAAAATTACAAAGCCTAGGGGTTATTAAAACTGATCATTCTTAACCCAAAACAGTGGGAGAAAAAGGAACTCCGTGGCCTTCTGAATTACAACTTGAAATGTGAAAGTAGATGGTCTCCACCGGTCCCTCTCTGGTATCGGAGCGTCAGGTACTCTTTCGCAGTAGTATCCTTGTAGACAGGAGCATTCTCTTCCGATAACAACTCCTTCATCGGCCCATATGATCTTGACTCAGTGCCTTCTCGGAAATGTGTTCTGAAAAAGCTTGGCAAAGAAATTCTAGGTCCAACCGATTTTGCGAGCACCCTGTGGTAGATGCTTTTGAACCTGTCGTTGGTAATAAGCTGCGCCAAAACACAAGAACCGTACCATCGAGTTTTAGACACAATTGAGCGCATTTCAAGATAATCAACCATGTCCAGACTTGAATAGACTTCAACATTCTTGCTATATTTATTTGTTACTGTCATCAGCATCAAACTGTTGTTCTTTTTACCTCGTTTGTTCCCCTTCTTCTGGGCAATGAAACAGACCAGAACAAGGTTCGTTCCCGGACCCAGAGAATCCAATGCAAAACAAGTGGGTGAAAGCCAATTGGCAATGGAAGATGACCGATATATGCCTTGTTGGGAGCATTCTAGTGTGAGTTTATGTACAATTACACTCTTGTAGCAGAAAAGAAATTAAAATGGGGGCGGAGTCAGGATTTTTTATAAGTGGGATCGAATGAGTAAAAATGAATTTTACTCATATGAGTTGGGGCAAAAATAAATTTTAAAGGGCAGTCAAATCAGTAAAAATTGGGTGAAAATTATTCGAATCTCTAAAAAAAATTGGGAGGCAGTGGGGTCAGCTGCCCCCCCTTGACTCTTAATCCCTCTGCCCCTGTACATCTGTAGAAAACACTACAGAGTACAAACCCAAAAGAAGCGGAAATGGCTTGTCTACACTCCAGGTTTGGACTGAGTGATCGCAAAGGTCGGATACTAAATTTTTTTGGCTGAAAGTACCAAACCAAACCATTTCGAGCTTTGCACCCATGTTTCTTACTACGCTAATAGGCTTTAGTGTTTGAAAACTTCGGGGGATTGGTTCAATTTCCGTGCTATAAAAAGTGCCTTCGATCTCCTATATACGCAAGCATGGTCTATTTTGAAAGCTCGTGTATAATTTCAAGGGCTAAAATTGATTTTGATGAGCTTAATATACAGTTCTCGAGGGATTAAAACTTATTGGCCAAAGTATAGTTTTCGAAAAAGTTTCGGCCAGGGCAGCTGCCCCCGCTGGATGTATGCCTCCGCCATGCACTTGGAATGTGAGCGTCGACAATGTTTTGCTGGCAGCACTGCATTCATTCCGAATGAGGCAGCACTCCACCGGTAAGAATGCAGTGCTGTCAGTTTGAATTGGACCTTACATCAGACTCCTGGAAAGCGCAATAAGTACTTGCCTGTAAAAGATCTCCGATGTTTACTACCAGAGCACCGGTCAAGCAGGGGACATCGATCCACTCATTTTCGTGAAGGACTTGGAGCCCGCCGATATGGTCTTGTAGAAGTAGGGTGAGAAAGCCGCTGTCAGTGTGGCTGCTAAGGCCGCTAGTCAATTCAGGTTCGGGACAAGCCGGGTAGTAGTGACCGATGATGAAAAGCCCCTCAGCACAGTGCAACTTTTTCAGGTGATCGGGCTCGAGTCCTAGAGCCTCGGAGAGTAGTTCGAACATGGTAAGCCCTAATCTCATCACATGATCACTGTACTCGATCAGTATATCCCTGCAAGTTTCAACAAGAATTAAGCACATAATGGCGACATAGAATCGAATGTCTGTTTGGACCTTCAAGCTATATGTTTCGATCTAGGACGCGTCAAGAGAAAGAATCACTTGCGGATACCCATCAGTGATTTTCATAGGTCAGGAAACAAAACAAAACCAACCCAAACCAAACCAAACTAAACCGAGCCTCAAGTCCTAATTCATTGGGGTCGGCTACAAGAATCCGTGTTTTCATAGGTTAGGGAACAAATGAATGCAACTTTTTCTGGGCAAATGATTAGTTTCATGAGCTTACTTACCTACACAACGGAGGCAGTTCTTCAGGGTCAGGATGATTGGGAGCCATAACGCAGTAGAGGCTATCCCTCCAGTTGACTGTTGGTACTTGGTACAGATCAAAGTTGCTGTTATACACACAACTCTTCGTGTTGTCTCGCGAATAGAATTGTTTCTTCGCCTCGGTGTCTTGCTCGTGAAACCTCCTTATCCCATCGATCGCTTCCTCCATGACACCCAAGGGAATCCCGTGGTTGACCACCAGAAAAAATCCCAACCTCTCGCTGGCATCCCGGACTTTCTCTATGATCTCCTTACGCAGAGTCGCGTCTTCATCGATCCCTCCAAAGTCTATGACTGGAAGATTGACAAGCCTGGAGCTTCCGGGCTTTTCCTGCTGCTTGTTTGGGTTACTGACAAATATCTCGGGGATCTTCGCCAGTCCAGCGTCTGCTATTCCCTTGACACCGGCTTTCGAATCGTCGAAAGCTCTCAAGTCACTCTTCCAAGCATAAACAGGCTTGATTATTTCCTGAACTTCACCGCCAGTGTTGCTTGTTGCCACCATTTTCTTTTTCTCCAGGAGGCCGGCAAAGAGTTGGATGCAATAATTGTGTTTTGGATACTGAGAACAAAAGTGGTTGATGAGAAGGTAGAATGCAGCAAAACTGGTGGAGCTCCACATGCGCCCAACTTCCTCCATCAGCATTTTGTTTACATTGGCCACCACCACTTACTTTAGAAAATTCTTAAATTCTTGAATGGAGAATATTCTCGATGCAATGTGGTGGCATTGGAAGTCGTAGTTGTAATGTGGTGGCGGTAGATCAAAATCAACAATACTATCAATCATTATATGCAACTTTTTTGTTAGTGTTGGTGAAGTAAATCGGGTGGACCTCATGTGGTGCTAAAATAACCTTAATGATTATTTTGCAATAATAAACCAACAGTAAGCTCAATAAATCAGAGGGCCTAAAAGCCTAGAGATTGAAAACAAATCAGCCCAATATAGCAAGCCCACAAAGAAGCAAGCCAAGCCCAGCCTATAGACCCAAACCCTAACCCTTAACCTCCCAAAACAGAGGAACGCCCTCAGCAAATTAACCAACAGTCGCCGGCTAACCTCCCCGGCGCCACCATACCCCACCAATAAGATCCACCCCGGATCAACCAAACCACCACATTGCCAGCAAGCACACCTCGCCGGCAAGAGCACACGACTTGCAATTTACTCTATTGTAATACAACTGTTTTCCCTTTACCTCCATCGCAGTGTGAAACTCATCTGATTGAAAGCAGACAAGCACATACACAACTACAACATTGCCAATAGGCAGAAGAAATATTGACAATGGAAATTCTCTCGGCCTCTCTCTCCTTGGTTTCTTTCTTCTTCTTGTCATCTACCTCTTCTACAACCACAAATCGGGTGGAAATGCAAACCTTCCGCTTGGGAAAATTGGATTTCCGGTGACGATGGAAATTCTCCATACCCGTACAAGCTTGTTCTCGTTGGAGCATAAGAATTGGTTTCCGTTTACTCCGCGGAAAACTACTACTGGTGAGCCAGCAAGGCTTGTTTTAAAAACGTTGGAGGAGTACATGGCTATGCGATCAGATATAAATTTCTTGGGGGTGACCTTTCCACCCGGTGGAGATTGCATAGCCATGTACTCCTCTAACGTTTTTAAAACATGAGAGACATTCACACACAATATTTCTCACACAGTCGATCACTACTACTCTTTCTATTAATCAATTTCAACACAAAATTACATACACACTTCTCTTTCACAGCACACTCACTGGTATGGGAAACCCCCTAGGGAGGGCTCCCTGTTTTCTCTCACAGCCCCTCTTAACTCACCGTAGGTCCCTCTTTCATCACTCTCAACTTCTCCTGTGTCTTCTCTCTCTCTCTCTCTCTCTCTCTCTCTCTCTCTCTCTCCAAAGTCGCGTCTTCAATCCCTCCAAAGTCTATGACTGGAATTTCCTGATGCTTGTTTCGGTTACTGACAGATATTATTTTTCTTTTGGATATAAAGAACAAATTAAAGTGGTTGATGAGAAGGTAGAATGCAACAAAATGGTGGATCAGCTCCACATGCAATGCAATGCAATGCAATGCGTATGTATAACAAACTTAATTTCCATTGCCAAGCCCACCTACTTCACAATCCCAAAAAGATTTATAATTCTTTTCGTTTATAGTATTATTTTAAAAAAAAGAACTAAAATTTTCTTAATTTTTGCACTGAGACTTAACTCTCGATGTCATTTTTGTGGTGAAGGTGGGGTGGCTTTTATTCTGAGAATAAAAAAAAAAATCTCAAATTCTTGAATAGAGAATATTCTTGATGCATTGTGGTGGCATTCGAAGTCGTACTTGTGGTGGTGGTAGGTCGAAACATCAACACTATTATCAATCATTATTTACAATTTTTTGTTGTATTAGTACGTAGTGTTGGTGAAGTAACAATGGTGGTGGTGGTGGTGACAGTGACACTGGTGGTCGAGTAGAGAGGTGGATGTTATGTGGTACTAAAATAACGATGGTAATGGTAGAGATGTAGTAGTCATGGTGGAGGCACATGTGAAGGAAACTAAAACAACAAAGTACAAAAATGAGCAATAACCCCCCAGCAGAGACTTGTACGGTTCAATTCAACATCTTGTTCGTTTGGGTTTGATTGTGTCATAGTTCTCTAATTCAGATTATGTTTCTTGTGTGATAGTTGTGGCGTTGAAGTGGTGGTGGTGGTTAAATGTTGGCGGCGGAGGTGGTGGAGTTAAGGTGTGGTGGCAATGGTGGTGATACTAGCGGTGAAGTGTTGGTCGTGTAGACGGTGGAAGGATGACAGGGCAAAAGAGTTGAAGGCTTTCGACGATTCGTAAGCCGGTGTCAAAGGGGCTAGTAGTAGATGCAGGGGTGTTAAAAGTTCCCAAAGTGTTTATCCGCCCCTCGTCCTCTCCAATGACCGGTCGAAAAGTATTCAGACCACCGAGTTACAGGTTTCGGTCATTGACCTTAGCGGTGTTCACAAAACAAGCGGTGGGCATAACAAAGTTGTGAACGGAATCCCCTCGAACACGCTGGATGAAATGATCCTTGGAATTTGTGCATTTCACGAGCAAGACACCGAGCGCGTTGTACACACGCGATCGGACAAAGAGGGTGAGGTTCGAGAGCAACTACGATTTGCATGATTCGAAGGCCGCGAATTGGAGGGACGCCTTGAATATGTCTAGGCTAGTGATCATGTTATCGAAGCAGATGAAATTCCCGCATGATGCAGGTATGTGGAGTAGTTTTTACTGCAACTTTTCACACTGTTGCCTTCAGTTAGTATATATTTCAAACAATTTAGCTTAGCAGATCAAACACTTCGGCTGAGCATAATGGTCTTAAATAGGCGTGTCCAGTAACGTACCTTTAAAATATTGAGAGCGTTGAATCACAAATTACTGAGAATCAGATATCGTGGTCGTGAATTTTGAAAATCAAACAATCAATCTACGAGAATTTCCGGGGCATCTTTTTTCGCTGGTTCTGTTGTTCCTCCAAAGCTCTACGGCCCCGTAAAAGAACTGGTATATCAGATGAAAATCCTCCCAAATACAAGGATTTTTCTCGTACTTGATTATCTCAAAAAGTTCTTTTCCGGGGCGCTCGACAAGTCTGGTCTTTGACCATTTTAAGGTATGAAGCTTATTACGAACCATATCGAGTAGCCAACGAAACAAAATGTGTAATGCAGCTGTATTGTGGAGTCCTGTGAACTGTTTCCCCTAACCATTTGGTTCGTTTTTCGGCGTTTTACTCTCGCATGTACCCATTAGTGTACGGCGGGCTTGAATCGAAGAACAAAACTAATGAGCGAAGCAAACCAAACGAACAAGATCAATCTGTCGTCTATAGGTATGTACGAGTACTTTTACGAATTTTTAAGATACATTTTCGAAACATTGATCCTTTATACAGTGCCCACTGATCAAAATCTCGAACATTTCGCCAACAGGCCCACAAACGAAGTGTTGTGCCCGAGCTTTATCGAGCTTGGGCAAGCTCGGCTTGTTTGTAAACGACCTGAGTCCTTAAAGTATCAAGCCTGGTTATTTACTTAATGAGCTTTATGTAAACGAGCCGAATAGAACTTTAGAGTGTTCAGTTTGGTTCGTTTACTATATGAGCCTAAAATTCGAGCTCGGCTCAATTCCTAAACGAGTCCAGCCGAGCCTCCAACTTCTTGCGCTGTTCGTCTGCAGCCCTAAATTTACAAAGATGGGAAAACGGCGATATATTTACACAACTGCACTATGTGGAACGAATGCCACAGGCAACGAGAAGATAACCCAGTACGCTAACATTGTCTTTGACTCAAAATCGAAATAATTAAGAGAGATGAGGAACAGAGAGAGAGAGAGAGATCAACCAAAGCACTGATCAGTGGGGAGCGGACCAGGAATGGAGCCATTTTGCAAGAACTGCAACCCAAACACAACCACAATCGCAAGCAACGACAAGTACGATAGCCCTTCCACGGCTCCCAGTAACCCAAACGGCCCGTTAGGCAGACCCGAGCCGGTTTTGGACTTGGTGTAAAGCGACCAACCCACAATGCCCACCACAGCCAGGTAGCTCACACCTTCTAGAGCACCTATCGAGCCCCCAGGGCCCGGCGGGAGGCCGCAGCCCGTTGTTTTGAGCGTGTAGAGAGACCACCCGATAACTGGCGTCGAGACCAGGCCGCCGACGATGGCTGCTTTGGCTGCGGCGCCATCGCCGGTTTCACTGCTCTCCTTGGCCATACACGACACCTTGAGCGGCGCGTACGACGCATTTTTTCTGGGTAGGACGGGAGAATTGTGGGGATGTAGGTGTACGAGAGGAGTGGGAGGTGGAGAGAGGAGCAGCATCTTGGAGGCATTCATTATGAAGAAACTGATAGGGAGAAGAGAATGGGAAATGAATGCGGAGGAGCCTGCTCCGCTCAAAAGGACCTTATCCTCGTTTGGGTCGTTATGGTTTCTGTTGCGCATCTCGGGATTTGCTTACTACCTCATTCCGATCAACTTGTGTGCACCTCGATTAATTTTAAAATTTTGAAGTTAACAATTGAACAAACCTTACAATGACCTCAAGGTTTGGAATGTTCTGCTTCCGTGGAATTTGAACATGCGACCTCGTGGAAGCAGAAGCAGTGACGGACGGGTACCCAAGTGGTAGGCATGGTGAACCCCTGTCAAATGTATAAGAGTACACGGTGCCTATCACTCAGTTTACCTCTATTAAAGAAGTGAGCATTTGTTTCGCCTGTGTCGGAGCTAGAATTTTGACTTTGCTCAGCTCCAGAAATTTTGAAAAGAGTGTTCAAAATTTTCTATCGCCTCAAGAAACCTCAACTATATATAAACACAAATTTATCTCTTACTTAGAGATTGTATACATTTATTTGGTTTTCGGGTTGGGTGTTCAAATATTTTGGATCGAGTGTTCAAATATTTTTGGGTAAGATGTTCAACAAGGTCGAAACTACTATAATAAAACAAAAAAATTACATGTATTCTATAAAATAAAATAAAAAAATTGGGGGGTTTAATCAAGTGAACACCCTTGTCAAAGAGTGGTGCCGCTTATGTTTGCAGAGTCAAATTTTCAACCAAGCCAAGAAGGATCATGACTCCTTGATTATTGTTATTCATAGCCGAATAAGCAGTTCAAAG
The DNA here is from genome assembly GCA_019656295.1 of Rhododendron mucronatum var. ripense. Classification (NCBI taxonomy): domain Eukaryota; kingdom Viridiplantae; phylum Streptophyta; class Magnoliopsida; order Ericales; family Ericaceae; genus Rhododendron; species Rhododendron mucronatum. The sequence continues at coordinate 95,509 of BPLT01000239.1, forward strand.
AAAAATCATCTCAATATTGTGTTCGTACGCTGATACTTGCTCATCCTGTCGGATACATTACCGGCTAAAAACTCCTAAAAAATTCTTGTAACCTACATAATTACAGCACAACAGCTTAAGACAACAGGATTAAGTCAGCTTTTCCCTCCAAAGACGCATATTTGTTACCCAGTCATGTGTTTGGTCTGCCTGGAAATGCAATGGTTGACATAAACAGTTTTCGGCATTGGATTTGTGGCATTCCAACAGTAAGAAGCTGAGTGGTTGTGTCATATGTCCAAATCATCATCTGGGTCCTCATCAGAATCTGGCATCTCATCATCTGAATCACGAAAATAAATGATCTCCCCCTTGCCAGGATCCTGATTTGTTTGCAATTTCTCGGCAGAACCAGAGCTACTCTCTATATTGATCTGATCGAAAGATTGCCGGCCATCATAGATTTCAATGGGCTTACCAGTTCCTGAAGAAAACAAGAAGCCAATAGGCAAGTTCCAGTGATGTGCAAATTCTCGAGAAGGTAATTGGACCCTAGAAAATAAACAAAAACCCTTTCCCAAAAATATCATTCAATAGAAGCTCAAGTTTGCATGCATACCTTGGTGCTCGAATGGAAGTACAACTTTTGCCCGCTCAATTCTCTCCTCTTCTGACAGTTGAAGGTTGAATTGCACCTGCCGAGAGAAGCATTCATTCCATACAGTTATATAACGGTATATATTGGATGTCTTGGTAAGAAGTTTTTGTGGCACCCTTTGTTTCTGAGGGCATTAGCCTAAGATGAGGGTAGGCACAACTAACCTTAGGCACAAGACTTTGAGTAATCATTCCATCATCAGAAGAAACAGCTGTAAACTTTATGCCCGATGGCTCAATGCAGAACTCTTCACTCTAACAGATGCTTTACAATGATATTAGATGAGTTGTCATTTATAAATGCCAAATTTCAAACACAGAAACACATTTTCACCATGAGAGAGAGAGAGAGAGAGAGAGAGAGAGAGATTACCATTAATCTAACTCTTCCATTTCTGCGCTTCAAACGAGCATGAAATTTCCCTTTGTTGGAATTCTGTTCAAGAAGTGAAAGGTTATCACAGTTGCCTCTCTGAACGTTTGTTGGCCGGGCCATTGGTTCTATATTGGCGAGCATAGAGGACATGTATTCAAGAGCAGCAGTGACTCTGACTTCTTGAAGGTCCGAATGTAACAACCAAAACGCACAAGAAACTTGGTCTGCAATTGAAAAATGAAAAGTAAAATACTGAAGGTTAAACAAAGCAGTAGAACTTCATTAAGTGGTGTTTCTATGCATCAACAGGAACCAAAAGAAGTTTACAAACTTAAAAAGAAAAATTCCAAGTTTCTATCATTATGATAACACAACCCGCCACAATTTGAACAGCAATAATGTAACTCGTGATACCGGAAAGCAGTTGGCTATCTGAGGAGGAGCATAAAGCACTACAGAACTGCTGATATTAATGCATTTTGAAAGTAGTTGTTTAAAGAACAATATTTCTTACATTCATCAATTGAAACCATTCTAAACTAAATGCAAGCGGAAAACAAATGTCTTTTACCAAAACTAAAAACATTTGTCCTTTGTCTAATTTGAAGGGTACAGATGATATACTTCATTCCTCTGCAAGGACCAATCGGTCCACCAATAAGGATCTGCAGAATATGGTGGATAATTTTTTTATTTTTTATTTTCGGTAAAAGGTACTTTCCATTGAAAGCTCAAACAAGAATAAAAACACTAGTCTAAAAAGACTAGTTTGCCATAAATGGATCAGCACTCAAAGAATACATGTTTAAACTTCTAAATAACTTATCAAATGGAGAGCTTTCCGAACGTACCATGGCTACGAAGGTTGCTTAGAAGGGCTGCAAGTGAAGATATGGATGCATGCCTTAGCATTTCAGTTGCCTGCAAAGAGGCAAGTAGTATCCATTACACAGATACACATACATATGATACCCGTACGCGCAGACACATAATAGAGCACAACATGAAATCACAGGCCACAAGAAAAAGAAAAGAAGTCCATATACTACTAGCAGACCGGGTATAGACAAGCAAACACAGACTACACAGCAAGTAGTAGTATCTTCAAATTACTCCCAAGTCCCAAGCAAAACTGCTACTGAGCTATGATTTCATTGACCAAATCCATGAAAATTTTTGAAATTAAGAATAAGCATAAATGATAACCATGAAATAACATTAACCACGTAATTGGAACTGACACCCTTCGATGTTACATGTAACTACACTTATTGTGAGTACTATAACATCAGATACATAGGCAATAACTAATAACAGCTAACCTAAAAGTTCATTAGAATAAACTACAGTTCAATATATAATGTCAGAGTAATACCAGACATAGAAAAACTTCTCAAACAAATTATTCTTGTATACTTAGTTGTTTGCTTGAAAGTCAAAATGTATTTTTTAATCAACTGAAGATGTTCAAACATAGTTTCGGCAAAACTGAATATCGAGGCATCTAAAAAGAACCAAACTAAATTGTTAGTCCTCAAATCACACTTTATGTTGCAATTTGCAAGGATAATCAGTCAGAAATCAACAAATAGATCATACAAGCTACTGGAACCCATGTGCAAGAATTTCCAGGCTACTGACAACAAGACAGCATAGCACAACGGGACAGCTCATTCTTTATTTCATTAGATGAGGCAAATAGTCTCGAATTGATCCCAGCTAAATTGGAGATAGTGTAATAAAGACTCTGAAATCCGCACAATTGATGCATAATTGAGATCTAGAAGGAAGTTTCCTCACGTAACATAATCAGCCCAGTAGCCCACTTAACAACAAATGATATGGATGGCACATGATAGGAAGTTTCCAAAAATCCTCCCTAAAGAGACTATGATGCTGAAGATAGAATTTTCATCCAGAAACTAAAGCACAACTATTTTTTTATTGATCAACGACAAGCAACGTACTTAAATTGCAGAGAGTATAATAAAGCCTCTGAAATCTGCACAATTGATGCATAATTGAGATCTAGAAGGAGGTTTCCTCACGTAACGTAATCAGCCCAGTAGCCCACTTAACAACAAATGATATGGATGGCACATGATAGGAAGTTTCCCAAAATCCTCCCCAAAGAGACTATGATGCTCAAGATAGAATTTTCATGCAGAAACTAAAGCACAACTACTTTTGTATTGATCAACGACAAGCAACATACTTAAAATATCACTAGAGCACCTTAAGAGGCTGGATGACAAAGACTAACAATTCTTAATGCAAAGTGTTCATCACATCACTGCAATTAAACTTCATTTTAATTCATGGTAATGCGTAGCGCTTTTATTAGGATATTCAGTATAACAATAATTTCCTGTGGTCAATCAGAAGCCGCAGTTATGATATTCAAGATTACCGAATCTATGGCAACTGAGAAGCGCCCTTTTCCTTGTCCAACCAATTCTGCAACCATTAACAACCATATAACTGAAAGGACCAAAGGAACATTCAACAGAGAGTAAAATTGAAATCTTTTGGCGCGTAAATTCATTCACTATATGCCATCTTATCTTCGTTCACATTGTATAACTTGTTCAAATTGTTCTACCCCCTGCAGGAACCTAACTACAAAGCATATAGAAACAAAAAGTAACCATAACCCCAGAAACATCAAACTAGTTAGTATCCCCAATTCAGATAGATCTCAGTTTGCCCCATACCTCTCCCAAGTTCAATAATTGACAAGGACAATTTGTCCAAATCTCTCACATCCTTACACAACCTGACAGCGTTTGAAGCTTCCGGCAATCGATTGCTAATGCTTCCACACTCCATAAGCTGAACCTTCCAGCCAAGAGGATCCGTATAACAATCCAAAACCCTAAGCCTGTCACGACAATTCCATCTCACTTAAAAAAAAGAAGACAATTTACGTCCAAAACTCAAACCAAATTCAACCAAAAGACATTAGGATAATTCTACGTGGACAACTCTCAAACACACCACCTAAGCATGAGTTCCAAATGTTATTTTGACACTCTGAACCGTTCGTATTATGGGTCTCAATATGTAACCTATTCGTACAAAAAAACAGAGCAATTTGAAAATTTTACAGTTGCCTTGAGAAAAATGAACCATTAAATTCTCATTGCTCATCTATTGATTTGAATTAGACACTTATTGATATTTGAACAACCTGATTTTTTCCATAAATGATATGCATGTTATGACCTACAAATGAGCCGTCAAATTAGGTTACAGACCCTTGCTATTGGGTGGGTGCGTTCGAAACGTTGTGTACATAGTAGCAGGACTCAAAGACATTAATAAGTCCGTCCAAAATAAAATTCAAACTTTTGGCCGCTAGTTGCTCAATATCAACGAGTTCGTTTAATTTATCAAAAAAGCTTGAATGTTTCTCGATAAATATGCATTATATTGAATTCTCGATTATCGGTTTGGGACGGAGCGAGTAATTATCAGTCTTACCATTTAGGAAAGGAAGCGACGTCAGTTCCTCTACCCTTGAGCAAATCGAAATAGAAAGACGGACTCCTAGTCGAAGCAACGAGAACTAGCCCTCTAAAGATAAAATCAGGCAATTAGAATTCATAATCGAAGCATTCAATAATCAGTAGGCAAAAGTCCACAAAAAAAAAAACTGACTGCGACTGCGATTTAGCCGAGAGAATATTGGCGGAGAGCTGGGCGAGGACGTGGTTGAAGACATGGGGTCCGAAGGGTGAGTCGATGGAGTCCTTTATTGTGAGAGCGGGCGCGTGTTCGCCTTCCAACGCTCCGTCTCGAAGAGCTCTGCAAATCAGTTCCGCCATTTTGGTTCTGATGCTGAGAGAGTGGTTCAAAACCCAAAACCCTAGCTTGAAGGCGATGGCCGTTGGTGTCTTGGGCTTTTGAGCGCTTTGTTCCCGCAAACGAGCCGAGTCGAATTTTGTCGAGTTTGGTGCCCTGAACGACTATAATACACTAGTCAAATTTTTTGACGCGAGCCAAAATTTAGAGTGCTGAGCTCAATTCATTTATTACACGAGTCTAATTGTATTTAAACTCGAGCTACGAGCCTTATCAAGCACCGTGCGACTATTCCTACTCACCCCCTTCCCATTTACTTACCCTCCGTCTTACTTTTATTGTCCATTATTCTGTTTCTCTTTTATGTATTTTTCTATATCTTTTAGTGTGGATCTAAATTTCCGTTTGACCGGAAAAAAAATGTGGATCGTAAAAAATGTACAATATAGTAGATCTTATTTGATAGATCTTGATTAGTTTTATGATACAAAGTTTTCAAAATTATGAAAACGTTATGGATTAAAAGATGTAAACAATTTAAAAATAACACGCAATTCAAAAATGAATAATGAAAATGAGACGGTGAGAGTATCTTTTGTGTCCTTGTATTTATCAAGTGTTTAATACCCAAAAAAAACCAAAGCATAATCCTTCATCCTTAATGTTGAGTGTTATTTTCTGGTAGTCCGCCCAACCCAGCCCGGTTTTTAGGGTTTGGAAAAAGTATTTAAGCTTATAGAATTGGGTTGGGTTAAGATTTAAAACCCATTTAGTAAATGAACTGAGTTTGGAAAAATCTCTTGAGGCTCGGCCCGACCCGATAAAAACAATATCACTCTTTTTTAATAGGATATATATAATCTACAGTTATAACTCATAGTTGTCTTCAATTTTTTTCGTTGTGCTCTACATGAAATGCTTTGAAGAAGTGCAATTTTACATGAGAGACCCGATAAATGTTTTTCCGATATAGCTTCATGGATGTAGAGAGTTCTAACTTTTTGAGCATTTTAATTTTTGTGAAGGACAATTTAATTGTTCTTTTAAGAGTGTTTTAATAGTAGTGTGAAAACTTAAAACTTTAAGTCTAATTATTTCGGTTTGGCAGAGCTTGGGATTATTAATTGAAGCTCAATTATTTATTAGGCGGGTTTGGATATAAATAAGTCTCATTATTATGTAATGTAAGCTCGGCCCAAATTCAGTCCGGCCTGATGTTTGTGCAGCCCTAGTTATTTTTGGACCACACACTCTCTTTAAATTTTTGATTTGATATTTTTCCGGATTTGGGCTTAAGGCCCCAATCTCTCTAAATTTTTGGTCCCGGTAATTTTTCAACATTTTGTAGTTTACGTAATTTTTTATTTAGCTTTTCGTCATAATTTTTTAGATTAAGCATATATCTCGACTAGAGGAATTGGAAAAGTTTTAAAATGTGGACCAAAGTTGAACAAAATTCATTTAAGATGACAAAAATATCAAAAATACCAGCTGTATGATGGTATTTTTTTGTTTTTAGTGAATTTTTTTTTTTTACTTTTGATTATAGTTATTTACTTTTTTACCAGACTAACAATTCTTAATGCGAAGTTTTCATCACATCACTGCAATTAAACTTCATTCCAATTCATGGTAATGCGTAGCGCTTTTATTAGGATATTCAGTAAAACAATAATTTCCTCTGGTCCATCAGAAGCCGCAGTTATGATATTCAAGATCCGGGAAAATGGGACCAGGCGACCCTGCCCAGCGGCACCTCTACCGAGCGGGTGCCAAGCGGTCAATCCGGCCGTTCATCTCAAAATCGACGGCCCGGATCGAAACATCTTTTCCTTTTCCTTTTCCTTTTCCTTTTCCTTTTCTTTTTTTTTTTAAAATCCATTCGGTACCTTTGCATTCAGGCTGTCCAAAACACTTTTGGACGACCGAGATATGCTCGGCACCCCTGCTTGGCAGGATCTCCCGGTCCGGGAAAATGACGGCTAATGACATGTTTTAATAATTAATACCCACCAAGGACATTTTCAGCATTAACAAATGTTCTTAGTTTGTTCTTGTCGGATATTAATTATCAAAACACATGCCATCATTTTCCCCCAAGATTACCGAATCTATGGCAACTGAGAAGCGCCCTTTTCCTTGTCCAACCAATTCTGCAACCATTAACAACCATATAATTACTGAAAGGACCAAAGGAACATTCAACAGAGAGTAAAATTGAAATCTTTTGGCATGTAAATTCATTCACTAGCTATACGCCATCTTATCTTCGTTCAAATTGCATGTTCTACCCCCTGCACCTGCAGAAACCTAACTACAAAGCATAGTATATAGAATCAAAAAGTACCCATAACCCCAGAAACATCAAACTAGTTTGTATCCCTAATTCAGATAGAACTCAGTTTGCCCCCATACCTCTACCAAGTTCAATAATTGACAAGGACAATTTGTCCAAATCTCTCACATCCTTACACAACCTGACAGTGTTTGAAGCTTCGGGGCTTCGGGCGATCGATTGCTAATGCTTCCACACTCCATTAGCCGAACCTTCCAGCCAAGAGGATCCGTATAACAATCCAAAACCCTTTGCCTGTCACGACAATTCCATTCTCAATTCCACCTCACTTAAAAAAAAAAAAGAACACAATTTACGTCCAAAACTCATACCAAATTCAACCGAAATACATTAGGATAATTCTACGTACACAAGTCTCAAACACAACACCTAAGCATGAGTTCCAAAACTTATGTTTGACACTCTGAAATGTTCATTTTATAGGTTTCAATATGTAAGATATTCATACAAAAAAATCAGGTCAATCAGACAATGGAAGAAATTTGAACATTTTTAAGTTGTCTTGAGAAAAATGAACCCCGAAATTCTCATAGCTCATCGATTGATTTGAATTAGACACTTATTGATATTTGAACGACCTAATTTTTTACGTAAATGATGTGCATGGCGTGACCTACAAATGAGCCGTCAAATTAGGTTACGGGCCCTTGCTTTTGAGTGGGTGTGTTTGAAAAGTGCGTTTGAAACGTTGTGTACATAGCAGGACTCAAAGACATTAATAAGGCCGTCCAAAAAGAATTATCCGGTCTGCAAACCAAGAACTTACAAAAAAAAAATTACATTTTTACCCAAAAAAAAAATACATCTTTAAATTTTTGATTTGGTATTTTTCCGGATTTGGGCTTAAGGCCCCATTCTCTCTAAATTTTTGGTTCCGGTAATTTTTTGACATTTTGTAGTTTACGTAATTTTTTATTTAGCTTTTCGTCATAATTTTTTAGATTAAGCATATGTCTCAACTAGAGGAATTGAAAAGGTTTTAAAATGTGGACCAAAGTTGAACAAAATTCATTTAAGATGACAAAAACATCAAAAATACCAACTGTATGATGGTATTTTTTGTTAGAGAAATTTTCTTTTATATTCCTTCGACTTTGACTAAAAATTCATTCTGTTCCTTCACCTTTCAATTTTGGCATAAAAATACTTCGACTTTCCAATTCTTTTCAATTTCATCCTTTAGGAATACATACATATATACATGAAAAATACGATGTTTGGATCAAGCACCTTACACACATTGGATGCCGTTGATTCCCGCGTTGGCCCCCTCGTTTTTTTTTTATAAAATTTTTGGACGGCTCGGATCTGCCATCCGGTGGCCGGAGACAGCCCGGCGCAGCCACCGGCCCCTTTAGCAGGACTCAAAGAAAACGGATTCCTTGTAAATGATGATATTGAAAAAAATTGAAAAGTCAAAATATTTTTATGCTGAAATTAAAGGACTGAGGGACCATGCTGCGCAGCGTGCTGTGCAGGGTGAATTGCAGCCGCTCCGGTCTCGGTTTGATGATCGGAAACGTTCATTTCGTAGAGCTCGTCGAGTAGAATAAGTATATCAAAAATCAGCTCATTCGGATATCATTTAGTGCCTCATCCGAACATTATTATCTTGAAATTATTAAGTGTACCAAAAAACAGTGGATTTTAATCTAGTGTTTCAGATCCATTCGTTTCAAGATAATAATGTTCGGATGAGGCACTTAATGATGTCCGATCAAGCTGATTTTTGGTACACTTATTCTACTCAGCGACCTCTACGAAGTGAACGTTTCCGATCATCAAACCGAGACCGGAGCGGCGGCAAATCGCCCCGCCCAGCACGGGGCTGCGCAGCACGGTCCCTCCATCCGAAATTAAAAGGTGAAGGATCAAAACGAATTTGTGGTCAAAATCGAAGGGATATAAAAGAAATTTTCCCTTTTAGTGAACTTTGTTTTTTACTTTTGATTATAGTTATTTACTTTTTAGGCTCCTCTTATTGAGACATATAATTGATCTAAAAATTACCGTGAATCTAACAAAAATACCAAAAAAATTAAGGGAGAATGGGGTTTTTTTTTTTGGGACGAGAAGTCAAGTTTTATTCTCATACGGTCTTAGGAGGACATCATTTAAATTTCTCAAACATATCTTGGATGGGCAAGTATCGAATATTTTTGAAGAAAACTTATGTAATGTTGATCTTTTTTTGAGAAAAAATTACTGCAATCCTAAAGAAATCTTGAAACTTGAGGAGGACGATCGATCGCTTGGACTCAAATTCGCTTCTCGATCCACACTTGGACCTCCTGTTGCTACCTCTTATCAATATCGCTCCTATTCATCTATCTTACTATATATAACCCGTCTTGACCTCTCATTATCTCATATATGAACTTCCCTACCTTACTAGAGTTTTCGAAAGTGGATCAAGCCCTAGCCTTTTCCCTTTTTTGTACTTTGTTTTTTTCTCAGGTTCGATTTCTCTTGTCATCAACTCTTACGGCTACCTCACTTATACGTCCGTGTAAGAGTGTTTTTGATTTGTCTCGTCGTAAGAAAAGGAGAGCTCCATCTCTGCCTGCTTTCGTTATTCGTACGTAGAGACATATATATGGCTTACGCAGCTACGCTACAGCGTCTACTGGAAGACAAAAGTGGTTGCGAAAACTACAGTTTAAGGTGCCAATATAATGGAGTAGAAGCAAACCCTAGAGCACAAGTTTTCTGTTGTTTTATTTTCTTGTCATAGTGGTGATTGGATTGCGGATCAAATAAAAAATATAAAAAATAGTTGTGATTGGATTTGAGTTTCAACCTTTAAGAATGACAGCTGCAACATTGTCGTCATACCGAATTATCATATTTGTTGTCGTTCTTTAAGCAATTTAAGGTGTGTTCCACTAACTAAAATGAATAGTACTAATAAGTAGTTATTTTTTGAATTAAATGTGATGTATTATAAAAGAAAATGACGTATCTCGTAAAACAAAAAAAAATGCATAAAAAATAATAACTTTAGCACAACAGAACCTTAGATCTCAACAAGCTTATTTACTTGTTGGTTATTTTAAGCAACAAGTAAATAATATTCTTTGTCAAGAATCCGGTGCACGTAAACATTCTTGATCAATAAAAATTCAGAAAGGCCAAGTAAAAAGCAAATACTCCTATGACATTTATTTATTTATTTATTTGATTAAAAAAAGAAGTTGCAGCAAAATGAGATGTAGTTGTTACAAACTCTTGTAAATTTTGCTGGACAACTTTAACTTTGAGGAAAAAATTAACTCTCAATAAAAAAAAAGTACTCCATTTGTCCCCTTTTTAGAGTACAGTGTTTCATTTTGAATTGTCCATTAATAAATTTTTATTTTATAAAGTTAAGGAATAAAAGTTAGTACATTTTTTATTTTACTTCTAAGAGTATATTCTATTTTAAAAAATTAGTAGAGTAAAAGTGTAATTAATGATGTCTCCATACAAGGTAAATAGATAAAGTATAGAAAAAAAGTTGATACGAAAGGTGTAATAATGATGTTTTCTTAATAAGTTGGAGTTAACACTTTTAACAAGGGATAGAGGAAGTACCAAACAAGAGTCCTACATACCCCTCCGTCTCAATTTCATTGTCCCTCGTTCTATTCTAACTGGCTAAAAAATGAGTTATATCTTTAAATCGGTAATGAACTTCATATTCAATATGGATCTTGTTTAATGATCTCGATTACTTCTATAATTTAATGTTTTCGAAATCATATAAAACATTATAAATTACAAGATACAATTGTATCAATTGAAAAGTGGCACAAACTCTCAAAAATAACAAATAAATTGAGACGGGGGAGCAGTTATTAACCATTAGACATAAAAAGATGCTAAAAACGAGATTCTCATTTTTTTTTTTCCATTTTTTTTTTTTGGGTTAGTATTAGAATGAATTCCATTTTCCAAACAGCTGTATGAGCTACTGGGTCCCGCCGATGGCTTTGGTGTAAATGGGGAAGGTAAAAATCACAATTGTTGCATGGGTGAGCCTACATTACCGGCGCTGTGTCCACTTTGGCCATTGTATACTCTCAGAGTAACCAGTGGCATTGTCATGCGTTACTTTCTGCAAGTGAATTATCATCAAAACACAATTTGAGTCACACCCGTATTGTCTTTCAATCACCCAACAAAAGTAAATCATAATATCTCTATCGTAAAATTTGTCGCTATGTAAATAATTTTGAGTACTTACCACTTAAGTAATGTCACGTGATACTCTGGGAGTACTAATTAAATTACTCTCATCACACAATTCTTTCACTTTCTATTTATGCTCTTAATTCTCACTCTCGCTTTTACACTTTTGCTCGCACTTCCGTTGCTCCCGCTACTCACTCATGTTTCAACGGATTATGTAATTCAGGGTAAAGGCTCAATTTGCATGGTGGGTGGGCCCTTAGTCACACGATCTTTTCAAAATTTCTTGTGCTTTCATTCTCAATTATTATTGTTTTGCGTTTTCGTTCTCAATTCTTGCATTTGCAACGTGGAAGGGCGTACGACAAGGAATTTTGTGCGGATTGCGGACACGCATATCACGTGAGGGCAGAAAGTAAGAAAAACATTTTGAAGCTTGGGTGGGGTGCGCCGGGTGGAAGGCCCCACAACCACAAGGATTGGGAGCGCTGGTGATGTGGACTATGACGAAAGAGCCCCGCAGGCTCTCCCACCCGCAGATGAGGCCGTGGGTGTGAGAGAGCCGCAACAACCGAACTCGAGGTTGTGTTTGGGAGTGGGGAACGAAACATAATGAGATAGGAAAAGTGTTTTTTTCCCTCTATCGGCGGAAGCCAGCATTGCTATTTACCGTAACAATTAATGATATTTTGAACGCATGTCATATGCACGAGACTACATGGTGTCTACCGCTTGACTTGCAAAATAAAAAACACTTTTTTCCTTCTTATATTTTGGTTCTACGAGAAAAAAAAAATTATCAGTATAATTGGATGGTGAAAAGTAGGGAAAGCTTAATTAAAACTTAGAAATTATCAGTATACTTGGATGTTTAAACTTAAGAGTAAAAGTGGGAGGAAGATGTAAAGAAAAATGTTGTTGCGCTTCGTAGATAATATTGTTATTTTATCCCTTTTTTATTGTTAAACCAAATAAGGAAAGTTTAAGTTTCTCTTTTCTTATTTTTCTCAAGTGCTACGCATAGAAAAATTATGAACAGATCTCCCTCCATATACGTGTTTACATCTGTATATGATTTGTTTTCCAAGAAAAAATTGTAACGAATGGAATATTTTTCACCATTTATTCCTTCCAAATTAAGAATATTCTTCTATCGAAAAGTCAAGCAAATAAGTATTAAAAATCTTCCATTAAAATATTCCCCCACAAAATGTATTCTATTGTTCTTGCTATATGAGATTAGATACGTGCTCGTAAATAAACCCGGACATGCAGATTCTTATTTGAAAAAATTAAAACTTTCACTTTTTTCTTATTAAAAAAGGAGGGGAAATCTTTAATTTCCTTTTGCTTCCTAAACTTCCAAACAAGCCTTAACAAATTAGTAACTCCCAGATTTCATTCAAACTACTCACAAGCACTCTCTCTCTCTCTCTCTCTCTCTCTTTCCCTCTCGTCGGTGGCCTTTAAAAACCAGACACCGCTCTTTGCAATGGAACACACAAACTCCACACTTCTCCAAAACCACTCTCTCTCTCTAGGCCATTCTGTTTCTCTCTCTCTAGCGTGGTAATGTCGACGGAGTCGAATGGTTCTCCCCATCGTAGAGTGCACAGACTGAGATGCTCGGTCCAGAACTACGACTGGGGTCGAATCGGATCCCAATCCCGTGTGGCGAGGATGTTCTCGTCGAATTCGGGGCTCCAGATTGACGAGTCCGACCCGTACGCCGAGTTCTGGATGGGCACTCACGAGTCCGGACCCTCGTATGTGGTCGAAAGTACAAATACTAAAAGTAATAACAATGGAGTGTCGGTTGTTGGGTCCACCAATGGGGGTAGTGGTGTGAGTTTGAAGTCTTGGATTGACGAAAACCCTAATGTGCTTGGCGATGAAGTTGTGGAGAAGTGGGGTGTTACTCTTCCTTTCCTGTTCAAGGTATGTTTCTGTGCCCCTTTTGATACTCTCTCTCTCTCTCTCTCTCTCTCTCTCTCTCTCTCTCTCTCTCTCTCTTACAGTCACCGTTCCATTTGGTTACGTTTTGATGGGACGAACAAATAGTAATGCGGTAATGCAATTGGCCATGTTGGTGTTGTGGTGCAGTGTTGTGTCTTGCATTATTGAATGCAATTGATTGACCGTGTCGGTTTAGTGGTTGGGATAGTGTCCGAGAAATTATTCAATGCTCCAGACAAGGTTGAGCACAAATTTGGACCACAATTAGTGCGGGGTCTACACGCTTGGAAATGGACCTCACACCAATGTGTGGTTAAGATTCGTTCTCAACCTTGGCCAAGGGCATTGAATATCTTCGCGATAGTGTCCTGGGATTATTAGGGGGTGTTTGGGAGCCAAATTTTTATTTTGAATTTTAGATTGTAAATTCTAGATTTTTTTTAGGATAATCAGAATAGATTAGGAAGAATATATTTAAGAATAGAGTTGTATTTGGAAGTATGATTTTTAAAACGGTGTTTGAGAGCCAGTTATTTGTTAGATTTTGAACTATAGATTACGCGTTTTTGGATTATAATCAGAATCTGTAAGAGTATTTTGAATAACAAAGTGCATGATAGATTTTGCAGAAAGATATTATGTAATTTAAGTTGTATTGAGTATTCAAATGTTCGCCGGAGGTGATATTTGGATTCTGCGTTCTCCAGCAATCCAGCTCATTTTTTATTATGCATTTTGGCAAAATGACCCAAACATCCAAAATGTGCAAATGGGAAATCTATAATCTATAATACAAAAAATGAAGCGGCCAACCACCAGGGTCGGCTCATAAGTTTTGAAGGACGGAAGCGAGCCTCTTAAATGAGGCCTCCCTATATTTTCTATACAAAAGTTGGTTTACAAAGAGTTTCATAAATAAATAAATAAAACATTACAAAACATTTACCTTTACAAAATATATGCATATAGTTATCCCAAAAAATACGACCTTTACAATATCGCAAAAGTCATCATTTAAAAATTAGTCTTCTCGCATTTTTTGTTGTCTCCATAGTCAAACTGCTTCACCAATTCCTTCTCAATAGACAATACATACATACATATATATATATATATAGCCTCTCCATTTAATAAAAAAACTTACTTGATAGAGGTGGAGAGTTGGAGATGGAAAAAGATGGGCCTCAAGGTGGGATCAGATCCCCTCAATTTGCCTCGGAACAATTTGGTCCATTTAGTGCATCTGGCTCAGATTTAAAGGGGTGTTTTAAAAAAAAAAACAAAAACAAAAACGCCCCTTTAAATTTGAGCCGTCCAAAACACTGGTATGAAGTCAAATTGATCGGATCCAATTCCCTTCAAGGTATGCTATTTGTGTCCTTTCCCTTCGAGTTGTCAGACGTCTAAGCGTTTTTTTTTATTGACTCTAGTGTTTCTCAGTGTACGTAATGCCGTAATGAGTCATGAGAGTTGATAATAAGTGTTTCAACAGTAATTAGTAATTCCACCGTTGGGCCTATTTTGTGACTCCTTAATTTCAATTGGGCGTATTTTGTGTAAAGGAGACTTATGCAACAAGTTTTTTAGGCCATATATACGAACATTATATATATATTCTCATAAGCAGGCACTGCCAACCACCCTCTTGGTTGCAACACCTCTTGGGACTGAAATTGTCCGCGATAAAAAATGTGAATACAATGTGATTTTTCTGTAAACTATTCACGTCCCACTTAAGCCCAACTCTCTTATATATGGAGATAAAGAGGCTGGAGTTGTATAAAATGGACCCTCCTCCTAGATTGCCAGCTCAACCACAGATTAACTGGTATATTGGAAAACCCAATCCCACCCCAAATAATCCCTATCAACTATGCCCCTAGCAGAGCAGTCCTACTGGTTTGATAGTGATGGGACTAGCTGTACCACGTTTCTATAGTATTGTTTATATTATTGTGTAAGACTGGTTGTTGAAAGAATATGTAATCCCTCTCTCTACCAATTTGTTGTATTCAAATGCTGGAAATGACATCCCACTATTTTTAATCCATTCTCCCGTCTGAGAAATATTTCACCAGATTGAGTAGTTTTTTCCCGATTATTTGGTTTGTGTTAGGTACTTTCAGTTGCGAAGCCGTTGTCGATACAGGCACATCCGAATAAGGAATTGGCTGGTGTTTTGCATAAGGCACGGCCTGATGTTTTTAAGGATGGTAATCATAAGCCTGAAATGGCTTTGGCTCTAACAGAGTTTGAGGCCCTCTGTGGATTTATCAGTCTCGAGGTAACATGTTTGTCCCTAGATTGTAACGCACTTGATTGACATTGCCTATTCTTTGTTGCATGGGCTTTTGGATTTTGCATTCAGTTGATTAAAGTATGTTTTAAATTTAGGTCGGCATTTTGATGGCGCGACTAATGAAAAGATAATGATCATGGATTCAGTAAAATATACTTTAATCAACTACGGCGGCAGAAAAATATAACTGTCATAGAGTAAAAACAAAGACTAATGATATGTGTTAGGGAAGACCTGTTTTTGTCAGCCAGTCTCTTTATATACCCAGTATGCTTTACAG
The DNA here is from genome assembly GCA_019656295.1 of Rhododendron mucronatum var. ripense. NCBI lineage: Eukaryota > Viridiplantae > Streptophyta > Magnoliopsida > Ericales > Ericaceae > Rhododendron > Rhododendron mucronatum. Next base: position 111,386 of record BPLT01000239.1, read on the forward strand.
ATATACAGACCTTTGTGGTGCTCTTATTTTGGACTGGCAATCATCAGTTAAGCAAGGAGATAATGCAGTTGTAAAATGTAGACTAAGAAAATTGAAAAAACGCTGACACAGTTTGCATTTGCTGGTTGAAGAATGTTTCTGGTTGCAGAGGAATATGTGCTCCCGGGATTTCTTTTGCTGTTTCAATTAAATAATAAAACTGGACATCAACGGATGGTGACACTTCTAGTGGAGAAAAACTGTTATTTTTTGCATTTAATCTTACATATGAGCAGTAAAGTTGGGTGTTGGGTGCTTCTATTGTTTCTTGTCAAATGTCTCAAAACTAGTACTCTTGTGATAAGGTAGAGAACGAATTCTTCTCTTGAGACCGATCTTAAGCAACTAAAGTCCAAAAGGATATCAAGATTGCAAGCTGAGACCTATCTTGTGTTTTATTCTTTATCACTAACAAAAAAACTGAAGTTTTTGAGCCATTTAGGTCATTCTGACCAGGTAAGCCTCGGGAAGAAGATGAGGTATTGCCAGTGCTTAAATGTGCATGTTCAGGTCCTGGTGGATGTTTTGAAGAGACCCCTCTATGATTTTTACTGGAATGTGGTGTAAATATTTTTAATTGGCTAACGACTTAGAGTAATATAGCTGCTACTTCGTTGTATGTCCTCCCTGGATTATGAACATAGCAACCACAGTTCAAGGTAAATATCCCATTTATCCATGTAGATCTAGAACTTGCAGGGGAACTAATCTTAAATATGAGTTTGTTGAATAATAATTTGTGCATGCGCATACACACCTTGTGAGATTGATCAGATTTACCTATTACTGGATTCAGGAGTTTAAGGGTGTTCTTCAAAATGTTCCCGAGATTGCTGAAGTGGTTGGCAATGATTATGCAAACCAAGTGTTAGACTTCAGTTGCCGAGCTGGAGAGGAAAAGTTAAAAGCAGTTCTGCGGTCTATATTTACCCGACTCATGTCTGCTAGCAATGAAGTGATTTCGAAAGCAATATCTAAATTGAAAAGTCGCCTCAGCATGGCAAGTTTGGAACCCTGTCCTTATCCTCCTTTGTTTCATCGATATTCTGTTATTTGTGTACAGAAGATATTAATGTTGGGGATGATTATGATTCTTCTGCTTTCCTCTTTTCATTCAATGAACATATGGCCATCTGACTAACTTCAGGAAGCGTTTTCTCCTTTCGAAAATCACTAAAGATTGTCCTTTTGATTCTACCATTGCTCTCCCTCTCCTATTGTTAGCATTGCAATATTTTTCACTAAAAACTTGTGTTTTACACTTTGAATCAGATAAGGCAGTTGACAGATAAGGAACAGCTGGTTCTGCAGCTAGAAAAGCAGTATCCAGCCGATGTGGGTGTCCTAGCAGCCTTCCTCTTTAACTATGTTAAACTTAATCCAGGTGAAGCGTTGTGTATAGGCGCAAATGAACTGCATGCCTACTTGCGTGGAGAGTGTATTGAATGCATGGCAACTTCAGACAATGTTGTGCGTGCTGGCCTAACTCCAAAGAACCGGGATGTCCAGATTCTGTGTTCCATGCTCACATACAAACAGGTGAAGATAGTTTTGGAATGTTTGGAAAATACTCTGCTTGTTTGGTTGTTCTTGTTCAGTTTTCGTTTTTCACTATATATTATAGCACGCTACCCCAACTTATTTTATCCATGAGGCCTATGGTTGATAAAATCCATCATATTATCTTTTTCTTTGGAAGATTCCAGATACTAGATGCCATGCCAAATTGAGTGAGAAAGCCTGCCTCGTCAATATATTCGAGAATCAGTTTTAAGCATAAAGAAGTAATATCAACCTCCAAACTAGCTACCTGAATGAAGCCTATATTTCCCGATATCCATTCTTTTTTTCCACTTCCATATTTTGCGGACAGGAGACATACGATTTGTAAATTGCACCTCTTGGTATAGTTCATAAACAGACCCTACTCCATACTATGATAAGGTTCTTCTTTCTTCTTTTCTATATTTTCTAAACTAGAAATTTATTTCCCTCTTGTTTTGTTCTAGAAATTGATATGTATATTTTCACTTGTCCCTGCCATATTACCTATGAAGCTTCTCAAATACACTTCTATACGTGTCTGGAAAAGTAAACACTGTGCCTCTATGGTGGACGATTGCAACCTCTGTGTCATTAATTGTTATCTTGAAGCAATGGAGGAAATGAAATACATCTCCTCACTCTTGCATTTTCTAGACTGGACCAAGCAAATATTACATCTCAATTCTGTTGGCGCTCAGTGTAGATCGTGTGACATTTTTCTTTTACATGTTCAGGTTCACTTCACCAGTCTCAAAGATACTATCGAGTATCTTGGGTCAATCTTTCATATGGTTTACATCTAGATCTCTGTTGCAGGGCTTTCCCAAAATTGTGCAAGGAGTCTCCTTAAATCCGTACACAAAAAGGTACCGCCCTCCTTTCGATGAATTTGAAGTTGATCTCTGCATTCTTCCCCAGGGGGCATCGGTTGTTTTTCCAGCAGTCCCTGGCCCCTCTGTTTTCGTGGTCATAGAGGGAGAGGGAACGATCTATGCAGCACCCTTTGAAGATGTAGTTGTGGAGGGCAATGTTCTATTCGTGTCTGCAAATACTCGTATACATTTGAGAACAGCATCTGAATCTGGATTACATATGTACAGAGCCGGTGTGAACAGCAGGTTCTTTGAGGCCTCTTCTTAGTTGGAATGCACCAGAATCTTTCACACGAAGCACTGTGTGGTTTTATTATGAACGCTTTTGGTATTACCTCTATAGCCTGTTATACTGTACGTTTATGCAATTCTACTCGCTCGCATGTAGATGCCTCAATAAGCACGCAAAGTAGAAGCTTTAGAAATAGTGAAACTGCAGTTGGTGAAGAGACATGTAGGCAGGTTTACTAAGATTGGACATTTTAATTTTGTTACATAGTTCATTTTACGATTGTATTTGCAAGATGCAAATTGTCATTTGTTTTAACGCTCTTTTGCATACTTCTGCTCTTCTTTTGGCAAAAGAGAGAATTTATGGATCATATGTGAAATGGCAGAAATGCTGGTATTTGGGGCTGGTGGGTTGATTACCATGGAACAAGACCTTTCCTTGGGGAGCCCATTTCCAATGTTGATACAGAATGGATCACTATTAAACAAGGGTGATTTCCTTAAGAAAAATGATATTGACACTTCAAGAATACAGACATTCCAACATCAGTGAAATTCTAAAGGCACTTTTCTTTGTTTTTTGGAGTGCTAATATCATTTTCCTTTCCGTAATACAACAAACAACTATCCTTGCAAATGCATTTCAAAGATAACACGTTACAAGTTGAAAATATGAAGGGTGCTTTCCCCATTCTACCCAACTCCATCGTAGTTGTTAAAAATCAACTAGAGTGACCTTAGGATGAAACAAAAATCGAGAAGTATGAAGGCCCATACAGGGAGAAGTTTCCTTGTCCTAGCAATAAAAGATGTCAATTTCTTTAAACGAAAAGAAGTCAGAAAAAACAAAAAAGTCAAAAATTGAAGAAGGCTCACTACACTCAAGATAAAGATAGGACGGGGAGACTCATAGAAATCTCCTATTTAAGCATAGTCCTATATGCCATGAACTAAATGCGAGCAAACCACAAGGGCATCATAGAATGCATCATAGAATGATAGAATGCTAGGCTTCCCCGAGATTGACAGAAGCTTTTTTCGCCGAGTATATGCCTTAGATAGTGGCCAAACATACTTGAGGATTGGTATTGAGTTTTTGGGTGAAAACCGTGTTCAGTTTAGAGCCCCCCCTAAAAACTAACTTCTCTCTCAATGCACGGTCCCAAATAAGGTTGTCTTCAATTATTACTCATTTCTCCATCTATATACTTTATCTCTCTACTTATTACCCATGAGGGGCACTGCTGTCCCCGCAGCCCCTTGGGGACAGCAAGGCCCCAGCGTCTGAAGGCCATGGACAGCAAAAACTGGAAGTGCAGCAGGAAAGTTTGAAAACTGGTCACTATATCGCCACGGAAGACTGGTACCGGAATAGACAGAACAAAATCTGAATAAAATCTCAATGCAGGGAGGAAGAGCAAACTTTACTTCTCATAGAAGCATTCGAGTCCTAAACACCTTTTTTCCAAAATTCAAACATAAAGCATGATAAATAGAAGAAACATTCTACTTAAGTTTCCTGCTGATAAAGCAAAGACTTCGCAATCCATCTCTGAATCAAAATTTCCAAGTACTGACATGAAGGCTAGTTTTAACAGCAGATCTTAAGCCTCTGTGATTGGGTACTCAAAGACGACGTCTTTTCCAGAAAGCTTACGGTACACTCCAGAAAACGTCTCCAGCTTGTACTCAGTATCATTGCGTGCCTTGGGATCCAAGTATATCTGTCACATAAGCAATCCAGAAACTAATAAAACCATCTAAAAATACCTTGTGGAATGAAAACACCTTGGTATGTTTTGGATCATGGATTTGAAAAGGGACCGAGAAGAGAAGAGAGGTAAAGAACAGAATTCGTATTAGATGATCTTAAGATCATACAATGTTCTTGGAAAAGGGGCATTTATTCATCTAGCCTTTCACCATGTAATGTTCTGCTCGCAAATTACCTTGATTATCTTGGACCCATCAATTCTGTATCTAATGCGCTTTCCAACAATCTCAGCGGGATAAACCACATCCTCAAGCATGCCTTCATGGACAGATGTAAGAGTGCGGGAGCGGGGTCTCTGAGCAGCAGAACCCTTCTTTGGTGGCCGCATTATTCTTCGGGTGGCAATGACAACGACATCCTGAAAAAATGTTGGTAGTAAATTAAATATCTGCGAAACATTGATGTAGAACTAGGATTACTCTAATTGCAGTTTATTTTTCACACAATCATTATGCAGGGGAATAGGGGAAGGAAAAGCTGCAGCCTGAACACAGTACGAGTCTCAAGCCTGGAAAAGAAGAACCCTTGGTCTCTATTATTAAAGGGGGAAGACAAGTGCTTGTCAGTTGATATCAATAGCAGAAATAACACAGTTTAGAACTCTATCTTCAAAGACTTGCCAGTTGCCACAAACACAGTAAAGTAAGATGGATTACCCACATAAATTACTGATCTTATTTGGTAAGAAATACAACAAACCATCTTGACCTGATTGTTTTAAATTCTTACATTAGAAAATTCCCAAGAATATAAATAAGATTTTCCAAAGCAAACTACTAGGAGAAAATAAACGGATACTCCCCGCTCGGAGGAAATTGAAATAAGATACACTAGAACGATATGTTGGCTAACTTTCCATCAGGCAATGACAAATGTAATTCCAAGTCTGGTAATCGTTCATGTATTTTCTCCATAAATCAGCCTTCCACAACACTACTACACTTGGGAGTTGGAATGAAAGGTTTTCGAACTCCATTTTGATGGTCAGCCACAACCAAAAACAGCATTAGTCTTTAGTGTGAACATCACAAATCACACAACATATAAATGAGACATCACTGAAGGTCATTACGTAATCATTACGAATTGTGAAACCGATTTGACTATTTAGTTTCACATTAAGAAATGCAGAACTGAAATTGAGCAACATAAAGCTTACCTTCCCACTGAACTTTTTCTCAAGCTCTCTGACTAGCCTAAGATGAATCTTGCGGAAAGCTTTCCTCAATCTATAAGGAACGTGGATCACAACAGCTTTGCGATTTCCAGCCACATCAATCTGACTGTGAAGAGAGAATTTGTGTTCTTCAAAACTGAGGACTGAAGATGTTAACATACAAGCAAATGCTAGACTCTTACGCTGCTGAATTGATGTAAAGGTCTTTCAAATCACTTTTAAGCTCCTGGTTTGTATTCTCCAGATCAAATAAGGCCTGAAAATAGATAAAGGATTTTAATCATCAGAATATGCTGCCGCATAGCTGTAGACTTAAGGAGCAAGGCAGTAAATTTCCAGAACAAAAACAGCAATAATGACCTGAGCAACTGTCTCCTCAAATTCAGTGGGTTCCGCATCCTTGTCCTTGTGGATCTTCTTCCTTGAAGTGTACATCTTGAGAGGTTTTAAATTAACAAGTTAGATAGAATTAGAAATCAACCTAAAAACAAAGTACTTGAGAAACTAACCACAAGAATACAATCCACAATTTTGATTGTGGACAGGAATTGTACACTTCAAACATGTTCAAGGTTCTTTCACCAAGATATATGCATATTAAGCCTCAGCCACAGCACCCGCAAACAAGGGTGCCTAGACAGAGAGTGGTTTTTTTCTAATAGCTGCAATACCTAATCTCTAAATTTCCCCATGGAAGGTCTTGCAGAATTGAAACTGAAAGTTCAAACAGATAATTTTGTTTCCTTGTTTTAATAGAAATCTGAGAGCGGGATTTCAGGGAGGCTGAAAATTAAGACCATCTATGGGGAAGGTGACCTAAAGTCTCGCAGAGTGACGCGGACAACTATCAATTTCACATAGCCCATGATGCAGAAAAATCACTCGGTTCAAAAGATAACTGAAATTGAGTACTTACATAAATTACTAATGCAAAGTCTTAAAATGTTGAATGATCTCAAACAAGGAGATAACTATTCCTTTAGATAACATGAAAAAAATGATAGCAATTAAGCTTACAAGTACAGGCATTCGGGGCAGTTTAAGATGAATTTAATTTTGTTGACCCTCCTTCCTATTGGTTGAAATGGTGTGGATCCCACCACAAAGTGACGTCATTCTTATAAAAAGTGTATTGAAATGGTGAGGCATACACCATTTGTTCACCATCCTTAACAAAGAGGGCGAACAAAATTGAACTCGTGTAAGACCATACATTACACATCATACAGTACTATCTTATATCATTAAGCAAAGGGGACAAATATACAGGGACCAGCTTTGACGTAAACCACATTAACCTGTCAGCCATATGTCTCGTGCATTTACAGTCAGGCTAAATTCCAGAGTTTTTCTTTTAGTTTTTTCCAAGCCATTTGGTCTGCAATTTGGAGGGAGTCGGCAACTATATTTCATTCCATAGCAGAGCACCAAGTAACTTCATAGTTCATACATGGGGTGGAAAAACCAACTTAAAGGAGTCAACCAATTCACACAGGGAACAGATCAAAAGTGGCAGCTGAAAATCTGTGGAATCCCAATAATCATGGTCGAACTATCCTCACTATCATAACTAACCCCTTCCAATCGTTGCGAGATGCTCTTTCAAATGTACCACAACCAGTCAATAAATAGAATGCGCCTATCAGCACAAGCAAGAGTAAAGGACTGACAATAAAAAATACATCTAGAATAATTCTTATCTTCTGTAACAACTCTAATTTCCATGAGAGTCTCACATCCATCCGCGCAAAATGACCACTCCAAAACTTAAAGAGGCATGGACAAAAAGCTACATGGTGATTCAATTTGATATATCCCAGAACAAAATGAGCTTATGCATAGATACAAACATGTGTCAAAACATTTTCCAAATTCCTAGTTCCACCAAAAACATTTTACCGCACATGAACTACGCATTTGACAACGTCCCATATAGAAGCCACATACTAATACTCTTCTATTAAATCTACAATAACATCTATTTTAATTCCTACTTTCTGTAACATCTCTAGTTTTCTAGATAATTTCAAATCCGTCCACACAAAAAGACCACTCCAAAACTTTAGACGCATGGACAAAATGAGCTGCATGGTGATTCAATTTGACATCACAAAATCAGCTTAAAACCACCCATCGTAGTAATTTGATATCCAAATTGCTAAAACCAACAAAAGTGCTTAACAACGCATGTGAGAAGCATTTGACAACGACCCATATAGAAGCCACAAACTAAAACATTTCAATTAAATCTACATTTAACATAGTTCCAACTCACAGATTCAACAGTAGAAGTTTCGATATTAGACAAAAAGAACACAATTTGAGGCCGAGAAAGCCGAAACGAAAGGATTCATCGATGGATCCAGAACGAATCGACCACAGAGGAAACTAAAGAGAACCCCGTTGAGAGGCACGAAAAATAAGACGACCCATTTGGTTTGGAGACACACCTTTGAGAAGGGAAGCTAACGGTGCCTTTGCTTCGGCTCTCGGCTGGCTGCAGAGGTCTCGGAGGGGAGTGAAAGGTGGGATGGAAGTAGGGTTTAAAAATGAGGCGAGAGTGGGCAGGATGTGGTTGCCCTAGTTTGGACGGCTGGGATTGGATTTCGAGGGGAGCATGTTGAAATGGGCTGGATATCGTTCATACTGGGCCTTGGCCCAATTAAATTGGGCTGTATTGTCATGCTTTAAACCAGATCCTTATCAGGCCGTCATGTATGCCGATGATGTTAATAACTTTGGGAAAATGACGGTTAATGACTTGTTTTGATAATTAATATCCATCAAAGACATTTTTAGAACTTTTTAACTCTTCTTATAAAGTTTTTTTTTCACAAATTTTTTCTGTATTTTTTATTTTTCATAACTTTTTATTTTATTTTTTGTTATACAGTAATTTTTAGGATTAATTATTCGTCTCGCAACGGAATCGGAAAGTACAAAAATATGGACCAATGTTTAAAAAAAGTTCATATAAGACTACGCTTTAGACAAAAAGGATAATTGTATGATTTCTTTTTCGTTTTTAGTTTTTTTTTTTTTGCTTTTGGTCATAGTTTTTACATTTTAGAGTCCTCTTGTCGTGTTAGATGATTAATTCAAAAAATATCAGGCAAATGTAACAAAAATTTAGAAAAGACGAACAAAACACACAACACGAAAAAAGAAAAAAAGAAAAAAAAAAGGTTCAGTGGCATACATAGCAATTAATTGCGGAACCAAATGAATGATCAATGGTTGAACAATGGCTTGTTTTTAATGGAATTATCAAAGAAGCATGAAAGCAATCATGCAAAACTTTCAAAAGACGAAAACTTGTCGGACTCAATTGTAAAAAATTCAGCAACGAATATTTAGACTTCTGTGCTTATGTTTACAAGCTTTTTGTGTCTAATGAAGAATGTTTGAATTTCTGGGCTTAAATATTTCTTTATTATATTTTATTGTGAATGTATTTAGCCCTAAGTTTATCGTAAAAAGGTGCTTCTCTGAATAAAATTCTCAGCTCTGCCACTGAAGATTCACTCTCGAGCTCGAGCACTTCATCTCTCCACCCCTTTTCGGGTGGCTCTCTCTCTCTTCTTCCTCGTTCCTATGTTATTTCTCTCATTACCCTCACTCTCGAGAAGCAACAGCTCTCTCTCTCTCTCTCTCTCTCTCTCTCTCTCTCTCTCTCTCCATGTAAAAGCTGAAAAAAAATCTAATGTCACTCCTCTTAATTGAACTTTGAGCTCATTAAATCAGCAACTATGCAGCCTTGAAAAGTTGATTCTGGTTTGCCAGTTTTCAGTTTGTGGTCTACAATTCAATTAATAGGATTCTCCATATGCTTATTCGGAATCTTTCATTGATTAACACCAAATTGATGAGTTCAATTCACAGAAACGCACAACAGAAAGAACTACAACCAACTGTAATGTAAAGGTATTGAGCGCATCAACGAGCACGCGGTTATGCGAAACGCACATCGCCTAGCACTAGTATAAAGATATGACAATTGAAGATTGCAGACTCAGATGAGGTGGTAGCAGGAATAGGTCAAATAACAATCATCGAAGGAGGCTCAATTATTAGGATTGAGGAGGATGTTAGGGCTTGTATAATCTCATTTGAGAGGATTCAAGTGGGCCCAATATATAACCTCTAAAATCTAACCAATTTGAGTTAGCAGACACAAAAACAAATGTAATTCAAGGGTTAGTTTCTTGACAACAAAGCCTAGCTCAAGTGAAAGGTGGTGTCCCGGGTTCCAGTCTCATGGCATAGTCTCATTCTCTACCCCTTAGGTTAGGCTAGTATAGGTTTCTTGCACGTACACAGAAAAGGGGATAATTTTGCAAAATACAAATATAATTAGAAATTTTTGAAAGAGGGTAACGCAAATGATATTCATTGGGCTGTAATGCTGTTGCCCTGGCTCTTTTTGTATTCAATATCCGTATGGAAACATCTATGATCGATCAGGACTGGCGAGTTCCTGCGTACCCTTAAAATCAATTATGGATACGAGCTACCAGATTATCTTGTCTTATCAACCTACAAGAAAATTGACTAAAAGAGCATAGCATGACAGAAACTTGACAGTTATTTATTCAAAACTGTAAGTAGTAGTAGCTGCTGAAACAATACTACTGCCTAAAAACTGAAGCCCTAACTTGGAAAAAACTTGCAAGAAGTGGCCTCTGACGAAATAACATACCAAGTTAGCAACAAGGTAGTTCAGTACAGCGGCAGCAGCTCGGCCAGTAGTACAAGTTGCAACAGTGTTCTGGTTTTATGCCAACAACTTAACAACTGGCAATTCAGCTACGAATCGAAAGATAGGATTTTCCAACTCAGATCTGCTCGGATCTCCTTTTATGCCCTAGAAAAATTTATTTTGTCTTGGGAGCATATGAGCAATTTGAAGAAGCAAGTTGGAAATCCAGGGACTACGATGCAATATTTTAGCTGGAAACGTCTTCTTTAGTCATATCTTCTCCTGTCTGTTTAAACCACGCAGCCACGACAAGATTGCCACTGCACCCTTTTCCCACGAACAATCCAGCATCATGTCATGGGCAACCCCTTTGATACAGACTGGTAAAACTCCGTAAAACCTGCCTGTTTCATTGAGTCCTTCAGCATCCTGAGACAACAGTTGCTTTGTTACATTATGTTCTATCAAATAGTTAACTATTAACTATAGGCCATGGAGATCACAATTAAGGAGCATTAGTCCAGACAATATGGCTTCAGGCAACTATGTGCTGGCGACACTTGAGAAGAATTATAGTTTTGTCTAACTAAAATATCGTTATTGGTCCAAGAATTATAGTTTTGTCTAACTAGAATATCGTTATTGGTTCAAAACGATCAATTTGAATAGATGCAACTCCAAGATATTTTTCTCCTTATACTTCGACATTATAAATCTCAACGTGTAGTTTTTCCTAAATACAGGGGAGAAAGATGAGCATCAAATGAAAAAAAAGGACAAATCTGGAATTTTTACATAAAGTACAAAAAGAAATAGTGCCATTTGTATTCATTGTTAGGTTCGCACCAACTTGGATTATGACTAGATAATGTGATGTAGCTGATGGAAAATTTTATAATGGTAATTTCAGACTTAACTAAAGCAGTAGGGAGAAATTATCTCATGGTTAACCAGGTGGATACATGAATTTTTGGTTATAGGATTACCACTATGAAGTCATCCTTCGCACCCAGTACAAGAACTTCAATGGAAGATTTCGGCACCGAGGGAACTGGAAGTGATGCATTAAGCTTCCTTAGATCAAACAATGGCATCCTTGAGCTCTCTTTCATTAGTTTTTGATAGCTGAAGAAATAGAGAAGAAGTTCCAGGATCACTTTTCACAATATGTCCATGTATTTAGGAGAAAATATCAACTGAACTAATATAAATTCCATAAAAAAGAATGGAATTAATATTCGATGGATACAAGTGTTCGATGGAAGGAAAATCTAGGTACACCATAGGGAAATCACAAGAAAGCCCCTTCAAAATCCTTAAGATAGGTTAATGTAATTCCCCATGACCAACTATATGGAATAAAGTTTTGTGGACAAACCATTCGACAAGATCAGCCTCCATTTCTGCAGAGAAAAATGTTTCCTTACAAAGAGGCAGAGAAGTTTGGAAAGCTTTGGCTGCTAGGCTGCGTGTCACCTGCCCAAAATATGAAATCAATCACATCTCATTCATAACTTCACGTTCTAGACCCCAGGAAAAGAATGCTAACAGGATCAATTAAAAAATTATGTTTTATCATGCAAACTTTCAGCCTTGAACTTTTTCAAATCCAAGTGGGTGGCAGGTGGAGCCAACTTATGAACAGCTATGTTTAAACATTTATAACCTTCGTGTCTTAGTGTTGCCCGTGGGTAAGGTTACAGTTGTGACCCCGAAAACATTAATATACAAGTTGTGCCGCCAATGGAGACAGAAAATAGATAGATTGAATGAAGTGGAGCATGATAATCAAGATATCCCCCCATTCGAAGTGAATACTTTTGAGAACATGGAGCTAACAACATAAAGAGAGTAAAGTTGGTTAAGTCAAACACTGCTCATGGAACTACTTAATAAACCATCAGTTTACTCTCACGTATAGGTTCCAACAAGTTTGAAGGTGAGAAATCAAATGGGAATGACTCTCCCGAATACAGCATAGTGACAGACCTTAAAAGCAGCTATAGGCTTGGAGAAGAGATACCGCCACACTAATCCACTGTACACAGTAGGAGAAGAACATATTAGTCCAGTTCAACTACATCATGTTAAAGAAGAGGCCATGTGCTATAGGAAGTCACCTATTTCCGGAAGGGGGCACAGAGCAAATAAGTACAGCTCCAGCAAGATCTGGGTGCAAGCTTCTCATTTCTGTGAATCAATCCAATTACCATAAGGAGAGTACAAGGGAGAAACTTAGAACACACTACTTAATACTGAGAAATCAACGGCTTCATAGGGATACACCACATGGCGGGTCCATTAAATTTCAATATTCTTCGTGGTGGGACACACCATAGACACAGGGAACACGCATAGAGAAACTACAAGGTGGCTTTTTGCATATTATAAAGCTTTTTAGATGTAAGTACAATAACTTCAAAACTATTGAACCACAAGTGTGATATAAAATGTGTGTACAATGGCTACATCATCAATCGATAACGCATTCGTATGTATGTATGCATATAGCAATGTCTGAATAACTAAAAAAAGTTACAAAAAAAATAAAAATTCTCGCATCTCTCACCGCGTCCGTGTCCGTTTTGAGAATCCCGTGTATCTGTCCATGTCAATGCTACATAGGGCTCAAATCTGGGTAAAATTGATGTCTTGGCACTAACAATTTCATATGTGCCTGGCACATGAATTATGCCCTAAATTCTCAAATGACATTTCATGTGTGCAACTCACAACAATAAGCCCTCCAAATGCACCTTCAACCTCTAATTTATCAATTGCTCATAGAAGGTTATGTTCTAACCTGATACGCATCATGCGAATAAACTAATATCATTCCTACTTTTTACGTTTTAGTTTCTTTGGAATGACATAGCCTGTGAATCTTCTTCTTCACTTCGAAAGTTTCAAGGTTTCCATGCTGCATTCCTAAACATGTAATTGTAATGAACTAATTACTAAGCTTGAACTTTTAGCTGAAATTTGCTCACCCCTTATGTTTGCGATGTAATATTGAACAATAAGCCCTCCAAATGAATGTCCAAGTAAAACTGGTGGCAACCTGATTTCTTTGCTGATGAAATCAGCAACATCAGCTGCATGTGTCTACTGTGGGATTTGGAGAGATGGGTATCAGAAAAATGATCGCTAAGAATATCCAGAAGTAAGCTTGTAGAATGAACTGCTTCCCAAGGGGGATGCTAACATACCTCAAGCAAACCTGCAACAGGACCATCAGGCGCCTCGCTTTCACCCTAATCATGACGTGAAGGAAGCCAAATCAGTACCAGAAATGCAAATGATATAAATTATAAGTAACATTGTCACTACTTATAGATTGGCAAGAGATGTGCTTGTGGAGTGTGGTCCAATGACATCATGAGATGCTGCTCTAATTTTGATTTATGAACCTTGTAAGGATGATGCAGGTCCCGATAATAAATACGAATAGTATGCAAATGAAACACAAACACACAGACAGACAGAGACTGAAACGGAGAAACCAGACTTCAGCCGTATCTAAGCAAACACACATTTGAAATGATAAAAAGAAACGGCCAGGAGGCAAGTGTCCACATATAGATTGTACAGAATTCTAAGTCATATTGTACAATATCAGCACAAAATGCACAGGTATGCTCCCAATAAAGTGTTTGTTTTTTTCCCTTGGAAGGATAGTTGCAAGAAGAGAAGAGACCGAAAGGCGTGGTTGATTGCACTTTTGTGCCTCGCGTGGTGCTTATGGAGAGAAAACGAAGAAATTTTGATGGCTTTTTTTAAAAGTTAATCAGCTGAAGATGGATCTATTGCATTGTTCTCATTTCGGGTGTGAAGGATTTGTTATGTAAATCCTCTTTCACTCTTGCCGATTTCATAAGCCAGCTCAATCTTCAAGTTGATTTTTTTTTGGGAAAAATTCAAAATACCCCCCAACCTATACACCCAAATTCAATTAGACTCCCAACCTTTTAAAAACTTCAATTTTACTCCCAACGTTATATTCCGTTAATCAAAATGCCCCCTTCCGTCCAAATTACTAACGGATTCCGTTAAAGGCTCCGTTAAATAGTATTCAGATCGAATTTCAATAATCCGAGCCGCTCAATCTGTTTAAAATGTGATTTTAAGGGTACCTTCAAGAAATCAACAAAAAAAATGGCCGGGAAGGGCTTCATCTAAACAGTTTTTTATTGAACTATTCAATAAAAAACTGTTTAGATGAAGCCCTTCCCGGCCATTTTTTTTGTTGATTTCTTAAAGGTACCCTTAAAATCACATTTTAAACAGATTGAGCGGCTCGGATTATTGAAATTCGATCTGAATACTATTTAACGGAGCCTTTAACGGAATCCGTTAGTAATTTGGACGGAAGGGGGCATTTTGATTAACGGAATATAACGTTGGGAGTAAAATTGAAGTTTTTAAAAGGTTGGGAGTCTAATTGAATTTGGGTGTATAGGTTGGGGGGTATTTTGAATTTTTCCCTTTTTTTTTTTATTTCTTCGGAATTGAAACCTACTTGTACGGCTGTTGCACCTCTTCCGGCACTGGTTTTCTTTCAAATACATATCCACAACTGTGAATCTGGAGATTGAAATTTTACACTTTCACAAGGACTATAAAGGCACTTAGTATGCATATGCACAACATGGAGATAAAGACACTCGGTATTAACCTGACATGCAGCAGTTCAATTTGTTTCTGATATTGCCCAGCATTTTTTAAGAAACCAAACCAAGCATAATAGTCTTAACAGCCCGTGGCGGACACAAGGGGGTGCCGATGCCTTGCACAACTCCAAATATCCTCACATATTATATTTGTTTTTCAAAATGTTCTAAAAATTGCTGCGCGCTAGACGGGCTGAAAAGGGGCGCCGGCACTTAGGTGAGGACTAAGTGCCGGCTAGTTGGTTGCCTAATCTAGGTGTTGGACCACACCTAGACGGGGACTAGTCGGCCTAGGCGGCCAACTTTTAGAACAACGTTTCCCATGTTAATTTTGAAGAGTACTATGTGATTGGCCCCTGCAAATCCTTGGGTGAAAAAAAATTCTTAAAATTCCTATATGTGGGTGTTTGCACCATAACTGTGATTTTCTTTTTGCCCGTCGATCAGACGACACGTGGAAGGGGTAAAATTGGAAAGATGAAGAATAATATGAACTCACCGTAATTGAGTAAGATTGAATTAAATAAGTTGAATCGAAAATGAAACTATGGAAAGTTTTGAGATCATTTTACCCGTCGATTGGCCAATACGTGGCGTGTTTTCTTTATATGTTGAACATTATGGAGGATATTTGGTCCGTCGATCAAGCAGCAGATGTCAAAAGGGATTATGTCCCACGGCTCCACGATCAAGTGGGCGATTAACCACGATTAAAGATTCAGTTTTCCAGACGTGGGATCGTTCAGCAGTTGAGGAAGTTATTTTGCCAGAAATCGAAAGAGTTTAACTGCCGTCTCGGAGGGAAAATTCAAATTCAAACTTGAGAAGGCCCTTATTTATAATCAAGATCAAGACGGTTTTCAACACACAAACAACGCCAACAGACCTTTATCTTTTTCTTTTATAGGAGTAGTTTTAACTTGTAATTGTTCACTCGATTATCTTGATCGATTGTTCTTCTACTTTGAGGGTTAATAAAGTCCATTTTGTTAATCTTCTCTCATATTTCACCAACTTCATTGTTTGTTTCCAAAGAAGCCCTGAAAACGGCAAGGAACCAAACTCCACTTTTCACATTCCACATTCCAGCAAATCACGAAACAATTTACCGTCGATTGGAGAGAAATCAGAAATTTAGATAACAGTGGGAAAACCCCCCTGAAATTTCAAGTTACCAATCATTTTTAGGCCGTGTGTGTAAAATTAAGCGGTGGCGCTTAGCACATAGACGCCAAACCGTCTCTTCCTCCGACTTCGCAAGTAGCAACATAGGCTTTCTATTATCAATATGAAAATTCATCCGTTTCGGCCTTGCTAGACATTGCTAGACACAAATCCTACGTCCGCTACTGTTAACAGCTATATTCCGTAGATTTTTTAAGATTATTTGATAGAATCCCTACACTACATACCACAAACGGAAGTTTAACCCGACGAATAAATTACTGAAGTATAACCCAAATTGATTAACGTTCAAAATTATTCAAACAAATTTGCAAGAGAGAGAAAGAGAGAGAGTACCTGACCCAACAAGCTGAGTGCATAGCAATCGAACCCATTTTGCGAAAAGAAAGGCAACCAATGTTCAGCCCAACACCAAGCAGCGTGAAAGCTTCCATGGATGAATACTAACGGTGGGTTTGCAAATCTCTCTCTTCCCTCATCTGGGTTTCTTAGATCAAAACCCTTCTGAAAGATAACCTCCATGGCCAAACCAGAAGGGAGCTTGTGGAAAAGACGGGACTGCCCTTGCTTCAGCTCGTACTGAACACCCATCCTGGACTCCCTGGTGAGGACAGAGCGGGGCGTTATGGTCATTCTCGTGGAGGGAAAGTTTGGACGGAGAGTGCAAAGGAAAGCCATGGGCATCACTGAGTAAACCCCCCTTTGTGTATTCCTTGGTTTTTTCCCAGTACAACTCTGGCCTTTGGGTTGGGGAAAAATTCAAAATACCCCCAACCTATACACCCAAATTCAATTAGACTCCCAACCTTTTAAAAACTTCAATTTTACTCCCAACGTTATATTCCGTTAATCAAAATGCCCCCTTCCGTCCAAATTACTAACGGATTCCGTTAAAGGCTCCGTTAAATAGTATTCAGATCGAATTTCAATAATCCGAGCCGCTCAATCTGTTTAAAATGTGATTTTAAGGGTACCTTCAAGAAATCAACAAAAAAAATGACCGGGAAGGGCTTCATCTAAACAGTTTTTTATTGAACTATTCAATAAAAAACTGTTTAGATGAAGCCCTTCCCGGTCATTTTTTTTGTTGATTTCTTGCAAGTACCCTTAAAATCACGTTTTAAACACATTGAACGGCTCGGATCATCAAAATTCGATTGGAAAAGGGGAGGTGTGGATCGATCCAGATTTTATTCAACTACGGATGTCCGAATTTTGCTTCGGTCTGTACCTCCCCTTTTCTGATCGAATTTCGATGATCCGAGCCGCTCAATATGATTAGAATGTGATTTTAAGGGTACTCGTGAGAAATCAGCAAAAAAAATTGATCGGAAGGGTTTCATCTGAACAGTTTTTTATTGAATCGTTCAATAAAAAACTGTTCAGATGAAGCCCTTCCCGATCATTTTTTTTGCTGATTTCTCGCGGGTACTCTTAAAATCACGTTTTGAACACATTGAGCGGCTCGGATCATCGAAATTCGATCCGAATACTATTTAACGGAGCCTTTAACGGAATCCGTTAGTAATTTGGACAGAATGGGGCATTTTGATTAACGGAATATAACGTTGAGAGTAAAATTGAAGTTTTTAAAAGGTTGGGAGTCTAATTGAATTTGGGTATATAGGTTGGGGGGTATTTTGAATTTTTCCCTTTGGGTTGAGTTTTTGTTTTTTTAAATTATCAACTTCGTCATCCTTAGGGGTCTGGATCCCATCCAGTATGTTACGATCCAGTATTGTCCAGTTAAAAGTGATGATGGAGCCAGCCCACCAGCCCCTAAATCAAGGGCTCTCCCAATCCTACCTCATCTCCCTTCAGCTCCTTTCTCTAACCCAAAACAAAAACAAAACAGTTCTGCCGATAAAAAAAAAAGAAATAGATTAACAATTTGTTGATAATTTTGTCAGGCTAATTTCCAATCTAAAAAAAATGACGAACAATAAGTTATTCATAAAATAGTTTTGGAAAAATGATGGCCAATGACGTGATTTGATAATTAATACCCACCAAGGATATTGTCAGCATTAACAAATTAATCTTCTCAGTATGTTCTTGGCGGATATTA
This sequence comes from Rhododendron mucronatum var. ripense, assembly GCA_019656295.1. Lineage (NCBI taxonomy): Eukaryota > Viridiplantae > Streptophyta > Magnoliopsida > Ericales > Ericaceae > Rhododendron > Rhododendron mucronatum. The sequence goes on from BPLT01000239.1 coordinate 129,646, forward strand.
ATTATCAAAACATGTTCTAGACCGTCATTTTCCCAATAGTTTTATAAGAGTTCTTGTAAAAAATTAGCTCAATCTGATATTCGTAAGAGCTTTTTCAGAATTCATAAGTGTTCCGACAAATTCTGAAAGGGCCCCTACAATTTTTGAAAGAACCCCTGTGAATTCTAAAAAAATTCGTAACAAATATTGGATTGAGCTAATAAAGAACTCTTAAAAAAAAAATAAGAATAACTTGTGATTTGAAAAAAAAATTTGGATTTGAAATGGGCCGCACAATATCTTCCAAATTTGTAGGGGTCTTTTCAAAATTCGTAGGGGTTCGTACAAATTTTAAAGCCCTTAGAAATGTCGGATTGAGTAAAGTTTCCTTTTGACCAAAAAAAAAGAATATCACATTAGCTAATTCTTACAAAACTCTTATAAAACTATTTTAAAAATAGCTTACTATTTGAATCATTTTTTTTTGAGATCGGAAATAGGCCTCACAAAATCATCAACAAATTGTTAATCTATTTCTTTCTTGTTTTTTTTATCGGAAGAACTGTTTTGTTTTTGTTTTGGGTTTGAGAAAGGAGCTGAAGGGAGATGAGGTGGGATTGGGAGAGCCCTTGATTTAGGGGCTGGTGGGCTGGCTCCATCACCACTTTTAACTGGACAATACTGGATCGTAACATACTGGATGGGATCCGGACCCTTAATAAAAAAGTTGTTAACCATGATGCAAAAGTTTACTACTCCGAATCTTTTTTTTTTTGTCAAACAGAAATTTGAGGCAAAAGTTTACTGGCATAATATCAAAATGTGCGGCTATGATGTAAAAGTTTACGGTTGGAGTTTTCAAGCGTAAATGATGAACGCGACTTCGCAATAATTTGTAGCCATAGTGTCAAAGTTTGCAATCATAATGAAAAATTTGTAAAATTTGTGGTTGTAAGTTTTCAAGTCTGAAAGTGATGGTAACACAACTTTGCAAAAGTTCATAATGCAAAAGCTTGCGGTTATATAGTCAATACTTGCGGTCATGATGCAAAAGTTTGCGGTTTGGAGTTTTTAAGCTTAACTATAGTTGTCAAGCTGGGCAACTAGGAGAAATTTTCAGTGTGAGATGGATACCACGTCACTCGACTTACGTGATGTCTGAGCGGGCGCATTCGAGCCATCCAAAAGTGTATTGAACGATCCAGATTGAAACACTCTCTTTCCTCTCACCCCCACACTCTCTCTCCTCTTTCTCTCTCTTTTTTGTCTCTCCAAATTTGAACCGTCCAAAATCAAAATAGACGGTCCAGATGCAATGAGTGGACACCACGTGATACATGCTCGACACTGAAAAATTTCTCGGTAACTAGGCCCATGGGCCAGGGTCCCAATGCTTTGTGCTCTTCTTTGGTACTTTGCTGCCAAGTACGGTCATCCAAGCCCAATAAAAGACCAAGGAATTGACAGTTCCTTTCTCGTTTTCGTCTGGGAACTGCTGAAGTAGAAGAAAAAGCAACGAATTACCCAGCATTGATTTGCTGAGATACGAAATATATATACGCGCATGATAGCTTATTGAAGCTGCATTTCATTCGAAGCTGTAGAGATCAAGGCAGCTGGAAGGATGATGTCCCCTAAAACGATTTCAGAAGATCGAGGCTCGTCCAACCCCGCTGCTTTCAGGTGAACAAATTCTCATTTTCGTTCATTTATTTCGTGGGTTAATGCAAACCCATAAATCTTAGCCCTAACCCTACTTTGATTTCCAGAAAAGATAATTACTTGCAGCGTGATTGCGTTGATTTGGGTTTTTGTATTTTCAAGATTCAGTTGTGAACAACTTGTGGGTTTTACTACAATGATTAAGTTGGAAAGAATTGCGGAATTATTTGAACTATTATTCAATTTGAAGGACCCAACTCTCATGGAAACTGCTTTTTTGTTTATTGGCGGAAGTTAGTATTTTTAGAAAAGAACACCTTGGAGGAGTTTAACTACTGACCTCATTTCTCCTAGCACGTAAGTGCAACCCCTGATGCCGCTGGCCAGAGGCCTCATGGCACTCTCCTGGACACTGTTGAGAACGAATCGAAGTTAAGAAGTCTTAGGATTTTCCATTTGGGGAGTTGAGAAAGTGAGTCCAAAGTCCTACGGACTTCTTGAATTACCTTGCTCGCTTTATTTCCCTAATGGACACTGGCATTTTACGAATTTGTTTCCTTTTTGATGCCGCATATTTTGTTAGCTTTTCAAGTGGTTGTGAGTGCCGTTTAGTGTTCCATTGTGTACTAGTTAGTTGTTAGCTACCTGCTCAGATGTCTAACTTAATTGCTCGGATGTTTTGTGGTTTCTGGTATTTCATTAGCTTTTGAGTAAAGTAAGGAAGATTTAGAAGATGATCGACTACTACTAGCTTATTGATGTTATGCTGGTTCAGTGGAGTTTGATCTGAGTGGAAGTTTAGGTTCTCTCTTCTATATAGAGAAATGGAACACAGGCGAGACTCAAAATCTCAGATAAAAGCACCAAAGTGGTGCAAAACTGCAAATTAGTCGGCCCCTTTTCGATGAGATTCTGGAGTGATTGTAATAGTGTTAATGGGTTCACCGTTCATCATATATGCCTCAGCCATCAATGTTCCAGTAAACTTGTTTTTTCCTAATGAGAAAGGAACTAGGTAGGTAGTTTGTTGATGACTTCACCCTGCCAGCCCTCGCCAAAATGAAACATGCCTTATCTTTTGCCCAGTTGGCATTATATACCCTGACTTCGTGTGCTATTATGCACTGGCTGTCTTTGTTGCCTGCCCTGCTTTTGGTGATTTTTTTATTTTTGTAAGTTTCCCAGTTATAGCCATTTGGTATTGGAAAGCCAACTGCTGGCTTTGCATTTTGGTTTTGAGTTGGTGAAGATGTTTTTACGATAGAATGAGTCCTGCACTAAAAGTATGCTGTTATGTTGTGGTTGTTAAATGGTAATTACTACATCGCAAAACAATTAGAATCAATCAGTTGGAGGGTATGCCCCAAAGTAATTGGGATTAATTTGTTGAGTTGAGTCAGGCACTTTATTGTCTATATTTTGGAATTTGGGAATGAGTTATCACGATTCACGAGACTGGGGAATTTGTCAGAATTATACGCTAAATCATAGCTATTTTCACTTGTACGTACTCGGTACTCCTCCCTTGCTACCCTCAGTTGTTTACTGTGAGTACCTTCTTTCCTTGCAGGCACACTCCATTGCAGATAGTCCATGTTATTGGCAACTTCTTGAGAATATGGTCAGTTTACTCCATGTACCGCTACTTGTCTCAGACAGGAGCTTCAGTTGTACTTTTTATCTTCTGTTGTCTCGTTCCATCAGCAATCATATTTATAGCTTTGCAAAAGCCTTGGAAAGGCAGATCGCTTTCAAACACACAGGTAAACAGGGAATATTCTTTTACTGGCTGAAATGAATGATAAAAAGGATTGCTAATGCGATCACTGATCAGTTTCTCTTATCCTACTGCATTTGCTTTTCAGGTAGTACCTTCTATAATAAATGGTGGCATAACGGCTTTATACTTCATTTTGTGGGGAAAGGGCCTCAAATCTTGTGGGCCTTTGAGGTACTATCTTGTCGTGAAACAGCTCCAACTAGTAATCTGGATTTATCTAGTATATTGTGCTCCTGTGACTTTCAGTTCTTTTGTTTTACTGCCTATTTGAAATTAACTTGCGAGAAAGTAATTTTAAAAGTACAATCATTGCGAAGCCATAATATGCAATCAAACTCAAACAAACTAAGCCATATCATGCAATCTAAGGATAAATAATTGAACTTGCGTAAAACTTTTCCTTGTTGATCCCTGGTACATTTTTCCTTGTTGAACCCTGGTACATTCTAGGATAGGAAGTCAGGAACTGTACACAATATCAAGCTTTGAACTTCGTAAAAAATGGCATAAGAACATAAATAGGGGTGTTGATTCAAAGAAAGCTGAAAAGTAATTTTAATGTGCCACACAAAAATGTACTCTATCTATTTCATAATCATAAATAGAAGATTATATGTTGTTGTCTTTCATCTGTATAGTGCTGGATTGGAGCCTAGAGGCTGAAGATGGATTGCTAGATAATAGATATTCTTTGTGGGTGAGTTTGGGGGGAAATGGTAGTAAAGGTTGGTGTGGAAAGTTTATGTCAAGAGATATGCAATTAGGTCTTATACGTTTAATATTGAGTGTGTAAATTGGAGAAGCCTTTGGAAGGTGGTGGGGGTTTTACAAAGTTGACTTTCTTAGTGGCGCTACATGTACCAAAGAGTGAGGGATATGGTGGACTGTTTATTTATTCATTGTGATTATGCAAAGGAGCTGGATTTTGCGTGGGAGCCGTGTCAATGTTCCTATTATATTAGCTTGGTCAAGAGGTATCCATTTGAAGAGGATGAGAGGGTCGCATGAGGCAATGCCTTTTTACTGGAGGAAATGGTTGGAACTTGGAACCCATGAAATGGTTTTCGGTCTTTGAAAACCTTTCCATTTGGGGAAGATGAACTTATAGTACAGAAGGAAAGATATACTGTATATGGTGATTTAAGCTTGTCCTTTCTCCCCCACTAAATGCTATTGTATAAAGGCATTTGATTTGGTGCCTTCGTTTCACTGAGATGGTTTAACTTAAATGCATTACAATTAGGAATGGGTTCTTACTATAGGTTAGTGTTTAAAGCCAAATTCAATAGTCCACCCAATTAATTTGTGAGGGGCCATTGGATGATTCTGGAACCCTAGATTTTCTGTTTAATCCCACACAGGGGAGGACTAAGGGGGGTGCAAGTGGGGGCCTCGGTCCTTTCAAACCTCCCAATTATCCCAATATTTCCTCTATATTTTAGGTTTTGTTTGAAAAAATTATGACGATAGGTCCCCTCAAAATTTTGTTATTGTTGTATAAGAATAGTGGTTTGTTGTTAATTTGTGAATACATGTGATTTGGTCCCCTCGCATGAAGAATCCTGCATCCTTCACTGATCTTACCGTTCAAATTGTTGAAAACGATGGTTGGCAACTCTACAAATGGAGATGTATGAACTTTTCGGATCTTGCCTTTCTTTCTTTTTTGGTTTATCCAAATCATGGCATATGTTGGATGCCCGGACTACTTCTGTTTAATTAGACGTCCAAGCAAGGAACTCTGACTATATGGTCCATACTCCATGTTAAACACTCCCTAGGCTCCAATTGTCGTGTTCCCTTGACGTTCTCTGGATTTGGGTGGCTAATGCTTGCATGTATATGCCAACCAAGGACCGTAGACTGCTAATCAAACAGGGGAGAGGACTTTTGGTGTGCGACAGAAGTCTTATGCACTTGCCTGAGTGCTTCTGACCAAATTAGTCGTCATCAGCCAATTCACCTTGAATATATTGGCGACTCTTCTGATATGTTCGGCACCTCTGTCATCTAGGCGAAAAAGGCGTGAAAAGTTTACTCCGTTTTCCTCCGACTGATGTGCGAATGCCTTTGTGGTAAACTTCTAAAAAATCAAAGCCCGGGAGCATTCTTGCTGCGCCTCGCTATGAGACGAGCCTCTAGGCAAGCCCCAAAATCGCCTTTCAAAACATTGTAGTTCTAGTCGCAGTCCTTCAGATACTCTTAACCAGGATAATGAGCTATAGATTGCTGTGCTTATGGTCTCTGCTTTGTTCTTGTAGTGCCCTTTTGTTTGTCTGTTCATCATGAACTTTTATAAGATGGATAATATCTATTCTCTTTCTTCTTCATATTCAAACAGTGTTGATTTCAATTTCAGGGCTATAATGGCAGAATACTCGGGTGCTGTTCTTGGAGTGTTATCCGCAGTGTTATATGGAAGAAAGGGCCATGTCTGGAAAAAGGTGGCTGTGCTTCACTTTTATGAACCATTTGCTTTGTTTGGAAACGCAAAGTTTTACATGAGTTAAGCATATAAAGTTTCCTTATTCAATCCACTATTTTGATTGGGTGGGTGATTTTGTTTCTCAATACCTAAATAGTTGTGCACCTATGTTGGGTTTGCTTTTTTAACTAAGAAAAGTGTTTGCTTTCATAGATATGTGGAATTGGTGGAGCACGAAATGTGTGGTCATATTCCAACTTTAAGGCTTTTTTACCTCTTTGGTCCCCAAAGTATTAGCAAGTTGTCAATTTCATCCCCAATGTACACATTTAACCAATTTCATCCCCAACGTTTAAAATATGTGTCTAAATGGTCCATGGCCCTAACTCCGTTTCTTTTTTCCATCAAAATGGGGGGTATTCTTGGTATTTCACTATCCTTAATTGAACCCAGAAACCAGTAGTACCCATAATTGAACTCCACCACCTCCCTTCGCCATGAGGCGATCTGAGCAGCTGGACCAATACACCCATCCTCGATCGAGGAAATAGAAATTCCACAACGAACTGTTCTTGTTAACCCAGCCTATGGCTTACCCCAAGCTTCTTTGTAGAAGACATCGACGGCAGAGAATAAGGCGAAGGATTTTGGCTTTCGGAGACAGAAATAATTCAGATTTTGCACACAAGAGAAAACGAAAGCATAGATGGGGAGGAAACCGGAAAGTTGGACATGATATCCACAGAACTCTGTTTGTTTTCATTGAAGAACTGGTAATAAAAAAAAATAACTCTTTTCCACTCCGTATATGTACTTTTTCACTTCTCCGGTGGCCAAATCGACTTCTGCAATGTGAAAAGGATTATTGACTTGTCCGGTGGCCAAATTGGCCAGCGATTGCGAGGTAAGAGAAGCGGGTTTTCTGACGGAGTTTGTTACAATTCACCATTCCTTCTTCCAAAAAGCTCTGTAATCCCTCGTTTGATTCGTTGAAATGTAGCCCGGCAGAGTCATATAGGATCTGATTACGACAATTTCGTTGTATTCAGGTCCTTCCCATGCATACCAGAGATTGAAACAGAAGCAATTCGGGGCTTCAATCCATTTACCCCGAACCTCGACATCTTGTTCTATCGTAAACCACCGGACATCCGCCGGGGAACATTTCCGCTAAATCCAAAACCACCTGCTGATCCAGAATCACTACAAACCTATATGCAATGGAAAAATCATGAATCATTGTTGTCTTCTAATTTTTTATTTTTGTTTTGAAGAGATTTATTCTCCATTTGTCGGTGGTATTTCCACAGGTGAACCCGTTAAAGGATAATAAGAGGAAAGAGTTTACATCGTTTCCTCATCTTCCAAACGGCATTACGTACTCCGAAATGATGTGTTCCTTTGTTCTTGTTTTGGTACTGGGCTTCCAAAATGATGTGTTTCTTTGTCGAAATGGCTGGGGGTGTGGGAGTTGATCGGAGGAACTGACTTAGGGTTTGGGTTTGGGGTTTGAAGAAGATGAGGGTGTGTGAAATACCAAGAATGTCCCCTGTTTTGACGGAAACAAGAAAAGGCGTTAAGGCCAGGGACCATTTAGGCACACATTTGAAACGTTGGGGACGAAATTGATTAAATATGTACATTGGGGCCGAAATTGGCAGCTCACTAATACTTTGGGGACCAAAAAGGCAAAAAGCCCCAACGTTTAACTATTATATGGGAATTGCAAATGGGATCTAATGCATTGGTTCTTTGTATCAGTGGAGATAATTCAAATGAAGAGATGTCCTTTTAATCTTATAAAATTTGTAATAGTTCAGTGATCTTCATCTTTGATCAGGTGGGTGGACTCATTGCAATGTTGGCATCTTTGTACTTCCTATCTCAAGGGTGGGCCATGGCCACACATTCCCCATTTTATATCCTTTTCTAACATGAAGTATTCTGTTCCGAGCTAGTTTTGGATCATTTCTCCTTTTTTTGCTCTCTTTAATCTTTTCCCTTGTTTCTTAATCTGAGCAATGAGAAGATCTTTTGTAATGTTGCAATGTACTTAACTGGAGAAATACCCTTTAATGATGACCCGGATACTAAGGACCTTCAGGAAGAGCAAGCTGTGGGAATGAATGCAATGATAGTTCCCACCTTAGCTGGAATATTATCTGCGCTGAGAAGGGTGATTGCAAGACGTGTTTCACTCAAGGTATTCACATCCAACTTTACACAATTACACACTGCATTGGTTTTTTTGGAGAAAGACGCTGTATTTTTTGCTGATCAAAATTCCATGCCACAAGTACTATGTGGTTGAGTCTGTCGACTAATTATCCAGTGCAATATCTGATATATGCATTTTTCTATTTCAGAATCAACTTAAGAGGCGACTTCATGCCATAACCATTGCTGCTGCAACTTGTTTTCTCTTTCCTGTGGCCATGTGGGACATGATTATAGTAAGTTTGGCCCTTAGACTTCCTACTTTTATTGATTTATAAATTTCACTAGGACTCTAGTAGTATATCATCCTCTCTCTCTCTCTCTCTCTCTCTCTCTCTCTCTCTCTCTCTCTCTCTCTCCACGTTCTGATTTGACTTACTTTTTTCTTTGCTCTCTTCTTTTTTCTGTGCATGTTGAGAACTTCAGGGGTCAACTTCTGATAGCGGTATAGAGTTGCCATTTTCGGCTTGGGCTTTTTTGAGTACCAGTCTCTTTGGAATTGTTTTGATATTTTATGTTGACAGTATAGCAGAGGAGAGGTATGAAGACCAATTTATTAGATTCTTTTTTAGCCTTCTCGATTTTTCTAATGCCCGGTTAATAGTTCTCAAGTCGATATTTACATGAGAATGTGTGTGGCTGCATGCTGGTCATATTTTCATGCTTGATGTCTTGTGTAGCAAAGTTAACATTTTACTCACTCAGCTATTCAACTTTGTCAAATGATCTCAATAATTTCAACCTTTGATTATGTTCCACTCCTTGCTTGTAAAAGTTGATTATGTTCTAGAATTGTTGGTGATAAATGGATTCAGTAATTTCCAAATATTTTTGCAGAAAACATTGTTGTGTTTCATACAGTGACTGGTTCGTACGAGGAGATGGGACATGCTTACACATTTTATTTATCCTTCATAAAAGTCATCATGTTAGTTTATCTTTTTAAATTCTCCATTTGTCTTTGGAAAGAATCATCAAACATTTTTGTGAGAGGATTCTTCAAATAGGCTATAAATCAGTCCAAGTTTGGCTATGATGAATTCGGAAGGGTGGGTAATAGTTTGAAATTCCCTCACAATTAAATGAACTATATCAAATTCACCATTGATTTTCAACCAGATGACCCCACTTAAACATTCCATCCTGGACCTTATGGGACCTGTTTTCAGCTTCGATACTAAACTCTGATACTACTAACTATACTTCTTTAAAGTTTGCATAACTCTGGTTCAAAAATTATTGAAATTCTGCTTGAAAAAGGAGGTGCCGCCTGCTGTGTAGTCCGCAATTGGTCTAGACAGTGCTTGAGCAGCCAAAAGTTTAATACTTCCTACATACCAAACTGGATTGAATGGAGAATTTCAATTTCCTTTATGTTTACTTGTGTCAGATTGCACATGGTTTTCTCTTCGCCAAGGCATTTTATGGCTGCTGGAGGATGCATCATTGTCCTGGAGATTGTGTACAAAATGAATTTTTCCCTACTGGGCTTTCTTATCTGCTCCATACTTTTGGGCTTTGGTATGTAGATTATTCCTTCATAGTTATCTGTCCGGTGTTAAACTTTCTAGATCTCACAGGAATATGTGTAACCTCAATCTGATATCGCATGTCCCTTGACTGTATGCCAATGCAAATGCATAACACTAAATTCTCATGAAATAGTACGATATGTAACATTTTGTTTTAGGTCAGGAAGTGTAGGTGCTTTACCTTTTCTAACTTAGCCATAGTTTTCCTGAAAAAAATAAAATAGCATATTTAACTATGAAAGTGCAACTGGGAATCCGGATTTATTTGCACAACTGCAGTGTCCCACCTATTGAGTATTGCAGTTGACTTAAGATACTCTATAAGAAAGACTCGTCGCCTTTTTCTGGAAATCCATTGACAAAAGTTATAAATTACTCCGTATAATCCTTCTTTCAGCAAGTAATTGCTTGAACTTTCACTCTTGAATCTGCGGAACTAAGATTCTTTCATTGCCTGCAGTTTAAGGTTGATAACTTTAATATGCTCTAGTTTTGATTGTTTCTAGCCTCTCTGCAAAGTTTCTTTTTTACCTGTAATACTGGTGTATGAGTGCTTTAAATTATTGTGATTGGAGTTCTGCAGATGCATTGGATATGCTAGTCTCCAGGTGCAATTGCAGATTGCTACCCTTTTTTGTTTAACTTCAGTTGGCTTATGGCTAACGTCGAGTGAATTTTGTAGGAATTTATGAAGCAACTTCTTTGGAGCATGTTAGGAAGGATTCTTTGCAGAATTCAGATCTATCAACAGGGATATTTGGAGACCAAATTCAGATGTCTTCACTTCCAACTTAAGTATGTGTGTAAGTTTTTAACTCCTGACTGATGCCTCTAATTCTCTTCAACGGTTTTTACTTTTGAAAATGAAACTATGCATGATTGCGGTGAGGGCAGAAATTTGCTATCCTGAATGAAGTTTATTTCTACCTTAAAAAAAAAGTGGGAAACTAGACTAAAATTTGCTGATGGTATGGAAAGCTAAAGAAAATTAAAGTCCGGACTTCCAAGAAATAGAGGCCTCATAAGAATGGTCAGAACGGTACAGAAGGCTAAGGAATATATGAATCCTACAAAGATCTTGGACAAAACTCTTTTCCTATATGATATACAATTATCTTTAATGAACTCTTAATTGGTCTTACAAACAAGACTCTTAATTGATTAGTATGCACATAGTATCTATAATACGATCCTACTTGGTCAAATACCTTGCGACAAAGGGCCGCTGAGGGGTAGCTTAAGTGAGCAGCACTAGAAGAGTATATTATACTCTTCAAAGCTCTCTCATTGTATTTGTTTTTCCTATTGTAAGGATTTCGTTATGATAATGAAATTTTCATTGCTGTTCAAAAAAAAAAAAAAAAAAAAGTCATCGACTTCTATTTTTTGATTGACAATAACTGGCCAATTGTCGTCTGACCTTAGTGTGAGGTACATCTAATTGTCTCATTAGCATTTGCGTTTGTGGTTCATCTTGTTAAGGACGTCTTTTTTATTATTGGTTTCTGATTTTTGCTTGCTCTTCCAATGCAGCAGGCATTTTGGGGTTTATACATGTTGCCAGCAATTTCTTGGCAACAAAATCTTGCAAATGTCTTTCCTTTGATTTCCTCCTTCTTGTACCAAAAATTGGCCGCAAAGAATTTTCCAGTTCTTGAGTTAACTCTCCAGACGCCTGAGCGGAATCTTTGTTACTGAATTCCGAGCATATTCTTGACTGTATTTCAAACAGAAAGCGAAGGAGATTACGGTAAATGTCGGTGCATGGCATTTTACGTCGCCGATGTTTTGAATGGGGAAAGAAAAAAAAGTACTTGTACAGACGGATATCGCATGTCAATTATCAACACCTCTTTGTTTTACAAGTTTTTATTTTTTATTTTTATTTTTGGTGGGGATGGAATTTTACCAGTTGTTTGAGTTACGGAAGACCATTTGTTTATTAACTAAGTTGTTGACTAACTAATTTGTTTATTTATATCCATAGTTTACTCTCTTTTTTTCGGGCGTTTTTTTTTTTTTTTAATATATATTTAAGTTAGAAAAGGGCCAAGGAGAAACATCTTTCATGACCCTTGTTTATGGAGCGTGGCTTCGACTATTTCGCATATTTGTGTAGTTTGTATTTAAGCAAATTGTAATGAACAAAAAATTATGAAGTTCGATTATAAATTTTTAATTCTTTGATTTCTCCTGTCGAGGCGAATTAAAAGATCCATAAAAATTTGACTCAAAGTACCAAGTGCAATTTTTTTCTTAATATAAATACCATATTAAGTCAAGTGACTTATCTTTGCCAAATCAGCTCTAATTCGTTGAGACAACTGAAAAAAATCTGGTATGAATTTGTTGAGTCTTCTTCTCACCATTCTTAATAAATAGGCCAAGCTTGTGTTTAGAAGTTTGTTTTCTTCTTGTAAGATTTAAGTTTCAAACGTTTCAGGTGTTATTTGTATGGAGTCAATCTCTACGGCATAATTATTTTGACTTTAATTGGATCACCCATGAGCTAATTTAGATACTCTCACATAGGTTCATTTGAATAAACGCCACGACACTTTAAACTTGAATTAATTTTTCACACTTTATTTGTCGCCTTACAAGAAAATGGTTCGGATCCTCTCCAAATTAGGACCATAATATTAAAAAAATTAATGGTTCAAATCTGCTCAAAAATTTTTCACACTTTGAATTTAATTCTTCAAGTGAAAAGTTTTTGAACAGATTTGAGTCATTAATTGCAATACTGGACAATTCAGATCACTACTGTCTCCTTCGAGAGTATCCTTTCAAAATTCCTGACTTGTCCCGCCACATTCTTCCCCCATTCGTACAATTCCTCCTCCCCCTTCTCCTCTGTATATGCATCTCTTTGAAGAGAGAGAGAGAGAGAGAGCGAGCTTCAAAGCCGGATCCTACTCCCCACTCCTCCTTTCAGCTTTGCAGTTCACACCCAAAGAATGATCGGAAACCCAGCCTTATCTTGGCATTCCAACACCACTTACAAACCCCACGATCTCTCCCAATTCACCAAAACCCAATCCAAATCGTCGCCATTTTCTAACTCCCAATACCCTCAAATCCAGCTAAGATTCCCAGAACAACACACCCATTTGCATTGCAGTCACACCCACATCGTCAAATGCGAAGAATCGAACCATTGCCCGAACGGATTGAAGTTCGTTCGAGGCCGGAAACTGTTGAGCGAACTCAGCACTTGGGGCATCGGAGGCCCTTGTAACTATTTCGTCCAGGTTTCCAGTCAAACTCAACTTGTCTATGTCGTCAGGTGAATTCTGTTTTCTTGCGTAATTCCACTTAGTACCCCCATTAGCTTATCAAAATCTCACTTTGGCCCGTACAATTTTAGTCAACTCCTGCAGTTGAAGGCACATGACAATGTTATGATTGTTATCCTTCCGCCCATCTCGGTTTGATATGAGGCTACTGACTTAAGTCCGCACGTTAGGAACGCGTGACACTTTTGTGTATAATTTTCCAAATTTTTTCGCTTGAAATTAAAGGTCATTCTTAATTTTGTGAGTCAGAAAGTGGCAGGTTTTTTCGTAATGAATTATCAGTTAGGAACGGAAGGGGTATGATTTGGCCATAGTGCAGGGTGCTAATGAGGTTGTAAGATGCAAAATAGTAGTATGTTATTTGTTCTTATACAACGTCACGTCTGGCTCGTCTTGAATGGCAATTACCTTCAGCCTTATTAACGTTGGGTGGGCGTAAGGTGACATTGTAAGGCTGACTATCTGTTCAAGTGTAGTTAACTTGTTTTTTCGGGGAAATTATGAACACATGCTGATTAGTTATCTAATGGCGCAGATACTGTCAAGAGCACTGTATAAGATTCATGATAGTGGGAAAAGGCTCAAATTGCCTCTTTGATGATATGGGTTTTGATGGTTGTGTTATTCTGAATCGGATCGAGTTCTTGGAGAGGATTGATTCCAACACGTTTAGAGTTGGAAGCGGCTTTGGATTCAATCGTTTGGGGATCTTGTGCTCGAGTAAAGGATTGACAGGGCTTGAATTTGCTGGTGGAATCCCTGGAACTGTTGGAGGAGCTGCTTACATGAATGCTGGAGCAAATGGGCAGGTGATTCTTATTCCGAGCTCAAAGATGCAGACCATTTGAATCCATTTGTGGATAAAGGAGTGAATTGGGTACTTGTTCTCGTTTTACGTTACAGGAAACTGCTGATGTTGTTGATAGCATTGAGATGGTCACAACTGAAGGAGAACTACAGAGACTGAACAGGATGGACCTTAAGTTTGGCTATCGGTTGTCTCCGTTTCAAGGTATGAAAGACTTGGCTGCCATTGTTGCTGTTACATTCCGGTTGAAGCAGTCGGAATCGGCAAGGAGAAGGCAAATAGAACACCTGGAAAGGTAAAATGGTTCCAAGAGATAAAATGCTAACCTGCTTGGCTTTGCTTTCGTTTTCTGTTTTCAGTTTGCGAAAACCCAGAGAAGATTTCCTAAATGCAACCCACTTTTAACGAACACAGAGAACATGGTTTCAAACCTTTTACAAATGGATACGTAAATATTGTGAACGCTGGCGCTGTTCTTGGGAGTTTTGATTTTTTTTCTTGAAAAACAATAAGCAAAACAAAAACAAAGAAATTGAAAAAAATATCTAATACACTAGGTGGTGTGTTTTGTTGGCAGAAGGAGAAACTCTCAGCCACTTGGAGAAAGAACCGCGGGCTCTGTGTTTCGTAATCCATCCAATTCGGGGCTTTCAGCCGGAGAGCTCATAGAGAGTGCTGGATTGAAAGGTCGTAGAGTGGGAGGGGCGATGGTTTCCAACATTCATGCTAATTTCTTCATTAATTCTGGTGGCTCAACTTCTCAAGACATGTTGGAGCTCATCAGCTTGGTTAAAGAGACGGTTTATTGGAAGTGCGGAGTACAACTCAAGGAAGAAGTAATGTATGTTCAACCACATTGCAACATTTTGAACCCAAACAGAGACAAAACTCGGCCATTGTGAAAATGAAGAAGAATCACGGAGAAAACATCCTTGCAAATAGAACAAGTGCCTTGTGAAATTCTAATGAATCTGTAGAATATCAATCTTCATGAAAAACCTACTGTTCCTTATGTGTTGCTTGTCATACAGATCCATCTTTTTGGTGCAAGTTGTTAATGCACATTGTGCTTGGAATTTCTGGAACTTTTGGTTAGCGCTTTGGTGAGCACATGAGAAACGATTCCAACAGGACAAAAAAGCAGGCAGAGAGAGACTGAATGTCGGGTCTCGGTTTCGCTCTCCAGTCCATCGTGGAAAACCTGCCTGTTTAATCACAAATAGTAGGGTGTTTACACACATGCACGAGAGAGAGAGAGAGAGAGAGAGAGAGAGAGAGAGAGAGAGAGAGAGAGAGACCTTGCAGCAAAGAGATCAACAGCTAACAAGTGAATCCATGCAGAAGCTAACGTCATCTCATTGGAGAACATCTTTGCTATACCAGACAGCTGCAAAAAGTACACAGGAAAGAACGAATTCGAGTACTGGAATCATTAGCTTAACAAAAGAATGGAATGAATACTGAATCTGTATACAGCCCTGGAATGCACACCTCTGGCAGCCAATATTTACTCGCAAACATTAGCCGTAATGTGTCAGGTGTCCAAGACAAGTACAAGAGATATGCATACAGAAGTCCGAGCACTATGTACGGAATACTACTTTCCATAGACTTCTTGGTCTGCATTCGAAGTGAAAAAAATCAGTAAGTGGCATAGTACGAGATATTATGCAAAGCAATATACTATAACTATATGTCAATGGATAAGAATATTAAATATAGGTTATTATAGAACCCAACTATCTAAAAGCAAAACGAATAGTGTTTGTACATTGACGAACCAGGAGGACGCCTTGTTGTGAGCTTAAATTGTATGTGCAACTGGAAACATTACTGCAGAAAATTAGAAGGAAGTTGTCACAATGGCAAAGAAACACTACCAGTTCAGCTTTTGGAGCCAGAACCATGAGGGTATAGAATGGAAGAACTGCTGCCGTTCCCAACGTAAACACACTACTGGCAATTTGAGAACTTGCCAACCCTGCAGCAGGACAGAAAACAGATACTAGTATTCAGAAATAATGAATACTGAATGGAAGATCTGAGCACAGTATGAGAGTGAGAAGCATATGTAGTCCTAGTACATCAGGAAGCAAGGATCTAAAAGATTTATTCGAAAATGGTAAGACACAAGGCACAAAGACCCAACGTTACTGGGGTTTTGGTTAAAATAATCAACTGATCTGAATCCTAAACAGCCAAACTAGCATTCTCCCAACATTTAGTTACTATCAAGTGGGGGAGGAATCTGCCAGTTCTTGAGCCTTCACTCCACCACAAGTCACAGTCAGAGATTGTGTAAACGAATCCGGTATTTTAGAACTAAACGGAAAAGTCAAACAAGCAAAGGTAAAAGATGCTAAATCAGAGAAGTGTATAAAAGTTTCAAGACATGAATAATAGTAGATGCCAAATACAATGGGATCATAAAGTTCCAGTTTTCGGCTCACCTGAATTTTGCGTCATAACACAGAAAACTTTAATAAGCTCATCCGTAAAAAATAGGCTAAGTTTGAGATGGTGACAATTTTTGCTACTTCTATTCATATGATTTAAATCACTTTGCATTTGTTGCAAGTGTGCCTTAGGTGGGTACTCAACGGGTTAATGAGAATAGTCTTTCAACAATCTCTTACATATATGCATCAAATTCTTTTGCAGTTGCTTTTTCTACATAATTAACATTTAACATAATTACAACTACACTAGAAACCCACACCATATGAACTAAATGAGCATCATTGCCTTTCAAAATACACATACTATACAATAAGGGATATAGGGAACAATTACATGAAGCGCGCACTACACAGCTCCTTCTATAAGGTTGGACTCTCTGCAGGTTTGGTCTAATGCTAATCCTTGATCCAACCATGAAACTCCAGTCGCTGAGTACATTGGACACCCTTACAGGAACGCGTTGGCCGTAAATTTCAGCTTTGGTACATCTGAGAGCAAAAGTGAATCTTTGGTTGCAGGTCGGTCTACAAACGACCCCTGAACGGTTTATCTACAAGTAGAAGCATTTGGACAATGAGTTAATAAAGGTTAGTATGCGGTATACCTAATTAACTAGCAAATGAACCACACAATTATTGCTTCGTCATTTTGAGAAGTATCCATTAGAGGCAAGTGAAATACACCGTAATTTTGTATGCACAGGGGACACCCAGTGGCTTAGATTGCTTCTTAGTAGCAGGGAGCTCCAAAATGGTTCCACTCCCAACTTGGGAGCGCGCTCTTGCGCTTCCAACTAAGAAGCTTGATGGGAGCCCACTCCATACAAAGATGGGATGTTTTGTATGATCTTTGTATAGAAAAACAGGGATTATCTCACTCGGCTTTATCAATTGGTCTTTAATGAACTCATATATCTAGCCTGTCATGATTTCTAAAAAAGAAAACCACATATTGTAACAATAGCCCATTTCTCACACTTATGGTGGACTTGGCCCATATTTTTTCTTCCTAAAATGATCGTGTTATTAAAGTGTACATTATCTGCTAAATCATTTTCGTAATATATGTATACATTCTTTTCACGCTTCCCAACATTGGTCCTTGGAAGTTTCTGTATTTTCCTGCTCCCCTGTTCCAGCTCCGTGCAACTAAGGATTGCATCCCCAACTAAATAGCCTCAAGTTTGAGTCTCCCCAAGTTACCCTTTAAATAAAAAACCTAATCGATATATTCTCTTTCTAACAAGCAATTATCAGGACACCCTATTGAAATTCCTAGTACAGAAGCAAAAATCGGAATATACATTCATAGGATCCAATAGAGTTTCTAATGATTCCAGTCTAGACAAGAACTGATAGAGTACGTAAACTTCAGGTGAAATCCACCGTTTCATTTTCCCTCTTTCGTTACTGGAAATTTCACAAATTTGATCTAAAAATGCAAACCAGTTGAACAAACAGCTAACTTAGCAGTAAGCTTGAGTCACGAAAAAGGGACCAAGGTAGTGATTAAAATTGCTACTATCTCAGTGCTAATTAAAGGCATTGACCTAGTACAAATGTTACATATAGGCACTAGTGATAACCCAACTGGTATTAGCTTACGCAAACCTCAACTAATTATGGGGACTCAATCCCACTGCCTACTTGCGGGGAGCCCAATTAAACTCAGAGCAAAGCACCATATGAACGTGAGAAGTTTCGAACCTGATACCTTATGAGGAAGCAAACTGCTAAATCCCAAGCCTTGACCACTAGGCCCTTGGGTTTGGTATTAGTAACTAATTACACTGCAATCGATAGAACAAATCCAGAAGCACCCATTTTTTCTGTTTGAACTTACAAAAGCACTCGTCTTAGATCTACCAAAAATTAATAGAAATGGCCAAATACCCACTTTGAAAACCCAATTCTAGTCAATCAGAACTACATTGAATCCGAAATTTCAAGGGAAAAAATTCCCAACATAACAAGAGTAGTCGAGGCAAAGTACGGACAAATGTGAAGATAAAATATCACAAACCCAAATGAATAAATGTATGAGAGGGTAGAAAAACATACCTTCAGTGAGGATTGGGAAGGAGAAAAGCAAGGAGAGAATGCCATTTTTCTGTAGGAAACTAACAAACTGAACAACAATGGAGATTCTTCATCCGCTTGAGCTGGAGATATATAAAGAGTAATAACTAAGGGAATCGAGAAACCAATAATGGAGATCCAGAAGGAAGTACAGCCACGATGGTCGTGTCAACGGGAGAGGACATGGGACGGTGGTGGAGGCAGGTGGCACTCCCTCTGGTCTGGCTCGAATTTTGAATGAAAATTCCCAAAAGAGATAGAATAAAACTCTCAAACAAAAAACAAAAAGTTCCGTTTAAACTTAGACCGTCAAAAACACTTTTGGACGGTTACAATTCACCTTCGAAATCACTGTTTAGGGAAGCTTCCGTTAAAAAAATTCTCTTCCCAAAATATCCCGACCCGACAAAGGTTATTGGGTGGAAAAGGAGAAAGTATAGATTCGTTCATTTTAATGTAAGCCATTGGTGGTGGTACACATGGCGCACATGCAGTTAGTTGGTCGGCTGATATTGGTCTCCCAGACAAGGAGTGCTATGGACAAAAAAAAATAAAAAAAGAAAAGACCCTTAGAGTGTACACAAATAGTCCAAATTCACTATGCAGCCATTCATGTACACTTGAAGGATCTTTTCTTTGCCTATTTTCTTTGCACTTAGCATTTCTCCTCCCAAATAAGCTTGCATCTGCTGATTTGGATGCGTAATTTGTCTCCCGGTATGTAATAGATTTTGTAACAATGCATCTCAACAGTTCATCTACACTTTAAGGGTCTTTTCTTTGCCTATTTTTTTTGAACTTAGCATTTCTCCTCCCAGATAAGCTTGCATCTGCTGATTTGGATGCGTAATTTGCAGGGACGGAGGGAAAGGGGGGCACGTGGGGGCACGTGCCCCCGCTCGAAACTAAAATAATTTTGTTATAATTTTGTATATTTTGCATAATTATGAAATTAAGTGTGCTACTACACATAAATAAGTGCATATATCTTGAAACTATACATATAAAACTAATTTTATGTTTTAATTTCGTCATATGATGCATTTATACTTGTTGATTTTCAAACTATTTGTCTACTTGGATTGATTCTTTCTTAATTATATTTATTTTAAACCGTCTAAGAGCAATATTTTAAAATAATATCATTAATAAAACTATATCGATCATTCTAAAACTTGTCGATGTTCATGTAAAATATATTTTCAAATTTTTTCTTGAGATTTTGTACTTATTTTTACATAATTTAAGTGAAAGTATGTGTTATATATTTTTGTAGTTTGTTTTGCATGCGTTAATTATATAATGATCTTATTATGGTTAACTAGAAAAATAAATTTTCGTCACTATGATTAACAAGGTGCCCCCACTAAACGACATTTCTGAATCCGTCCCTGGTAATTTGTCTCCCGGTGTATAATAGATTTTGTAACAGTTGTATTCAATAAACACGGTAGGTTGTAATCATTGATGCTAAAGAATTTCTTGCTAGTTCCTCCACACAAAAAAAAAAGAGATAAGCTTGGGTCCCAAAACTTTATAAGTTCTTTACCGTCTGCTTACAAGTCTCTCGATTTATTCTAAGGATCAATTCTACCGTCTACTTGCGGAGTCTTCTTTAAAGACTAAACAAAACTTTATCTAAACTAGATTCAAATGAGTTGATAGCACCTACGACGCTTGCTCCTCACATGACTTGACACAAGTTCTAATTTGTATCCCTTTTAGGAAAGGAATAAAAACTAAGTTGGTTCGATATAGGTATCTTGTATTCAGTGCCCGAAAAATGGACAATGAGTCTAACTGTTCATTTCTTTGGTCAAATATAATTTTATCGAGGGTTTATCAGTTTCTCGTTAATATGAGATTTTGCTGAATGACAAATACATCGAAACTTACAGCACGAATTAATCAAATCGTCATACAAAACTATGGTGGATCTCAGTTTATGTTGTATGAGTAATTTTCCATTGAGAGCTGCTAACTGCACTGATTTTGTGCACAAATGTAAATATTGTGAACACACACTAGGGTGTTGTGTTTTGTTGGCAGCAGGAGAAACTCTCAGCCACCGGGAGAAAGAACCGCGGGCTCTGTGTTTCGTAATCCATCCAATTCGGGGCTTTCAGCCGGAGAGCCCATAGAGAGTGCTGGATTGAAAGGTCGTAGAGTGGGAGGGGCGATGGTTTCCAACATTCATGCTGGCTTCTTCATTAATTCTGGTGGCTCAACCTCTCTCAAGACATGTTGGAGCTCATCAGCTTGGTTAAAGTCTTAAAGAGATCGATGGTTTATTGGATGTGCAGAGTACAACTCAAGGAAGAAGTAATGCATGTTCAACCACATTGCGACATTTTGAACCCAAACGGAGACAAAAGTTGGCCATTGTGATAATGAAAAATAATCACGGAGAATACGTCCTTGCAAATAGAACTGAAGTTCTAACGAATCTGTAGAATATCAATCTTCATGAAAAAAGTACTGTTCCTAATGTGTTGCCTGTAATACAGATCCATCTTTTCGGTACAAGTTGTTATTGCACATTGTGCTAGGAATTTCTGGAACTTTTGGTTAGCGCTTTGGTGAGCACATGAGAAACGATTCCAACAGGACAACAAAGCATGCAGAGAGAGACTGAATGTCGGGTCTCAGTTTTGCTCTCCAGTCCATCGTGGAAAACCTGCCTGTTTAATCAAAAATAGTAGGGTGTTTACACACATGCACGAGAGAGAGAGAGAGAGAGAGAGAGAGAGAGAGAGAGACCTTGCAGCAAAGAGATCAACAGCTAACAAGTGAATCCATGCAGAAGCTAACGTCATCTCATTGGAGAACATCTTTGCTATACCAGACAGCTGCAAAAAGTGCACAGGAGTCAATGAATTCGGGTACTATAATCATTAGCTTAACGAAAGATTGAAATAAACACTGAATCCTGATAAAAAAAAAAAAAAAAAAACTGAATCTGTATACAGCAGTAGAATGCACACCTCTGGTAGCCAATATTGACTTCCTAACAATAGCCGTATCGTGTCAGGTGTCCAAGACAAGTACACGAGATATGCATACAGAAGTCCGAGCACTATATAAGGTATAGCACTTTCCATAGACTTCTTGGTCTGCATTCGAAATGAAAAAAATCATTAAGTGGCATAGTTCAAGATATAATGAAAAGCAATATACCGCGTCAATGGATAGAACTATACAGTATTATAGGACCCAATTATATAGAAGCAAAACGACTATAGTGCTTGAACATTGATAGATTCAAATGAAATGCTAACACACCAGGAGGAAGCCTTATTGTGAGCTTAAAATAGTATATACGACTGGAAATGTAACTGCTGAAAATTAGAAGGAAGTTGTCACAATGGCAAGGAAACATTACCAGTTCAGCTTTTGGAGCCAGAACCATGAGGGTATAGAATGGAAGAACTGCTGCTGTACCCAATGTTAAAACGCTACTGGCAATTTGAGAACTTGCCAACCCTGCAGCAGGAGAGAAAACAGATAGCTGTATTCAGAAATAATGAATACTGAAAGGAAGATCTGAGCACAGTATGAGAGTGAAAAGCATCTATTACCTAGTACATCAGGAAGCAAGGATATAAAATTTTTGTTGAAAATGATTGACACTAGGCACAAAGACCACATGGTACTGGGCTTTCAGTCGAAAATAATCCACTGATCCAAATCCTAAACAGCCAAACTAGTATTCTCCCAACAGTTAGTTAGTTACTATCGAGTGGGGGAGGAATCTCCCAGTTCTTGGGACTTCACTCTACCACAAGTCACAGTTAAAGATTGTGTAACGAATCCGGTATTTGAGAAGAACAACTAAAAGGAAAATTCAAACTAGCAAATGTAAAAGGTCCTAAATCAGAGAAGTCCATAAAATTTTCAAGACGTGAAATATAGGTGCCAAATGCAATGGGATCATAAAGTTCCAGGTTTCAGCTCACCTGAATTTTTAGTCATAAGACTCATAACACAGCAAACTTTAATAAGCTCATCCCTCAAAAATAGCCCAAGTTTGAGACTGGTGACAAATTTTGCTACTTCTCTTCATATGATTTAAATCACTTTAAGGCTTGCATTTGTTGTGAAGTGTGGCCTAGGTGGGTACTCAAGGGTTTCTGAGCATAATCTTTCAACAATCTCTTACACATGCATCAAATTCTTTTGCAGTTTTTTTCTTTAACATAGTTACAACTACAATAGAAACCAGACCATATGAACTGAATGAGCTTCATTGGTTTTCAAAATACACATACTCAAGAATAAGGGGTATAAGGAACAATTACATGAAGCACGCACCACACAACTCCTTCTGTAAGGTTGGAATATCCGCACATTTGGTCTAATGCTAATTCTTGATTCAACCATGAAATTCCAGTCGCCGAGTAGCTTGGACATCCTTACAGGAACTCTTTGGCCACAAATTTCGGCTTTGGTACATTTGAGAGCAAAAGTGAATCTTTGGCGGCACGCCAGTCTAGAAACGACCACTGAACGGTTTATCTACAAGCAAAAGTATTTGGAAATATGGTAAATATAGTTCAGTATACGTGATTACACAAACAACCAAATTATTGTTTCATCATTTGACAAGTATCCATAGAGGTCAATGAAAAACAGTCATTTCTGTATCCCCTAGGCGGACACCCAATGGCTTGGACTGCATTACCGCAAGTAACCCTAAAAAGAGAAAAACCTAACCGACAATTCTAAATTTATAACCAAGCAATTAACAGGACACCTATTGTAAATCGTCATAGAGAAGTAAAAATAGGAATAAACATGGATATGATTCAATTGACATTTTAATGATTCCAATCTAGAAAAGATAGTGTGTACTTAAACTGAAATTCCCCATTGCACTTCCCCCCTTTAGTTACTAATGAGTTCACAAAATTCATGTACAAGTACAACTGAGTTGAAACCCTAGGGTTTGGCCAAGTAGACTTGAGAAAACAAATAAGTGTTTGACTTCCATGGGGATGTTCGAATTCCGACGGAAGCCAAACATTCCATGTATTGGGGCTACTGGAGGGTTTGCCAGGTTATTAACCTCAAGACCCTGGAATTAGTTGACTTGTGCCCAAGCTGACCCAGACATTCGGTTATCAAAAGAAAAAGCACAATCGAGTTGAACGCAAAGAATTGATATGAGTCACTTAAAAATGAATCAGGGACAAAGGTGGTAATTAATTGGTAATTTTCTCAATGCTAATACAAAGCATTGACCTAGAACAAGAGTCAGTCATAACCCAACTGGTATTAGTAATAAGTAATAACGTACACAGCAATCGAAAGAACCAATCCAAAAGCACCCATCTCAGATCTACCAGAAAATGAACAGAAATGGCCACATACCTAACTACTGCGTAAACCCAACTGTAATCAATCGGAACTACATTGAACCCGGAAATTTTTTCCATCAAAAGTATACGAACCCATGTGAGAACCACAAATCATCATAAACCCAAATACCCGTACGTGAGGGGAGAAAAAACAATACCTCAAGTGACAATTGGGGAGGAGGGAAGCAAGGAGAGAAGGCCATTTCCGGTGGGAAACTAACAAACTGAACAGATGCGAAAAGCAGCAGAAACAATAGAGATTCTTCATCCGGTTGAGTTGAGTAATATATGAGGAATCGAGAAAGCAATAATAATGGTGATGCAGACGGAAGTACAAACACCGCACGACACGCGGTGATGTCGACGGGAGAGGAGGACATGGATCGACGGTGGCGTACGCAGGTAACTCTCTCTCCCTCTCTGTCTGGTCCACTGGCAGAGTTGAGTTTTGTTCACCTTCAATTATTTAAGACGGTAAACATTACCCTATTTCTTACCGTTCGTCTGGATTGAGCCATTTAGGGAGAAAAGAAAGGGGAAGGAGGGAGAACTCAATTTCTCTTCTGTTTGGATGATCCACAAGGCGCGAGAGGGTGAGGAAGGGCGGGAGACAAGAGCCTCCTCAAAGCCCGTTTTTATTTTTCGCCATTTTTGGCTCAATTCCGTGGGAAAGGAGAAGAGAGAGGCAAGTGGGGAGCCTGGGTGAGAGTAGATCTCACTCTCTCTCAACTCTCGGCAGCGCGTGCGGGCTACGACGGTGTCTTCTCGTGATCAGCCAAAGGGGCAGTTATTTATTGAAATAATGTGAACAAAATTGCACGGACGTCAAATTGGTGGTTCGTTCATTTTAGAAGCCGTTGGTGGTAGTACAAATGGCGCAAATGCGGTTGGTCGGCTGTTCATTTTAGAAGCCGTTGGTGGGGGTACAAACGGCGAACATGCGGTTGGTCGGCTGATATTGGGGGAAAATTTCAAAACATCCCCATTTTGATGTCTAATAGATATTCAAACTTTCGTAAATTTTAATTTTACTCTTAAACTATTGCTCTGTTAATTAACCACCCGCCGGCCCAATCTGTCAAATTGCTAACGATTTTTGTCAAGATTGGACTAACTTTTTCGTTACCTAGCTGAATGAGACCGGGGTAATTCAGGACCAACTCAATGCTCAATGTATTTGGGGGCACTAGATCAAATCATCAATGGGGCTCTCAAAATTTTTCACAATTAAACAATAATAAGAGATAATTTCAATGTATAAAAATATTACACCACAGTTCACGCAAAAATGCTTTGGTTTAGTAGTTTGGGTGTTTCCTTCTCTTCTCTTATGCAAGTTTGAAGTTAAAAAAAAAAAAATGGGTGTCTATTAGACATTGATGTCAAAAATTGAGGGTATTTTGATATTTTCATTATATCGGTCTAATCTCACAAATGTCAACGTCCACTGTTCTTGGTGAAGTCAATACTTTAATGGTTGTGATACACGTGGCGCACATACACTCGGTTGACTGATGTTGTTCTAATGTCACAGATGTCCATGTTTATCCACTTTACTTGGCAAAGTTAAAAAAGTAAAAAAAAAAAACTTGCATCTCTTTTTTTCTTTGTTTTTTTTGTCCACGTTTAGCCACTTTACCAAAAATCCTAATCCCAAACGTGTCCCTCGTGGGGTTCAAACCTTCGCCTCCATTGAGGAGGCCAACGCCTTACACCGTCTGAACAAGATGGGTTTGGCAAAATAAGCTTGCATCTCACTTGACTTGCAATTCAGTATTGTCAAAATAATCATATTACACTTTAGAATAGTTATTTTTTTTATCAGCGAAAAGTCCTTCTTTTCCTTTGTCAAATATTATTTTACCAAGCCTTTCTCAATGTCTCGTTAGTATGAGAATTTGTTAAATGATAAATACAACGAAACTTATAAAATAAATTATCCGAATCGTCGGATAAAATTATAGTGGATCTCATTTCTCTGTCATATGACTAATCACACAAGAATGTGAGAACGTCCTGATTCCATTACCCAAAAAACTATTTAGTTTTCTATTTTGATCCTAATGTTTTAGTCAAATTCACATATGGCAAATAATTTTTGCAACTCACTTTCTCAAAAGGAAAATGTTAACCATCGCCCTTAGGGTGATGGATAATGTATTAAAAACGTATTGATATTCGAAAAATCTAACTTGTTTGACATTTATTCATTGCTTAGTGGGTGATGGTTAATTAGACCTTTCTTATAAACACACTCCAAAAAAAAAAAAAAATTTCAAATGCACTTTGAAAATTGTGCTATATAACTTGAAGCATTACATGACAAATTTTGAGGTGCATTTATACAAAAGTAGAGTGGTAAAATCAGTTTCCTCGTATATTCATGTTGAATTTAAGCATTTGATGGTGCATTTCACACCATTTGTTTCCATTTGATGGTACATCCCACACAATTTGTTTCCCCCAGTTTATGAAGGTTTTGACTTTTTATTAACATTTTGCTAATGAACAATGCTATAAACACAGACAAAAACTCCACAGGTTCAAAATACAGATTTGTTTAGAACCGTTAGATGCAAGTGAATCCCACACAAGTCCACACACATTGAACGATTCTGTACACATCTATCTTCAATCTATGCACTTTAATGAGTGTCTAACTATCTGTAGTATTTTTGTTTGCCAATAAACCAAGGCAAAGGCATTCATAGTAACCCCATGGAACAATCTCTAATAAGTGAAGTAATTAACAGCCTCTTTTACAGTGATTTGGGTTTCCTAGAATTTTGTTGAAAAAGTGGATCACAAGTCACATGAGGTTGGTCATATTGCTTCTTTGTGGCTTTTTGTTTCCAGAAAAATCATCATTTATAAAAGTGCTTAGGCAATTTGCTTAGCAGAAAAATAAAAGTATTCACCAGATTCAATAAAAAAAAATCGGAATTTGATTTTGTTTTTGGTTGTGCTTTTGATCACCCTAGTCATGAAAATGGTAAAAACATGTGTATGAATGAATGCATTTTCATTGAATTACCCAAAACCAAGAATTGAAGAACGCATTACCAAAAATAAATATCTGTTCATCCAAGTATACATAGTTCTCAGCTGCAATGCACAAACTGAATCCAAATCCATCAAACTGTCTCCATCTTCTTTTTCTTTTTTCTTTTTTTCCGACCTTTTATTTATTTTCTTATTTTTTCCTTTACACGGTTGGTACTCAAAACAATAGGAGCAGCGGGTCAAATACCATTTGTTCCATTTGTCTTTCTGCAACGCTCATCAAGCCAAGAAATACAGTCATCGAATACTTGAGCTATCGTCTCATCCGGCTCCCCTTCAAGAAGGGAATGATAAGCATCTTTATACAAATTAAGTTTCTTATCTGAACTCCTCGCCTTCTCGTACAGAGCCTTGCTCACTGATGGATCAGTCACAATATCAGCCTCCCCATGCAGAATTAATAGCGGCAGAGAGACCTTCAATAGCGTAAACATTCGCCTGAGTCATCGAACATTTGGACACCGATATTCCACAACTAATTTCCATGATTAAATTTCAACGCGTCATCAAAGTTTCCATGACTAAATTTGTCTATGTTGATATTCAAGATATTTTTACAGCAAGATGTGCTTATATTGTACAGTAGCATTTAGATTTTCCTCTTATTTGCAAATTTTGCTATTCAACGTGTCACCAAAGTTTCCATAAATAAATTTTTAGTAGAATGACGTGTGTGCGTCTGTGTCGTATTGGTGTTTGTGTTTGTGTGTGTGTGTGTGTGAGAGAGAGAGAGAGAGAGAGAGAGAGAGAGAGAGAGAGAGAGAGAGAGAGAGAGAACTTAGGAGGAAAAAAGTAAAAAAATTGAAACAAACCAAGAAGAACAATTACGTTTTACGGGACTGAGTACTTCATGTAAGATTGTGAGCATTACAAATCAAAGACTTCGGAAACCCTGAGGGGACAGTCACATTTCCTGTCGAACACCTGCTCGACTAGCTCAGAAAGAGGGAGCTGGAGCGTGTCTATCAACTCTGAATAAGAGTTGGGTGAAATTTTCATCGGCAAGGAGTCTAGTTGTGACGTGAATATGTTGTATGTCTGGCATGCCTGTGTGCTTGAGCAAGACTAAGTTAAGCTAAAAGAGGGATTGGATTATGTAGTTTGTAGTGCAGTCACAGACTCTCATACAGAGAAATAGAGTAGGAAGTGACGTACTTCTTCCAATCGACGTTCTATCTCTTGGGTTGTTCTTAGAAGCTCTACGGCAGTCCGCAAACGTGGTTTATCCTTGTAAGCAATGACATTATATGCTGTCTGCATTCAGAAAACAAAATACTTCAGCCATAATTACATAAGAAGTTGCAAGTAAAACCATACTAATAGCTGAACAAAGGATGCAGGACCAAATACAGTGAGAGGCAGTTAGAGAGGGAAAAAATAACAGCAACGTATTATCATACGTTTCCCAACCCCAGACTTGCTAAATCATCTATTTAGAGGAAAAAAAATGTAGAGAAACAAACCATTTCTCTCTTATTCAACTCTTTAAATGCCATCTCAGCTAAATCTTTTTGCGGAACTAGCTTCTGCCTTGGAAGAAATTTAGCCACGCCAATAAGAATTTGTGCCAATAACCATGGTGGCGCCACGTCATCTGCAATCTACACAAAAGGCTTCTAGCTAATAAATTGCTGAAATCCCAGAAATAGCGGTTGAATATCAGAAGCAAGTTCAAAGTATACTTTGCACATAGGTGCAACGAGAATGGCTCCATTCCATGCATTGGGTTGTTTCAGATGGACCTTCAAAGCTACTGCTCCACCCATAGACTGTCCAAACAGGAATCTTGGGAGACTCAGAAATTCTGGGTTCTCTGCATCCAACACATCAAAACCACCATTCTAATTAAGCACTATCAAACTGGCAGCTGAAAGAATATTGTGCACAACACAACAGCTCATAACAAAGCCAGCATTCATCTCCTGTGAGAGAATTTTCTTAAGAACACTAGTTCACATCAAAAGTCCTATGGCTTACATACTATGCCCTTTCTTTAAAAAATTAAAGCATGTGCTTCAGAAGTATGCCTCTCTCTAGATTCATTTGCAAGTTTTTCCATTTGTCAAAAAAGCCGCGCAACTTTCTGTTACCACACCAAAGTTTAAATGCAGTCTAGTGGAGGGTCCAATGGTATTATCCACTGCATGTGGCAAGAGTAGCCCCCATTCTGCAACAATTATAAACTGTGGGGGCGCGGTAGGATTCTTCATAATAGCTAAATCACAAAAAGAGGGAGCGGGTGTAGGTGCGAGAGCGAGTGCGCGAGGGGAACAATATTAAAAATATCACAAGTGCAAGAGCGTCGGCGTCCCACAGTCTTATACATACTTAATGTCTAATGAAACTTACTAGAATTTTTGCTAAATGTTAGTTTGATCTTAAGTCAGTTAGGTTAAATAAAAAAATATGCCCCTTTCAAATATAGTGATGCTATCTATGCGTAGCGCAGATAAGTTTGGAGAATCACCCATTAGTTTCTGTGCTCAAATCTCAGCAATTAATTCTCTCTCTCTCTCTCTCTCTCTCTCTCTCTCTCTATATATATATATATATATATATATATATGTAAATAAATATATAAGTAGTCTTAAATCCTATAGGCGGGAGCTCTGCAGCGACGGCACATTGCTATCAAAGAAGGGGGAAGGGGAGCCAACAATAAAGCCATTAAATCATTGCCCAACTCCCCATCCAGCTCCCTCCCCCAGAATAAAAAGTGGACCAAAAAGTAATCACGTCACCTAATCCTTCTCCTCTGAACTACGTGAGAGAGTCAAAAACATTACAACAATCTCAACTACTCATGGGATGCTGACAATAATGAGGATACAAAAGGAGACAACATAGTAGGAGAAACCATTTCAGTTTATCAAACCTAATCAATGCCAATGTTGTAATAATGGTTTTAAGTTTTAACCCCCATGCTCTGAAAGTACTGCATACATTTTGCAATTGATGGGTCTAAACAGAATGAATTTGCTTGGAAAGAAACAATACAAGGTCTGTCTTCCCAAATATAGGCGACAAAGTATGACTGAAAGGCCTTCGAAAAAGTTTTCCAGAACTAACTTTTATGGTGGATACTCCTTGATCCTCATTAAACGTTTAAACCAATTAACAAAAACCAATCATCACCAGCTTCAGATTTAGGACAAACAACCCTATGCAACAACTTTCCTTTATGTTTTTCAGTTGACCCTGCACAACCTCCAGCTTATAAGGGCGACTCTCTAAAATTCATCTAGGCATGTAAAGAACATATAATGAGTAGAAGTTGAAAGGCTGAGTGAAGGTTTTTTTTCATTTTTTTTTAAGTGAAGTTAATGTCTGATCTTAGCTTCAATAAGAGGACACAAACTTTGAAACATAATTAATACCTTCGATCTTTTTATACTTAGAGCTTCCAAGATATTAGCTGGTTGGGCTTGTACAATTGTCATCCTTGTTTCTTCCAATTAACAAAGTACAGTACTTTTAGATAGTTACTCATACGGTAGTTGTGCCCCTAAAAGAATCTGTTCTAACTATCATAAAGGTTTAAACAACAAATATCAATAAAACGTCATTGACAAATACACACTGTTAGGCACTATACCACTGATTTTCGAGAAGTGCTCAATAACATCATCAACCAGGACATCAAAGCTTGTGATATACCCATGCAGACCTCCTGATAGACCAAATCCTGGATAATCCATCCCAATAACTCCATATCCAGCTGATACTAACTTCCTGGCAATTCCTGCAGGCAATCACAAAAAATTATCACGATACATTCACCTCGCACTATGACTATATCACTTCTAATTCATCATATGAACTACATGCCTTCACCAAAGAATGTGCAAGTATCTCCATAGCCATGACAATAACAAACCACTGCTTTGGGACGACAGTTTCCTGGAAGCCAGCTTTTTGAGAAAATTTCCACGCCTCTAGAGTTCACTTCATATGACTGCACCAAGAAACTCAAATGATCATTGCCCCATAAACTTACATGCAAACACACACCAATTGCATCATTATTAGGGCATTTGGCGCAAGCTACCCATATGGTAGATCCTGTTCCATCTTAAAAGATGGTAACCCATCCTATTTTCTGAAAATCCAAAAATCAACCTTCAGTAAATCATCTTATGATCTAGCCAAACTTTTTCATGGTAATTTCAATTACATATTTAATATTTTCCTTATGTGTATGCAGTCAATATCTTCCAGGGTTTCCAATCTCCTTCATTGTTTGGTGAGCGCTGGCAACAATGCCGACAATAAATTTATAATTACAACTATCATGAACTAATCAGACATAAAGTTTCCCATAACAACAGTAAAAAATACTGATAAAATTGTCAGTTGAAAATAATACTACGTGTAACAATCAAGGGGTAGGAGAGAGAAAGAAGGAAACAGGGTTTAATGGAGAAAGAAATATCTCACTGTTTTCCGAATGCCCATGACAATAGTAATGCTTAATTTATTCCAACAACAAAACATTCTGAAAAATCTATAAAAAGAAAAATAGAGAGAGAGAGTTTGTTGGTGGATATGAATGCATAGCAGATACAAATGCATATCCCTTATCATTTACTGCTTTTATGAGATGCCACTCTCATTGTATCCAAACAAATAAAAGGCACGCAAAAAGCTAAGCATTATTGCTGAATTTCAGTTGCCCGCATATCGTGATGACTAATCAAGAAAATTATTGGGGTCAAACAGACATAAGCCAATACAACAACAATAACAGTACTCATGTAGTCTCCAATTGATGGAGGTATGGGAGGGGGAAGAATTAGAGATAGACCTCACATTTGGTAATATATGCACAAAGTAGCTGATCTCAAAAAGTTTTAGCACTGAAATAGCAACCCCCCCCCCCCATACCTTAGCCAAGTAGTCTAAAGCTTCTTGTTAGAAGGAAAGTTCATTTATCATTGAAACGGTAATTAGACTTCTGGGCTTTACCACATAATGTAGCCAAGAAGGCTGCATCATCAGCTGCTTTTCACAAGTTGCCAATATCGAGTTTCTTTCTTACATAATGACGTTGCTCCAATCGCATAAGCCACATGAAGGAGTTGACAAGCAAAATAACAGTATCTTTTAATAAGTGATGAGACTCGCTTGTCCATCAACACACATTCAGTTGTTAGCTGCAAAGGCTATTCACTTAAATGCATGTGAAACATGGAAACATTGAATCCCACATCATTAGGCAGATCAAATCGATATTAAAAGGGAAAGTAAAATAGAAAACAAAAACCTTTACCTCATTCATCTTCAGCCCATCACATGGCACCTGTAATAGCATAAAAAAAACAAACAAAAAAAAAAAACAATTAATACTATATAGCCATAGCGTGGAGATATATCACATTAAAAAAGCAGTACGGGACTAAGAGCTTTATCTTTTCATCATAGTTTACTTAAAACTAGTATTGATAAGTTCACAGAGGTAGCATATACACGATTAAAAGACCAAAAGGAGCGAAAGAAGACGACTAAGGCTCTGCTTGCTTCTTCCAAAGATTGAGGCAAAATCACCGCAAAAATTTAATTTGTCCTCCTCTAATAATCACAAATTCATTCAACTCATTTTCATTATTGTTTACATGAACTAAAGTGCGGTGAGGCCACAAAATTAATGAACTCTCACGAAAGATAAATAAAGTAGAACTCGGTTCAGGTGCCTCCTTTTCAGTTCAAGGATGAGGCCAGCCCATCTGAGCTCAAGAAGTCCAGCCTAATCCATTTTCTACTCCCAACCGCCTACCGAACATTATGTTTTTCCTTTGTCTTTCCCATACATCATTTATTATATTGGAAAATTCTAAAAACAGCCCAATGGGCTAACAATAGTAGATATGTGAATATGTATTAAAAAGTATAAAAAATAAAAAATAAAAACATTTTTTCCTTGCCTTCTACTTTGCTGACAATAGCAAGACCGTATTACATTTACCCAGTAAACAAAATTAATACACTCCCCTCCAATCTCTACTTCATCAACCTGGACTCGGAGTTGCCTTCAAGATTCCAAATGAATAAATGTCCGCTGGACTTTTGGACCTTTCCATCTTTCTCGTGCACAAATTTCTCCCCATTCCCCACGTGGGTAAATAATCCCTCGTCAATGACTCAAATCACAGCCATTATCAACCCTATAGACGCAGTCAATCTCCCATAGACGCAGCAAAATTTATGTTCACAATTTAGAGTGCGTTTCCACTGTATTATTATTAGTATTGGACTACATGATAATGAGAATTGTTAAGTTGTTTCCGCTTACTTCCTCCGTCCCATATGATAGCCCCCTGTGAAAATAGGCAAAATCTTTCGGATCAAAAGAACCAAAATGCTGTCGTACATGATTTTTTGAATTAATTTGTTCTTTTATTTGGTGCAAAAAATTCAAAAAGATTATGAACGGATATATTAGATTTTTTATTCAAAAATTGCACGTCTTTCCAGAAATTGCACAGAAAGTATTATACTTTCTATCCGAAAATGATACGTCTTTGGTTGATATATGTGAAGAGAATACTATCTAGAAATCCGTGAGAACATGGACTAAAAAGTCCATTTGGGAACGTCGATCAAAATTGGATTCGATTTCACATGTTTCTGACTAGGAGTACCAGAAGTCAAACGCAGTACCTTGAACAAGCAGAAATCAATCGACAGCTGAACATCTTTGAACGCCTCACGAGCGCGACGCCTGGCGGGTGCTTCGTCCATGTCAGCCTCCAATAGCTCTTGCACCTCCTTACTAATTCCTCTGAACTTGGGTGGCTTCCCAATCACCGCTCTCTCCCCCATTTTACAGCAAACCCTAATAACCCTAAATTCTAACAGAAAAATTCGAATCGACTTAGAGCTGAGAAGGAAGTCAAAGCGAATGCAATGACTTGTGCGGTTGTCTCTGTTTCAGAGTTCAAATGCGTAAAAACCTTTGTATGTTTAACATACCAGTAAGAGATGTGTGTATGTACCGGTTAGCGGGGTTCGTCTGGGAAGACTTGTGGGTTTCGAAGCCATTAAAATAAGATGCTGTCTAGAAGAGGGAGGGAGGGAAGGGGGAGGAGAGAGAGTAGAGAGAGAAACAGGGGAAGTGCGTAAGCTAAGGGAACGACTGACTTGGCAAAGAAGATGCGATCTCTGTGGTCGGCTGGAGTATTTATTTGGTGGTACTGCGGCACCGTCACGTGATGCTCTATCACCTTAATCGATTACGCTGTGGGGTTTTTATGATCTTGGGACACCGCCACGTGGTTCTCCATCATCTTAATCCACCACATTGTGGAGGCTCATGATCTTAGAGCACCACCACTTGGTAATCCATTACCTTTATCCACCACACTGTGGAATTTATACACTTACCACCCCTTTGGCTACTTATGTAAGAAAAGAAAAAGGGTAACGCTTTTGTTCGGTTGCCATTTCTATTTAGTTTTAGTTTTGAAAATGAATCATTATCCTACTTTTTTTTCCAATCATTACCCTATTTTTTCAATTATTACTTTCTCATCTCTCTCTATCTCTCTCCAATCATTACCCCTATTTTCAATCATTACTCTATTTCTATCTCTACCCACTACCAAAATTAAACTAAACTAAACTCCTAACCAAACACAACCGTTGTGATTTCATTTACTCATGAGAGAAGAAAGAGAGAAGAAAAGAAAGGTATTGAAGTATCATGTGGTGATGCCTCAAGACCACCAAATAACTTTTCGGGTGACTGATGATAATGATGATGATGTATTTTCTTCGAGATTATACCCGAAGTTTGTTTGGCATTTTTGGGCTTAATTTTGTGAACGAAATAATGTAATTTTAAAACTTCATTAAACAATGAACTTGACATGAGTGATGGTTTCGATAAGCTTTAAAGAGTGCATGATTCTGATGAGTCGGCAATGATGCAATAGAACGCGAAGGGATCGGTCCGGAGA
Organism: Rhododendron mucronatum var. ripense; assembly: GCA_019656295.1. Classification (NCBI taxonomy): domain Eukaryota; kingdom Viridiplantae; phylum Streptophyta; class Magnoliopsida; order Ericales; family Ericaceae; genus Rhododendron; species Rhododendron mucronatum. Next base: position 164,261 of record BPLT01000239.1, read on the forward strand.
TTGGTTCATTGTACTCATCAAATGATGGAATAGAACGCGAAGGGATCGATGCAAAAATTTGGATTGCTCTTTAATGGTAGAGAAAAAACTATCGAAGAGAGAACGAGAGTTTCCCAGAATTTTATTTCATTTTTGTATACCTCTGGTGTTTTGTTCTATATTCTTGTGTATGTTTTTTATAAACATCTTGCAGGAAATAAATAAAGAGAGAGAATCTTATATGCTTTAGAAGTCTTCTAATCCTAAAATATTAGAATTACTTTAACTTTTTCTATTTTATCTCCAAAATGAGATTAGACTCTCTCATATATGGGTCACCGGGTCATGCTCAAATGGGCGACCCAATTTGGTCCCGGACGGCCCCAAATTCCAACAGGTTCGCTGTAGAAAATAGATAGAAATAGTTGGGGTTCCTTCTTTAGTTTTGCTTAGATTTTGGAAGTAGTATTGAAAAAGAGTGGTTGCCTTTTTCATTTTGTTTTTATCGATTGAAAAAGGAGTACTAGTTCAATTCAAACTTCAAATTTGCACGCCAATAATTCAGACAAAAAACTTCAAACACGTGTAAAAGACCCCAGTACTACACTCTCATTGCGATTTTTTGTGGCTCCTTTTACAAATTTTTATGGCTCTTTTAACGAATTTTTGTGGCTTGTTTTATTTGTCAAGTGTACTGTACGCACCTTGCGAATTTTTGGATTTACTTTTACGAATTTTTGTAGTGGTGTTTATAGATTTTCTGGTTAAAAAAAAAAAAAAAACCGGCTCAAGCTAAAAGCTAAAGAAAGACGGCTTAAAGTAAGTATGAATTTTTGTAGTGTTGTTTATGAATTTTTGGTGTGGTTTGTGAATTTTTTTGGTCCAATACGCCGATTTTTTTGATAATCGGATGTCCGGGCCAACTCAATATGCAACTTTTTTGGGTTCAATTATGAATTTTTGTAGCTCAAAGTACAAAATGCATAGCGTACACCTGAAAATAGTCCGCAAGTTACTAATGACGGATATGTATTACATAAATATATACTATGTTTCTTCTTGTGACTGAAATAGAAACAAATTGGCCTAGTTAGACCATCTGCATCCTTGTGGTAAAATTGTTTGTATTTAAAACTTGGTTATATAGATTTGTTAAAAACATGTGTAGCAGGCCGAGTAAAATTGTTTGTATTTTGAACTTGGTTAGATTTGTTGAAAACATGTGTAGCAGGCCGAGCCAAGGGGCTTGTGCTGTCTTGAGCAGAATACCGAACCATGCCTTGGCGATTCTCCCGATCGAGTCCAACCCTCTACCTTATTCCGGTTCGACAAACCGACGGTTTTCACAGTAGAAGTTCTATTAGAATCAATCGAAGCATTCAGTTCGGCCAACCGACCCTTTGACGGTCGGGTGCCACGTTCGGCATTGAACAAACGTGGGGCCATGACTCCAGCTCACCCGCGTCAGAACAGCAACCGTGGCCATGATGACAGTCGTTACGTCATCAAACAGTTACTAGGATAACGACGGGGGCACGTGAAAGTGTCAGCTTATCCTACAAACAGTTACAAAACCCTAGTGTGATGCAAGGGAGACGTCAGGCGACGCATGACAAGCTCATGTGCAGTCTTGGAGGCCAAGCAAAGGGATTCTCTATAAATACCCCCTTATGCCTAGCCAGAAGAGGTACATTCTCTTGCACTCTTGAACCCTAGTTCTTGGCTTTCATCCCTGAGTAGCTATATTCATCCTTGCATTGGAGGGCCATTCCAGAGATCCTCCGGTGTGGTCTTTAGTCGTGCTTTCCTATGCAGGCCAGGTGAAGATCAAAAGCCATTCTCAAACCACGATCAAGAAGGAATGAACCAAAATGAACCAAACTTATCGGAGCCCCACAACATGAATCTCAAAACCGTTTGCCAAATTGATTTTAGAATTTCAATGTGATCAAATTTGGCATAAACTTTGATTTGTTTTTTTCAATCGATAGAACAGTGATTTTTTACATAGTACAGATCAAGTACAAATCCAGGACACCATATCAATTATGAGAGTTTACGAGATAATCAAGCCCAACAAGCAACTCAACCAATACAAGAAATAAACCCATTATAGGGTAGAAACAAAGAGAGAAATGAAAAGCCCTCTAAGGGAAGAACACTCATATGCATGTGGGATGACTCGAACTCTTGACCTCTTAGTGAGATGCAAGAGTCTTAGCCAACTGAGTTAACCCTAATTGGTTCATGAATTTTGATTAAACCAATAAGTCTGTTCACATAAATTTTTAGCACACAGATTGCACACAAATTCGTGTGTGGGGCCCATTTCGGGCAAATGATCTGAACCGTTTATTAAATGTAAAACTTTTCAAGGGTTCATGTAAAAAATCAGTTCAATCTAATACTTATAGATGCTCGTATCAATCGTCTAACTTTTCATTATCCTAAAATCAGAATGAAAAGTTAGATGATTAAATCGAGTACCTATAGATATCAAAATGAGCTGATTTTTTGCGAGAGCCATTGAAAAAATATTTTACATTTAATGAATGGTCCAGATTGTTTGTGTGAAATCCATAATGGACCCCACACAATAATCTATGCGCTATCTGTGTGGAATTCTCTATGTGGATAGCACGATTGTTAATTTCTTGCAATCTTTCGTAATGGGCCCACAAAATGGCTCTATAAAACTAGCCATTGTCTCTCTCATTAGACCAACACTCCAAAATAGCTTGCCAGAAAATTAGTTTGATAGGACCGGCAGGCTATACATTGGATTGGACCATCCCTTTTTCCACAATTTTGGCGAATCTACTTTAAGGTTGTGCGGATTTCTAAAACAGCCTTATTGACATTGAATTATGGTAATTTTTTTTAAAAATGACATAAAAAATATTTTAACAATATTTTACGATTTAAATTATTTTTGTGGAATCTGTAATAGCTTCACAAAAATAAAATAAAAATCGTAGTGTGGAAGGCCAACCAAACAAGAAATAGTGTGCATTTTAACTGGGATTTTTAACCAAAACGACAGCACTTTGATTGCTGCCACACGCTACATTCGTAACTTTCCCTCCAACAACACCCCCCACCGGCAACCCAACACCCCCCCCCCACCACACACACACAGTGGCCAACTCCTCCTCAAAGTTAGTTATGGAAAAGTTATTGCGATTTATTTTTCCAAACTTTAGAGTTATTCGTTCCCATTTTTCCTAATCCAAAATTTCAAAAATGATATTCTGAAATTCTTAGAGACCCTTTTGTTGTTATTTACGTTTTGTTTGAATAACTATACAAATATTTTTGTATCAAGAAACACAAAAAAAAGAGAAGAAAACCATATATTATGGAAATTTATAATGTCACTCCCAAAGGGGAGTGCACTTATCAATTTGGGGAGTGACATTATTAATCCATATATGTAATTGATTTTACCACTCCCCTGAGGAGTGCGGTTATCAATTTAGAGAGTGACATTATCAATCTCTATATGTAATTGATTTTAACACTCTCTTGAGAAGTGACATTATAAATTTGGAGAGTAACATTATCAATGTCCGACAATTATTTGCTTCTTCACTTATGATCTTCTTGTACTTTCTTTTACTTAGTCAGCATAAAGCCATAAACCATTCCACATATAACTCATTCAAATATAGAGCAATGATAAGATAATAACAAAACTCCGAGTACGATTCGAAGTTGTATAGTGATATTGGCGCACATGCATAGAATGACTATTTGTGTTTTTAAAGGAGGAGGTAAAAAAGAAGAAGGAATTGGATTCTAAGTCCTTCAATTTAAGATCTTCGGATTATTTCTGGGCCACATTGATAATTGAGAACATTTATTACTAGTTAAAAGTTGAGAAAATCAACTAACCTAAAAAATATATTTGATAATTGATATGACTTAAAAATGCATATCATATTAAAAACAAAAATGTTGCAACATTGGATGGAAACTAATTCACTTCATTAATTTAAAAAATGATGTGTTCCGCAATTATATGAAATAATGTCCAATCAACGTGATTTTTAACGTAATTAATGTTACCAACGAGATCTAAAAACTGAATAATCACAAATATCATGATGCCTTTGAAAAAGATCCGAAAACTGCATGAACTGAACCCTACTTGACGGATGGGAGAAAATCCAGTTCCAAAAGGAAAACAATGAAAACATTAAAATCAAACATTCGTCCTTAATTCCACTTGTAATTTCTAAAAATGAAATTTTCCCAAATGAGAAACAAAAAATGATTTTATTTCCCTAACTAAAAAACTTTCACATTTCCATTTCCCCCTTCCATATATAAGCTTTACTCAAACCCCATCCCATCCTCTTCCCTCTCTCTGCGGCGGGCACCCATTGCCGCTCATTGCTTAACCGGCCAAAGGTTCTCTCTCTCTCTCTCTCTCTCTCTCTCTCCATATCTCTCTATATAGCTACAAATATAACTCTGTTGTCCGATTAACGTGCTCTCTAGAGATTACTATTTCCCGTTTGCGCATAACATTTTTTGCTGGCACAATTCGCTATAGTTAGAAAATCCAACCCAAGCCCTAGATTTCTCTGACTCCATTGTCCTATTTGGTGAAATACCTAGCTGTACTTTTCTGGACTTGCCTTCACGTTTTGCGTTCACAATTCCTCCCTCGATAAACGGAGCCTTCACCTTGGTTGTCATCTGCTCATTTACCCATTATGAAATCCCTATTTATACCTTCCCCCTGTCCCTTTTTTCATCAGAATCCATTTGGTTGGAACGAAATTCTAAGGAATTGTTTACATTGTCGAATCCATACGTTGTTTTTATTTGGAAAATTTAGGTGTTCGGGCTAGCTTAGGCACACCTCAACTAATCCTAGGGACCAATCCCACCGCCCACTTGGCAAATCCATACATTGTTGCATTCGTATTATATATTCTCGGTGTGTTTCTTGGGAAAATTCTGAAAGCAATAGAGATATCTCGATTGTCTTCAAATTGAGGCTTTTGTGTTTCGGGTCGTGCTTGTGTAATTTGTTTCGGAATCTTGAAGCAAGTTTGTTGTTGATCAGAATTTTGGCCGGTTTGGCGGAATATCTGCTCTCTTCTGCAGAATTGGAAGTGGTTTGAAGATTGATTATTGTGATTTTTGGACCTCGATACACTTTTATGGCTTCTGGTCAGGATGCTATGGGCTCATTCTCTATTCCTGACTGGAAGGGACCGGTTGTTTGTCCAAGACCTCGGCGAGTTGGGATTTTGGTTAATGATATGATGAGACCTACGAGATGTCACACGGGGTGATTATTTGCTTAATCTTTTATCTAAGTTATGTCTATTGTATCATTGTATGTTTGCAAGACTTGATACCAGCTTTTTCTTCTTCAAATAACAGGCATCAATCTGAGGTGTTTGATTCAAAAGTCGGGGCAGAACTTCTTGACCTTATTCTCATGAAGGTATAGTTCTATGATTTCGCTATTGAACCTATATACAGAATTAGTTCTTGTGTGCACTCGCCCGTGTTCCTCACCGTATGTTCATGTATGCATAAAATGTTGGATATTACGTGATGTCAAAAGTGTGCATATTAAGTTTGCTGTTTAACATGTCTTATGTCATTGAATATGGGACAAAGGTACTTCATCGGAAGAGTTGGTTGATTAGTTTCTGAAACTACTTCCCCATGTTATTGTGATTGGTTTCTAAGCACATCTTTTGTAGTTGGGACTTGAGGTGTCTATGGAAACTAGATGATTTGTTCCTATTTCCTTGAAAGTAATTTCCTATGTGAATCACTTGATTGGATGGTAAATATATTATTGTCCAAAGATTGATGGACTCATTTTGTGCTAGATCGAGGAGAGCTAGGAGAGGTTCTTTTATACTATTGAAGTTGGTTTGGGTGCTAATATTATTCATTGATGCATCACTTTGTTATCAACTCATCGTTACAGTTTCTTGTTCCTCATCCTTGAGGTATCTTGTACATCTGTTAATGAATCTTAGGATTCTTAATCTTAGCTTTCCTTAATAATTACCTGTGGTTTTTCTTCCTCGAAACCATGCAACAGAAAAGATTTTTAGAACTAAACTTCTTCCTTAAGGCTGTGTTGGAATGATACATTTGTAGATGGATTTGCCAAGGGAAAGTAAAATGATAGAAATAAACCAATTTGGCTTACCTAGTCCTCCAACGAAACCATGATACAACCCAGTAAACACACAAACTAAATGTTGAGCAGACTAATGAAATGGCTAAATATACAGTCCCATAGGCAGATGTTGGGATCCATCTGAATCCAAGTACGAGTTTTGACGTGATTTTATTCTGTTGCTGCTTTTACAGGGGCAATCTACCACTCAGTTAGCATCATCGCCTCCATTTTTTTCTGGGTCTCCTCCTACCAGGACTGCGAACCCTTTAACTGAAGATTCCCGATTTGTGAGTGGAAAAATTACTCCTACTTCTCTGTCAGCATCGCCTGTTTCATCCTCTTCTGATTCTCCATCTTCAGCTCGTAAGGGAGGATGCGTTAGGTTGAAGTTTGGGCACAAACCGGCTGCAGTTAGAGTTGAAGGCTTCGACTGCGCTGCTGTGGCATATTAACTTCTTAACTAAGCCGTACATACAAAGGAGCTCAATGCCTATAGAATTCGACGAACAGAAAATTTTTCATGAAGAGAGTGTTTGTTATTTTTCTTCAAACGGGAAGCATAGGAGGAGAACTTCACTGAGTAACGTGGTTTGCCAATGATTTATTGCCTGATTTAGTCTTTGTATCTAGCTTGACAGAAAGTCAGAAGAAGTGCAGAGTTGGTTTTATTGCTTGATAATAGGGTTTTCTTTTTCTTTCATATCTTCACATAAAGTGGATCACTACCAAGAGGGTCTTTGGATCACTACCAAGATGGTCTTTAGGGTTCTTTTTGTAATCACCGGGAAAGAATTCTGTATAGAGGCTACATGTAAATACGCTGGTGATAATGAAGGACCGAGTTTGATATGTTTTTGTGTATTCTCAAAGTGTTTTTTTATTTTTAATTTTTTTTTATCTTGGCCTGTTCAGCTTCTGCTTTCTGGTCGAAATTCTGAACGTTTTTTTCCTGCTAAAGGTTGTTTAATCACTAATTCTAAACTAGTCAGATGAGTTTGCTGATTGCCTGCAGTTTTGTTTGAAGTCTTCTATGTACAATCTGCTGTTGTTCCTACTCCCTTGGATAGACTTGGTGTGTTAGAGCTTTTCCTTCCTGACCCATGTGTCCCGCCGTGTCGGGACACATAAAACGGGAGGCCCTGTAGGGCTGCGAGCCTCAAAACTTTTGAATGATCTCATTAGTGGAGGGAGATTGAAACACCTTTATATTACTTGCACCCAGTTTAGGGAATATAAAGAAACTGCTACTGCTCGGCCTTAGTATAGTCAAGGCCAATCCCTTGTCCCGATCCCCGAGTCCGTATCAGTACCGGACGGAAAGAGCCTGTTGTTGTGGACGATTAAGTGTGGTGGTTTAGTTCGGTCCGGAGAAATTTCCAAGTAACCGAGACCTAACCAAAAATTGATCGGTTCAGTCTGATCCAAACCGAAGCCAACCAAACCCCTTCTTACCTCGACCGAAAACCAAATCGATCTGTCGATTCCGATGCTGATTTAGTTTCTGTTGGCATATCGAGGAGGAGGCAGGGCCCCTTCCTTATCTTAGGTCGACAAGGGTTCCCCCATGGCGCCACCCCCACACAACCCCCCACCCCCCCCCCCCCCCCCCCCCCCCCCCCCCAGCTACAGAAAAATGTCAGACAAGTTTTTGCATGTTTATTTCAGAACATGAGAAAAGAAAAATACAGGGGGAAGTAGTATTGAGCAGACCTTTGGGGTGTCTAGCAAAGAAAAATTCTAAGTAGAAAGAAAACGTACCTCGAAAAGATAAATCAATAGTACAGATTCACTTTGAAGTGCTTCTGTACCGTTGATTTACCATTTTGGAATATTATTTCTTTGTACCTACTATTCCTCATCTAACAAATGATTTAAACATTTGTCGTGTTTACCATTTCGGGATATAATTTTTTGTACCTGCCACTCCTCGTCTAGCAAATGATTTAGACATTTGTAGTGTCAAGTAATAATAATGCAGGAAAATGATAGTATTTTGTTTTGTTTCTTGTTGGGAACATGCAGAACAAAGACATGATATTGAAGGGAGGGAGAAACTTATCTTTGGATCCAAAATATCTACTGGCTTCATAGCACAAAGGGAGGGAGAAACTTGTCTTTGGATCTAAAATATCTACGGGATTCATAGCACAACCACAAAGGTAGCTATCACTGAGCATGTGAGAGAAGTCCGCTTGACCTACCCGGGATGCTGCCGAGCAAGCGCAGATCGAGCGGCTGATCCGGTTGATTATCTCAGCACGGAGAGTTTGAATCGAATCTGAGCGCATACAAATCGCATACAAATTTGAACCGTTCATTACTCGATTAAAATTCGAACCGTCGATTATCGAGATGAGCGGCCAGATTGACTGCTTGGTGGCATTCCGCATTCTTCCTGCCTTAGACATGCCAAATTATGTTTTGCTTACTGTTTGATTACTTATTATTCACCTTAAAATGAGAAGAGTTTTTTTTTTTTTTTTGATAACGTCAATGTATTATAACCAAAATTAGGACAAGTCCTTAATCAAAATAGAATAAAGAGCAGGTAGAATACAACCCGAAAGCTGCGCATTGGATAGCCAATAGTTGTTTAGCTAGGAATAACGAGAAGAGGTTGAAACAAAGGTTTATCATGAAAAAAACCCCAGAGGGATTAGGACGATGATGAAGTCCTTAAGACTTAAATCACCTCAAGAATATCGTACGAGACCCCTTTTTAGTCCTTAGGTTCGAAATCACATCCATGCTATCAACTCAAGAATATCGTACGAGATTCCCTCTTAATTCTCAGGCTCGATATCACATCCGTGCTATCAAACCAAGAATATCGCATGATAATAAAAATATCAATCCAAATGGGAACCAATGTTGTGAAACAAACAAACAATCATTATCTGAGCTTAAAGGGGGGAAAAGAAAAAAAAAAACATTTTGCATTTTTATTATTAGAATCTCTTTTCCACCTCATTTGAAAAATCCGGAAAACGGAGCCGGAGAAATCAAAAGTGAAAACATCAAAGATGCAAAACAGGAGAAAAACTTTTACAAAAATTAAAAAAAAAAAACCCCAATTAAAAAGTTGTAGAAATTGGAAACAACAAATTCAGCTTGAGAAGTACATCGAAACAACATCATCTTCTTCAGCTCCCCCAGGGGGGCTTAGTTATTCACTTGAAACTAGGAGGCTTGAAGGCAATGAAACTGATGCACTGGACCTGGCGGACGTTGTCGAATCCGATGATGCGGACGTACGCGTTCGGGTACTCCTTGACGCACTCGTCGACCTCGTTCAACACCTGGGTAGAGTCGGTGCACCCGTACATGGGCAGCTTCCACATTGTCCAGTACCGGCCGTCGTAGTACCCCGGGGTCGACCCGTGTGTACGGTGCACAAATGGTTTCTGCACGTACGTACCCGAAAAAACATCCATGAGTACTTTTAACGATTCAAATTTATAAATTTACATTGAGGATAAAAGAGCGGTCCATGCAATTCTCGGCCATCCATAAATAAGTAGTTTTAATGATTCAAATTTCTTAAAGATGATAATCGTCTTTTAACAAACATGAAGTATTAATTGTCGAGATGGACAGGCCGATAATTGTCTTTAACAAATTAAGGAGGGAGGGGTTTGGGAAATAACCTCGAGCTCAAATTCCAAACAAGGAACCCAACCGTTCTTAATGAGGTAGTCAACTTCCTTCAAAAGCTGTTCCCTTGTGAGTGGGGGAAGATAAGAGAGTGTTTCGAACTTCACCAACCCCACTGGAGGCCACACCTGAGAAAATTCCAAATTCCAAGCATAAATTAATTTTGAATATTTAATCAGTACTGGGTATTTATTCTTTTCATGTTTAAATACTGCTAATTAAAAGGTTAATTAATTTTAAAACTGAAACGTAATTAAGCTAATAAACATCGAAATTAGAGCTACCATAGGAGTTTTAAACTGGTTTTGCCCGGGAGGAGGAGCTGCACCCAAAAGGAACACTAAAATTGAGTTAAATTATGCTAAAAAGTATTTAATTTAAAGTTAAAAACGTAAACGAAACATTTAAATGGAGCTACCATAGGATCAACGTTTTCCCAACTTTTTTAAACTTGTTTTGTTGCCCAGAACCACAAGCTGCACCAAAAAGGAACATTAAAATAGAGTTAATTATGCTAAAAAGTATAGGTGTGTTACACTAAAATAATTATGCTTATTTTTTAATTAAAGGTGATCAATTGTGAGAGAATGATTTATCTCGTAAAACAAGAAATATGTACTTAAATAATAAGAATCATAACGGAACGAGATCACCTTTAATTCAAAAAAATATGTATTTATTTGAAAAATAAGTACTTTTATTTTCCTTAGCGGAACGGGACAGTAAGAAACTTAAATGAGGGGTGTATTTATTTAATAATGCTGAAAACATAAAATTAATTCTGCTAAGACTACTTGAGGAGTGTACTAAATATTTATGTGTTTGAGTATGTGTAAGTGATCGTGTGAGTGAGCGTTTGCGTATTTAAACATAATTAAGCTAAAAACATAATTAAACATCAATCTAGAGTTACCATATGACGAACTACTTATTTAAATTTGTTTGTTTCGCAGAAGAAGCAGAAGCTGCACCAAACAAGCTGCTGAAGAATCAAACAAAACACGAAAAACACTAACAGCTAATGTGAGAATCCACAACAAATACTTCCAAAACGTTTGTCCGAAACTACATACTTTCATGCATTTGATTCTCCCTGCATGGCCAGACCGTTTGCTGACGCTGGCCTTCCCGGTCATGGGAAAAGAAGACATGGACTTCCCGGTGAACGACGTCATCAAGCCGCTGGCTTGGATCGGGGCGGCGGTGCGGGCGACGGTGGCCGAAGACATCATGGAGGCTGCCATTTTCTTATCCTCTTCTACTCTGTTTTTTTCTCTAGTAAGTTACCAGTAGGAGAACTGCCCCACAGTGCTCCATCCTATATATAAGGAAATCAACACATTAACTTGGATCCAAAGGCCGAGAATAAGTTCAAGTTGGGGTTGCGGGGTTTTGACCGTTGGATCATGTAGGTGAGGTTAATGACCACATAGAATTTTGATGCTACCCATATCATAAGGTTTCACTAAATGTGCGCCACGTGGCATAATCTTATCTGATCCTGAGAAAGGAACGGAAAGGAAATGGGTGGATGGTGGTTTGGCTTGTTTTTGGTCAGTCTTTTCTCATCTACGCTGGGCTGTGTTGTTAGCTAAGGACCACAACCACCATTCCTTTCCCCAGTCTTTTACAGGATGATATTTCTCTCTCTCTCTCATATGTATGTATGTATGTATGTATATATTCATTTGAAAGCAACAATAATATCTCCCTCTCATTTGTATGTATGTATATATTCATTTGAAAGCAACAATAATATCTCTTTCTGTCATTTGTATGCATGTATATATTCATTTGAAAGCAACAATAATATCTCTCTCTCTCTCAATTGTATGTATGTATATATTCATTTGAAAGCAACAATAATATCTTCCAATTACCATGCCATTCTACTGGGAGGAAGCTCCTGGCCCCGGCCCTGGCCCTGGAGATGCTGCCAAGCACTCCGGTGTCAAGAAAGTGCCCAGCGGCATTCAGCTGTTCATTTCAGCATGAACGAATTAGATTGAATCTGAGTTCACACAGATTTTGAATTGTCCATTGCTCGATCAAGATCCAAACAGTCGATTGTTGAGATGAACGACCGGCCGCTCGAGCACGGGGTGCTTGGTAGCATCTTCCAATCCCCCGGCCTCCAGTTCTCTTATTGTCCAGTCCCGTTGAGTTTGAGTTTCTTAGTGGGCCTATTCCGAGAATACAAAAGATGATCAAAGCTGTTTATCTCTTAAGAATCATTGGGAAGATTATTCATATACAAAATAAGCTTGATCAGACATCAGTAAATTTATATATGAATAATAAAATTAGATTTGTTGGCTCGGGCGAGGCAACTATAGTTTGAACAACAAATGTCTATTTTATGTTAAATAAATCTACTTTGTTCATGGAGTTGTTTATGCCCAATCATCTTGAATTATTATTTGAATGATCTTTTTGGCGAGTTTACTATATTATGAATTTAGGTTATTTTTGTAGACCCAGGGTAGGGCCTAAAAAATGCAGAATGAACTGGACTAGCTAACATCTAGAAATTCATTCAAATTCAAAACTATCATTACAAATTGTATGGCAATCACAACCGTGGAGAGAGAGAGAGAGAGAGAGAGAGAGAGAGAGAGAGAGAGAGAGTGTCATTGCAACACACGCAAATTTTGGCATTTTTCTTCATCTTGTTTTTCCACTTTTATTTAATTGTCCTGGCCATATGGAATGATGAGTTGAGTATAGTCTTTTTTAACTGTGCACTTAAAAGATTTATTATAAGATTTAAATTTATTCTATGTAACTTTTAACAGAGTTAAATAGTAAAAGCTGATACAATCTATTTAGATAGTTTCGAGAATATCTTATTATTAACTAGTATCTAGGCTGTCCTTAATAGTTTTGTAAAAGTCACCATTTAATTGAAGCTTAAAATAATAGATAGTTTCGAGAATATCTTATTATTAACTAGTATCTAGGCTGTCCTTAATAGTTTTGTAAAAGTCACCATTTAATTGAAGCTTAAAATAATTTTTTTGAGCAATATTAACCTCAATATGCTAAATAAATTATTGTTTATAATTACTAAATACTATTCTTATTTCTACGTTTATAAGCACAAACGGGGCTGATCCATCTCAATATTTTTGCTCATTAGAAGTGGCTCTAATTGAATCTTATTATAATATTATAATTATCATGTCGCTTGGCATTGTTACATGGTATCAATAATTTCTTGAAATTTAATTCTGTAATTTGTCAAAAAACTTTATGAAAATTAGAAGAGCCCATGTTACTTTTCAAATAGTGCTTTACCCGAGAGATTATTTTCTCATTGGCTCGTATAGTAGAAAATTAGAAATCATGACTCCGTCTCTGATTTAACTAGACTTGTTGAGTCTTGCCAAAGAAGAGAGACTATGACTTCGCCAACCAATTTCCCTTCGGGGTCCGATTTCCTTTATCTCCAAAATCCCTGTGCATCAGTGTCGAGTAGTTTTTACGGCCGTTGAATTGTGTGATTTTTTTTTAGTTTTAAATTCAACGACCGAAAAATTCTTTGGCAAAAAACACAGAAATTTTCGGCACGATAGGATCTTGCTTCTTTCCCTTGCCAACCGAGCGGCTAAGGCCCAATGTTGTAAGGCCAAAAATTTACGTCCAATCATTGTCGGAAAGGCCGCCAAGGAAGAAGTTTTCTTATCCCAAAGCCTATCAAACTTCAAACTGAAAGCGAAAAACTTGTTCCAAGTTTCTAATTTGTTGATGTGCCATAATAATAAAGAAGATTGAATACAACACATTCTAATGTTTAATGCAGTGAAAGCGATATCATAGGAAGATCCGTGATTTACGAAAATAGAATTTAAATGTAAATATTTTTGCGGTATACATACGATCTGATGATGATTTACTACTTATTGATGTGCGATCAAATTGATTATTCAACTGAATAATCTTCGTTTCCAATCCAAAAAAGATCGGAATTCAGCCTCAAATCCCAAAATAAATTAATCAAAAAATACAGGGCAATGTTTTTTTTCTACTCGACAAAAGTCTGTATTGTTAGTTATAGTTAGTGAGATTTAAATCCCTATCATTTGCATAGAAATATATGGTGCATGCCTACAGCTATCACTCCACTTGCAATTAATCTAGGACAATGTTTCCACTCACTTATGAATAAAAATCACTTGCAGTTTCATTCTCTCTCTCTCTCTCTCTCTCTCTCTCTCTCTCTCTCTCTCTCTCTCTCTCTCCCACCAAACAGATGGGAGGAAAATTTTCAAACAGAGCCTATTTGAGTTTTGCTGGGGGAGAGCATCCTATTTCGCAATTGCATTCACGTGGCCACAAGAAAATGAGATAGAATCATTAGCCGCCAATAGATTGAAAAATTACTTACTTGTTTCTTGGGGTAAGTCGTTTTACGGCCGAAGGCATAAAAGATTTTTCAAAAAAATTATTTTCTGAAATTTTGAACAACCACACCCTGAAAATTATGTAAAATATTTTTGACAAAAATGTTTTACGACCAAACACACAAAGGCTAAATAAATGTTGACCATTTCCCTTTTAAATATAGATAGCTTGATTAACAACTTCAGAATTAGTCAATACTTGCAAAATAATAAGTCCTGGAATTTTGAACAATTTTCGCACATCACCAATGGCTTGGAATAATTATAGGGAGCCTAGACAGGAAAAAAAAAGTTACAGCCACGAGAAGAGTACACCTATTTAACATGAGGAAACATATTTACAAAATCTCAATTACAGAAGTTAATCTGCATAAGGGGATTTCAGATTCAAATAAATAATATAATTTACACGAGCTCCATAGCAATGCAGGCGCTATCTAAGTCGGTGAACAATGTCCCTGAAATTAGTCACTTGAGACTCATCACTAATCCAAAATCAAAGCTCTTTAAATCCGCTTGGGTTCGATGACATCGAGGATCGTAGAAAAGAAATTATTGAATCTGCGCAATTCCAAGAAACTCAACGAAAGCGGAACCTGAGCACTCACATTTGTATCATGTTTGAAGTGTTCGTTCTCGTCTTTGTTGTCATTTCTATTATAGCAACGTCATCTCTTAAAGAATTACAAGAAGTGCAATTTGTGAGCCCGAGGTCATCCAACTGGACGGCGTCTGGCATTATAACAGTCACAACTCGTTTGTTCTCGTACGTAATAATGATTATCATCGTCATGATAACTAGGAAATTAAGGGGCACATGAGGACCCTATTTCTTGTACGCCGTAGAAAACACAATAACGTGCATTCTATGATCCAACATAATGTTAATAGCATGGACGTTTGTGCTTGATTCCGATGAAAAAAAGTCAGAGAACAAGCAAGAGATCAATCTTTGCTTATCCGCGAATGGTGATTTCGTGTATGGTTGTTGCGACGACATTGTGGTTGTTAAAGATAATCGGGATGAAGATAATGGCGATCTCCTATGGGATTAAATATAGGTGGCAATCTCAATTCATATTTTTTTAACCCGTTCAATTCGCCCATTTATAACACAATCCAACCCGCCCATATTATATAATGGGTTGAATCCATATAAATCCATATATTAATGGGTTTAGATGGATTAAAAATGGGTTGATACTAAAAGACCTAAATAAAGTCTAAAATTTTCGAATGTCTGCATTTCACGTACTGGTATTTATTCCCGGATGTCGACTTTTCTATACCTCTCGGCTCTCCTTCTTTTACTCCCAGGAAAGAATTTTCCAAATTTTTTTTTAAAAAAAAAATGGGGTCCACATGGATCCCATTTACCAGCCAAATTTTTTTTTTTTTTCAAACGGAATGGCACCAACCAAACCTTTACAAACCACACAGGCACACACTGATTCAATTATACTCTTCGCATTCCCCAATGAAAGACAATAAAAATTTTACATTTTGTAAATTTTGCGTCAAATGTTTGTGATTTTGGCTCCGTTTGTTTCGATGTAAAATGTTTTACAATGTAAAATATTTTCCATGCAAAATATTTTTTCACAAAATCAACTTTAAACTTTTATTTTCCGGTGTTTGGTTGGCACTTGAAAATATTTTCAGAAATCAACAAAATAGTGTAGAGAGAGAAATGGAGAGCTTAAACGGTGGAGAGATATGAGATTATTGGAATTGAACATGAGTCAGGATTCACGATCGAGAAAATTGAGCAGTGAAAATTGCAGTGGAAGGGTATGGGTTCATTTCGGAAAATAACTTACGGAAGATTTAAGGGTAAGTCATTTTCATCCCATTGATGGAAAATGTTTTACATGTAAAATATTTTCCTCATTTTTTATCCAACCAAACACCTGAAAATATGTAAAACATTTTACTGGAAAATATTTTACATCCAAACAAACGGAGCCTTTTTGATTCATCTCGTTGAAAGGAAACGAAAAATAAAAAGTTATGATCAAAATTTAGAACCAAAAAAGTAAAAAAAAGTTTGATAGAAACTCATAATTTTTTTAAAAAAAGACAAAATAAGTAAAAAATGTCTCTTTCAAAGAAATTAAGGGTTCCGATAAAAAATTTATACTTTTTGGTTCCTTTCGTTGAAATGAACCAATAAGTCATAAAAGTTTGACTCAAAATTAACAAATGCAAAAACAATTTGAATAAAGACCCAAAAAAAAAGTCACTCCCTATTTTTCAATCAAAACTCACCTGTATAATACTATAATTACAGCTAAGTAAAGTAGACTCAATATTTTATTATTGCAAATCATGAAAGAAAATTGGGCAAAACGTATAAAAAGCTCCTGGGATGGGTTTGGGGCTAGGAACTTGAACATGTATGATGAGGAGGAAAAAAAAAAAGAAAAAGAGGGGGTCGGGTCGGGTCGAGTGGGTTTGGGTTTGACTTGACCCATATTTGACCCAATCCATTTTAACCCGTTTACTATTTGACCCGTATTCAACCCGTTCATATTTGATTCACAACCCGTTTCAACCTGTCCAAACCCACCCAAATCCACCAATTTGTCACCTCTAGGATTAAATGTCATTTGAGGAGTGGAGAAAACTGTCTTGTTTGCTTAATTTGTTTGCTTAATGTGTAACATGCAAAATTATTACACATTGGGCAGACAAGGCAATTTTTATATCGTCGTGTCTGTCCGTTGTGAAACAAATCACTATTGTCTTCATCCCTATTATCTTTAATAACCACAATGTTGTCGCAAGAATCAGACACAAAATCACCTTTTGTAGATTAGTAAAGATCTCTTGCTTGTTCTCTGAATTTTGTTCATCCGAATCAAGCATGAACATCCATGCTGCTAACATTATGCTGAATCATAAAATGCACGTTATTGTGTTTTTTGTGGCGTACAAGAAATAGGGTCGTCGTGTGCCCCTTAATTTTCTAGTTATCATGATGATGATAATCATTACCGCATATAAGAACAAATGAGCTATGACTGTTATAATGCCAAACGTTGTCCAGTCGGATGACCTCAAGCTCACAAATTGCACTTCTTGCAATTCTTTAAGAGATGACATTGCTATAATAGAAACGATCTCAAAGACAAGAACGAACACTTCAAACATGATACGAATGCAAGTGCCCAGGTACCACTTTTGTTGAGTTTCTTGGAATTGCACAGCTTCAATGATTTCTTTTCTATGATCCTCGATGTTACTAAACCCAGGCAGATTAAAGAGCTTCAATTTTGAATTGGTGATGAGGCTCAAGAGACTAATTTCAGGGGCATTGTTCGCCGACCTAGATGGCGCTTGCATGGCTATGGAGCTCGTGTAAATTATGTCATTTATTTGAATATGAAATCCCCTTATGCAGATTAACTTCAGTAATTAAGATTTTGTAAATATGTTGCCTCATGTTAAATAGGTGTACTCTTCACATGGCTGTAATTTTTTTCCCCCCGGTCTAGGCTTCCTATAATTACTCCAAGCCATTGGTGATGTGCGAAAATCGTTAAAAATTCCAGGACTTATTATCTTCTAAGTATTGATTAATTCTGAAGCCTTTAATCAAGCTATCTATATTTAGAAGGGAAATGGTTAAGAATTATTTAGGCTCCATTTGTTTGGACGTTAAATATTTTTGTCGAAAACATTTTACATAATTTTCAATGTTTGGTTGTCATTTTTTTTTCAATCTCGCGTATTTTAAAAGTGTTTTGGATGGTTCGGATTAAAAACAAACTATTACTGGTAAAAAATATTTATTACCAGTAAGAGTTTAAAAACGTATCTCAACCATCGATTGTCGAGACGGACGACTGAGATTGCGCAAGGCTCCGCCGTGAATAAGTATCTCTCAAACAAGAAAATAGATCTGTGGCCCACCTAAGACACGAAAAGGCCAGTTCCAAGAAAGGTAAAAACGAGCCCATTGCGAACAACGATACGGGCCCAAAAGACGCCCCGGCCCAATTACGGCCTCTTCCGCTCTTCTTCGAACACGAAAGAGCTCCAAGAAGGCAAGAATCAACTAACAGTGACCTCTCTCTCTCTCTCTCTCTCTCTCTCTACTCGACAGATGTTCCTTCGAATCAGTCAGTGGTATGTGGATTTTCTCCCTCATTATTACTTTGCTCTGAATTTTCCCTTAGAACGTTTCCAGAAAAATTTCCTTGGACTTTTTGTGTGGAAGAGAATTCATTTTGCGTAGAAGTACCAATAATTGGACTTTTTGTCTAGGACAATTTTTTTGTAGAGTCGTAAACCTGCTTCATTTTTCTCTTTTTGTGAATAAGAGAATTTAATTGCTTGTAAGTTTTAAATTGGGACTCCCCGGGCAGTGGGATTGAGTCCCAGGATTAGTCGAGGTGTGAGTTGCTTGGAAAATACATGCGACAGGAAATTCTGAGAGAATAATAATTCTAAATAATATTCATCGATCAAATTGACAAAATCAAAATTTATAGAAAAAGGAATAGAATAGCCTGTGGGGTGGTGAGGCACGTGATATCCAGCCCTGGATTGAATGGTACTCCGTCCTCAAGATACATCAACTTCCAAGTTCTCTTCTGTGCAATGAATTGAACTCGCGGAACATGCAATAATTTCCCTACACTCGAAATAATCAATGAGCAACCAATAGAGTTCAAGAAATAGCAAAAGCTTTTATTTTCCGAATAGTGCTTGGAAGAAGAGAAGATAAAAAGATTTTTCCTGTATGTGTAAAACCAAGAGCGAGGAGGAAAGTAAGTAGTATTCTGGTGTATTAGTAGAGTATATCTTAAGCTACATAGGCATGCGACTATATATAGAAAATATGCGCTAAAACATTAGCTAGTTTGTTAGGGTTGGGAGAATATTCCTCTAATTCTTAGGAGAGTTATAAGGAGATGAGAAGACCAAATCTAAGTGGGTATACAACAAATCCCACGTTAACAGATTTTACTAGGGTATTAGTCCCTTTAGAAGCCCGCTTAAAATCACAAGTAGGTAATAAAACTCATCTCAAAGACCAATCAAATAAAATTAGTAACAACATAAGCTGGTCCGAACACCTGAGTTATTATAAAAAAAGTTGTACATGTGCAAATCGGATTGTGCGAAAGATGGAAAGAGTAAAATCTGGAATTGAGATTAACCTATAATGGAAAATCTGGGATGTGAAAGTTGAAAAAGAGACCAGGCTTTGGTTTCCCTTGTGGTGTTATATCCCACTTTTGGGGTTCGAGCCTTGGTATATCCACTCTCCATCTCTCTCAAAACAAGTAGAAAATACAGGAGAAGAAATTGTGGCAGTTTCTGTAGGTAGTTAGGGGGGTAGTTTGGGAAACAAAAGTGTGAGCCAGTCTTAAACTCAAGTTCACACAAAAAAGGTGTTCACTTTAAAACAGTGGTAGACGATACATAGCCAACTGCACTGCTCCTAACTTCACTTCACATAGAAGGTCATAAAATGTTGCTATGTGAATAATGTGATGACATGGGTGAAGATGAATATGTATTATTTCATGTGTAGAGAGGAAGATAACTAACTGGTATTTTTATGATAATTGCACAGATTTCTATTTTCCGTACGTGTTGATTTCGTAGTAGCTAACTTTTTTAGTTCTCACGTTTCAACTTTGCTCTAATTGTTTTTGCTTTTATTCTTTTTCCAGCGTAAAAATGCCAGAGAAATACCTTTTACATAGTGCACGTACAACAATTTCAAGTGAAGCAAATCAGACATAGCAGCATTGCAAGACAGAACAAACATCTAACTTTACGTGTATTTGGTATTCTCTCCACCAAATGAACTGTTCGGTTGATATGATTTATCAAAATGGTTACAACAAACATGCTAGTGAGCTTGGATTTCTGCCACAGTGCTGCATTTCTGATGCTTTCCTTCGGTTTCAAAAGCCGAAAAGAATCATGGGAATGAGATGTAGACAACAACAACAAAACTATTGTTTGGTCATCTTGTTTTCAGAGTTGTGTTCATATCGAGTAGAGCTCAGTATGAAGGAGCTCAGAGTTTGGCAGATTAAGTGTACATAGTTTGTCCAAACATATAGAAACAGCAAAAATAAAAAGGAAATGATAATGCCAAAACTGTTTTTGTTTGTGCCAAAACTCTACTGCATAAAAGTCTTGTACATTGCACATGGTACAAAAGTTTTAAGCACCACAATTTTGGCACAAACAAAAACAGTGTTGGCATTAGCAGTACCCAAAACAAAAACCAAAAGAAAGGGAATGCATTTGCGTCGTTCTCTTGCCTTGTCATCCCAATCAAAGTTCTTTAATATTGCTATGCATTCTACACTATCAGGACAGCCAACTGTTGTGAAGTGGGCTCCTTCAACCTGCTGCATTAGATTCCAAGGATGGACTAACCTCCTTTAAACTTCCCCCAGTGTCGAGGCATTGCTCTTGGGCTCTATCTTTATTCTTTTGGCGTTGATCTCGTCTCTCTAATCTTTTGGGTGGATCGATTTCCAGACGTAGGCCGATATCGACGATTAGTTGGTAAATTTGTTGTCTCCTTATTACTTGTCTAGACATGACTTTTGCTTCTATTGTGGTTAGTTTATACATGCTCCTCACCAACCTCACTTGAGCATTTCTCTTTCTTTACATAGAGGTGATTCTTCCTTAATGCCTTAAAAAAGGTCCGGAGGTGGCTAACATGGTCGTTTAACGAATGGCTATAGCCCACGATCAAAGTATACAACGTTGCCTGTCGACTCTGTCCTATCTTGCTTTATGTGATATCGCTAGTAACCTAGGCCTGCTAGTCACAGACCTTCCTTGACTTTGACCAGGTTTAGTGATGCATATTGGGCTTGTAGTCTCACAGTTTTTGTTGGCAATAATTGCAACTATTTTGTTACTTTGTGTAGTAAGATGCAAAATGTTGTTACTTGATCTAGTACTAGAGTAGCATATTTATTGCACTATTGCTCTAGAATTTTTATGAGTTCAGTCTTTACTTCAAGATTCCAATATTGCTGTTTCTACTCTTTAAGTATTTTGGCAATCATGCCATGATCTTTATTGCTAATAATCTTGTTTTCCACGAGCAAACTAAACTCATCGAGGTGGATTGCAAGTTTGCTACATTTTGGGTGATTTATTGATGAGGAAACAGCATAGTTACTCTTGGAAAGTGTTTGGCAAAGCCGTTACCTTGTCCTTCCTTCAATAGTTGTTTTATGGTTTTATAAAGGGTAGCGGAAGCATGTGGGCAAGTGGGCTGGCAAGTATTAAGCCATGAAAACAGCTATTGACGACTAAGAATATTTTGTCAAGTTAGTAACACAATCTTATTTATTGCTTCAGAAGTATCATTCATAGATGATAAGTTATTCATGACATATACCTAATTTATTTTCTGAAACCGAGTTTTAGCATCAAACGAGAGAAGCCACCAGGTTGGTTTTCATTGCTGTCATTTTGGTGCCAAATTGGATAATGTATTACAATTTACAAATCCGTTGCAAGGGGTGGTCTTACTCTTTCTAAGGATATTTATTGTGGGAGTTTCTACTTGTCATAATTCAACTGAATATTTCTCCTACTTTTTTTTTTTTATGAAAGATAAATTTACCTACTTAATGTGTAGCAAATATTGGAACCTTTTGTTGGTGTCATAATTAAGCTGGATAGTTCACCTATGCAATGGCTTTAAAAAAAGAAAAAGAAAATCCTACTCGTTCTTTACATACATCTTTCGATTGTGGGAGGATTTGTAAGTCCGTTTCTTTAAATATCCAGATTTTGAAATGAGGTTGTAGCTCCCAGATCATCACTTTGGTCTCGTGGTTCTGAAAGCGTTGCTAAGATTCGCGGGGTCTTCCGAGCATTTGAATGCTGCCCAGGCTATCTACCATTTTGTTCATTTCTC
Source organism: Rhododendron mucronatum var. ripense (assembly GCA_019656295.1). Taxonomy (NCBI): domain Eukaryota; kingdom Viridiplantae; phylum Streptophyta; class Magnoliopsida; order Ericales; family Ericaceae; genus Rhododendron; species Rhododendron mucronatum. Next base: position 186,378 of record BPLT01000239.1, read on the forward strand.
CTGCTGGATAATACACCAATACCTCTTAAGTTTCCCATCATAATGTGCAACAAAGCACCTACCCAAACATCAACAAATCCGCGAAACCCATACCAGAAAATTAATTTCCTTCAAGTCCCTACCACCACAGGAATACTCAGCAAGCTCCATACCGAAACATCACCGCCCAGCAAGCTGCCTATCAGATTGTCCAGGGACAAGGTTTGTAACATACTAACACTTAAACTGACCAATTTTTTAGTGTACCATAATTTTTTATTGGTTTGAATAATGTGGTAATTGTCGCTTGATTGTAAGCTCTTTGACTGGATACTTCCAGGTAATTTGAAGTCTTTTTCATAACTTTGAGCTGTTCTTGTCATATTTTAAAGGTAGCATTTTTTCCTCATCACCTCCTCATCCATATCTATTGATGTATAGAAAAAAACATGTTTTCTTGAATGAGGAACCTTATAGAATGAGGAATGAAGAAGTTGTAACCATGTGTCTTAGATTGTAGTACGATAGAGATAAGTCTCTATAGTTAACATAATTAGAATGTAATCTTTCTAGCTAGCTAACAACCAATGAAAGTAAATATGATATCTCTCTTTATCTATGCGAGACAACTAAGGACCAATATTTTAAAGTTTTCTCCTTCCAAAGCTCCAATTGCTATAGTTTTCTAGTTTCTTACTTTTGATTCTTTGGACAGCGAAATTCCCCACTTTCGCACGAAGTTGTGTCCTGTTTGGCCCGTAGGTATGATCCAAATCTAGTACACTTATTCCATTTAGATAATTCCTTTATGCTTTGCGAAAGCTTGTTAATGGAACACCACACCAGGAAAATACAAAATTCTTTAGTACTCTTGATCCACGTACCCTATCTAAATCCGAAACATATTGGGCACACAATACAATTATTATATCGTCGTAGTATCTGTCCGTTGTGAAAGAAATCGCTATTGTCTTCATCCCTATTATCTTTAACAACCACAATGTCGTCGCAAGAACCAGACACAAAATCACCTTTTGTAGATTAGTAAAGATCTCTTGCTTGTTCTCTGAATTTTGTTCATCGGAGTTGAGCATGAACATCCATGCATGCTACTAACATTATGCTGAACCATAGAATGCACATTATTGTATTTTCTGTGGGGTACAAGAAATAGGGTCTTCGTGTGCCCCTTAATTTTCTAGTTATCGTGATGATGATAATCATTACCGCATATAAGAACAAATGAGCTATGACTGTTATAATGCCAAACGTCGTCCAGTTGGACTCAAACTCCTGACCTCCTAGTGAGATGCAAGAGTCCTGGCCAACTGAGCTAGTCCCAGTTGGTTGAGTATGGGGTTGATTCATATTTCTTTCCAAACCTACTACTTTCATCGTTGTCTTTTATATATGGTGATGTGGAATATTTTGGTATATTCTTGCTATTGGCTTTTCACAGACTCATCTTTGCTAGAAGCTCTAGAGCGTTGCGATCATTCCCAGGATAATTCTTCGCTTTGGTTATAGATTTGTTGTGCTATCTAGTGAACAAAGTTGCTTGTTCCTTATCCTCTTGGTTTTCATGTACTCATAGAAATGCAATCATAGAGGATGGTGGACATCAATTTGAACCTAGGGCACTGGATAAGCACTTCTTTTTTTTGATCCGCCACTGGATAAGCACTTGATAGACGGATTTGAACTATTATTGATTGAATGATTGGAATTAAGGAAAAGTGGTAAACCAATTTATAGGTGCTTTTAAGTCTATTGGCACGAGTTACCGCCTTAAGATATCACCGGATGTGTTGGTTGATGCCTTGATGGTTTTTCAGGTTGGTTTTTTTACTGCTGTCGTTTTGGTGCCCAATTGGATAATGTATCACAATATACAAATCCGTTACCCAGTCTTACTCTTTCTAAGGATATTTATTGTGGGAGTTTCTACTTGTCATAATTCAGCTGAATATTTCACCTACCTTTTTTTTTTGATGAAAGATAAATTTACCTACTTAATGTGTAGCAAATATAGGAACCTTTTGCTGGTGTCATAATTAAGCTGGATAGTTCACCTACGTAACGTTAAAAAAAAATAATAAAAAATCTTCTCATTCTTTACATACATCTTTCGGTTGTGGGAGGATTTGTAAGTCCGTTTCTTTAAAATCCAGATTTTGGAATGAGGTTGCAGCTCCCAGATCATCACTCTGGTCTGGTAGTTCTGAAAGCGTTGCTAAGATTCATGGGTTTTCTGAGCATTTGAATGCTTCCCAGGCTATCTTCCATTTCTTCATTTCTTCTGCTGGATAATACATCAATACCTCTTAAGCTTCCCATCAAGATCATAATGTGCAACAAAGCACCTACCCAAACATCAACAATCCGCGAAATCCGTACCAGAAAATTAATTTCCTACAAGTACCTACCACCACAGGAATACTCAGCAAGCTCCATCACGAAACATCACCGCCCAGCAAGCTGCCTATCAGATTGTCCGGGGACAAGGTTTATACCATACTCACACTTAAATTGACCAATTTTTTTAGTGTACCATGATTTGCTTTCGGTTTGCATAATGTGGTAATTGTCGGTTGATTATAAGCTCTTTGACTGGATACTTCCAGGTAATTTAAGTCTTTTCATAACTTTGAGCTTTTCTTGTCATATTTTAAAGGTAGCATTTTTTCCTTATCACCTCCTCATCCATATCTATTAATGTATAGAAAAAAAAAGCACGTTTTCTTGAATGAGGATCCTTCTAGAATGAGGAATGAAAAAGTTGTAACCATGTGTCCTAGATTGTGGTACGATAGAGATAAGCCTCTATAGTTAACATAATTAGAATGTAATCTTTCTAGCTAACAACCAATGAAAATAAATATGATATCTCACTTTATCCATGTGCTAGTCTGTCGGGTCCAATAGTGGCTCGGCTGCAGGGTTGTTTCTCGGTTACCAAAAAAAAAGTAAATATGATATCTCACTTTATCCATGTGAAACAACTATGACCAATATTTTAATGTTTTCTCCTTCCAAAGCTCCAATTGCTATAGTTTTCTAGTTTCTTACTTTTGATTCTTTGTATAGCGAAATTCCCCACTTTCGCACGAAGATGTGCCTGTTTGGCCCATAGGTATGATCCAAATCTAGTACACTTATTCCATTTAGATAATTCCTTTATACTTTGCAAAAGCTTGTTAATGGTACACCACACCACGAAAATACAAAATTCTTTAGTACTCTTGATCCACGCACCCTATCTAAATCCGAAACATGTTGACTGTAGAAGTGCATGCCAAAATTGTAGGATTTCATCGACCAATCACAGCTGCTCTTCATGCACCTTTTTACAACCATGCTAGTGCTGGAGGAGCCACTCACCCATCTATTGGTGTGATCTTTTATGGGTTAAATTGTACAAATAGTAGTACATTTGCTTTACATTACCAGGGTTATATGCTTCAGAGGCCCCATGCATAATGAGAGGATAAGACGAAGACTAGCTAGCAACAGAGGTTTCCCGTGGGGGGATAGTCACTTCTCATGCTCAATGGTTAGTGGTGCTCCTCCCACTCTACCACTTGGAGATGCAACTTGTGGCAAACTCCCGTCTAGAATTCCAGGCAATGTTTGATATATATGTTTCCCAATATGAAAAATCCTTCATATTCCCACGAAAGAAGTCTCTGCTATCTCCAAATTATTGGTGCAGCAATGTAATGGATCATGACATAATAAAATTAGGACAAAACTCTTCCATAATGTGCAATGTATGTCAACGATGAAACCAAAGCGTATCAGAGCAGAAGTGGCTGACATTTTGACTTTGTACCACTGTCCATATATGTCCATTAGGAAAGTGACACCGAATCATTCGATGGGAACGTGCCCACAACATACACGATGATTTTCCTTTATATACCGATTAGCTATCATGAATGGGTTTTAAAGTCAATTTCCACATCTGTTTTACCCTTATATCACTCTAGTCAGAACCCAAAGTCGCCAAAGGGATATGATGGAGAGCAAGACAAAGTTCTTACAATTTGAATCGTCGTGTAATTTAAGAGGATCTTTTGTGTATTGTATCTATAGCTGTATAGTAGATTAGTGAAGTTGATCCCTGACTAGTTATTCCATTCATTAAGGGAAATGATTTTGCCACTCCCTTTTTTGTTAACGCCACTCCCGTATTTTTGCACCAAAAATACACTTGTAGGGGAGTGACATTAACAAAAAAGGGAGTGGCAAAATCAGCAGCCTTCATTAATAGTTAAGTGTGACACAGTAGTTAGAAATCTGAATACTACTAGTACAATTAGTGTAAGTTCTATTAATATTTTACCAAAAAAAAAAAAGTTCTATCAATATTGATGTATTTATGTATAGAAAAAATGTGTGGTTTCTGGAAATGGTACTCATCATATGCAGAGGCTGAAATGGACGGTTTGAAGAGCTTAATGTTGCAAAATTATTAGAACAAAAATTTTCAAGTGGGAACTATACCAGATGCTCTAAGATGTCACCATTCAAAGATACGTATACCATTCTCCTTGTTGTGTACGGAAAAGGAACCTCTTTGGGAAATTTTCGGATTTGGGGGTCGCTAAAGGGACCCAACTTCACTACTAATCCCTCTTCACTATCAATTCCCAATTTTAATCTTCTCCCGCTAATAATTTCCTCCAACACATAAAACATGTCAAATAAGGCCATGTAAGTATGAAAGGATGTACAACAAGGTCTACTTGCAAGGTTTTTAGGGTATGCTATGAATAGTGCGATTTTTTTATGAGGTTTTCTGGTATTGTTATTTTGATGGTTTCTGGTGTTATTTATGAACAATTGTGGTGTAGTTAAGACGTTGCCTACAAATATATCCTTTCTAGGGGTGTGTATAGTAGCCAATCCCATGAGTCTACATCTCACGCTTATGAATTCACTTTTTTTTATTTTATTAAAGAGCTAGTCTTAATCCAAAATAGTCAATTACCACCTTTTCACCCCAAAATTTTAGCAAATTAATCAATTGAAGCATCTAGTTTAGCTAAAGATCCTAGATTAAATTACCAAAAGAGTGGGTCAAATAATGTTGACCGTCATATTATTCTTTATGCACTTGTTATAATTAAGTAGGGTCTTAGGTTTAAAAATAATTTGATACTCAATGAGGGATTATGCTACTTTGCATAGTCATTAAGATTCTCATTAAATGTAGTGGGGTGGTTTTGATGTTACACCACTGTACTACTTTTTAATTAAATACTAATGATGATGATGATTCTTGTGAGGAAAATTGTGTGGAAAAAAAAAGTGCAGATCTCATTTAGAATGATGTGGTCGTGGTATTTTTGCAAAATTTGATCTATAACATAAGTGTTTTTGTTTGAATTGATGGGTCAGAGAATGATCGCCGGTTCACCTAAATGAAAATTACGCATAAAAATACTCTATTAGTAGCTGGAATTGACATTGAGCTTTGTTACCCATGCCTTGGATCGTGCTTTAGTAGCTTCAAAATGCAGAAAATAAAATGAAAAAAAAATAGCACGATCACATAAGGATATTATATTTACGCGGTTCATAAAAAACACATTGAAGGTTTCTTAATTACTGCAATATATAGCTAGAGTTTAATTAGAATTGAGGGACTAATAGACTCTCCACTCCATAAGAAGCAAAAGAGATTGTTTAAAATACTAGACTGGATGTGTTTGCTTTTATACTAGAATTTATTTCTCCATTAACAACCATAAATAAATATAGCAAAAAAATGGGTTTTCTGAATCTACTTTTTGAGGTTTAATTCACCAAGTGGTGTAACGAATTTGAAAAATATTGACCCCTTGTTTATTTAATATAATGGCTGCTGGGGGCTATCATCACTTAGAAGTATCCAGAAATGATTAGCACTTGACAATATGGACAGAGATAATATTAAAAATTAATCACTACTTTAGTAGAAAAATAAAATAAAATTTGTCTTTAGGCAGCTTGTAAGGAAGGGGTTGATCTGAACTAAATATGACTTTGTTTCTGTACACCTTTTATTATTAGTTTTGGGTAGGAGTTGAGGTGGTGGAGCATAGTTTGATTCGTACCGTGCAATTTTTGTAGCTTTATTTTACCATGAAAATGATTGCTCAAGGTCCATAGGAAAAAAGTTTTACTCTCTCTCTCTCTCTCTCTCTCTCTCTCTCTCTGTGTGTGTGTGTGTCTGTCTTTGAGAGAGATTTGTGTTACCTTAGTACATAAAATGTATTGCCAGACAAAAATGGTGGAGGGTGACTGGCATAGCTACTTGAGTGTGATCGAGCTACTTTCTTCCTTCGGTTTCCTCATGTTGGCTCTGAAACTATGATAGAAAATAGAAAAATAAGGACCTGTAAAGAATACTGTTTTGAAGGACCTGTAAAGAATACTGTTTTGAAGAGGCAAACTCCAATGAACCACTTTTCGTATTTTGGCACGACTGTCTTCCTCCTTGTCCGTGTCTTTGACACCCCATTGGTATTTCAGACCAATGGCGGGTCCAGGAAAGGATCAATTCTAATTTGCGTCTACGTTCGGCCCTTCCCATCAAAGTGCAATTAGCACAAAGTCTGTCTAAAACGACATCTGGTTAATAAGACTATTACTGAAAGCGAATTTGATCAGGTAATTGCAGGTGGACACTTAAAATACTACTTTGCCAACTCTTCCACCACCAAGATGTATTTTTCTGTTCCTGGAGATCAGTATGGCTTTTTGGCCACCAAATCAGCTGGTGCAAGTTGGAAGAAAAGTAATAGAAAAGGTTGACATCTAATCATTACTATAGGATAAATAATCATGCTTGATTAATTAAAGGGTTTCCACTATCAAAGTCTTGACTTAATCTTGTATTGTTTTCTTAATCGTCTATTTTGTTGTGGTTACTCTTAATTGTCCGATATCTGCCAAAACCCAGCTGCTTTTTGCCAACTATGTGCTTTGGTGCCTTGGTCATAGCCTTCAGAGTTCTGGTTGTAGTTGTGGCCTCTTATTTTAGGATTGTTTGGCTGGAGACTTAAACCAGAGACTTAAACCAGACTCCTCTTTTCTTGTTATTCTTGGAAAGTTTTCCTTCTGATAATTTTGTGAACTTGTAAATCAATTCCATTCTTTGCTGCTATAAAGGCCTATCTTACATGCACAATGGTACTGTCGCATACATCTTTATGGCTGTTTTTTTTAATACCGTACTCCAAATAGGCAGGAAGACTGGGGGACTTTGCGCTGACAAAGTTTTGATGCAGAACTCTTTACCGGAGATAGTCATATCTCGGCTCTCTTTCTATCGAATCTCAAAGGTTCCACGCAATGACATTCAGCTGGCCTAGTTGCTTTTGTTTCGTTTGCTAAATTGCTTAGTTACAGGAGCCTGGCACTTTCTGTATGAAACGGGCAGGACGGATATGTAGTCACGACACCTATGCATCGCCTAACTCCTACCCATCTAGTCTCAGTTTTGTGTTATGTAGTTTTGTGCACTGGTATACTGTTGTTATCTCTTTTATTAGAAATCCTTTCCATATGAAATAGAAAACAGAAAACATGAATCATGGATGCAGCCTTCTTTTTGTTATGTCCATGAAAAACACATTTGTGTGGCTTCCTCTGTGGTTAGTCCTTTTTTGACAAACCATTAACCTTGTCAAGCTGTAAAGTTCTTCCTTTCATACCTAAGACTACAATTTGTCATATGTATCACGTTACCCCTTTTGGGGTTTTGGATTTTGGCACCGGCCAGGAAAGCTTTTTTCTACTCCCTTCGTCCCTTTTTGAGTGTCCTACTTTGTAATTTCAACTTATTAAAAAGACATCATCATTATGCCTTTCACATCAATTTTTTCTTCCACTTTCCTTACTTACCCATCATCATTACACTTTTACTCGCTAACTTTTCAAAATGGAATCTACTTTTAGAGACAAAATAGACAATGCACAAACTTTTATCTACTAACTTTACAAAATGGACACTTATTAAGGGACAGCTCAAAATGGAATACCGGACTTTAAAAAAGGGACGGAGGGAGTATAAGGAAAATGATATTGGCACTCTAAAAATTAATGCAGACACTCCAAAAATCAATATAATTCCAAAGCCATTTTCCTTTGTTTTTTGAAGTGCCTCTATCAATTTTTGGCGTGCCATTTCCCTTGATTAAACTACCTACTAGTCAATTTGCCTGAGCGTGCTTGGAACAAACACATTGGCTATGGTAAAGATGAAAAGCCTATGGAACTGGGGCACTCGGTCCAACGATTGTTTAGCTGCACTTAGATTAGGTTCAATTTTTATAGAGAGGATGTTAAGGCCCTTATTGAGGTTGGGTAGGGCCGTAGGAGTTGGGGGTAGTTGTGTTAATTTCTTTTTTTTTTTTTTTGACGAACAAGCTCAATGCATTATATTATTACCAAAACAGAAACAGTACAAAAATTAACAAAAAGAGAAAACAACAAAAACAACAAAAAAACAAAAAGGAAAAACCCGCATGGAACCATGACGCCGGAGCCGGACCAATCGAACACACTCGTGAGGAGGGGTTGGAGATATCGCAGTTGAGAGGCCTGGATGACCCGCCGCTCTAACTCGAACTCGTCTCGCCGCAGCTGCAGACGCCGCCTTCGTCGTCGGAACGCTGATTCCAAGAAAAATCAGATCTGAAACCCCAGATTTGACTCCCGAGTCCAAAAATGGAAGGGAGAATGGGAAATCTCAATTCCAAATGAGAGAGTCTCAACCACCTCACAACCTTGAACCCGGCGAGAAGAGAAGGAGAAGGAAAGGAGAGAGGCCGGAGATGGGGGATTGAGTGGAGAGGAGTAAGGAAGAGGGTGGGGGAGGGGGGCCGAAAGAGGGAGGAGGCGGGGAAGGGGGCGGCGGAGGGGGTGGGGAGGAACTCTCTCTCTCTCTCTCTCTCTCTCTCTCTCTCTACCTTGGTGTTCTCTTCCCTCCAGTTTGTGTTAATTTCTTGTGCCTAGGGAAAATGTTTTTTGAAAGCCTAAAGGTGTCAAATAGACAGCCTCTTGCTAATCTAGTCCATTGTATTTTCGTGCTTTTTACGTGCTTCATGTTGTGTCTGCTCCGATTCATTTATTCATCGTTTTGTGTCGTGTGAGTTTAAAGAATGAAATGCAAATCATCAGGATCTATCTAGAAATAAAAAATTCCAAGTATGTATAAGTATCAATGTGATAAATGCATGAATACAGGTATTGTGATCTCCGTTTACACTAAATTCCGTCCATCAGCCATTTTATAAGCGTATGGACTTTACACGATCGTGTGGTTAGGGTAGTCTGCAAAGTCGATATTAAATTTTGGTGCTGTTGTTAGTACTACTATCGTCGCGTAGCATCCCAATCTCCTCTGTCGCATTCGTGTAGTTCTCATCACTTTTTTTTTTTGTTGCTTTTTGAGAATTCACCGGACATGGTTCTTATCGCTTCGTACACCTCAATTATGGATGAACTCAACTACCGTCTGACTGTGCACCAATGCATAGCTTCTAGTGGGGGTGGGGGGAATTTGGGTTCAGCGGTAAGAGGGGCAAATAATGCCCAACTCATGGGACGCTTTTTCGGAATTGTCCAATCAAGTGAAGGAAAAGAATAATTCTCAATACATGGGGTTGAAGACAAAAATTTCCCTCACTATTATATCTCTCTCACCCACACAGGTTCTTCTTCCTCAAACTCCATCCGTTCAAAGACTAGTGATGCCCACCAATGCAATCTCTCCGTCTGATCCTCAGCCGCCGAAAAACTTCAATAATTGACTATCGGTGCTCAAATCACATCCCATCTTTCTTCCAGGGAAATGATATTGTCACACCATTTTTTGATAATGTCACACCCTGCAAGTGTATTTTTGCACCAAAAAATACACTTGCAGGGTGTGGCAAAGTCACTACCCTTCTTCAATTTCTCGTTTGTTTTAATTTTTTTGGAACTTGAAGAAATACAGAAAAAGTATGGCGCTAAAGTTATCCTTGTCTTTGCAATCTTTTAACGAAAATTCTAACTTCACACCCACTTACACACCCATTTACATATCACTACTCACAATAGAGGTGGGACCTACACACACTGAGTATATAGTGCGTGGCTCCAACCCTATTGTAAGTGGGAATGTGTAAATGGAGGTGTGTTTGGGTGTGGAGGTGGAATGATTGATCTTTGAAACCCCCAAAAGTTTCTCTTGCCTCTGTATTTAGTCCATGTGAGATTTTGATATCTTGGCAAAAGCTGAAAATAGAGTCCTAATAAATTTACATGAGAGATCCGCGAGGAGAAAAGGGGGGTCTTGCCATTTGAATTAGAAATTGAAGAGTCAATTAATGTTGACAAAACATGGAATATAATCAATTAATCAATTCAAATAGAGGTAGGTTTGTTCCAGGTTGATAATGGCGGCCCAATTTCTATGTTCGGATTTATAGGGCCCATTTATTTTTGCAAGCTATGAGAGAGAGAGAGAGAGAGAGAGAGAGAGAGAGAGAGAGAGAGAGAGAGAGAGAGAGAGAGAGAGAGAGAGAGAGAGAGAGATTGGGTCGCTGGAGATGTGGGCTGCCGGAGAATGCTAGGTACAAAGAAAACTTACCTCGAAAACAACAATCAATGGTTGAGATTCACTTTGATGTGTGTGACATAATCATTAAAGTGATTCTCAACCATTGATTGCTGTTTTCAGGGTACTATCGGGGTAAGTTTTCTTTGTACTTAGCATTTCTGTTTTGATGAGAGAGAGAGAGAGAGAGAGAGAGAGAATGATCTCATACACTTAGGTCAATAGAAGGGACAACTTTAGAAGATTGACCAGAAAACATAAAAAAAAAGCTCCTTTCCTCTCCTTCTCTCTCTAGACTAAGGGTTTCTCAGCTGCTGCCGCCGCCGCCTGGGGGGGGAGGCTCTCCTCCCTCCTCCCCCCGGGCTCCTCTTTCCTCTCCCTCCCGCAATCCCTCTCTCCTCTCCTCTCTCCTTCCAGTACCGATTCCTTTCCGTTTCCCCTCGTCTGAGTTTTCTTGGGCCGCCGCCCTCCTCTGTGTGGCGGGTGAGGCGGCAGCCGCCGCCTCCAACCGGTGGTCTCCATGGCTTCCTCCGGATGTTTAGCGACGTTGGGCGGCTCGAGATCGGTGGGCGTATGGTGGTGGGTCTGGCGTTTGTAGATCTGGCGGAGTGTATGGGCGGAGTGAGCGGTGGTGTGGGGGTTTGGAGTAAGTAGGCTTGTTTTCTAATGTTTTGTTTTGCAGATTCTCTTTATTTCAAAATGATCGGTGAAGATGGGGCATTGGCTGGTGAAGGTTTCATTCCGGTGGTGGTGGGGTGGTTGCGGCCCCCATGGCTGGGGGTTTTGGGTCGTTTTGTGTGCCGAAGTCCGGTCGGCGACCTTTCGAAGCTCTCAATCGGGCGAGGGGCCGTCATTTCGCTTCTTCTGGACTGTTGCTGGCTGCTGTTTGATGTCTGTTTGCTGGAGTGGAGCTGGGGTGGGGCGGCTGTGGGTGGTGGTGGTACCCCTGGCCTTGACTGCTGCGGTTGCTCTTCTCGTAGGCCGGTTTGTTTTCTGCCGCCAATCTCTACATCTGGGAGTGATTGGCTCGGCTTAACGGCGAGGCGGGGCGCTGGTGGTTTGTACGGGAGGAGTTGGCCGTAGTCGTTAGGGTTCTGGGGATGGATTGGGTGGGCCGGTCCAGGCTTGGACCCGGTTAGGTTGTTTGGTGCTGTTAATGTATTATCTGGGTTTGGGTCGGGCTTAATTGTCGTTTTCGTTTTTTGACCCTTGTGACCCTCGGGTGTTTTTGGGCTTTGCCCTTGTGATGTATTCTCCAACATTTTGTTGGATCCCTTTCCCCTTTCCCCATTTTAATAAAATTCATCTTTTGCCGATCAAAAAAAAAAATAGAAGGGACAACTTAGATTCGTAGAAGGAAAAACTTAGGTTCAAACCTAGAGAGAGAATGATCTCATACAAGGTACAACTTAGATCTATAGGAGGGACAACTTAAATCTATAGAAGGGGCAACTTAGGCCCAAACCCAGATTCAACTACAAACCGACTCCATGTATGGGGAATTTCATTTTCTCCGTTTCATGTATGAAAAATTTCATTTTCTCCGTTTCATGTATGGGCAATTTCATAAAAACTTGAGGGCGTAATAGTCATTTTAAGTGGCCCTTTCCATGTATTGACAATTTCTTTTCTTTCTTTTCATATCTAGATGAATTTGGATAAAAAGTGATCCATGAGTTGGGCATTATATGCCCCTCTCACTGCTGATCAACAATTCCCCCTACCTAGTACTCCAATAACAATTGCTTTGCTTGTAGATTTTCTGTCCTGTGGGTTGTGGTGAAAGTGACAAGACTGATCACACGACTCAAACCAAGTTTTGAAATTCTTCCAATTCTTTATAATTAGAAAGGCGTATATATATTTTCTAAAAAGGCTGCAGGCCCTTTTTTAATCCTTGGTGTCGTTTTTGCTCTCATGGGGAATCTCATGGGTGCACTGTGACACATTGTTTTGCTTCATTTTTCATATGTTAAAAGATGCTCCTTGTAATTGATCGAACAAAAGAAAAGATGCTTCTTGTCCACCAACCACAGCGCGCTCTCTCTCTCTCCCCCGTACATATACATAAAGATATATAATGAAGTGTCAACGATGATCCTAAAAAAAATACTGCCAATCTTGGGGGAAGAGTGGAATGGATAATTACTTAATGACATGAGGGATTTATCCACTCATTACCAATTAGTAGTTTTGAGATGGATATAAAGTTTTCCAATGATATCTGTGTGATACCTGTTTTACCTCACATTTTTTCACAATTTACATCCCATGATGACGGACTAGTAAAAGCAAAAAGACTGCACGATGATAGACTCAAGAAGTGGCTACACGTGACAGACCTCAAAAGCGGCTGCACGCGAGGGGGATGTTACGGAAGTTATAGTCCTACATTGTTTGGGAGTAGAATGAGTGATCGTTTTGAGTGATCGTTTAATATACATGAGGGTCTCTCCATTCATTGCTGAATGGCTTTGAGTTGGATGTAAAGTTTTCACACTTTGGTTCTTAATTTGGACTAGATGAAACAATCTAAACTTGAATCATTCACTACTGCAATCAATGGTTTGAATTTTGTCTGTTTCGTCGAGTCCGAGAGTCGGACAGGAGAGTATCGATCCAAATCCATCTCTTTTATTCTTTAGTGCGCTCATATATCACGTACTATATCAATAGGGACACGACATGCACGTTCATAAGAAAATACTACGGAACATGGAAAAAATTTCAATGTCAGGTGGGTATCACTTGGTGCCCGCTCGGTACATCCGAGCCGTCTATTGCATTTTGGACGGTTTGGATTTGGAGAGAGAAAGTGTTGGGATGAGAGGAAAGAGAGAGTTGTAATTCGAGCCGTACAAAAGTGTATCGGATGGCCCAAATATGCCATGCAAGTACCACGTGGAATATACCCACCAAACACCTAAAAATTGCAAAAAATCTAGTGGTACAGACTTTTGGTCTGTACCAGTGGGTACAAACTCTTTTTTGTGCCCAATTTGGATCTTAAAAAAATGATCGGAGTCACGATAGGGACAAGACAGCTGACTCCAAACTCACGAAGCCACCATCGGATCGGCTGCCCTGTCTCTTCTCTGTGGTGGTGTTTTTCTGGGATCACGATGTGCTGATTTTTTTACTCCTAATTGTATTGTAGTACTAACGAAGGATTAGTACGTAATAATATATACTTAATGAAGGGTTATAATAATACTGTGGTTATGATTCATCCCCTAACATAATTAGTCTCAATTCATCCCATTAATCCATTGTCCTTTGGGGAGAGGTTGAACAAAGTGGCATGAAAAGGACACTATTGTAGTGATAGTTGATGTTAAAAAAAAGAAGAGGGAATCTTTCTTCTTCTTCTTTTTTTTTTTTGAAGTTGGGAAATGGTTTTTGTACGCTGTTTTTTTCTCTTGCAAATACATTCTAGAAGTTCTTTTTTTTTTATTATGGTGATGCAGAATGTCCCGGATAAGTTTACGCGCACCTCGGACTAATCCCTACAGCTTCTCTCATAGCCGTTTCACATGTTTACACGTGAGGGTAAGATGATAACAAAAATTGTTAGTAAGAAGAATCGAACATGAAACCTTAGGAGGAAACAAATCTCTAAAAGTCTAATGCCAAGACCGCTTGGCCAATCCTTTGAGATTCTAAAAGTTGTCTTTTATGCTCTAAATTACACACAAAGCAATTTTCAAATGGCATCTTTAATGCATTTATGAAAAAAAAAAAGTGTATGAAAATAGAGAGTGCAAAATTCATTCCTCTTTTCAATTGCGATACATACAGTGCCGGCCCCGACGATTGAGTTGCCCAAGCCCGACTCCAAGCTTGGTTGCCCGCTTATTATGAAGTCATAAAAAATTTTAAAAAAATATAAGGCAAAAAATTCAAGGTCACAATGTACTTTTAATTGGAATTTTATCAAAAAATTAAAATTAGAATGGAATTCAGCTTATGGTGCTTTATGATTTAGCATAATTCAATTCAAAGAAAAAAAATGATGGGTTTCTATTTATTTTAACTTTTATTTTTTTATTTTTTTTATCATTGTTCTATATTTAATGATAAATTGAAAAAATAAATATTATGGACCAACTTGAAAAAAATACAAACCTGACTTTAAAAATGTTTAATTTTTTCATTGAAGTTTTTTAATGCTATGTTTGGTTTGTGTTTTGAAATTTTTTTTAAAAAATAGTAAGGGTAATAAGTGGAGAGAGAAATGTTGGAAGTAGGAAGAATCTAAGGGAAATTTTTTGAAAAATTCTTTTTAAAAATGGAAGAGAACAAGGCATTAAATTGGTGAGTTCTGTGTATACAATATATACATATACATGTATATTTTTCATATTTGCATACATCACTATGTGAGTATGCGAATGCGAGAAGTTGTTTTTCTTTTTTTGGAGGAGTTTGCCACGTTCCGTTAAAATTCTTATTTTTTAAGTACTTATTTTTTAAGTACTTATTTTTATTTTATGAGACAGGTTATTCTTTCACAATACATCACCTTTAATCTAAAAAATAAATACTTATTTTAGTAAGTGAAACAAACCCTAATTGTTGATGTAGAAAAATTATCTCCCAATTTAAAAAATGTATACCAACAACAAATGTGAACAAATCATAAATATATTAAAAAAAACTGAGAGAAGAGTGGGTGCAGTGAATGAAGAGAGAGAGAGAGAGAGAGAGAGAGATTTAAAAGGAAAAGACTGGAAAAATGAAATCTCCAGGCTGGCACGGGGACTTGAACCCGTGTGCAGGTATATTTGAGGAAACTTACGTATGACCAATTGACCAAGAAAGCACCACAATCCTTTATGCTTTGTTTAGGTCCAAAAATATATACATACTTATTTGTATTTACATGGAAATTTTTTTTTTTTTGTGTTGCCCTGGCCCGGGGGGTTGCCCAAGCCGACAGGCTTGCGGGGCTTACCCCGGGGCCGGCCCTGGATACATAAAGCATTTTTTCCGAAAATCTATAGTGCTGTCAACTTTTTTAGGATCAATTTTGTTCTCTTTAGTTAGGGCCACCAGTGCCTCTGAAGTGAGCTGTAATTCTGCGTATGTAAGCCAATTCAAACATCTGACTTACAAATTAATTAGTATTTTTTTAACAATTGGAATTTGGAGACATCAAATCAAAGTGAGGTTATGATTGTCAAGCATACCTACCACATTGGGATTGTCAGAGGGGTTGGATCCATGCAATCCCGTTCATGCACGGGGCAAAGGAATTTTTCGTACATAGTGTGTATTCGAGTCAGTGACAGCGGAAGGGAGAAATAAAATACCAAAAGAAAAGAAGAAGTGAATCTAGTCGTTAGGGAGAAGTTTTTCTGTGCAACTTGGGTAGCACGCAGCGGTACTAATCAATACGCAACTGAGTCATGTAAATGTGTTTTGAAAGGTCAAGATTTTAGAGGGAGAGAGAAAGAGGAGAGAGAGAGTGGTTGGCTGAGGGCCGGAAGAGAGAGTGTTCGGATCTCGGCCGTCCAAAGCATGTTTGGACGACTCGGATACGCGCTCGGGTACCACGTGGAGTTGTAAACTATACCCTATTTGCACCCAAAAAAATTCTCTGTCATTAGGACCCTGTTTGGTAAGCCAAGTAGGATTGGTGGCGTTGACAATGCTCTCTAGGACGGAGTTAGAATTTGTGGGTAACACGGTCAAAACTTATCTACTGTCATACTATACCAGTACTCCACTAAATATTTGCCTAAAAATTATTTCTTTGATAATGTTTTTCAATTCAAATAAAAAAAAAATCGCCATGAGTTTTTCAATTCAAATGCATATCTAATCAAAGAAATATTTTTCACCATTCAAAATTAGCGGATAAAACTCAACGCTAAAACTCCAAGGAAAGAGAAACATCTTCCTCGAAATTATCAAGATCCTCAAAATCAATATCCTCCTCCAGGTTATCAAGAGCGTTAATTCTATCCGCTAATTCATATACCCATTTGGCATGCGAAGGGTTAATGTTTTTTCACCATTCGAAAGCAACGCTATGTACAATCCATATTTATCCCATTTGGCATGCGAAGTGAGTTTCTTCACAATCCCTACTTAATTTCGTGGAACACCTTTTGTGGGGTCAAACTGCAAATTATGCTTCAAACCTAGGATCTCCGTTCTCGTAATTTTTTTGACTAAAACTTTTTTTTGGTATTTTTTAAACTTTTCATAACTTTTTGTTGTAATTTTTGGGATTAATCATTCGTCTCAAAGAGAGGAATAAAAAAAGTATGAAAATGTGGGCCGATACTTAAAAAAGTTCATATTAAACGAAGCTTTAGACGAAACACACTGTTGTTTGGTATTTTTTTTGGTTTTTGGTAATAATTTTGCACTTTTTAGACTCCTCTCGTCGAGGTGGACGATTAATTCAAAAAATATAACGCAAATCTAACAAAAATTTAAAAAAACCGAATAAAATACACAAAACGAAAAAGGGAAAAAAGTTTACGAATATGTAGCCTAAGTTTCAAATAGAGCCTGAGGATAGGTTTTAGAAAATGAGTCCTTCTATAGCCACATGGGTGGCTTATTGATTCTGCATTGACGGCCACGCAAGGTTCACTCCGAGTTCCGCATGGAAAATTCGAGCTGTTCAATAATTTAATAAAAATTGAGGGGGCCTGTGAAAGATCAGTTTAATCCGATATGTGTAGATACTCGATTCAATCTTTTTATTTTTTATTCAAATTACAAAATCCGTCGGTACAGATTCAATAAGCCACCTGTCGGTGTCGGTGGCCGGAGCTTTTTTCGAAATAGTGTGGGTTCAATTGGCCTACCCAACTGCACTTCCTTCTGCCGACGTCCGAGCCTGTAAGTCACATTACATGTTTCACTTTGTTGTATGCAATCATTCATTTCTAAAATTTCTTCAAGTACTCATGAAAAATTTAAATTGCCAGTGCCTACGGCACTACACATCTCGGTTGGAATTGTATGTGTCTATGAAACTTGCAAGTTACTCAAACACTAAATCAATTCATTAGTGTGTAGAATTTGATCATCTTCGTAGTGGCACGAAAGAAAATTATCCATGCTTACGGCACTCCCCAAACTAAATTTTTAAGCTAGTTACAAAGAACTATCAATTTGTTTATAGAATTACAGTAAATACCAAGTAAAAAAGTTAAAATAGCACTACTATGGATCCCCCCACATACATTAAACCCATTTGCAGAAATGAAAGAATATATTAGAACCCAGAAATCAAAAACCGCAATGTAATTTCAATCACTAATAGTTATCAAACGCCATAAACTAACCATATATAAAGAGTAAAAAAAAAATTAGTTCGGACCGCGAGAAAAAAACAGGCTATTGAAAAAAGATACAGAGAACACATGCTTCGGTTGAAAAACCTCAGTGTAAGCAATCACCGGAGGCATAGTTATTGCCCGTGCCTACGGCATTACCCACCCCGATTGGAATTAGCTCAATTTGCTGAAAATTATGTACCCATGGAGTTATTATTCTAAAATTCAATTTTTGTCAAGACTTGCATGAATTTCTACCCATGGAGGCACGAGCAAACCGATGATAATAGAAAAAGGAAGGAAGAAAAAGAAAAAGAAGGGTCTGAAAACACGTGGGTCTGGGCGTGAACTACACTACAAAATTATCATTCAAAAAGGAACTTCAAGAGGAGCCAAAATAACAAAACTTGATTATGTGTAACATTTAACACACTCACCCACCCACCCACCCACCGACACCAAAAAAATCACCCAAATTTCTTGAACACTCGGAACAGGCACAAATTCCACCCGGAACAGCAACTAGATTGAAAATTAAACATTACTTGCACCATGGAAAGAAAAAGACATCAAAAAATCCCAAAAAAAATCACAAAGGAATGTTTCACACGGCTTTCGAAAGATGGTTTCTTTGTTAGACCTATTACCTTTGCTTTCACAGAGCTTCAAACGGTATAATCCTAACTCTTCATCTTTGTAAGGGTGTTCTGAACTCTCCTTTGTTGCTTTTCTTGGCCCAGCTTTCACGCAGCTTTCTTCAACCAGCTTCGTCGGAATAAATAAAAATCTCAAAGGAATGTTTCTTTCTTTTTTTTTTTTTGATAATCGAAAGGAATGTTTCTTGGCCTAGCTTCCGACGGAATTTGTAGACCTCGACAGGGATTCGAAAGATAACAGAAGAGAGAGAGAGAGAGAGAGAGAGAGAGAGAGAGAGAGAGAGACCCAAACGACAGGAGCTGAATTTTTTTTTTTATTATGCCAACGACAGAAGCTGGGTAAAAAGAAGAGATGACTTTTTTGTGAAATATTTGAAAAATTGTGGGCACTTTCTTAAGAGAGTTGAAGAGCACACATCAACACTTAAATCAAACAAATTTGAGCCGTTGCAACAACTTGTCACCACACCCTTCTGTTTTGTAATATACTAGTGTTTATTCGTGCCTACGCACTACGCATCCCGATAGTGCAGTAGGCACGGGCATTTTTGTAATTTATTTTTATTTTTTTATGCCGATGCCAGAAGCCGAGCAGTGGGTAAAAAGAACTGATGGCATTTTTGTAATATATTTGTAAGAGTGTGGATATTTTTTTTAAGAGAGTTGGAGAGTACACATCAGCCCTTGGATCAAATGAATCTCGGCTATTCTTTCAACTTGTATTTGCATGATCCCCATACCCTTGTGTTTTATTAGGTGTGTGTGTGTGTGTGTGTATGTGTGTGTGTGTGTATATATATATATATATATATATAGAGAGAGAGAGAGAGAGAGAGAGAGAGAGAGAGAGAGAGAGAGTCTCCTTCAAGTAAAGGCGTCCTCATTTTAAAAAAAATTTAGACGTCCCATTTTCTCCCATTTTTCGATCAAATTTCGATAATCCGAGCCGCTCAATATGTTCAGAACGTGATTTTAAAGGTATCCGCGAGAAATTAGCAAAAAAATGACCGGCAAGGGCTTTATTTGAGCAGTTTTTATTTGAACCGTTTGATCAAATATAAACAAAAACTGCTCGGATCAAGCCCTTTCTGGTATTTTTTTTGCTGATTTCTCGCGAGTGCCCTTAAAATCACGTTCTGAACATATTGAGTAGCTTGGATCATCGCAAATTGGTCGGAAAAGGGACATCCTTAACTTAATACAGTAAATGCGCTCTTATTTGAAGTTATGTATATAATCCAGTGAGAGATTCTTTACCGGTCTATTGTGCGGACCTCCCCTTTTCCGAGCAAATTTCGATGATCCGACAACTCAAAGTGTACAGAACGGAATCCCTTAGAGGATCTAGACTCTATAAATATATATATATATGTACATATATTTAAATTCATGTTTTATATTTGTTGATGCGGATACCACATAACTTGTCTTGTTTAACGAGAAAAAGAGACACACTAAGTTACTACTAATTAACACATTTGCGGATTCCACAAAGCTTGCCAACTAAATGTGGTGGGTACAACTTGATGGCGGCCGCAAATTTAACTGTGTTGAAGTCAATTTTGAATTTTGCAAACGATGCTAGAAAAAACTCGCTCCCACTTTTATTATAGGTGTAGTCACGATGATTTCCTCCCCACTATTTTGATGAGTAGTTGGAGGAGCAGAGCCCAGACCGGATTGGAGTAGGCAGATCATGGTGGGGAGGCTAAGAAAAGCATAATTATTTAGAGGTAAGAAAACAAGAGAAAATATCCTGACCACCCTATCCTATTATTAAATTAAAACACAAGTTGGTTTTATTTTGTCAAATTGAAAGCTGAGCACTTTGTTGAATCAAAGTTTAGTTTGGGTAGGAGTAGGAGGAATTATTGAATAACCAAACCCCTTGTATATTCTTTAGAAAGAAAAAATGATATATTCATTTGTAATGACGGTATTTATAGTACAGAAACAACAGATCCGCCTCGAGCAATTTTTACATTAACGTTACAACAAATCTAACCTATTTTATACAAAACACGCACGGAGCACAAAAACAGTTGGCTCCATCGAGCCAACCCATCACCTCGAAGAAATTGACGAGAACCTCAATTCTGCAAAAAATCATGTTCATCGGATATGGATCGTCGGATCTGGTGTCCTTAACCAGTATCCGATGAACATAAGTTTCTGGAGGACTAAAGTTCTCAACGAGTTTTGCAAAGTGAACGGTTCAGATAATCAAAATAAATCCTGCAAAAGTCCAAAAATAGGCTAGCTACAAGCTTCAATTCGAGAAAACCAACCGCGGAGAATCCATTTCCAAAGAAGAAAACGTTTTTTTTACCCATCTCATCTCGATCATCCCTTCTTTTCTTTTTCCTTTTTGATCATCTTTTTTACCGATCACCTTGTTCTTTGAACTTTCTTTAATATTTTCTTTTGGGCGTGCATATATATATTCAGACTTATCTAAATAACCCCAGAACTCTAATCATTTCTCTTTACACCACACTTTAGCTATGCAATTCTTATCTCCATAGGTACACGCCTATATTCATTGTGAAAATACCAAATTGCGCGACGTGTCAACACTAAAAGGATAGGACAAAGAATGACGATTACGAAGGTGATTAGGCAAGGGTTCTGGAAAGTTTTAAGAGTAGTGATTTTGCCACACCCTTTTTTGATAATTTCACACTCTGCAAATGTATTTTTTGGTGCAAAACTACACTTGCAGGGTGTGACATTATCAAAAAAGGGTGTGGCAATATCATTTCCCAATTTTAATTAGATAGTGTAGAAAAATTCAAAATTGATGAACTAGCTTGAGCAAGATTGGGCAAATCTTTTTTCTTCTTTTTTTTTACAAAAAGATACATGGTACTTAAGGTTGTTTACTGTTTTTTTTTTTTTTTTGGACATTATTGTTAGAAGAGAGAATTGACAAAAAAAACTTTGTGTAAAAGTTCTTGAATAATTAAGAGCATCCACAGTGGAATAAGCAAATATAAAAAATTGTTAAACTTAGCATGTTGGATCAAAAAAGTGCTCACATTGGAATAACCAAACCTAACAATCTCTTGACAACTCATCAAATTTTGGCTTTTCAATAATCAAAGCTAGCAATATTTTGTCAATAACCAAATTTTGTCTCTCAATCAAGTATACCAACATTACATAAAAACCTTCTCTCTCTCTCTCTCTCTCTCTCTCTCTCTCTCTCTCAACAATGTTTTTCAAAAAATAATTTTAAAAAACTGTAACTTTCAATTTTTTTTCTATATTTTCCAGCAACTTTTTTAAAAACTGTAAGTAAATATAGTGTGTTTTTCAAAAAATTGTTTTTGAAATTTCAAAACTCTTTTATAAAAAACTTTTTTTTACACAAAATTTGTTTTTAAAAGACTCTATTTATAGTTTTTAAATTTTCAAAACTATTACTGTTTTTAAGTGAACAAAGTGTGTGTTTTTTGAAAAACTATTTTTTGTTTCGAAAAACTATTTTTTTTGAACTGTTTCTAACATAAACTGTTTTTTTTTTCCTTCAAAAACCGTTTTTTTCAAAAAATATACTTGAAATGAAGGGAAAAAGTTTGAAGGGCCAATTGGTTTTGACTATGGGCAAAATATAACCAATGTGGGATTTGACATTGCTAACTTTAGCAACCTCTAAATGGATAATCAAAATCTGATGTGGCATGTTTTAATTATTCACATTTGCTTATTGTACTGCTGATGCTCTAAGACAAAGAAGGAGGACAGAGAATTGAGAAACCAACAGGAAAGGGACTTTTAGAATAATTTTATACAGATAAGATTTCAGAAGTTTCTTTTTTCTGTCATTATCAAAGATGTTTAGTTTAAAGCTATCACTCCAATTTCAACTTTTAATTTTTTAGTTTTATCAAACAATACCTAAGTTTTAGATTCAAACTAAACGATGTGGTCGGATCAATAAAAAAAAAACCTAAACGATGTGGCGGCAATAGAATGGGTGACACGTGCAGATGAAGACAGAGCATGAGAACAGAAGATCCGATCCCTCTTTGTAAAGAGACTAAAAGCCAAATCATGAATATGTGCTTCTTTTGTAATTCTCTTTATTAATTGAACCTCTTACAATCTTTTACAAGCATCACTCCATCTCTATATATCCCTTGAGAAAACCTTTTTGTAAACCAAAGAACTATCCTTGGGACCTTAATCTCTCAAACTCCCCCTATCATCAAAAAAATAAAACCAAAACAAAAGTCCAATGTGATCAACTAATTACCATCATTAATTCAGAATTGGATAGAAAAAACTTCGCATAAAGTGGAGTGTGTGGTCCAGGACTCTAGATTCACTTGAGTGTATAGGAACTCACAAACTCCACTATATCCGAGTCACACAATTCTGTGTATATATGGGGAGATTTTTTGGACCTAGTTATGGGTTGTCGCATTGCTGAGCCCGGAATTCAATTAGTCAATGGGGTCAACCGGATTTGAACTCCATACTTGGGTTTTATAGTGAGGACTACAATAGGGGCGTGGCGGTAGTTCTCCGAAATAACGAAGCTAAACCGCGATATCAGCATGGCTAATATGATCTTGGCTTCCATAATGGCGAAGCCCTGGCCCACGCAATTTCGTGGGCCGGCGGCAAAAGGGATGAACCGGCCCGGGGCGAAGGACTTGGAGGAAAACCGCTCCGGGTTGAACTCGTTGACATCTTTGCCCCACAATTCTTCACTGTGGTGGATGGCCAGAACTGGGATCCACATAGACAAGCCCTTGGGGATGTGGAGGTCACCTAGCTTTATGTCTTCAAATGCCATTCTTGGGAGAACTGAAGCTGGTGGGTATAGCCTTAGTGACTCATTAATCACCATGTTTAACTGCATAGAAAAAGTACTTTTTTAAGGAACCAAGAAAAATGGAAGCGTTCGATTCAATCTTTCAATTTTTTTTATTGAAAATTTGATTAAGCACTTACAGTTAACTGACTGAGCTGAATTTTTTCAGCACCGCATGAAACAAGGTTTTACAATTAATAGACGGCTCGGATCATGTGCGTGGAATCCAAAAATGAACCGTATGAAGCATATGTTCAGTGGTAAAAAATTATGGACTCAGTCGCTGTGTTCTGTATAATAGCAAAACAAAAAACATCGACGAGACAAGTTTTGATTCCATGACTTCTGACCAACAAGATGACCAAGTCGGTTTAGAATTTTCAAAAATACCACCGTCACATCATTTCAGTCGAGTTTTCACGAGAGAGTTTTTTTTTTTTTTTTTTTATTATCAGCAAAGAAAGAATTTCCATACCGTATACTTACCAAGGTCAATTTTGGGAGTTGATCAACTGAGGGAGCACCGCTGTTACTCCCGCACACCTCCCTTAGCTCAGCGCGAACCTTGTCTTGCCACGTAGGATTACTAGCCAGGAGCATGACGGTCCACGTCAGCAGGAGAGCAGTGGTGTCATGGCCAGCAAAGAAGAAGGTCTTAATCTCATCCATAATCAGCTGCTGGTTTAAACTAAACCCGCCGTTAATCCCTCTCTTAATCCGCATCTCGTTCAGAAGCATCCCCAGTAAATCGTTCCCGAACGAATCGCTCCTCCCGACCTCCACGCAGTCCTTTCGGCTCTGGATTATTTCCAGGAGCAATCTCTCCACCTCCGTCTTCAGCGATTTTATTTCTCTGTTGTATTTGCTCGGGAAAAACCTGTGACAAAATCAAATTATCCTACGTTAATAGCGAAACATATTAGTATTAGACGTGGTCAGACATGAACTTCATAGAGGAACTCGGAGACGCTGTTGTCCCTTGAGGGGCAACGTGGGTGTTGTCCCCATCTGAACCGTCCATTTCGGCAATGGACGGCTCAAATTTCATGGCGTTTGGCTGATCAGCTTCGTCTACTCGTGGAGGTGATCATATATTAAACTTACCAACTACATACAAAATACGTACGCAATGATGTGATTGACTGGAAAGATAAGAGTAATTATTACTTAAAAAGAAATAGTTTGTCAACATCAATTTTAGTTATATAACCAAATGTTGTTATCATGTTGTTGTAGTAGGAGATTTTATACTAATATGATTAGCGTTATTGTTAATAAATAAAAATACTTGATTGAGTCACTAGTGAAACTTGTAATAACCAAAACCTCCCCCGAGAAGACACAATACTTTTTGCGCAATCCTTCGACTGAAAATACACGGGAACAGAGGATATTTAGGTATAGAAGATTTGACCTCCCGGTTGCAGGGGTCCCACGCGATTGTGTGTATGGTTACATGGGTTTTTTTTATGGAGTATGAAGCTCACCTGCTTCCGGGAAGGCATAGGTGGCGGCTTGCTTGGGCGCAACGGTTCTGTAAAACCGTCAACAGATGGTATATCTGCTTCCCCTTCTCGTAGCTGCAATCGAACTCGGTTCTGGAAATGATGTCGGCGGTGAGTCGACTCATGTACTCGCCGATCTCGAACTCGGTCTGCCCCGATTCCATTGCACTTTTTAGCGACCGGAGCATTCCCTCGGTGCAGCCCACCATGTACCCCGCATAACTCTGTAAATAATTAAACCAAACCACCATTTTTAGATTTCTGTAATGATTATCACGGTCTTAGTCCTCAATAACTACAACTAACGATAATGACTTCCAACGACGAAAAAATTAAAAGGACATGAAGATAGTGAGAGAGATATTAACGACAAAGAATCTAGGATGTCTTGAGACATAGCCGAGGTGGCCCACCCAAATTATGGGCATGTCTGGTAACCTTTTTATTTGCGAGTAATTATTCAGTAGTTCGAGAGCACCGTCACGTGGTATTTTGGATTACTTCAAAATCACAAATTTATGTGAGGTCCATATACTTAGTTGTGGACCCCACGAAATAATGTGGTTATAAAGTGATCCGAAGTACCACGTGACGGTGTTCCGAGACTATTGTATAATTTCACTTTTTTTCTTAGTTGTCTTGAAAGTTTTACTTAATTACTTTGTGTATTGATTTAGGTATAAAATAAACTTATAAATAAGCAAACAAGGAAGAGCAACCAAACATGGAAAAATTTTCGGTGCCGGATGAGTACCACGTGATGTAAGTTCGGTGCATTCGAGCTGTCTATTGCATTTTTGGAGGGCTCAGATTTGGAGAGAGAAAGTGTTGGGATGAGAGGAGAGAGTGCGTTTCAATCTGAGCCGTTCAAAAGTGTATTGAACGTCCTGGATGTGCCGAGTAGGTACCACTTGGGATATACTCTCCCAGCACCGAAAAATTTCTCAACAAACAAATATTCCCTCTGCCCCAATTTAATTGTCACTTTTGGGAGTTCGTACCACTTTTCAATTGATTATATCTTGTAATTTATAATGTTTTAGGTGATTTTATATTATAAAACAAATCGAGATCTATCAAACAAGATCCAAATTAGATATAAAATTCATTACCAATTTAAAGATATAACTAGTTTTCTTATTCAATTAAAATAGAACTGGGACAAATAAATTGGGACGGATGTAGTGTCGAAATTATTTTTTGTGTGAAATCACTCAAAAAGGACAACAGTGTATAGGTGGCATATATACACTATAAAAGCTCCATTTGTCTTTAAATTAATAATTTAATATTGGTCTTCACTCCAAATTAAATGGATAATTAATGGCACTCATTTTCATCGTTGTCATCTACTCCATATTTTATTACACTCGGTCACTTATTACGGATAATTTTGATAAACTTACCATTTTCCACTTCGATTGTATTTTCCTTTAAAAAAATTACATTACGTCGCGCGTAATTTAAAAAAACTCATCTAAAAAAGATTATTAACATCCTCTAGACTAGAGTTGAACCCACAACTTCACTGCACGTACCTAAGTACAGCTACAAAATTGTTGGGTCAACTGTCCCAATTAATCTTGATTTTTTGAAACTAATTAAAATATATAGTGTAAATAAACACATACAGATACATATACTACGTATACGCGCGTACAAACTCCAACTACACAATGGTTCAACTATCCCGGTTTTGATTTTTAAAAATTTATTAAAATATAGTGTAGATAATATATACGTACATGTAACATATGCTATGTATGCGCGCGTGGCGTATGAACCCACGACCTAACTACAATGACACAACGATTCAACTGTCCTAGTTTTGATTTTTTTTTTTAAATTTATTAAAATATTTTGTATGTGGCGGTTCTGAGAACTCTTAAAAAAACCTCTTAACCCCCACCCCCTTCCCCAAGTTTTCAATCGAATTTTGATTATCCGAGCCATTCAATGTAATCATAACGTGATTTTAAGGGTATTCGCAAGAAATTAGCAAAAAAAAAGACCAGGAAGGGTTTCGTCCGAACAGTTTTTTATTGAACTTTATTGAACGGTTCAATAAAAAACTGCTCAAATCAAGCCCTTCCGGGTTTTTTTTTTGGCCAATTTCTCGCGGGCACCCTTAAAATCACATTCTGAATATATTGAGCAACTCGGATCATCAAAATTTGATCGGGAACTATAAATTAAAATTTGGGAGGTTTTTTCAGAGGGTCCTGGAACCGCCCCGATATATTGTATACACCCGTACTATTATTTGGTGATCCTAGAGCACAAGTACATATACTATGTATACACTTGTACCTAAGTGATTATTCAATACTCCAGGAGCACGGATAAATATACTAATCAAGTATACACGTGTGTACTTGAGTGATTATTCAATACTCCAGGAGTATCGCCACGTAATACTCCAGAAACTTCTGACTTGCCACATGAATGTACGGATAATGGTGGTAGATATTTCTGAAGCATTTTGTTTCCAACAAATTTTTCTCCATCCATTTCTCTCTCCACTTATTACTCTAAAAAGCTTTCCTTAAAATTCAAACCGAAGTAGTACTAATAATTTTCATGTGTGTACCTTGAGTTTGTCTCCCATGAAAGCAGGCGCGACAATGTGTCGCTGGTGATGCCAATCATCGCCGTTGGCCATCAGCAGACCCCGCCCGATAAAGTGCTTCGAGCCCTGTTGCTGCAGCCACGATTTCCCAGCCTTGGTGCTGTACCTCGACAGCAGCTCTTTTATCAGCTCCGTCTCCGTTATGCACATCCTCGGCTCTATCCCATTCCAGTATATGAATCTCTTCCCTGTGTTTAAAATAAAATTTCCAAAATCAATCACAACAAATTTAAATTCAAAACTATAGGGTACGTGCGATCCGATTTCATGAACGATTTCAGATTGGTCCAGTTTATCGGACTTTTCAGTAGATGTCGGGGTTCGTTTGTCTGACAGAACTATTTTAGAGGGCATACAGTCCCATCAAATGAGAAATGATATGATTCATATAACACCACACTGTCTTTGTGTTTTATATTCCCACAACTTGTGTTAGATTATTCATTATACATCTAATGGGTGTTTGATTCTGGTCATAAATTTTCTAACCAATTGCCGGATATGTGATCTCTTTGGATTATATTATTCCTTTCGATGCTCATATCCGATCAAACGAACGGCTAGATAGTTCTTACGCCAATTCATTTCAAACATATTCAAAACCATCAGGTTTTAGGAAGAAATTGTTCCGGAAAACAAGTTCTAAAAGTTCTCTATGGAAACAAGAACTTAGTTTCGCAGAAGACGAGCACGTGAAAGAAAACACAAACGATACCAAACTGACTCGTTTTTCTATTCGGAAAAAAGGTTACCATAGAGCTTGGACCAGACGAGAAAATGGGGCAGGAGGCGGCCGACGATGTCGTGATGAATGGAGTCCATATCCTTAGAGGTGGATTTGGAAACGAGAGAAGCCATGTCCAAAATGTTCCCGGTTAGGAACCGGGGTTTAGGGCCACACACTCCTTGCTTTTCCATTATTCTCCGGATGCGTCTGGGTATTACCCAGTAACAAGTCACAGTTTCATAAGCAACTCTAACGAAGAAAAACAGAAACACAGCTAACATGGCCAGCAGAAACACAACTAATATGGCCAGCAGTACCATCATGGCCGGAGAGAGAGAGAGAGAGAGAGAGAGAGAGAGAGATTTGGGTGAGAGAATTGGTTGTGAGCATAAGAAGGCCGCATTTTAATTTATAGGGGGGTAGGAAGGCAATGTTTTAATTAGGGCAAAGTCCACTTTGATCCCCTGTGGTTATCGCTATGTGCGGATACTCCCCTCATAGTTCAAAATTGACCACTACTTAACCTACCTATGGTTTGGAAAATGTGCGGATAAACCCTCTGCTATCACGCTTTTCATCCATATTAACGGAGGTATATCTCACACGCCTCTAGAATGTAATCTGAGTCGTTCATAATATATTAAATAAAGAATAGAGTATCTTTATAAAAAATCATCTCGATCAGGAATCAATAACCCTATGATCTAATTTTTAGTAAATTCAAATTCAAAATTTTAATTTCATAACAAAATCGATTCGACCACGAGCTTTTCATTTTTTGATTGACTTGAATTTTGACATAGATGTCGTACTCGTTAAAATTTACAATATTAGTAGTTTAGATTCAATTTTTGGTATAGAGAATAGTGTGGTTAGATTTAAAAAAGAAGAAGAATCAAGGGACATAATGAGGGTATATCGGTATTTTAATGTTGTGTCTGTTAATATAGGTAGAAAACATAACGGTATGGGGTCTATCCGCACATTTTTAAAACCACATATAGGTTATGTGGTCAGCTTTGAATCATGAGGGAGGTATCCGCACATGACGATAATCAAAATGGGTCAAAGTGGACTTTGCCCATTTAATTAATGGGGTGGTGGGAAAATAGCTATTGCCTAGGGTAGCAACTATTCACAACCCCTTATTTTCTCCATTAGCCCATTAAAAATTTTCAAATAATTACATCATGAACCTCCAATGCAAAATGTCCTACTTGCCCTCCTAACTTTTTAGACACAACCCATCATCATCTTCTTCCTCTCTTCCCTCACTCGATCAAGAACATGTGGTCCGCCATAGCCACCACCACTCGATCAAGAACACTGCCGTAGCACCACCACTCCTATATCTCTCTCAGTACATTCGCCATTGAATCATCACACTACGACCATTTTGAAAATAATTTCAGTAACTAACTGTTGAAAACATATATAATTTGGTAATTAACTGCTGAATTCTGATATATACTTCGGTATTAGGTTACCGAAAATTTATTTGACAATATTATATTACTGAAGATTAGAAAAGTCCTGTATATATATACATTTCAGTAATTGACTGCCGAAAATATATAAATATTTTGGTAACTAACTGTCGAAATTATTTAAATATACGGTATTCAAATGTCGAAAACATTACAATTTTTCAGACCTGAAACGCCGAAAATCTGGTTCAAAAAATTGAAAAGTTTGCGTCGAAAAAAACACAGTGCTCGATCGGCTACCAAGTGAGTTTCGTTTTGAGAGAGAGAGAGAGAGAGAGAGAGAGAGAGAGAGAGAGAGAGAGTAACCTTGAAGAGAGGAGGGGAGGGAGTGGCGGTGGTGGGGCGGTGTTCGTAGCTTTGGTGGTGGTGGCTATGGAGATTTAGTGTTTTAGGAGGAGAGAGGTGTAATAGGAAGATTTAGGAAAATTAATGAGTTATATGGAATAAATAAAGGAAATGAATTAATGGAGAAAATAAATAGTTGCGAATAGTTGCCACTTGGCCTAATGGGAACAAACTATGTTTTGTGAAAAGCCTATTCTGTACTGACTTTTGTTTCGACTGAACTATGTATATGTTGCTTTCATCCGTGGGAATATATAAAGGGTGTGTTTGGCTTACAATTTTTTCACTACAAATTTTAACTCAAATGGAAAAGGTTAGTGGGAGGATGGCAAACAAAGCCTAATTTGAAGAATACGAATCTCTCTCTCTCTCTCTCTCTCTCTCTCTCTCTCTCTCTCTATGGCGGTGCTCCAGAGGCCAATTTTCTATCTCTCTCTCCCTTACTCTATAAGTTTAAAATATCAAAAATACAAGTAATAACGTCACTGATCTATTTGACCATGTATCGAAACATCATTCATCAAAATTTTCTAATATGTTGTGCTATATAGTACTGCACAAAGACTTTTCGAGAGAACTATTGGGAGCGTCGGGTGACATGAATATAATGATTGACTTTCTAATAAATTTCATTCCAATCCAAATATTGAAAAAGAAAGTATTTAAACTCCAAAAAAATTTAAAAGAACCATGACACTTACGTATCCCACAATTTATGATATGATTACGTCCGTCTTTCATTATTTTTCTGATAGGTTCTCTCTCTCTCTCCGTCTCCCTTGATTTTTATTGGTTTAAAATTAATATCAAAAAAAGAGTCTAATATTCATTCATCTGCCTGATCATATATTAAAATATCGTCAAAAATATGTTGTACTTTAGATTTTTTTTTTTTTTTAAGAAATGGCTGAACATTTCTTTGACCAATGAAAAATAATATTCAAGATTTCATCCAATTGATTTTATTTTTTTTAGGAACACAAACATAAACCCATCCAATTGGTTTTTCATATATATCAAGGATTTTATTTTTATCCATTGACTCCTACGATTCAAATTCTAAACTTCAAAACACTTTTTTTTTTTTTTTATAATGAAGAGTGATTCCTGGTCCAGCTTGCACGCACCACAGAAACTTCAAAATTCTTACTCCTACCAATTAAGCTAATCTTAATTCATTCCATGATTATTGGATCAACTATTTTTATCAAAATGAAACATGAGGTCTCTCATCCATTCCGGATTATCATCTAAACAGTCTAATTGATCATCTTGTAAATGCATGGTTAAACTATATGTCTATCTCCTCTTGTTTATTTCACAGGAAAATTTTAGGGACCTCAAGAACTCCCTCTTATTTTGTCACCGGCGCGAAAATCCTAACATTCACATTGCAATTTTTTTGGTTAGAACCCTCAAGGAAATAGAGATAAATATTGGGTGCAACGATGGAGGGTGATCATTGTGATTTTCTCAAGTTATTATATGGCAGAGTATTGTCGAATTTGTACTATAAGATTTCTACAATCTACCATAAGATTTCTACAATGACACATTCTGGGGTAATTTTTCAAAAATGCTAAAAGTACTTTTTTTCCTTCTTTCACAAAAGGGGGAAAAAATATTTTTAGTATTTTTAACACTTTTACCACACTTGGGAGACTAGGCCTTAATCACAACTTTGTGCATAGCACGAGGTTTCAGGAAGTACATTAAAATTTAGGAAAAAATTACATTACACACCTCTTAAAATGGTGTACCATATGTATTTATTTTATGGTTCATTCATAACATTTTAGTGTGTTCTGTAACTTTTGTTCTAGAATTCATAATTAACCTTTCAGCAGTACGATTAGTAACATTTTCATTATGATTCATAATATTTTGGTGTATCTCATAACCTTCATATGATTCGTAACATTTTCTCTATAATTCATAATATTTTAGGAGTGCATATGATATACACCCAAATAAGGAATGTGTATTGTAGTCTTTTCCTAAAATTTAAATTGGGGTTGAATTAAGTTATAACGGCTAGCTGGCATTTAGAGTTAGGCAAGATAATAGGGTTAATAATGATTAGTTTAAATTCTCTATGCCATGGCCACCACTATTGTGGGTCTCACTGTGCGTTTATTATTGTAAGAATTAATGATAGCTCTAATAATGAGATGACATTAATCAGCTTGGGATAGCAAAAATCCAACCATTCTTGGTAGGTTAGTTAAAGGCAAATGCTAATTGATGCCCCAGGGGCACAAGTTTAAGCGAATTAAATGAGAAAGAATGTCTAATCCACAAAACGAGAATGTAAGAAAATGCATTTTTGTTTGAAAAAATTCAAACTTTTTCTCAAAATGCTAGATAAAACCGAGTTCTTTTAATATTTGGGAAAAAAAATTGACCTTTTTTAAAACAAAATGCATACTCGCAGACATTACTACTTAGACCTAGACACTTTAAACAAGGATAGATATGACCATTTAAATGGGCTGTATGTGATACCCCTACAATTAATGAAGTACTTGGAGAACTCCTCAATTCCAACGTAGTTAATTGTGTTACTAGCTTTTTTAGCTCATTTAATTCGATTAAGTCAATTAGCATTTGCCAATTTCTTTTATATCCCTTCGACTTTGACCAAAATTTTATTTTGGTCCTTCACCTCTCAATTTTGGCATAAAAATACTTTGACTTTTCAATTTTTTTTAAGGTCATCCCTTCGAAAAAATATGTTTTCTTTGAGTTCTGCTATGGAGACAGAAAAAAATCTGTTTTCTTTGAGTCCTGAGCAAATTTCGATGATCCGAGTTATTCAAAGTGATAAGTGAATTTAAGGGTCCATTCTAGAAATCAACAAAAAAAATTGACCGGGAAAGGCTTGATCGGAGCAATTTTTATTGAACGGTTCAATAAAAAATTCAAATCAAGCCCGTCTGGGTCATTTTTTTGCTGATTTTTCGCGAAAACCCTTAAAATCACATTTTGCACACATTAAACTTAAACGGCTCGAATCGTCGAAATTTACTCATAAAAGATGAAGTCCGCATGGTATTACCTTAAAGAATCCCTTAATTGAACCGCAGTGCCCAGTTCCATGTGACAAATTTAAAAGCCCAAAGGTTCTGATACTATAAAGAGACAGAGAGTACAGAATTCGCAGAAAAACCCCAAGTGGGTCAAGAGAATCAAGACATAAACATGGCCCATTACCGAAAGCTACCATTTTTAAACCTTTCCCACATAGGCTTTTGCTATGACTTTGCTAAATTAAACCGTGCATAATGCATCTGGTAGTTAGAATCAGTTGAAAAAAAAACAGAGATGATGAAATTCTATTCATTCTTTTTGAAGCGAATAAGGTTCCATAACCTCAAGGGACGTTCAAGTGGTAGCAAGGATGAACCGTAAATTTAGACATTCTGATTAGTTCGAAACTTGATGACCTTTTCGGGTCATGCTGCAAGAGAGAAATCTCTTGTGAATTCCCTCCCGGTGTTGATGGCTTCCCTTGGACTAGACCGAAAAGGAGAATAATTGAGGTGCGCGTAAGTTGCCCAATACCGTTCCGTACCGGCCGATACGTACCGTTTTTGACAAAATCCGGTACCCGACACCTCTAATTCCATTCCGGCTCAAATACCGGCCGGTACCGGACATACCGGTCAGTACCGGCCGGTACCGGATGGTATTAAATTTATTTTTTTCTTCAAATACCGGACAATACCAGACGGTACTGGGCAAATACCGGACGGTACCGGACAAATACCGAAATTTTTTATTTATTTTTATTTTAAAAAAGTGTATATTATACTATATATTCTCTTAAGTAGGAAAATAATACTAATAGTGACCAATCCGAAACAGTATCCGATATTTGACCGGTACCGATACGTACCGTACCAATAGGAAAACTGGTACCCTGACCGGTACGGTATTTAGAACATTGGCCCAGACACCCTTGGCCGTTGAAAAAAAAAAGTTTCAAGTGAGAAAAGGGCAAAAGAAGAGGTCACTATCCCATAAGGAGGAGATTCATATGCAAAGATTTGGAGTAAAAAAAAAACATCCAGGATTAGTTGAAAAAAAAAATGTTATCTAAAGCGGAGGGGAATATAATCATCACATGATTAGGATTGAGTAGTTAATACATTGTTTTCAAATTCAACATATGCTCAAAGGCAAGAGAAAGGGAAAGAGAGATGTGGACTGAATTCAGTCAAAAAGTACGGGGGATAGGGAAGATATATATATATATATATATATAAATTAGTCTTCTACTGAGGATCCCTTATTTTGTTAAAGGGTTTCAATTTGGAGTTGTGTAGTGAGATGCACAGTGCTGAGCACCTATGAACCGTCGGATCGTGCATTCGATGGCTCAGATTTTATCTTGGCTACTAACGATCGAGAGTCATTCATTGCCAAAATGAGATCCGAACCGTCAGATGCACAATCTGACGGCTCAGAGGTGTGCTGCATGGTGCTGCTAACACCACTGCACAGCACCATCCCCCAATTCTTTGTTAAAATGCGGACTTCTCAGTTCCGGATCATATTATGATGATCCAAACTGTTTAACTTGTTTACAACATATTTTTAAAAGTACCATGAGAAATCAACTCAAAATATGATTGAAAAGTGCTTGATTTAAACAATTTTTCATAAAGCTTGACAGGAACTGTTCTATGTAAAAAATGTTTGGATCAAGCACGTCCCGATCATATTTTGAGCCGATTTCTAGAGGATACCCTTAAAAACATGTTTTAAATAAGTTGAACAGTTTAAATTATCAAAATATGACCCGAAAATAGAAAGTCCGCATTTTAAGCAAAATGAGGGGTCCCTCATTAGAAGCTTGGAGTGTGTGTGTTTGTGTGTGTATATATATGTTGGGGCGGTTCTGGGCACCCTTAAAAAAATTCTAAAAAAAATCCCCAAATCTTAATCTCATAGTTCCCAATCAAATTTTGATGATCCGAGCTGCTCAATGTGTTCAAAACATGATTTTAAGGGTGCCCCCTAGAAAATAGCAAAAAAATAACTGAGAAGGGCTTGATTTGAGCAGTTTTTTATTGAACCGTTCAATAAAGTTCAACAAAAAACTGTTTGGATAAGCCCTTCCCGGTCTTTTTTTTTTGCTGATTTCACACAGTTACCCTTAAAATCACATTCTGATTACATTGAGCGGCTCGGATCATCAAAATTTGATCGGGAACTTGGGGAGGTTTTTTTAAGGGTCCCCAGAACCACCCCGTATATATATATATATATATATATATATATATATATATGTGTGTGTGTGTGTGTGTGTGTGTGTGTGTGTGTGTGTGTATATCTACCTAATAAAACACAAAGGTGTAGGAACCACACAAACACAAGTTGAAAGGAGGGTTGAGACTCATTTGATCTAAGGGCTGATGTATGCTCTCTAACTCTCTTAAGAAAACACTCACACTCTTACAAATATATTTCAAAATTGCTATCGGTTCTTTTTACCCAAATCATATTTTGTCGGAAGCATATAAAAAAAATACCTTGCTTCTATTGGCGTTTGGGTCTCTCTCTCTCTCTCTCTCTCTCTCTCTCTCGACACTGCTCTTTCGAATCTCGGGCAAAATCTTTCAAATTTGGGCCAACAAAGCTGCGTGGAATGTTCATTACCCGGCGAAATCTTTCAAATCTGTCGAGTATCGTGGACTGTGGGAACTGGGTCAAGAAAGCTACGTGAAAGCAAATGTATTTGGAATTTTTTGGAGTTTATTGGGATTTCTTTTGGATTTTTGGTCTCTGTATTTTTGAAGTTTTTGGAAGAAACGACGGGTTGCGTGGACGGTGGGTAAAGAAAGCTCCCTAAAAGCAAAGGCATTTGGAAATTTTTGGAGTTTACTGGGATTGGAATTTTTTTGTCTCTCTTTTTTTTGGAGTTTTGGTGTCCAAAAGCAAAGGCAATGCTCTATTGGGATCATTGTGGCAATTTTTGGTGTTAGAAATGTTCTTTGTAACTAGCTCAAAAATTTAGTTTGGGAAGTGCCGTAAGCATGGTAATTCTCTTTCTTGCCACTGAGAAGATAATCTCACATACTCGGAGTACTACACAATAAAAAAAAATTACCTTGCTTCTATTGGCGTTTGGGTCTCTCTCTCTCTCTCTCTCTCTCTCTCTCTCTCTCTCTCTCTCTCTCTCGACACTGCTCTTTTGAATCTCGGGCAAAATCTTTCAAATTTGGGCCAACAAAGCTGCGTGGAATGTTCATTACCCGGCGAAATCTTTCAAATCTGTCGAGTATCATGGACTGTGGGAACTGGGTCAAGAAAGCTACGTGAAAGCAAATGTATTTGGAATTTTTTGGAGTTTATTGGGATTTCTTTTGGATTTTTGGTCTCTGTATTTTTGAAGTTTTTGGAAGAAAGGCGACGGGTTGCATGGACGGTGGGTAAAGAAAGCTCCCTAAAAGCAAAGGCATTTGGAAATTTTTGGAGTTTACTGGGATTGGAATTTTTTTGTCTCTCTTTTTTTTGGAGTTTTGGTGTCCAAAAGCAAAGGCAATGCTCTATTGGGATCATTGTGGCAATTTTTGGTGTTAGAAATGTTCTTTGTAACTAACTCAAAAATTTAGTTTGGTAAGTGCCGTAAGCATGGTAGTTCTCTTTCTTGCCACTGAGAAGATGATCTCACATACTACACAATAATGAATCGATTTAGTATTTGAGCCACTTGCTAGCAAGTGTTGTAGGCACGGGCAAGTACTAGCATATATATATATATATATATATATATATATATATAGAGAGAGAGAGAGAGAGAGAGAGAGAGAGGGTGTATTTCTACAATGAAAAATGTGAAGAACCGACTTTATTGAACTCGCACTAGAATGAAAGATCAAAGGACAATGTTAATTCGGTATATAAGTAATCATCTTTTGTGTCATTCTAGATCAGATAAAACATGAATTACTTCCACTACATAAAGTCAATATTGATACTTTTTTGTGCGCCATCTTGTCAAAGAACATTCGGAATTTCTTGTCTATTGTCTTAAGTATTCGTTTTTATGTTATCCCGTTGAAAGAATATACCGCGTAGTATGATAGTACAAAATTTCGTTTCTTTATCGATCAAGAATTTTAGCTCCGCTCCTGTCGGATTCTAATGTTGTCCATCAATCCAATCGCCGAATAGTACTTGTGAGGATTTCCTATTTGTCAATTAGCTAGTGGGTATCATTTGCTAGAAATTATGGCCAATGATACTTTATTTCAAAATATGGATTCGCATAACGTAGGAACCCTGGCTAGAGAGCAAGAATGGGACATACTCTCGTGGGGTTGGCTGCCCCTAGGGAATGACAAGGTGCCGTAAAACCTAGCATGGGAGAAGAATTAAGACTGCAGAAATTCCATACATTGTAAAGTGACTGGTGTGTTCATTTGCTAGGCACATGATTTTAATTCATGGAGAGAGAGGGAGAGAGAGAGTATTAAATGAAGGGTCCTCAGCATGTTGTCGACATGTTTAATGTTTGATGCAATACTAATAAGTGTGTTGTCTTGCGACGTTGCAAATAAGCAGCCAATGACCACCTTCGCGGTAGACAAGTTGGCAAAGTATACCGGGACTTAAGGATTCATTCTCTTTTACGAGAATGCAGATAAGCACTTGAAATAGTAATTCTATGAATCAAATGACGTGTTTTGAGAGAGTTTTGCCTGTAGTTCTGCTTGCGTGTTTGCTTAAATACATATATATGACCAATCTCTTAAACTCGCCACTGGTCAGGAATTCCAATAGTTTTCTAGTGTTCCCCTCCTCTACCCTTTTTGGTTGGAGAAAAAATATAATGATTCAATAGATTGTGCTAGGTCCAATCTTGTTTCAACCTGATGTGAAGCATGCATTAATTAATTTGTTAGTTAGAAATTATTTTGTCTTTCCCTTTTCTTTTCTTCTAATTTGTTCAAATTTTTACAGGAAAATAAGAGATATAACTTCAAAGTGGCAAATTATCGGTTCACTGCTCTTGCAAACATTTGTTGTGTTCAGATCTTGGTTTATTCAAGGGAAAAGCAAGTGAAAGTAATTAAATACGAAAATATCTGTAGTACTTGATGCATTTTTGGTAATCACAAAAGACAACTAAAATAAAATTTCCCACACATCTATTCATTTTCTTTAGATTTTCCTAGGATTTGGAGAGCATGGAATTTAGGAGAATTTTTTAGTAACCTTAAGTCCGTAGGGTTTGGATAGGAACCAAACTCAGGTTTCCCTCTTCTAGGAGGGAAAATGGGTAAAAGGGAACTCCCATCCTTTCTCTATGTTCTATAACTCCTGTTCAAACCCCGGCAATCCTCTGTTTTTTCCTCTCTTAGATTTACAAAGAATTTCACTTCGAATCCGAATAAAACAAGCGTACGTGTTAACTGGAATTGTATTTCAGAGCACAACTATACATCAGTTGATTAAGTTGAAAACTACATTGTTTGCAATAACTGCGGGAGAGTCTAATTCACAAGCTCGGTAACCAAATTACGAGAGTTACAGGATTATGCACATTAATTCATCATGGACAACGTGTATTACTTTTCAACACTAATGAAAAAATGAATGAATTAATACAATACAACACCACAAACAAAAATGGAGAAAATCGTAAAACAAAAGAAAAACAAAACTTGAACAAGGGTATGAACAAAATCATCTACGTCTTTGGCGGGAGAAACCTGGGGATCCTACAGGCTGCGAGTTGCCTCTGAAGTTCCTGCTGGGGGAATCCATTGATCCTCTGAAAGAAGCATAAGCGGCTCTGGCTGATTCCGGAACTGAGTCGAGCGCGATTGACTCCACAAAGCACGCAGTGTTAATCCGAGTTCGCTCAAGCTCCGCTTGAAGTAGTTCAGAGCCATACTGCTGGGCCAGGGCCTAAGAATATACAAACATGCATGGAGCAAAATGAGAGATACCATCTAAACCAAATACTATTAAAAGATTGAACTTGTCTAATAAATGAAAGCCATAATGAATTAGGTTAAGTAGTTTTCATCAGAGAATATCACCAGACGTAGATTTACAGAACTTCCGGATATTTTCATTTTTTGCAGTATTTAATGTCATAAAACTCTGTATGACTCTGTATATCTTTGTCAAAATTCTTTCAGCATATCGTAGTTAATATTGTTAGACTGTTTTCGGATCCTAAATTTTTTGAGGTATTTGCAAAAGGAAAGAAAAAAAGGGATAAGAAATGGAAAAAATTGCTTCATAAAATCCCTCCATTTATGCATGATCCAAACCAAGCCCAACCTAGTGACTGAAATTATTGAACAAACTAAAAACCAACATAAACACAACATGAACTTCTAGTCAACTGTTCCGAATATCCTCAGTACTTAGGATATATCAGAGCTATAGATTAAATCAAGGAGATCCTTACAATGAGGTCATCAGGTGATACAGTCATCCCTTGCTGCCTATCATCTGAAAGAGCATCCTCACTCCCACGGGTGGGCCGCCGGTGATGACTTGGAGTCTCTATAGTCTCTGTCACACTCTCGGTCGCTTTCTCCAAAAGCACCCCTTGTAAAGACTTGAGAGACTCCCTTGC
Source organism: Rhododendron mucronatum var. ripense (assembly GCA_019656295.1). NCBI lineage: Eukaryota > Viridiplantae > Streptophyta > Magnoliopsida > Ericales > Ericaceae > Rhododendron > Rhododendron mucronatum. The sequence goes on from BPLT01000239.1 coordinate 226,024, forward strand.
ATCAGATGTAAAATGTGGATTCAATATGGTCTCGAAATATTCAAGCTGCAGAACATAAATTCCAATTGTAAGCATTTTGAGAGAGAAACCATGTAGGTTTTTCAAGAATAGCTGAAAGAAACCATAAGATAAGATCGTGTCCGGTGCTTACCAAAAAAAAAAAAAGATTGTGTCCGGTCATTAACACATCTTTTAGGCAAGAAAAAAATTGAAAATACCCTCTCACAGTTTCACTATTATCAAAGCATCTTCAGGAACTGTTCTGTTTTCAGAACAAATAAAAAGGCAATAAAACATACACAATAGTTCTCAAAACAATTTACCGACTTTCTAAATTATTGAGTACACTAAGAAATGGAACAGTCCCAACGCAGCCATGTCACAATATTCATTTTCCGTTTCCAAAAAGTTTGAAGACCAAAATAGACTCCAAAAAAAAAAAAAAATACTAACCAGGCCCTTGGCCTTCAAGTTTTGTCAGTTTTTTCTTATGAAAAAAATTATTGTTTCACATCCTTCCAAATGCAAGGAGGGCTAGTAAACAAAATTTCCAACCATGGTTTGCACAAGATTTCCAGCTTATCATTATAAGGATACTTATTGGTTGTAACAACGTACTAAACATATAGATAGATGCATCAAGTTAATCAAGTAATTGCTAACTTTAGCAGCTGCAGGATCTAAATACCTCCGCCAGAACAAAGTACCAAATTTAAGACAATACAACCAAGCAAAGTGGAACACCATTATTTACCTCGAGCATGAGCTGGCAGAAACCATTTGCATCAAATGACCTAAGATCTTTGGTTTTATTTTCATGGAAGAGACTGAGGAAAGTATCAATTAGGCCTTCCACAAGTATACCAAGCGTCTTGTCCAGTAGCGGCTTACAAGCAGCAAAAACCTGAGTCGAGGGAATTATTTCATCTCACAAGCTTAATTAAGCAACTAAACAAAGAATGGTGACCAGCTGATGGCTATGTTGGGCTTAAAGATGGGCCTTAGTAAAGAAATCATTAATGCAGTGCAACAAATGTAGGTAAAGGAAAAGACAGTAGCAAAACATGAACCACGCAAAGCATGCATTCAAGTACCTCTGCATGCACAGCTACCAGAGTATGCAACAACTCTACAGCAGCATCTCGCACACCCTACAAAAGTGCAGTACCATTTTATAGGAATTGTTGAGAGATTGAATTTGAAGGAGAAAAGAACCAATAATTGATTTCTATAATTCCTCACCTTGACTGCAGGTGCTCCCCCCCATTGAACTCCAGAATCCAGTAAATAGTTCGTGGCAGCTGTTCTGATCAAACTTGCCTAAGAAAAAGACAAGGATGCTGATTTAGAAGGGCCAATATTAGGGAGACCACAGTAAGAGAGTTTGTCTTTGGTTTCATCAAACAATTGAGCGGTAGCTATGCATGCATTCTGTAAAATAATAACTTTCCACATCACAACCCATCCCAATTAACTTTACTCAAGGTTACTGAATAATTTTATCAACACAGAAAACCATATAAGAAAGTCTGTTGCTATTTGCCTCGATGATATAAACATCAAAGATATCTCGACCAGCTTATCAAGAAAACTGAAATAGACAAAACAAAAGATAGCCAGGTATTGAATTCTAACCCAACATTGGAGCCAGAGCAATAAAAATGTCACAAATGTTTGTAATCACGATGTGGAAATTGACACAGTTTACTTGCCAAAAAAGATAAAAAAGAAAGACGAAGATGTCTAAAAAGTTTGTAATAAGGTTAGGTTATTCTTCCTTTTTCATGGAAAATTGCAGTATCCTTCAGTGCACTCCCTTTATTATCCATTTCATTGGTAATCTCATTTTCTTTCCAAACTTTCCTTCTGGTCTTTCATAATTCAAGTAATCAAGCAGGGAGCAAAAGTAATTTCTACCCCAAGAATAATTTCAGTTGTCATCAGCTTTTGCAAATTCTGTAAAAGTGTAAGGCGGGAGTTTTCTTATGAGGGAGCTACCAAAACGATTCATCATGCTGCCCTTTAATGCTCAAGTATCATTTCAGTTATCAAAGTCCATGCCAAGTTCTGCAGGCTGCAACTCGTGATGACTAATGTTATTGAAGCTCTCCTCGTAGTTCTTCCTCTTAGTTTTTCGCGGTAACGTCAATGACTTAAACTGATTGGTACACTAGCTTCTGTTGCACAAGGATTTAATACTTGCAGCTGTAAGGAATGTCATCTAGAAGGCAGAGATTCACAACTTAAGTTTCCACCCAAATGGGAATTAGTTTAGTGCAAAGCCCTATTTAATAGAAGGCAATAGACAAAGAAAGAGTTCAGAGTCACATGATGTGTGAAGATGTGGATCAACAATAATCTATTTGAACGAAATCAAATGCTTAGATATACCTTCGCAAAAGTGTACTGTTCAAGGGCCTTCTCTTCAAGCCCAGAGAAGGACATAACCAAATCTTGCATATCGCTGTCCTCTTCATCCCTTCCTCTGCAATAGAAAAGATAATATGTGGCTTGAATTGACATTCAACAATAGAATAAAACGACAAACGACATAATACCCATAACCCACAATCAAAAGACAACCTGTTTTGTACCATTAACCTCATAGAATGCCAAATATTACAACTAAATTTGTAGAACAGTGTAGGCTGTAGCCACATGCCCACGCATGGGACAGAAAAGGAGCAAATGTGACGTGTGCAGGGGTGGACGTGGAAGCACACATCAGTAAAATAGTTCACATACCATATTACAGCCAGATGTCTTAAATTGCTACCTGCTTATTGACACTAAAACCTAAGCTATTGACCCTCCACAACAGATTTAATATGCCTCCACTTCAAGAAGCAGCTGAAGTGCTGACTACGTACCTGGATTGTAGCCAGATATGTCTGTATTTGTAGTACAATTCACGAGAAAGTTCATCTTTGCAATATCCAATGTTGCTCAAAACCATCAAAAGCTGTTGGTGCGGATCAACAACACTTCCAGGGACAGGATCAGAATAGTTTTCTTGTAAATCGTGAGGATATCCATTTTGCAAATGCAGGTTTCCTTTACTGGATCTATTCTGGGCAAGATCGCCACCACTACGCTCCAGATGACCTAATTATTAATGTGCAGTAAATGGAAGTCACAAGTTTTTTCTTACTGTGGAAAACAGAGTCAAGACAATAATACATCCATCATACCAGCAAAATCCAGCAAACAGTTCAAAAAAGCAAGTCTAACAGATTCTTGAATTTCTTGAAGCTGCGCAAAAGTATCTTCTGTTTTTGTAGCCTCACTCCTTAAAGACTGAATCATCCTGAAAAGTACAAACTTTGAGAGTGCACTTAAGGGAATCGAATTTGTGCATCCAACAAAGAGTTGAATAGTGTATCAAACAGATCACGTGGATCTACAAGCCACAAAGTTCCAAGTTATGCTCAGAAATGCTGCTCTAACCAAACATTAATGTTTTGTATCAATTCCATGCTAATACGATAACCTTTGACAAACGAATACGAATGGTGGCAGTTTAGAGCTTGTCTGCCCGCTGTCATAACTAAGAATTAGCCAAGACATTTGTACCATTTGAATCCATTGGCGGGGTTCAGATTATTAAATTATCTAAGACTATCATTATCACTATCTAATTATTGATGAGTGATAATAAATTTTGTTACCAGAGTAATGTGTAAACAACTCCTCCCTTTATCCCTTAATTTTGGTCCTCTATTCCAATTTGGGATGTTCCACAACATCGGTCAACTTTATATCCTATGTAATATCTTGGTGTTCTACAAGTCAGCCTAGGCTAGGCGCTAGGTGGTGCGAATAATTGGCTAGGCAGCTAGGCAGATTGGGCGGGTAGGTGATGTGATTTCAAAAAGGGCTTTAGTGTCGTGGCAATATAATACAAGGGGCTTTGGTGTAGTTTTACTACGATATATATACATTTCCAGGCTACCCAGTTCTCTTACACGGTCGAAAATCCCAAAACTTGGGATGGGGTAGGAGAATATTCAAAAATGGAAAAAATGGAAAATCCGCCTAATGTCTAGGCAGTGCCTGCCCAACGGTTAGAACCTTGTTAGGACATTACCTGTTAGATATCTTGGTTTTCCTCTTTATATCCTCTAAAACTAAAGCAGCAAATTGATCTCCTTTGGTGGATTAACTAACTGCAAAGGTTAAACACTGGTCTACTAAACCCGTCATATGCTGGCAAGTTGAGCTCATTAAAGATGTGCCGTTCACCGTCCAACTATATTGGAGTATGCACTTTATTCTCCCAAAATCTGTACGCCCTCACACTGAACGATTCTGAGAAACTTCTACAGTCTAGTACAAACACAATTCTTTACAAAACGTCTCGGAAATTACTTGTAGACCTAAGATTGCAATTCTTAACAAAACTCCTCAGAAATTATTTGTAGACCTAAGATTGTTGATTGGAATCATGCTACCATGATGTGGCTCTGGACTGCTGTGGATTTGGAGGAAGCTCTTCAACATAAGAGTTATAGCTAAGCCTTTTGTTAAACCATAGGAGATGGTGATTCCACATTCTTCGCATGATAATTGGCATCCTTTGAGCCTCTCATTGATCACCTTGGTATGCAAATTGCTTCAGCTACTGGTATCCCTCTAGTTATGAATTCCACATTCTTCGCATTATAAATGCTAAGGCTTTAGTTATGATATGCAATATAGAAGCATTTGCCCCTTTGTCCCAGTTCTACATCCTTTAACTCCCCGCTGCCTACCATCCTTTAATTGGTAATCCAGTGTGTATCCCACACAGTACCCTGTCGTGTCGACAGGAGTACTTCCCCCAAAATCGGGGATCCAAGTAACATAGTAGGAATGACCAGGGCAATTGTACCAACGGGCCACCTCTTATAACTAGCCTACGATCCACAAAATCATCACCAGGTTCAGTTGTGACTCCTGCAGTAGAGGACATGAAATCAAAGTACCGTCCCAAAGACATGGCCTATACTTTTGTCGGGGGCGGAGTTGGGTAGGCAGTATCTCTTGTAATCGAGAGCTTGGAATTTAGGAGAATCTTTAGAAACCTTAAGTCCTTAGGGTTTGGATAGGAACCAAACTCATGGATGTACATGTGTTTCCTTTTGGGGATGGCACACGTAAATCCATGTCCGTGAAAATACGAGGATGACTGTCTTCCTATCCATGACACGGAGCAACCATAAGGAGTAATTTGCAGTAAGTTAGAACAAAGTAAAATTTACATCTTCCAAATTTGCAAAAACAAAATGAAGCAAATAATTACGGACTAGAGTCTTTGACACCAAGATAGGCTAGCTGAGCAGCATGGGCAGTTCATTAAGCTAGGTAATCACAGGAAATAAGGGTATCAGAGCTCAGGCCCAGAAAAGATCATTTACACCCTGTGTGTTCAAGCGTAAAAATAGCATTGTCATCACTACTTGTTAAAGATAGAGAATGAATTTCCAGCAAACTATCCACCGAACTCCATTTTGCTTTACTTTCTTTACAGAAATGGAAAAATAGGTATCATTTGTCTCCTATCTCTTTTAATGCAAAGCAGTTAACTAGGCTCTGGAGACTTACAAATTTATTTGTTCCATTGCTGAAGCCATAACTGAACGGAACACCAAGGGCAATGAAGAGATTGTGTATGGGGACTTGTTCCTTTCAAGTATAGAAACTGGGACCCATGATTCCTCTTTAGATACCTCTTCCGTTGAAGCCCGCATCCATGAACAAAGCCTTAGTATGTAAATCTTTGTTATCTCAGACTGAAGCGTCCACAGTGCTGCAACTGTTGGTCACAGAAGCTAACAGTCAAAAACAATTTTAGAGGACAATAAATAACAACAGGAGCGAAACACGGATACCAGCAATCGGAGGAGCTGATTCTTTTGCTTCAAAAGCTTGGCATGCTTTAGATATTTCCTTTATGGCATCTCTCATAAATGGCTGAAGAATATTTGACTCTTCAAGATCACGGAATGTGTTGTGGACCTGCAGCAGTAACAGAACAAACATTTAGATCCACTCTCATTTTCCAAATCATTATTTGAAGATGGAAACATCATTGCTGAGAAAAAAATGCAATCGAGGCCAAACATGATCAACTAAATTAAACAGGAAACGTCATAATTGTTGCTTCTCCCAACGCATGCCAGGTTGTCACAGTCAAAACCACCAGACATCTTCAAACGTTGATGTACATAAAATAGGGATGTTTCTGGACTAAATGAAGAATGTAGAAATTTTTCTGCCACACCTCATGTATGATGCGTCATATCTGTTAAGAATTGGTTTGGGCAGAAGACTAGTTGCCTGATTGCCGCTTGTAGTAAAATCATTGAGGCTAAAGCAATTTCTTATCCACCGTACTTATGTTTAACATCAAACTCCAATTCTGTCCATGTAAGAAGATACGCATGTCACTTACAAGGCCTGAAATATTAACCTCTATCATCCCTGAAGAGTGAGGAAAAGCATTCATTACTACTTATGCGTGAAAATTCTAAGGAGGATCATGCCTGAAGTGCGAGGAAAGCATTACATACCAATTATACAGGAAAATTTTTAAGAAGGTTCATGCCTGAAGTGAGGAAAAACATTACTTGATATGAAAAATCATGTTAAGTATTTGTAACCATTGATCAGCTAAATGCATCCAAAATCGGTTAAAAAAAGAAGAAAAAAGGGAATACAGGAAGGCATGTTAAGAACGGAAATTTTTAAGAACAACAAATGGAAAACAAAAGCAGAAAAAGAAAGAGAGAACAAGATTTTAGAAAGGAAACAAGAAAAAGCAAAATAATAACTAGCTGAATCAATCCAAAAAAAAGATAAGTGTAAAAAACAAAAGAAAAAATCTTAGATTACATATAAGCCCAGATGCCATATAGTTCAAAACCAAAAGGTTAAGAATAATATGTCACAATCAACAATGCCCCATCAAAATAACAGCTATAGTCAAGAGTTTCCAATAGTAGGTGACTTTACATTAACAACACGCGCAATGTACAAAACTGACAGTTGCCAGAGTGATTCAATTTTCTCATCTGAAGAGCAACTGGGAATCTCATAATAGACTTCCTACATAAAATTACCGAGTTCAGCTCAAAGGCTGGAAACAACAGTAGCCAGATTGAAGATCACAAGGCCATAAAGAAAGAGATGCTAAGCATTAGTACACCCAGAAGATGCATTATAGATGGTCGAGCATTTGGCATACCCTGTCAATCCCGGGTTGTAGAAAAGAAAAGTAAAGCAAAAAAGAAAAGAGAAATCTCTTATCCATCTTTCCCCAAAATAAAGACCCTGGCTTTAGTTGCCTGATTGGGCTCCATGAATGAATCACTATCCTTTCCATTGAGAAGAGCCACAATCACATCAATCTGTTGATGATCATAGTATGCCAACGGGTCTCTTCTACTAGATCAACAATCAAAATTAAGAGTAACTATTTTTTGGGATGCAACAGCATTGATAACCCATACTTAAAAGATTCAAACACTCAGACATATGCTTCTAGAGTAAAAATTGTTTCAATGCTAGACAACACACCATTAGACATAGTTGCCAAGCAAGAAAGAGTGCAAATTTGCACATATGTGTGATCATCTATACAATGCTCTAGTTATAAACTTGCTATCCTGAAAACTACAAATTGATTTTGTGGATAACATTGGCATGTGCAACCAACATGCTCCAGCTGGTAAAATACATCATTACAATCACCAAACCTAAAGCATCTTACTAAGGTTCATTTTCAGAAGTACCATAACAAAATGGTGTTCCATAGTGCCCGTAACAATAGAGAGCATATTTACCTTTGATTCATACATGGATATAGTACTCCGTATCATTCCAGCAACTTCATCAAGAGAATGACTTGAGTACTTTCCATCTCCAACTTTTTCCTCGCTTTTATTTGCAGAATTATTAACATTGGAATCAGCAGAAACTTGGGAAGACTGAACAAGAACGATGAATACTTTTAGATGAACACAGAACAGATTAACTGAGCTAAAGCCAAAGCAAGGAAATAATTCACGCCCCATTAAACTTTGCAAGAAATTTCCAATTGTCCTCATCAAGGATGAAAGAATACATTTCACTTCTGAATCCCGGTAAATTTTCCCAGCCACAAAGCCCGAGCAAGGCCATTTTCTAAAAGGAGAAAATGCAGATCAGTGGATTATAAAACAATTGCAAGCAGCAATTGAAAATTAAACCTCATTTTTATTAATCACTGGGAGGCATCATAGCCATATAATATGCTCTACTTAGACTTCTTTTATTATTTTTTTTATACTTCTATTACTTAGACTTCTATTATTGTTTTGATCATTTTGAACCTGTCTGTATTTCTGAAAGCATGAAAAATGAAACGAATCCAATTCGCCATGATGGCATGTATTGTCCCACACCAGAAATTTGCACAGGAGATTACATAACTAGGAGAAATCTTAGTTACTTAAAGAAAGGGGGGGAAAAAAAAGTAAAAAGTACAAGGTACATTTTACAGATGTTTGACCAGAAAAACAGACAATGTTTAAGGTACATATTAGACAACATGTTTGGACCTTAGATTAATAGAATCTCCAAGATACCTTCGCGAATTTGCCGCTGGAAACAGAAAGGGCTACTTTCCAGAAGGCTGGTATATGATGGATAAGTACAGCAGTTAACCTGCGGATATACTTTCCCCTAAGAGCGTCAATTTCTGCGCCATTAAAGTCTACTGGCTCTGAATATCCCAGAAGATGGCTGTTCTCCGGATTGAGAGAATAGTCAACATCTGCCTGCTAAGAGTACACAGAAAAATCGTCACTCTTGATAGAGAACTAATCAGGTCAGATTTTATACTAGCAGAAGGTGGTCCTTTAGTTGTTGCACTTACAGTCTGATTCAAATCTTGCTGAATTTGTTTCCACTTTGCATCAGATAATGCCTTTTCACGTATCTCATTCTGCAAAAGTTCCATCCGTGCTTCATGGTCTAAGGTGCATTTTTCAAGCAAACCTCGAATTCTGTGATTCTGTCAGTAGAAAAAGCAACACATCAAATTAGAACTAGTAACACTGTGGTGAACGAATCATCAGAAGGAGAGGGGGGGTGGTGGTGGGGGGGGGGGGGGGGGGGGGGGGGGGGGGGGTGGTGGTGTGTGTCTCTGTGTGTGTGTGTGTGTTTGACGGCCAACAAGAAAATAAATGGAACAGCAAGATTTTGGACACTGGTCTGTTAAGACTAGAGAGAGAAGACATAGTAAGAATGGAAATTGATGATCCAAGTCTGCAGAATGAACTCCAATGACCTGAGTCACCTTACCAGCAAGGCTACTGGCATCTTTCGAGATCAAACAAACAGGGTAACTTACATAATTATCCATTTCATATTTAAGCTCACCTGGATATTTAAATAATGCCACACAGGATCTGAGTCAGGTTCCAGCTCCAACAAAATTCTAACAATGTTTTCAAGCTACATGAAGCATAAGATAAATATTAACTGCTGGAGTTTTGAAATTAAACCAAATAACATACATACACATAACAATGGCATTCAGTAACCGCCATTGAAAGGAATAGACGCGCTACATCAAAGTGGCACAGTTGTCAAGGTGTTGCCAATTCAACTCCAGAGCGATTGCCTTGGCTAGCTAAACCTCCCATCCCCCAAGATCTACATCCGAGGTGGTGATGGTAGCTATGCAATGCATAAAAGACGTCCAGGCAACAGAAATTGTCGCAAGCAGTTCACTTTTTTTCATTTACAGAAACAATCTGTTCGCAAGTTAGATTACTGAATCGGGGAAACGAACTTATAAATGACAATTGAAGACGTGGGAGAGCAAACCATATTGCCAATATGACCCACTAGACCAATAATCAGTACCATTTACACTTGTCAGGTGATGCCAATTGTAAGATGAGGCATCAAACTTAAGCAGTCACTCCCATAATTTGACCTTCTTTTTCTTAAAATCGGTCAACCACAAGCCTTGTGACCACCAAGCGCCTTAACGGCCCATTTGTTTGAATATATCACCACAGAGGATATATAATCACATTAGACAAATAGCGAGGGACCAATAATATTACACACCCAATGGTAGTGTACATACTATATCCCATCTTTTGTGGGATACAAAATCCGATGGATATTTCATCCAGACAGTAACAATTTTAACCAAACAGTAGATATGTGTGGTCCCCTTCAATGTATAGTCCATTCTGATACTCATATCCAGCGAAACAAACATGCTCTAAGAGCAAGTTCACCCGTTGATGTCAAAATGACATTGCCACAATTACAGCACGCTGTGCGCGCGCGCGCGCACACACACACAAAAAGAAGACTGCCAAAGCCATTTTTTAGCTTGCTATGGTGTCAAAAAGTCAAAAACAGCAATGTTACTACACCACTTCGGTGCTATTTTGGCACAATCTCAAAACCAGAAGATTGGATTACACCTCATTTTTTGATGAAAATCAAATGGCTTGGATGATGTGGCAAGTTTAGCAATTGCCAAATTGGGCACAAAAAATGGCATTGCCAAAGTTTGGCATTGAATTTGGGGAAAAAATCGAAAGAGGAGAGAGGAGTCCCTTGGGGCCAGGCTTGTGAGTCAACTGTCAAATGGTCCGACCATGAAGGCACCCAAACCTAATATGGTGAAACCATCATTTTGGGTACACATGGACTTTAATGCCATCATAGGAAGGATTGTTTGGGGTGAATGCAAACAATACATTTTGTGTTTGAAAAGCCACATTTGTAATAGTCCGAAATCGTGTTACCACAGTTGTGCATACGGTTCAAACTATGGCCAATGAAACTCGGGGGCAAAAAATGATTAGACTAATCGCAGAGAAAATGTTGCCGCAACAGACAACATCTCTCTTCCATTCATTTATGAAAACAGGGAGGGGAAGGAGAGGGGGAACTGGCACTTGGTCACTGGTCAGGGTTAGGTAAGTTCTCTTCATGGTACAGTATCATTATTTACATCTTCTTTGGCATCAACTAGAAACAAAGACACAAACACCAAACCATGGGATTGCTCAAAATAGCTGTTAGATCAAACTCGCATTGTTTTGAAAGAAAAAATTAAGCAGCAAGCACATTATTATGTTGTATTTATTTGATAGGGAAAAGCAAACAAATCAATACGTTTGATATCCTTTTGGAATGATAGGACAATACTTAACAAAGCAAACAAATCAATATGTTTGATAACATGTAGGCGTACAAAGAACATACATTTCTAAACTCAATATTTGGATCTTCCAAGGATTTGTAAAGCATGCCTTTGAACTCGTACATAATTTTTTCAACCTCCTCAAGAACACGTTTCAGAATACCCACCTGAAAAGGAGTTATAGCATAAGTACACATTTGTTGGGGCAGGAAAAAGGAGAACATAATCAAACTAGAAAACTTAAACCTACTAATCACATTAAGCAATGAAACATGACAAAAACAAACATGCTACAAAATGAATAAAGCAAAACCCGTCGATTTTTCATAACAAAAATGCATAGTCCAGGATAAATGCCTCCAAACTATTGTCAGAGAATCATACACCACTAAGAGCTCAGGTAAGAATATGCACCAACACTAGATCATCCTCATAAAATGGTTGCTCATTGTGTTACCATGATTGTAACTAGTTCCAAAGCTAAAAAGGCCTAATAGAGATACCTCATAAATATTAACATGAATGCTAGTGTGGGAACCCAGAAATTATTTGAGGCTAATCACAAATCATTATAGTGTCCTATTGGAGTATTACTAAAATGATCCTAAAAAATGTAGTGGAAAAGCAACACATTATCCTCACAAATTGGTAGCTTGTTGCATGAACCATTACCTGACTGAGGAATTCCTACCAGCAGACTTTCTAAATCGAGGCAAAGTGACCAGAACAAGTTAGAAGAATTTTAAGTGACGGGTTAGCCAAATGCTGCATACGCCTTTTCAACCATGCTCTTCCATTTAGAAACAACAGGTATAGATTTCAATCTAAACAAATGTGCATATGGCAAGAAGACAACCCAGCTACAAGTGCATGCATGGTGTGCCAAAAATCAAAAGTGGATATGATCTTTGTCAACCAAACATTATTAAGTGAGACTAGATTTTTTCTGTACATGGGATGGCAGCACGATTGACTTGGCTTTCCTGTACTCCCTAACTGCCAAATCATATTCACCCTTGCTAATGCTCCCACGGATTGAACTAGGCAAATTGAATAATGTGCGGAACCTCTGAAGCATTCCTTGAACAGACCTGATCTTCTCAGCTTGAGCCTACATAAAATAATTTTAAAATTAATAAAATTTATCTCGACCTTATTACACCTACAAGAAAGAACTCCGGATACGTTGCAAATCTCAAACCTACTAACCTGTCTCTCAAATAAAGGACTAAAAGCACGATTAGCCTGTGAACTGACTCCTTGAATACAATTAAATAAGTGAGAGGTTCCAGAACCTTCAGGGTCTTCTTCAATCCGCTTCAATTTTGACTCAATGTCTGTACAATAATCAACCAAGGATCCTCATTTTACCACCCAAACAATAAAGTTTTATAAGCATGAGAAGAAGAAGGAAAAGGAAAACAGGGACGGAGAGATCCTAAATAGCAAGATTGACTCGGAAGGCACTAGCTAACAAGCCATCACAAAAGATAATGTCACTTCCCTCGTCTTATGAGATGGTAGCTTACCATCAATAGTAGTTTTGCAAGAGACAAAGCAGTCAAAATTTTCTTTGACCAACTGTTTTTTCTGTTGCGTCCGTCCTTTAAGATCAGTTTTTAAAGCAAGACCACCACCCTCCAAGTCTGCTCCACTTGTTTCTTGGTGTATACGAGAAAGGAACAATTTCGCATCAAAACTTTCAGAGAAATACAGCAACTTCTCTGCAAGTATTCATGTTTAAAATGTTGTCAGTAAAACAAGCACCCGAGAATTACCTCCACTGGTAGTGCTACAAATTCCCCAGTCAGAAATCCTAATGTCTCACGAACAAGGATGCCAACAATATCCATATACAGCAGTCACATATCATGTAAGTTCACAGAAAAACATTTAAGCAATAATGTTAATGGAAGAATATGCCAACCAAAGACCAAGCCCCACAGCCTCCCTCCACCCCAACCAGAACAAAATAACGGAATAAAAGAATAACAGCAACAACAGGAAGAATCAACCACAGTGCTTATCTTATAGTCACACATCTAAAAAACAGTATATAACAACTAGCAACCAGTAACCTAAACAGAATGGAGTTTCAAATATCCTAAAAACCAATCATCCAGAACTACAGGATAAACACCAATCTTCTAATAGTTTCGAAAATAAAGCAGGAACCTCCAACAAGTGTGCTCAAGAGACCAATCCATCATAAAAACCATGGGGTCCGCCATGGCAGGCTGGCAGTCGATAAGCCACCCACCCGTCTTAGAACATTCCCACAGCACTATCTAGTTTGATTTGTGGCCACAAATCAAACAGGATTACTTGTCTTCTCTGGATCATATCTATGGTAATAAGAATGTTACCATGAGCTACAGTCCTCCGAAAAATAAAGAAAACAAACCCAGCTCGGGGAAGCTGCGAAATCTATTCACACACGTCTAATCTTCAAGTAGTAGATCAGTGAAAACAAAAATAATCCTGCCCACGAGCAATATGACCATGAAAATGTTCACTAGTATTGGGAAAAGGAATTAACATGTAGACAAGGGAGCTTTAAAACTTGATTATGAAAGCTTGACTATGAATCAGACTAGTCAATAAACAAAGAGAGAATCATACCGCGAATGTTCGAATCTAGATAATCTTTGTCGGACTTCGCAGGAGAGCTTTCTGAATACTCAGTAATCAACTTTAGCGTCTTATTGTCTATTATTCTGTCACATGACAACTTTATTTCAGCATAAATGGCAAGAAGATAATTTAAAAATATACAAACAAGCCTAGTGATGGTTATTAACTTCAGTGGCCAGTCTGATATTGTAAAATAACTCTTCCACAGTCAAAGCCTTTTTTTTTTAATCGGCAAAAGTAACATTATATTAAGAAAACTTGATAAAGGGTACATCAAGTTGGAGGTAGGGAAGGGGAATACAACCAAAGGTTGGATGGAAAAAAACACCGATTGGAAACAAAGCCCAAAGCACTTTCATGGTATTAAGTACAAAGCCGTGTACCATGAAAGAAATTGAAATCTTTTAGCATAAAAGGAGAAATATAAACATGAATTTCAAGAAAACAAATTTACTACCCATCCTTTACAACGACCAAATCATTACATGAACATTGGGGTCCCCAGTACACACAATCATCGGATTACCGGCGTTAGGAAGGAACTATCAAAGTTTTTTTTTCAAGTTTTAATCAATACATAAACTAACTATAAAATAAGTAAATTCAAAAATACAATATTAATCCCTGAAACAGTCAGGAGCAGTTTGTAAGATACTAAGATCAACATGGTGAACAATAAGAAGACCAGTTGACCCAGGTTACTTGATTACTATGGAACGAGTAACATGCAAAATAGATTGAAGAAGCTCACCCGAGTCCTAGTGGATCTACACATTCCAAACCACGCGGAAAGGACTGTAAACTGTTAAGACCCGGTCTAGCCGTTGCTGGCTTCTGCTCAATTTTTGGAGCAACTGCAACTGTTCTGGTCTCCCGCATCTCACGAACCCTACGAGCAAGCTACCACAATAATACAACCTTAAGATAATGTTGTCTGGAAATTTTCCGTCAAAATGTAAGAGAACATATAAAAATTCAAGAAAAATTAGTCCCAGATACTTAGACTGCATTCCACCAATTAAATATCTATAATTCAAGTCTCCCCAAGTTACCTATCAAAAAATATGAAAATAATGCTGACAGGCACAATAAGGTGCATGTAATCTTCCGAAGACGAAATAGTTCTAAATTAAAGAGATGTAGTTTTTACGTATTTCACACCCATTATTTGCCCTTGCCCAGCAATCAATGACCTTTGATATCAAAACATGGTCATGCAGTCCATAAACAACTCAAAACAAAATTAGTAAAAAAAAAAAAAAAACCAAAGTAAAGAGATATCTCTGCTATTCACACACTTTGAGAATTGAAAGATTAATTCCACCATGGCTGGAATGCCTATGAATCTATAAATTGGTGTACCACCCGTTAATTAATCTAGTCTTCTACTCTAAAATTTTGTTCCCTTATCTGAATTTTTTCTATTAAAACGGTGACAAGCACGGTCAAAAGATATGTCTAGACAAATTATAGGAAATCTACCCAAACTAAGCTCCATTTTCAAGGACATATCTGTTGTTAGATCAACATAACATAGTTATGACGCCAGGAATTTTCCTCGCCTAAAAAGGTTCTCCACAAGAACTACTTAAAAGCAAGGGCCAGTGCATCGTCAACCTCCATGACAATGTACAATTGGCATTCTCTTCCCACCACTCATGCTGAGGAAAACCCATTTACCGATATACACATCCAGCCAGCTCCATAACAGAACTAGACATAACTTGGTGAACACCTCGATTATGCCATGTCCTTAAGCTCCCCAGCAACCTCGTGAAGCAATAAAAATTAACAAATTATTCTCTCAATACTACATGATAAACTTGAAAACGCTTCCACCACTCAGTGCATAATATACTCAAAACCACTTCTCATCATAACAAACTCAAAGACTTGCTCTTGCTCTTGAATTAATAAACTCAGTGGCTGACAAGTCTTTGCATTTGTTGGGTTCCATTGCATCATTGAATGAACTTTGCCATCACAGGCAACTAAAATGGACCTTCATGGTCACATCTTTGATATGCTAATCCCTAACATCTTAAGGTAAAGCAATACGCAACATAGTCAGTGCATTCCAACTCCTTATCATATAGACACTAAAACAGGAATTGGTAGTTTTTCTAGCATCTAATTCTAGTAAAAGTCCTCTGTAATTGAACTATCACATGCCATTATTGCACGTTGGGGATTTTACTGTTGCTAACTTGAATGAAGTATCACGCAATAACTTCAACCTCGGGAAGAAATGTGCTGGAATATATGGCAAAAGTAAGTAAAAAAATTTGATATTTATTGTAATTTGTTAAACGTGTATACAGTTTTAAGAGTTAAACTGTTAAATTTGGCAATGTTTGCACATAAACTTCAATTGTTGAGCGGTTGTTAGTATGGCCATGTATATAAGACTTCCTCATATTTATATGAATTGAGTCATCTTGACAGCGCCCAATTTACACTCCCAGACACCACAAAATCCCATCAATAACGAAAAGATAGCAAGAGAATGCAAAAAATTCAACTTCTGGCTCACGTTCGTAAGTAGGAGATGCATGTAAACCTATATTCGTACCTCGGCCTCATCGACTCGCTTCCAGCTATCAGGCTCTCCGCCATCCCAGTCACCATCATCCTCCTTCCCAGCCCTCCTCCCACCACTCCCGGCCCGATTCCGCGACTCGGAACCCCGATCCTTGGACGATTCCTCATCTCCCGATGAAATACTCAGCATCTCGACCTCCGAATCATCATCATCATCCATCGAACCGCGCCGCTGCTGAGCCCTCTGTGCAGGTCGGGCGTTCGTGTTATGGTTCTTTTGCGGTGCCGAAACCCTCTGATTTGTCGCCCGTTGTGGCGGTGGCTGCACGAAGTTGGAAACCGGCCTCGATGGCTTCGAGGATGGTTGTTGATAATTCACATCTCGCTGAGATTGCTCCTGCAGTGCCATCTGAAGGAGTTCATCTTCGTCTAGGTCGCCACTGTCGCTTGACATTTCTTGATTTTGATTGATATATATGTAGCCGGACGTACACCTTCTAAAGAAGACACCTCAGAGATTGGAAGAGAAAACTTTCGTCAACACCTGCACAAGAAACACCAAAAATAGCATAAAAAGTAATGCATCCATCAATGAAATACACAGGAGGGTATGGAAGTTGCAGAGTATTAAGACGGGGATGGGGTAGCATCAGATGGGGGTTGAAGTTGGGGGCTATGGGTCGAAAATACCAGATCATTGCAGGTATATGGTTTTGGCCCTTTTGGGAGTCCTCCGGCAGGGTTTAGAATTAAGATGAGGATAAAACACCGTATAGGTGCTAGGCTGTAATGTATCCAACACTTAGTTGCAGGAAACGCCTCATCAGCCAACGCTTCTTGCCGAGAAACGCGGTTGACGGAAACGCTGGGAAACGCGTTCCAATCATGACGGGAACACGTAACCAACCTAGACGGGGACTTACCCTCAAATTCGAAACCAAACCGGATCAACCGGAGCGATTCACAAAAACAAAAGGCGAATGGAATACATACAGGTTGTTCTCCGGCGATGGCTACCTCCGGCGGCGTCGATTTATAGATTTACCCATCTCTCTCTGTCTTCACTCGACAGGAATGGTGGAGGAATTGGAGGGAAACAGGAGAGATCAATTTGTGAGGGGGTTTGCTGGGCGGTGCCACGGTGTTCCTTCTCTCTTTCTCTCTCTGTTTCGTCGTCGTCGTCGTCGTCGTCTCTCTCTCTCTCTCTCTCTCTGTTTGACTGTTTCTCTCTCTAGTGTTTGACAGTTGAGAGTGTTTTTTTTTTTAATGAATAAGAGAGAAACAAAGAAAAAAAAATGATACACAATAAATGAACTTTAGTAATCGTTGGGAGCTCATAATAAATTAAGTTAACTTGCCAAAACGGTTTTTATTAATGCTAAAATAGTTTTTGTTAATGTTAAAACTTTAATGCATAAAAAATTTGTACATTGAAAATGGTACAAGTTTTTTATCCACTAAAATTTTGGCGTTAACAAAAACTGTTTTTTCATTATCATTTCCCAACTTGTATTGCCAAAAATATATATATATGTCAAATTTTATATGTATATTCCACGTAGTAATGTAAATATGTATTTAATAACTGTGCATCTACCAACTCCTGTCTATTTAAAGTTTATTAGGTTAAGTTAATTTTAGCATTTTCCCTAAAAAAAATCAGAGAATAAAAAAAATTATCATTTCCATTTTCAATTTTGGGGAGGTTCTAATTTAAGGTGAAAGAAAAAATAGCAAAACCTGAACTAGAAAAAGCAAATGGCTTGTCTGGTTTTAGAGACATTGCTGCTTTGTTTGGATTGCAATTTGAAAAAATTTTTGAAAAATTTTAGGGGTAATGAGTGGAGAGAGATAGAGAGAGAAATGTTAAAGGTAGGGAGAATCTAGGAGGAATCTAGGGGGTATTTTTTGAAAAATTCTTTTTAAGTTTCAAAAGGAACAAGGCAGCATCATAAAAATTCAATTGACTTGTTAGACACTTGGGCAACTATCTAATGAAAAACACTTCGGCAACTATTTCATGGAAAAATCAATTAGTTTACTGGAACTTTTGTATCATAAATTGTTCAATCACTACATATGATTTTCACAAATTGTCATATCATTTCAAATAATTAAATCCTTTTCGGTTTACTTTCGAAATAAAATTACATATGATATGATTTCCACAAAATTGTGGTCAACAAACATGAAAAGCAATTAACAAATCACGATCATAGACAATGATTTCTCATATTATTCAAACAAGAAAAGCCTCGATAAGACTATATTTGAAATCAAAATACTAGGAGTCTAGAAAATAGGATTTTTTTTTTTCTCCCCCAAAAATCTGGACATCAAACATAAGCGCAAGGGAATTAATTAATTTTATTGAATCTATTCTCCTATAACTTCAAATTATAATCTCTGATGTTTTTTCAATTCTATAATTTCATGATCACAAATAATAATCTCCGTTTGTCATACTCCAACTAAGCTAAACTCAACCTATAATGCCTATGCTGGTCATGATCACACATAATAATCTCCATTTGTTGTACAGAGCACATTACAACTAACTAATGAGTGTTACATTGAATCTTACTCTATGTCTCAATCCTATAATTTTACGATCACAAATAATAATCCCCGTTTGTCAGACTCTAACAAGCTAAGTTCAACCTATAATGCTCACACTGGCCATTATCACTTATAATGATCTCCCTTTGTCACCCTCTAAGAGCATCCACAAGTAATAATTAAAATTAAAAGATTGCTAAAATTAGCAATGTGTGCTTAAAAAAGTGCTCACATTGTAATAATCGAAGTTAGCAACTTTCTAACCAATAATCAAATTCGGGCATTTGAATAATCAAAAATAATAATGTGGAACTTCACATTACTAACTTTAACAACTCTCTAAATGCAAAATCAAAATATGACGTGACAAGTTTTGATTATTATATTGCGGATGCTTTAACAAAGCGCATTATAACTAACTAATAAGCGTCACATTGAACCTTACTCTATATAATCCTATGATTTCACGATCATAAATAATAATCTCCGTTTCTCACACTCTGACAAGCTAAGTTCAACCTATAATGCTCATACTAGTTATGATCATATATAATGATCTCTCTTTGTCACACTCTAACAGAGCACATTATAACTAACTAATGAGTATCACATTGAACCTTACTCTATATAATCCTATGATTCACGATCACAAATAATAATCTCCATTTCTCATACTCTAACAAGCTAAGTTCAACCTATAATGCTCATACTAGCTATGATCACATATAATGATCTCCCTTTGTCACACTCTAACAAAGCATAGTATAACTAACCAACAAGCATCACCTTGAATCTTACTCTATATAATCCTATATGATTTCACGATCACAAATAATAATCTCTGTTTCTCATACTCTAACAAACTAAGTTCAACCTATAATGCCCATACTAGCTATGATCACATATTGATCTCCATTTGTCACACTCTAACAAAACACAATATAATTAACTTATGAGAGTCACATTAAATCTTTACTCTGTCTCAATCCTATGATACACGTTCATACACGGTAATTTAATGAAATATAATGCACTTCAGATTATTACTTAGATAGTCAGGTCTAATTAAGTTGAGACTACGATTATTAATCACATAATTTTTCAAAATGACATTGGCTCCTGCACTGAATTCTCGCACTCACAAATTTTAGAAACGTTCTCACGCTCCCATACATGCACCTTGCACACGCTCACACATTATGTGACTTAGATTATATCTATTCATTATTCGATTATATGCAATTTATTTAAAAGTAACACATTTTTTTAACGATCTTATTTTTAAAATATTATTTGATATAAACATCCAAGCCTAATTAATACAGTACCTGTTAGCTATTACTAGCCGTAACTTTTTTCTTAAAAACTCAAACGACAGAGAAGATTGAAGCTACTGAGTACTGAAGCTTCCCAATATCCTTGAAAATGTGCAGAATGGCACCTGTCAAGAAAAATTTGTCTTCAATCCTATATAAATACATATCACCAGAGTATGAAAGGAGACCAAGAAATCTGATTTACACTTCAGATTCACCATGGATCTTAGACAAAACATATATTCTGAAGATGAAGAAGGATCAAGAGATTGAAGAGCCATCGGCTATCCCACTTTGGAAATACGTCACCAAAATTTCCGGTGAAAGGCATCTGAGAAGTATATTTAACCATGAAAATATGCACTCGCAATTTGAAATGTATGATATCAACAATTTATTTAAAGTACATATTGCTTCGTAGTTGATACTAGTTGGACATTTTTGAGTGGAAAAACGAAAAGATATCCATTGCAGTTGGTTAAAATGCACATGGAAAATAATATATCTCATCCTCTACAACCGAAAGAATATATTACAGATACTTTTTTACTCCATCCTAGAAAGATTGTCCTGTTAGCATAAAAAAATAATCCAATCTTTGCAAAGAAAAATTAATTCTTTTCCTCTATACTAGCTTTGTGGCAAGTGTAGATTCTGAAATTACTGTTAAACAAATAGGGCATGTTTGGGAGCAGTTTTTTTACACTCAAATTGTATTGGGAGTAGTTTTTTTATACTAATCTTTTTACAAGTGGTTGGCTGCCTCAGTAATGAGGCCTTATGCCCATATGTATCAGGACATGGTTCGATTCTCGTAAATCCCATTCTTCTTTCTCAAATTTCCTAAAATAACGCAAATTAGGGTTAACGAATAAATAAAAAAAGCCTCAAAAATCACATGGCGGTGCACCAGGAGTAACGAATAACGTTTCTGGTAGCATGGTGTAGTTCGTACGTGCCCCATTTTGATTGGCTCTTTCTCGCAGTATAAAGACCAGATTACCCCATGATATCACCGACCACGGGCTATATATAAAGCCGGCATAGATTTCTTCTCTCTCTCTTTCTCTCTCACACACAGTGACCCGTGCTTCTGTTGTCTCTCTGTTCCATTCCATCTCTCTTCTGTACTTTACAGAGTACTGTGTGACTCATAGCCGGCGGCCGCCGCTGATCGAAGACGCCGGATCGTAACGGAATTAAATCGGACCGCGAAGGATGAAGATTTTCATCAAGACACTCAAGGGCACGCAATTCGAGATCGAAGTGAACCCCGAAGACACCGTAATAATCTCTTTTCTCCTCCTCTAATTGTATATATAAATATTTATGCACGGTCTGAAACCCTAATTGAATGGGCGGTTTTATGTTTAGGGTTTTGAGTTAGAGTTTTTAGTTGCGATTTGATTGGTTAGACTTGTTTACGTTACGTAAACAGTAATGTTTATCTGGGGTAGGGGAAAGTTGTGAGTTACTATATATCAATGAGTTTTTCTAATTTATCAAAAAAGTAAGAATTTTTCTTGACAAAAATGCATTTTTTTAAGTTCTCGTTTTGCAAACTATACAATCTTTTTGGGACAGTGACAAGTGTCTGTCTATTTGTAATGGGTTATGGCAATTGTAAGGAATTGGGATTACTGTTTTTTTTTTTTTTTCCTTTTCTCTCTTCTTTTTGCTGGATGCCATGAGAATTAGAGGAGCTACTGTAGATTAAAATGAATGCATAGACTATGAATCCCTGATTGAATTGACATTTTTTAGGTTTAGGGTTTTGAGTTAGGGTTTTATTTGTGATTTGATTGGTTATACTTGTTTCCATTACGTAATCTTTATCCGGTGGATAAAGTTATGGGTTTTTTCGCTAGTTTATAGTTTGACAAGTGTCTGTCTATTTGAAATGGGTTCTGGAACTGCAAGGAATTGTGATTACTGTTTTTTTTTTTCTTTTGCTGGAAGCCATGAATTATTGCTACTATTTTGGAGTTTTGGTACTGTAGTTTGTTTAGTCTATTGGATTCAGTAAGAATGGACAGCAATATGCGTTACTTTATCTAAAAATGTACTGTATGTCTTGTTGAATGTGAATGTCGCTTAGCCATTGCCTGTTCTAGTTTATAAATCAGATTTTTTTTGCAAACTTTAGTATTATTATTATTGGTTGGGGTAAGGGCGGTAAGGCAGTTGCTCCTTTGATCGTATTATATTTGCTTGAAACGACAAAAGACATGATTTTGACAAACACGAGTTGGGTTGTGAAAGAATGGAAGTGTTAAGGGTGATTCAAATTCAGCTGTAAAGTGCAAGAGGTGAAGAGATTGTCATACGTAAGTTTCTGGCCTTTAGCTGAACACATGCAGTGTATCTGTACGTAATTCATAAATTTTGTATAGTAACTTAAAAGGTGCAAATATATAGCTGGCACTACAACTAAAGGCCACTTTTTATGCATTAGGATATATGAATTTGTAATCCGTAAGGCCCAAAGTATACACTTCGTATCATTTCCCAATTGTGTCAATTTTATAACAAAATACATGTACTTTTGTGTGGCCCCAAGCTTGTTATTTTAATGAGTAAAAATTCAGGGGTATTTTGGGTTTGACCCCTCTAAATCATTGCCAACAGTAGTTGTTAATTGCGCATCCACTGCTCTCACAAGACGGAGCAAAAGCTTCAGTGGCCAAGGACTTTTGAACCACTGCACTTGCAGTCTGGGTTTCACTTTGCAAGGGTATTTTCATTGAACCTTTTTTGAGGAGGTATCCTAGGAGGAGATTGGCTGGCAGATTCCAGTTAAAGAGGTATTCTTTTTAAATAGGTGAAAATTGAACAAGCTTAATGAGGTCTGCCTCGTTTGGTTGTTGAAGTGGTCATGCTACAAGCCTACAACAACTAAATCAACATGGCTCCACAACCTTTGGTGTTCCAGATGTTTCATCTTTCCATTCATTGGATCGCTCGTGAACGATGTCTCCAGGGTGTGGTGTTACGATGCTCAGCATAAGCATGTCCTGTGGAGGTTGTGTGTGTGTGTGTGTGTGTAAGGCCCACCCTTTAAACAAATCCTTGGCTCTTTTAGCAATAAATAAATCAACACAAGTGGAAGTTTTGGGACCCAATTGACTTGTAGCATGTACTTTTGGGTGCCAAAAGTGTATTTACTATTTAGTCATTATGTAATTACCTCAAAATGTTGGGACTTTTCTTAAGTATTCAAATTGGTGTCACATGCTGGTGCTGTGTTATGAGATGTTGAAATCCGCACTTTGTCAATATGATTCAGTGCTTTAGGTATAAGACTTGTTGAAAATAATATATGGCAGGTACATGGACTCGGGTACGTGTCGGGTGTAGGCAGTATACATCTAAGCATCAGATTCATCTACTTCTTGTGCATAGGATGACCTTCTTTTGGCTGCATCTCCAACTAGATCTGTGAACACGTACGACGTGACCTAACCCAAGTGTTTCATGTTACATGGCGTAGTAGTGTACTAATGTACTTCACATAATTATAAGAGCATCTTTATCAGCCTCTTTTCTTCCCTCTTTAAACAAAATTGTTGAGCCAAAACAGAAAAAACACCTCAAAACACCCCAACATCAGCCTCTCTTCCTCCCTCTCTACTTTGAATTTTTTTACATTTGCTACAGTAACTCGTCTAAGGAAACGAGTCACTGTTCACTCGTTTACAGAATATTTTATTGCTCCTACGGGCCTACCAGAGATGCCGGAGCCCATACTGCATCCGCAACAGAGAATTTGAGACTAGATCAAATGAATATACTTGAACCCATGTAAAATGTATTCTCTGTTGTGAGATTGGGGGTATCTGGGGCAGGTATGGTGTTCCCGGAGCTTGAAGAAGCCATATACGACACGGGATATGGAGAGAGAAGGCTCTGTCACTGCTGTAAACCCATGTAGATCGATGCCGTTGAAGCCTTCGAGAGGGTGAGGTCCGGCGTTATTGGGTTTTGTTTCTTTCGGTACTATAGCTGGGTTGGGTTGAGAAGGTAAAGTTAGAGAGAGAGGTGTTTGTTTTTGGTTGAGACAAATAGAAAGGGGGTTGGCTGGCGTTTGCCTTTTTTTTTTTTGGGAAATATAAAATTAATATTTTTAGTGGGATAGTTTTAATATAGAGAGTCTGATACAGTAGACATTTTAAAAATGACTAGCTAAAGTAATAAAGTGACGTTTTGCTTTCTAATTTGGTCAAAAATTTAAAGATACTGGTGCGGATGCTCTAAGTCCATGTAAGACAACACTCAATTCATTTGACTATTGTTGGAAATCAAGTGCTGTAATGACTGTAATGTGCTGTGACTTGTGAGTTGTTAAATCTTGGGTACTGTGATCGCAGCCTGTTTTGAGAGAAAGATAGAGTGTAAAGTACTTGGTAACTGTTTTCTTCTTGCTCAAGAGGTTTAGTTGCCCTTTGAGTATGAATTTGGGTTTGAAAATATACACTAATAACTCTAATTACTCAAATGTCCCACTAAGAATCTCTTTAAATTCCACTTTCTAAGGTGTGTTAGTTTATTATTGACAAAACATGCTTTCGATCTGGCCATTTTTACATGATACTTTGTTATTATGTTATTCTAACTTTTCAATGTAGCATGTCAGTGGCTAGATCATTTGTCCCCTTAATCTGATCCTTCTATTTCCCCTCCTTTCCCGTCGCAGGAACTAAGAGCTTCCCTTGTTTGGTCTATTTTCCATCATTTCTGTGTTTTGCTTTGTCAAGTCTTATGGGGCACCATATGCATGTCTCATGTTCTTCGAAGTCATGAAAACTCACCCATTCTAACGTTGATGGTTCTTCTCCTCCTCATCCTCCACCACCACCACCACCACCATTCTCTTCTAGGGTCATGATTGGTTGTGCAATATGTGAGTTAATGTCATAAGTTGTTTATTCAGGTTGCTGATGTGAAGAAAAGTATTGAGACAGTTCAGGGTTCAGATGTTTACCCTGCTGCACAACAGTTGCTTATTCATCAGGGGAAAGTTCTCAAGGATGCGACAACATTGGACGAAAACAAAGTTGCGGAAAACAGTTTCGTTGTCATCATGTTAAGTAAGGTGTGTGTGTGTAACTATATGCGCGGGTAACTCCTATTCTATTTTTTCTACTCATTATCTAGCCATAAAAGCGAGGGCAAGTAAGAAAATGCCATAATCAGTTTCTCTTATAGAATGTGTCTTGCTTGGTTGGTTGTGTGCTTTCATTCATGGAGGTGGCTTATTAGTTGCCAGTCAATACTCCCTCCGTCCCAATTTGTTTGTCTAATTTCGGGATTCCCACTTATTAATGGGACAAAATGATTACTATATCCAAAAGCTTTGAGTTTCCAAGAATGCCCTCCATCTTTTTGACATTAAATGACACGGCACTTTCTCCAATGCATAATTTTCTTTAAAAGAGAGATGGCATTATGGGGATTTTTGGAAGTCAACTTAGAATTGAACAAACATTATGGGACATTTAAGAGTCTAAAAGGAGACCAACAAATTGGGACGGAGGTAGTAACTATAGTGTATCTTCTTGCTCTCCCCTGTCCTTGTCTCTGGTGTTGAGGCATAGGTATTCGTGTGTGGCTTCAGTTTTCTGTTGCTTATAATAATCATCTTTTCAAATGTTGGTGCTTATTCATGTTCTAATGGTTACTAACAGAAGTTCACCTTAGTTTTTATAATGTGGTAATATTTTGAACTTCATTCTCACTCTTTATTCACACTGGGACCATCGCAGAACAAGCCTTCAGGTGGGGCCTCAACTACATCATCTGCACCTTCAATTCAGGTAAATGCCATTCTTCGCAGTTATTTTAGCATTGGTCTGGAATTCATCAAATTATTTTGTGTATTCTACCAAGAAACACCCACCCATCCTGGCACTTGAACTGCTTCATATTCCTTTACCGAAGGAGCGGGAGTGCTGCCCGAGTTAGGCCTAAAACTTTGTTCCGAACTTATATTTATTGCAGCTGGAATGCCTGTTTGAATTGACCAATTTATCACCTGCCTGAATTGCAATTACGTTTGAAGAGTTTATGAGGTCTTGACAATTCTTATGTATCCATGTGGGAAATCTCCCACTGTTGGAGATTTCTCCTCTCCTCCCTCTCTCCCTCTCTCTCTCTCTCTCTCTCTGCTATCTTTTGGCACTCGATATGGATCAGTCAACTGCTTTGGAAAGTTATCCAACTAATGCACTTGTCTGCCTTTTTTTGTTTTGTTGAACCCTTAGAGTTTATCATAATTAGTCAGGTCAGGTAGGATGACTGGTTTTCTGCGTCATGTTATATCATTGTTTGTTAGTAATGGTACAAGTGATTTAATCTTACTTCTATGATGGGTAAATTTTATTGTCAGTTCATATGGGTAACTTCACTAGATAAACTTCTCTTTCCACCTCATGCATAACCATGCAGACACATCGTAGTTAGGCCCCCTCATATGACTTTTCCACCCCTATATTTTAGTATTTTTCATATATTTCCCTTGTTAATATACAATTCATTGATGTGCTCCTGTGGTACTTGTTTGAGCTTTGCCAATTAAGAAGAACAACTCAAGCTAAAACTGGACTTCTCGGCTAATCATGGTTATAAATGTGTTTCCACATTTTTTGATGGTGCAGAAGAAAGTCTCTAGATACCATAATACTCGACATATGCTTTGTACTGGTGGTAGAAAGTACAAATTTGGGTTTTGTTGTCAGCTTGTCGGGTACCCCTTGCATTCTAGATACCTTCTCCTATAGAGGGAAGGGAGAGAAGAAAAGGGGTATTGGGGGAAGAGGATAAATTGTGCAGTTGATATTTTTGGAACAATGGTTACTGTTGAATTACTCGAGTTGTCCCATTTATTGCTGAGTTGTTACATGACAGAGTGCTTAAGGAGAAGTTTTAATGTGTAGGCCCAACCTGCAAGTTCCGTGGCTCCTCTAACACAGCAATTAACAGAGTCTCCAGCTCCTGCATCAACTGTGGGGATGTGAGTTGTCATCCACTGTTCAATTTTTCTTGTAATTTTTTTTATGTAACATTCTTTATGATGTTCAATTTGGAAAACTCTATAAAATATTGGTTCATGTTTTCCAATTTGTCTCATCTGTGCAGTCCACAGGCTGCCCCTGAATCCATGCCCGCTGCTCCTGCTCCTGCTGCCCTTACCTTGTGAGTAACTGCTTGAATTGGTTTGTGGATCTTGTTAATATGTTCCCTAAGGGCATAGGTGGAGAGACCTTTAAACTATTCTACATTCTCTGTGCACGCACTTATATTGGAATGTATGACCCATTTTAAGCATCTCAAAATGCAACCTTAGGAAACGCGTTAATAAAATCCCTGTTTTAGTTATGTTTGACTGCTCCGTCATTTAGTTTTGAGAATACAATGTTTGTCTTTTAATTTTCTCCCTTAGTCTCATCAAATAACATTTTCTGCCAAAGCAGGTCAGAATCAGATGTTTATGACCAAGCTGCATCAAATCTTGTCGCTGGTAGTAACTTAGAGGCTTCTATTCAACAACTTCTTGATATGGGCGGTGGGAGTTGGGACCGGGATACGGTTGTCCGTGCTCTACGTGCTGCATACAATAACCCAGAGAGAGCTGTTGACTACCTCTATTCAGTGAGTCCACCCATGCCTCTTTGTACCATTTGATCACGTATCATTATTATGCTTAAATCTTAATTTCATCATCTCTCTAATCTGGTTACTTTTTTAGGGTATTCCTCAGCAAGCTGAACCACCAGTGGCTCAAGCTCCTGCTATTGGGCAGGCTGTGAACCCTCTAGCCCAAGCTCCACAGCCAGCAGTTCCTTCCAGTGGCCCCAACGCAAATCCACTTGATCTTTTTCCGCAGGTTGGGTCATATTTAATCCATGATGTTTTGATTGTTCTGATAACTAAGTTCTGAGAATGTCTTTTTTCCAACCAGGGCATTCCAAATGTTGGTTCAAATGCAAGTGCTGGCACGTTAGATTTTCTGCGCAACAGTCAACAGGTATATATATGAGTCTTGTAATTCCTCTTGCATCTTTTGTAAAGTACTTCAGAATTCTTATCATGGATTTTGTGTTTCAGTTCCAAGCCTTGCGTGCCATGGTTCAAGCCAATCCTCAAATCTTGCAGGTACTATCTAGCTTTCTATCAATCTTTTTCTTCTATATGGCCCTTGATGAAGCAAAATGGTGAAAAAGGATTCATGTAGCCGAGCCTAAATTGTTGGGAGACCTGAGACAAGGCTTGGTTTGGTTTTCATTTTTCTGCGAGGATTGATGACATTCTCTTTCAATTGCAGCCTATGCTTCAGGAGCTGGGAAAGCAAAATCCGCACTTGATGCGGCTAATTCAGGAGCATCAAGCAGACTTTCTAAACTTGATCAATGAACCCGTTGAGGGGGAGGGGTGAGATGACATGTTTTGGTGTTACATTCTGTACACGTAGTTGGACACACAAGATGCGGAATTATCTCCTTGTCCTTTTGGGCTTACATTTGATCTCGGTTTTCATTTGTATGTGATATCAGCAATGTATTGGAGCAGCTTGCAGGAGCGATGCCACAGACTGTGGCTGTCACACCTGAAGAGCGCGAGGCAATAGAACGGG
The DNA here is from genome assembly GCA_019656295.1 of Rhododendron mucronatum var. ripense. Classification (NCBI taxonomy): domain Eukaryota; kingdom Viridiplantae; phylum Streptophyta; class Magnoliopsida; order Ericales; family Ericaceae; genus Rhododendron; species Rhododendron mucronatum. Next base: position 254,900 of record BPLT01000239.1, read on the forward strand.
TTAGTTAATTCTCCCCAATGTCTAATGTAAAACTATACCGATCTCATATTTTGGTTTCAGTTGTGTTTATTGTCGTCAGCATGAAATTTAGCAACGTGATGGCTACATGTTTACTATTTCTGTCTATCTGTTGAAATTACCAGTTTGTTCTAGAGTTTTTTTTGAGTAGGTTTTTGTCTTTTTAAACTTGTTACTTCAAGTAATTTGAGACAATTGCAAAAATTGCGGTCCATGTGAAAGTTCAGGGTGTAGATCATTTAGTCTTCTTTCAACATATCCTCTGGAAAGGAAATTTTGAGGAAGTATTAATATTTCTTTGTCGGATTCTATCACTTGGAAAGGAGGGGCATTGCAAAGTGCAAACAGTGAAATATTGGCAAAAGTCTTTCTAATTTTTGGAACTTAAACAAAAATAATGGTAGAAATATACTGGTGATTTCTTGAAAGACTAACATATGAGGTTTTACTTATTTGATCTCTATGATCTCTATCGTTTGACATCTTTTTGTAGGAAACACACACACACGATCAACAAATATATGAAAACAGTGCTGTGTTTGGTTTGGTTTTTGAATTTTTTTTTGAAAAATAGTATGGGTAATAAGTGGAGAGAGAAAGAGAGAGAAATGTTGGAAGTAGGGGGAATCTAGGGGGTATTTTTTGAAAAATTCTTTTTGAAAAGTGAAGACTCTTACCTTTTTAAAAAGCATTTTTCAAAAAATTCCCCCTAGATTCCTCCTACTAACATTTTTCTCTCTATCTCTCTCCACTTATTACCCCTACTATTTTTCAAAAAACTTTTCAAATAACAAACCAAACATAACATAAAGAATCAAGACACAGAATTTACGTGGTTCCCCAAAACTAGGTACGTCGACGGGAACGAGAGCGGTAGTGTTTCTTATTATCACTATTTCAGGGTTTACATAGAGTATTTATACCTCACTCTATCCCTAACCCTAATCTGGGTACATGGCCTTTCTCTTTCCCAAAAATAGTAAAATACCTTACAGTATTGTACCGTACTGTGAGGGGGGGGGGGGTGGGGGGGGGGGGGGGGGGTGTGGGGTGGCAACCAACCCACTGCCTTTCGGCCCGGCCCACTCCACTGGAACCATGATGGGCCAGTTGCCGGAGCGTAGCAAAACTCCAGCCTTGTTTTCATTTGCTTAAACTGTGAAGGCATCAATTCCAGGAAAGCTACCTTTTCCCCTTACTTTTGTTTTCTTTTCCGCCTCCCTCTCCTCATTCTTCTATCTATCCGTATGGCAGCTTTGGCAAGATCCCATACCATTTCTGATAATTTTAACATGGGTATGTGTAGGTATTCTGGTAACTCTGGTAACATACAGTCATCATTTAGAAAACCTAAACATGTTCCTATATTAGTTTCTGCTGGTTTTACTCATTATTTGTCGTCCCAGTCTTTGTCATTGAATTACTTTTTTAATCCTAACGCGTGATAATTTGAAATACATGGCATGGGGACGGTATTCTTATCCACAGGACTTGGGTGGAGTCGTGTGCGGGTGTCTAAGCGTCACATTCATCGGGTTCTCTTGCCCAAAGGACACTACTAATCCTCTCTTAAAACACTTCTTTCATCAATTAGGGTAAAATTGTGTATACAAACCAAGACAGGCTTATTTTTGGCATTGGATGAGTCTCATGCATTCTTCTGTATTTTAATGTCCAACTAGACATGTCAAACAATATTGATGCCCTAACCCGAGTGCTGAGTGTCTCTCACTGACTGTACAAGTTTGGATGAGGCTCTGCAACATAGCTTCCTTCAGTGTTAGATAACACTTCTTTCATTGGAGGGTGGGTTGATATAGCATGCATGTCTTTTAGTATTAAAATTTCCCAGCATTTCAACTATGATTACATGGTCTTTTCTCTTGCATCCTATGATTATGTCTCCATGCTCATTGATAGTATAATTTTGGCAGCTTGAAGCGATGGGCTTTGATCGAGCTTTAGTGTTGGAAGTATTTTTTGCGTGCAACAAGAATGAGGAGCTTGCAGCAAACTATCTTTTAGATCACATGCATGAGTTTGACGACTGATGAGGATTGAAGTACAGATTGGCTCTTCCTTTTCCTGTTCATTTCCCACTATTTTTAAGTGAATTGACTCTATCTTTTAGCCATGGTCAAATTTCATTTCATCATTCAATGTCTTACTCCAAAGAGCTGTAATTTAGATTATCTGGAGTAGCGTGTTGGGATGGTAATACCTTCTTCTATAGTTGTTTTGCTGATAAATATTTTGTTTGGTTGGAGACACATTCCTATATACGTAAATTCACAAAGTTGGAATATGAGAATGGTGCTTTTCTTCGTATCCCTTTCCATGATCTCTTCTGAAGTTCTAGGTGGTATAGTTGTCTTTTACTTTCTAAATCTCGGTTACTTGAGTTCTGATGATCTTTGCACTCAACCACCGAACTGAACTCAAGAGAGCGTCAACGCTACTGCCTTGAACAATGTTTGTAGAAGCTAGTCGAGGGAAGACGGCAGGCATGTGTTGCAAAGTTTTGTGGGGGAGAAATCAAATGAGGCTTCAACTAGTGTGTGCTTCTCGCTTGGTACTTTGCTTTGTTTGGCTCATGTTTAAGAGAGAATAATTTGGCTTCTCATGCATCCGAACAGTCTTCACCTGCGTTTTATGATGATACTGCAGTTATCTAAACTGTATGGATTATACCCTCGCGTGTTCCTTATCTATGGTAGTCGAAATGGATGGATTATTGCTGCAAAAAAACTTGTAGCGTTTATGTCGAGCTTTAGTCAGGCTTAAAAGGCGAGAACTGGGGTGGGTGTTTTGTAGTCCTTGATTGTTGCACGTCAATTGGCTTGAATACCTTATGCACGAAAAAAGAGAGAGTAAAAAAGAGCGCATCAGATGGAGAATGTTGAAAAGGGGCACACTCTGGCAATTAGAGATACAGAACCAAAGTAAAAGGAGACTACAATCACAGCAGATGAGCACATTTAGGCTCCGTATGTTTCAAAGTAAATGTTTTTCGATGCAAGTTTTTTCCATGTAAAATGATTTTGCAAAAAACAAAAGTTTCGTTTCCATTTTCCGGTGGTTGGTTGATAGTTGTAAAATGATGTATGTGTGTATGTATATATATGTATCTATGTAGGTATTGCATACAAAATTTTGTTGTATTCAATGAGAAAGCACAGGGTTTAGGTCCTAGGTGGATCAGATTGGGGTTATGGGGATTCAGTAAAGTAACATAATTATTTGTCGAGGAGCGAAGCCAAATTCAGAGAACAACTTACCACCTTTTCAAGAAAACAGTTTCAGCCATATGAAGTAAAATGTTTTACCTGGTAAAATATTTTCTTACTTTTTGTACAACCAAACACCAAAAAATAAGTAAAACATTTTTCAGAAAAATATATTACGTCCAAACAATCGGAGCCTTATTATTGTCAATCTTTTTTTTTTTTTTTTTTATGTGTGGATATCTGCGTGTGCAGACGATCTCAATTATCTTAGAATCTTGATATTAACGACCGGACAAACTTTTAGTAACCCCACGGCTCGGAAGAAAGAAATAGAAGGAAGCTAGAAATTATGAATATGAACAAGGCTCTATGAAAAGAATAGACCGATGCTCATATAGAGACTTGGAGTTTGGTTGGACGTGCCTTTAAGAGAGACCGTAAATTAACCTTAGTACCTTACAATTTACAAAAGCACATGACAGCATAAAAACTAAATCCATTAGTACCAACTTTGTCCTTGTTTAACTAAATAATCCTATAACCACTCAAATTAAAAGTAAATATTCCTACTCCCTCCGTTCCAATTTAATAGTCCACTGTTCTATTTTTTTTGAACGGCAAAGAAGAATTTTATTAATAAAAGAGAGAAAGGAGAGTACAGGTAGAGGGTTATGAGTAAAAGCATCACAGCGCAGAGATAATATTCCAACTATATTGGCACCTTATCCCCGACAATCATATGCATCTTAGCCCGCAAGTTGATAAGGAATCATCTAAACACGATGTCATCCATTGAGTAGGCAAATCCCTTCTTGTTTGATGTCACCCAAAAAGCCACCCTTACTTTAATGAGAAAGCAAACTCGTGTGCGTTTTTTCTATTTATTCTATCTCTTATAAAGAAAAAGCACCACTTGAATTCCATTTGGCTGAACTCTTTTTGAGGCCGGCTCACATTTTGCATTTCTCCATGACAGAACGACCGCAATTCCTCCATGCATTCTTTTCATGATCTACCCACTGCCAACTCAAGTTCCAACCCCCATTGACATGGTCATCTTCCTCCTTCACATTACATTCTTCCTCTCTCTCTCTCTCTCTCTCTCTCTCTCTCTCTCTCTCTCTCTCTCCTCCTCCATCCCTCTCTCCTCCCGTTTCTCCCATTTCTTCCCCCTCTCGCCTTCTTTTTAGTTCTTCTTTTTCCTATTCTCAAAACGATCGGCAATGGCAGCACTGAGATGGTGGCGACGGCGGCTTCCGGTGGCGGTGCTAGCGTGCATGGACCTCAGCGGCCGTTTACCTCTGGCCATTTTTGGGAGCCGATACACAGTGCTTCACGGCGGCTACGCATTAGGAGTTTTGGCTGTCCGATGAGATCGGCTCTGGTATGGTCTTCGATTCCTTGTCTTCTCCTTCTCCTTCTCCGTCCTTTCTTTTTGACCCCCTACCAGCGTCGGTTGTTTTTCCCGTTCACGGCTGCAATTCAACCGTGGAAGCCCAGTCGGTTTTTTGTTGGGTTTTCCTATCATGCCTATAGGCGTGGGTTTCTACGGGTCCCGCCGTGGTCGTTGTTGGATGGCCCAATACTCGCTTAACTGCAAGGGTTTCATCCGCGATAGTTTTGGTATGTTTGGGTTCCAGGTGGCCAGTGGTGGCTTGGAGGAGCTCGGTGGTGGCTGTTTGGCGACGGAGGTTGTTTCTATCTGTTTTAAGAGGGCAGCGATATCTCTTTGGGCTAGGTTTTGAGTTTTCTTTAGGCTGGTCTTCATTGTTGGATTTGGGCACTTAGGCCGTCAAGTGTTGTTTTGGCTATATTTTTAAATTTTTTTGATTGGAATCCTTTTCCTTATCCCTAATAAAAGGTAACTTTTGCCGATTAAAAAAAAGAGCTGTGGAATATTCATTTCATTATTTTTTTATCGACGAAGTAAAAAATTTTATTAATGAAAAAGGATTACAAAACAAATCTTTGTTGACAAGAAGACAACAAAGACAACCCCCAATGGACCTAGCCCAGATCACACCTAAATTAAGGGTATATTCATTTCATGCTTATCATCTCCTCCCTAAATTCAAGTTTCAACCTTACGTGACAAAAATCTAGTAATATGGCAGGTACATTATAGCAAGATCATATGGTCAACCAAATTTTTTGTTAAAAACATAAACAAAAAAGATTGTGACAAATTCAGTCATGATAGTTGTTGACTAATGCATTCTTGCTTATCGTTCTTTACCTATCTCCGATCTTCCATGATAGGTTTGTGTACTTCTTTCAATTTTTATAGTCATCACCTGTATGTCAAATCAACATCCCATCATTAGCTTTCCACAATTAGTTATTGCTTCCTTTTTACAAGTTACAATCACTGTCATAACAATGTTGTTCTCACAGAATTTTTATTCTTGGAACCATTTTTCTATTTTCAATGGTGAACACTTGTTTTCCACCCTGAACTCTCCCTTCTCCCACACAATAAAATGGTTTGGTTGCACGGCTTATCCATCGCACTTCCCCGGAATCTACCTCCTTCTATAAGTGTCATGCTACTCCTGAAGATTTAATGAGAGAAGACATTCGTACCTCTCAAGAATGTAGCCTCTACCTATGTCAACTCATGAAAGGAGAAACATCCATAAAAATTGTGAAAGCCCGACTAGCAATGAGTATGTGATGAAATTTAGCATCGGCACGCCGTCGCAACAACATATGCAGTATTAGACACAGGAAGTAGTCTAACCTGGACACAATACAATCCTGACAAAAGATGTCGCAACTAAAAAATCCCACATTACTACAATTGCAGGAATTCAAGGAGCTAGAAAAGGGTACTTTGTGCACATTTTGATTGCTGCTCACGTCCTTCCTTAAAGTACAACACTTATATCCCAAATACCCAAAATATACTTCCTGTTATACCCAAAGTATATATCCCACTTATATCCCAAAGTACATATCTTCTAAGGTTATACTTCCCGTAAATCACTACCTTCAAAGCTAAAAGTTTATGTAGCGATTATTCCATCTGAGAAAAATGCATCCAAATAGTACAAAATATAGTAATATGCTCCATCCGGTCTGCAGTTTAAGAAAGCTCGTGAGTAGTAGTCAAAATGTACACAAAGTACCTCTTTCTAGCTCCTTGAATCCCTGCTATCAACACGTGGGATTTGTTGGTCATAGCATTTTTTGCAAGGGTTGCATTGTGTCTAGGTTAGACTACTTCATGTGTCTGGTATTGTTTATGTATATTGCGGCGGCATGCCGATGCTAAAGTTCATCACATACTCGTTGCTAATTGGGGCTTTTGCAATTTTCATGGATGTTTCAGTTGACATAGGTAGAGGCTACATTCTTGAGAGGTACGGATGTCTTCTCTCATTAAATCTTCAGGGGTAGGATAACAATTAGAGAAGAGAGACTTGGAGAGGTGCGATGGATGAGCCGTGCTACAAAACCGTTTTGTTGTGTGGGAGGAGGGAGAGCTGAGGGTGGAAAAGAAGCGTTCACTTATGGAAATAGGAAAAATGGTTTGAAGGATAAAATTTCGTGAGAACAAAATTAATATGGCAGTGATTGTAACTTGAAACAAGGAAACCATAACTAGTTGTAGAAAGCTAATGATGGAATGATGACCTGACATGGTGATGGCTATAAAAATTGACAGAACGCTCACAAGCCTATCTTGGAAGATTGGAGATAGGTAAAGAAGATAAGCATGAATGCATAAGTCAACAACTATCAGGACAATATTTGTCACATTTTTTTTTTTGTTTTTGTTTTTAACCGAAAACAGAAAGCAGACCCATACATTTCAAGCACAACTACAAGAGCAATTCCAGCTAGATCGGGTGCAATTCGAAACACAAATGAAGGAGATGATAGAGACACAAATGGAGGCAATTCGTATGTACACAAATGGGAGCTACTATTCAAACACAAGCCGCTACCACTCAATCTCTGCAAACAACGGTGGAGCATTTGGTGTCTCAATTGGAGACAAGGGGAGGACCTGCTACATGTACATAAGGCTACACCTTTACAACCAGTGCAATCTCAGCAGGTTACTTTTTTTTTTTTTTTTTTTTTTATGAATTTTGATTGATTATTTATTGTAACCTCTGTTTAATTACTAAGGTGTCAAGCTAATTTTGGTGACTTGAACATGGCCGCAGATGAGCACATTTATTATTGTTATTTTGTTGTTGTTGTTGATATCCGCATATCCGGACTATTTTGAGCGCATCCTGGTTAATCTTATGTGAATTGCCGAGAAGAAATAGAAGAAAGATAGAAAGTATAAATAAATATAAATATAAATATAAATATAAACAAGACTGTATGAAAAGACAAGACCGATGCTTTTATTAGAGTTTGGTCGGACATGCTTTATTTAAGAGACCGTCAATTAAACTAATTACAAAAGCACATGGCAACATAAGAAGTTAAGAACCAAAAACATTGTTACGAACTTTGTCATTGTTTAATTAAATAATTTCATATAACCCCTCAAATCAAACTAGCTAAATAACGAAAAACAATTTTTAGTTAGCAAATAATCACAAGAGAGTTGAACACTAATGCTTCAAGGTCTCCTAGTAGCGAGTTCTCCTTCTCGATGTATCATTTGTCGAGTTTTCTAATAATAATTTTTTTTGTTGCAGATCGATAAAACAAAAAGAAAGAGAGTTGAACACTCTATGAATATTGTCAAATTATACAATAGTCTGGGAGTACCGCTATATTACTATACGGTTTACCACAAAGTGTATGGATCTCATAAAAACGTACGGTTGTAAAGTAATTCGAAGTATCACGTCGGTACTCCCGGACTATTGAATAACTACTAATGAAAACCTCAAACGATATTATTATCGACATTAGCTGGCAACAGAACCAGATAACCTCTCTTACCCACAGTAGTTTTCAATGGCATACGTAGAGGTGCCGCACCCTGAATGAAAGAGTTCTTATGCTTATGCATCGAGAAAATTATATATGGGAAAATGCATTCGATAATTGCAAACAAAAACTCACACACAAGTCATTATTTAGGGTAGTAATCTCACTGATGCACTCATGTGCGTAGCAGCATTATAAATCCCAAGAAAAATAAGTAAACATGAACATAGACATAGAGCTTATAATTAACTACATTACAAATTTAAAAGAGATTGTGGGGCTTCTTTTCATGGGACTTGGCCTCTTTCTTCGCTTCCTTAGCCTCTTTCTTATCCTCTTTCTTCTCATGGTGCTCGTGGAGGCCATAGCCGCCCGCTCCAAGTCCAACCGCGGCCCCGATTCCTTCCTCTATCTTGTGCTTGTGAGCATGCTCTGGGTCTTTCTTTTTCCCGTGCTTCTCATGCTGCATAATTTTTCACTTCGTGATACACGTGTCAACCCAAATGGTAAAAAAAACTTGACACAATTGATCTACCATATAATTGGACAACGGTGCGGCTCATAAAACTTACCCAGAAACATACACGTCTACATCGAATTGAAATTGATCTACCATATAATTGGTAAGTTTTCTGAAAATCAAGTATTTTCTGAAAACAAAGAACTCATCCGGATGCGTTTATTTATTTATTTATTTTGATCAGCAAATTGTCTTTTTTTATTTATTTATAAATCTTTGAAAAAACTTACAAAAATTTAACGGATTACGGGCACACCGGTGAACGCCACCCAAGAACTAAATCCAAAGGAAAGCACGAAGCCAACAAAAACATCACAGGATGCTTTTTAACCGCAAGGATGACACAGCTCATATCTCATTCTAAAAGTTCAGGCTTGTACTCCAAATTCAAAAAGAACCGCATTTTGAATATTTAAAACATGAAATCCTACGAAGTTGCATAAATTGTGTTCTGGGGCAGAGTTGTGAAATTTTGATGGTTAATATGCAGCACCAGCCTTGAGCTAGCTAGGCCCCTGAAATTTATGAAATTATTTGTTTCTTAATATCTCCTTGGCAACATAATGAACCGTATGATGATGTACTCTAAGATCTATATTAGGCGGGAAATTCTAACATGGGCATGCATATATACTTGTGTACGTATATGTATTACATGTAAAAATATGTGTATGTATATACAACAAGTACTACTGGTAGAAGACTAATTACCAAGGCATAGCCTCCGGCTGCGGCGGCACCAAGCTCACCAAGGTGCTCATGATGCTTGTGCTTCCTCTCATCCGCCATTTTAGTGGTAAAGAAAAGTGGGTACTGTGTATGGGATGTTAATGACATGTGAAGATGGTGTTATTTATAACTCTTTGGTAACAGTCCAGATCACACAGTATCGTGGATCTCATAATGGCGAGATGGACGGTCAGGATCTTTGTGATATCTTGGCCACCTCTTTATCTACTTTCTATACAAGGAAAAATGATACTAGTAATATTTTTAATTTGCTTCTCTAATGTTCAACGGTTGAATTTATTTTATGTACGGCACATGTGGTAGATTTTAGTTTTTCCCAGATAATCATCCAAAACACTCCTACTATTTTAGGGTTCGCGTGGAGCATTAGTCATGTATAAAAATATATTCATTAGATATTAACAATATTCATATCGGACCTCACATTTATTTTCGTAAACTAATTAAGTAGATGATGCATTTTAAAAATAATTTATACTGACCGTCCAGACAAATGTAACTAGATTGTGGGTACACCAATATCATATTGATATTATTTATTTTCAAGATAATCTTCTCAGTTGGCTGTTGATCAAGATGAAACGTTCGAATCATCCAACAGTACTGAAAATCAAACCGAATTAGCCCACGTCAACCTTTATTATATATGCTACTTTAATTAATTATTAAACTAATTTAGAGAGCCATATTTCTTATCTTATGGGCTATTGGCCCACCTAAACTCTGGTACGTGGTACTATCTAATCATTTTGTCTTCCATATACTACATGAGTCATGAAACCAAATCACTAAAAATAAGGAAGAATAATATCAATTATGGGTATGTATGATGTTTTTCGCAAGAAAAATTTAACCAACATTAAGGTAAAAGATACTTGGGGCATGTGGCCAGTGGCGGCTTGGTGGTGCGGCGGAGGTTGTTCGATGTTTGCTTTGGTTGTAGCTGTTTGATGGCGGTCGGCAGTGATGGTGAAACAAAGCTAGATTTGTCTTGAAAGGGTTATGGCTCTGTTTCGGGTTTTTTGGTGGGCTGGGTTTCTTCTATTGTGCTTATTGTAAGATCTGGTTTTTAGGCTCACAGGTGTTTAGAGCTTTGTCTCTTATGTGTGTTTGGGCTTTATACCAACTTGGCCGTACTTTTCGACCTTTGATTGAAGTTCCCTTCTCCTATTCTATTAATAAAATATTATTTTTCTCAATAAAAAAAGAGAGTAGATACTTAGGACATGTATATATAATAATTGCCTAATTACATGAGGTTTTTTTTTTTGTTCGACAATTAGTCAAGATACGAAAATTACGAAAAGTCTACGGTTCCCGACCGAAGGGATACCGATCGGTTCCCGACGGCATGCAAATGGAGTGTTTGGATCGAGCACCTACACACATCGGATGCCGTTGATTCTCGCGTGGGCCCACTCATTTTGTTTTATAGAATTTTTGGACGGCTCGGATCAACTGTCCGGTGGCCGGAGTGGGTCACAACATGCATGACGATTGAAGAAGGTCCCAAAGGCTGTTTGTGACCAAGTCTAGTAGATCTACGCAAGCGCTCTTTGGAAAGAAAGATGGATACGGCCGGTGACGCAGAAACCAAGCCTTGATACATACTCATCACGTAAAAATCGTTATCCAATCGTCATGTCTTAAGTTGGAAATTTTTCAGTGCCGAGCGGGTGATGCCCGCTCACGCATCTAAGTTGTTCATTACGTGTTTGAACGACTCAGATTTGGAGAGAGAAAGAGAAGAGAAAAAGTGTTGGGTGAAAGGAGAGAGAGGGTTTCAATTAATCCTAGCCGTCCAAAAGTGTAACGAACGACTCGGATGCGCCGAGCTAATACCACGTAGAATATACCCGCTCGGCACTGAAAAATCACTCCTTAAGTTGGTTGCCATGAGAGAGATGGCAGAAGAGAGTAGGGGGTGAAATAGGTGAGAGATGGAGTTGCATGCATGGATCTAGGGTGATGTAGTGCACGTGTAGGACGGTACACAGCCGTCGATCTTATCAATCAACGGTCGACATTAAAAATTAATTATGATCAATAATAAATGATTCTTACCGGTCATAATTAAAATTATATCTCAACTATTTATTATCAAGATCGATGGCTCGTGTGTACCCTATAGAGTGCCTTGCAACACCTTGCACTACAGGATTTCCCAATGCCTTGATGTGGCGTGAGAGAATCCTAGGTAATAAAAATAGTGCGACACATGTAGTTAGCTAATAAAAATAGTTCTTCACATCTTTTTTCTCCTCTTTTCAAAGTGTCACTTGACCGCCAAGTATCCAAGCCAAGTGGGGTACGGAGCAGGAATCCGGCCATTCATTTTAACACAGACAGTTCGGATTGAATCTGAGCGCATACGGATCTGAAACGTTCATTACTTGATCAAGATTCAAGACATTGATTTTCGAGATGAACGCCCATATCGGCTGCTCGACACTACTGCCAAGCACCACCGCTTTGCAGCATCTCCTAATTCAACCCAAAGCATTAATGAAGTGTTATTTTCATACCAAAATGGAATTATAATTTATATCATACAATCCAAAAGAGGCCATGTACTTGATGAAAAATTTGAACAGACCTAGTTGTTGTTTTTTATTTTATTTTATTTTAATCGTCTTATTCGAGAAAGATAAAAAGTCATGGTTAAACAACAAACGACTCTAGAGGGCCCTACTTAATGCATGTGTTGCCTAGATCTGAATCACCTGATCATGTTCGTCGCCCCAGAAGGCAAGAATTCAAAGGACAACAGAATTAGTCTAATGACTCTAAAATATCTTTGCGTTTACGTCGTGAGCAACCATGGCCAAGGCGGCCACATTCATGATATACGTACTACTTGTCTAAATCCCGGAGTACCATGTGGCAGCATCAATCTGTGTGGTATTCTAGTCGATGAATCATCAAAACACAACAAAAGTGATTGTTGTTGCCACTTGATTAGTTTGGAGTATCACGTGAAAATATTACTCCATATCTTATTGTGAGATAGGATTGAGTATCTCATAAGAACAAGTCTACCTGTTGATACCAAAATGACATTGTTAGAGTCATTTATAGGCTTGCTATATTGTGTGAAAAAAGAAAAAGTAAAAGTGCAATGTTTTGACCGATTCGGTGTGTCATTTCAGCACAATCTCAAATCCAGATTGTTCGATTAAACTCATCTCATCTTTCAATGCAAATCAAATGTCTTGGATGAAGTGGGAGAAATGACAATGCCATCTTTGGCGCCAGTTGCCATTTTTTTGGCATCACGAAATGGCAATGTGTGAACTCAGATTTTGCCAAAAGATCCGCAGAATTACGGCGCTAGCAAGAAAATAAATGGCTCGAGATTGTTTCAATGGTTCGAGGCACAGGACTGGAAAAAAGGTGAAGTTTCTGGGTATCCTCTCTAGAAAGAACAAAGCCGCCATAGTTGATAAACGTTGTGGACCAACTCAAACACTAAAATCCCTTTCTTTCAAATTTCGGTTAATCTACGATCAACCCACTGGGCGGACGGTAAAAAGCACCTTTTACGTTCTCCAATGGAAGTCCTTTCACTCAACAGCAAAACTTACACCCACCGTACATTTCTTGCTTTTTTAATTAATTATCAGATATGTAAATGACAATAACACCCTTCACTTCTTTATAACATAACAAAACTAGTACTCCTACTAACAGTACAAGACGGCAAATAGGGGACCACTCCTTTTTCACTCTTGCGTTTATTGTTCAGAGTTTACAGAAATAGGGGACCACTCCTTTTAGTACAGAAATATGGCAGTCCTTTTACCGTCAAGTTCCTGCTCTGGAGGAGCTTAAATTACGAATAGATACTTAATTATAAATTTAAGTTTCATAAAATTTAGTAATTATGAAACTTTAAAAATAAAATAATAAAAATAATAAAAATTTCAAATCAGTTTAAACGGATTGAAAATTAGAGCATTTAATTTTTTAACTATATTTTTAATATATAAACGGCCTCAAAAAAGGGTAATGATACTGTCAAAACTCCAGCACATAATAGTCTTATACACTGTACATGGTATAAGTCTTTTGTGTACTAGAGTTTTGGTACCTACAAAAATAGTTTTGGCATTATCGTTTGAGTACTTAATTTTTTTGAGACTATTTATATATTAGAAAATATAGTAAAAAATTAAGTATTCCAATTTTTAATCCGTTTGAACCAGTGCGAAGATCTTATTATTTTAAATTGTCATAATTAAATTTAAACTCTAGATATCTCATAATCAAGTTTTTGCTCTTTAAATTATCTCGTATAATGACATGTTATTATATTGAAATAGACCCAATTTTTATGCGCACATTGACTAACTTTCGAGGGTTTAATCCCATCATTTATAAGTAGAGAGCCCGATTAAACTAAATTGAATGAAGACATCAACCCCTTACCGATATCCAATTGAGTTAGTTTTAATACAACTTGTTAAAAAATATTTTAAATAAATTGAACCGCTTGAATTATTTGTGTAGATACTCCTACGTTCATTTTTGATATACTTTTTGCACTATTATTTTTTGGATAAAAAAAATAACGGCGTCTCTGGAGTAAATTTCTTCTTCTTCATTCTTGTTTTTTTTTTTTTTGTGAAAAGCACTACCAAGCCTGCCATATTTGTGTACAAACGATAAAGCCCAGGACTGAAAAGAAGTGGACCCCTATTTGCCGTCTTGTCTGTATTTGTTGGTTTTGTTATGTGGTAAAGAAGTGAAGGGTATTATTGTCACTTGGATATAAATTAAAGGAGGGAAAAATGTACGGCAGGTGTAAACTCTGAAGTTTTGCTTTTGAGTGAACAGACTTCCATCGGAAAACGAAAAAGGGTCCTTTTACCCTCCGCCCTGTGGGCTGATTATAGATTAACCCTTCAAATTTATATACAGACTTGGGACAGTAGTCCAAATACAATATTGTTACTCCTATTTTAACAGTGGTGGCGTGTGTGGCGGCTCCAGCCTTCAGTCTGCGGCAAGAACGAGCTCAAGTTGGTGCGGCAGGTCCATCCAGGAGAGTTCACTCTATGTCGATATTTGGCCACTCCAACCCCCCTTCACAAGTGTGATTGACGGGTCCAACTCCGGCGTCTTGGCTCCAGGCGATTTTTCTTTTTTCTTTTGTTGTTTGGTGTATTTTGTTTTGTTTGTTGTTTTTTGTACTTTCGGACCGGTATTGTCCGCTTTTATTGTACTGTGTTTTTTCTTTTTGTCATATATAAATCGAGTTTAATTCTGGAAAAAAAAAATATTGTTATTTAAGGAGGAAAAAGAAAAAAAAAAGAATATGCAATCATAGTAAATGAATCGACCGATAACAAATCAACGGTGGTCCTTTTCTTTTCATTATAACTCAGAATATGCGGACCACTTTACGCGCACTTCAACTAATCTAAAGAGACCAATTCTACTGTTCACTAGCAAAAGGCCCATTCAAAGCTAGTGCAAAATCTTGTATGGACTCGCCCACAAGAGTTGATAATAACAAGGAGGTTTTAAACTTGGGACCTAAGAGGGAGCAAACTCTTACATCTAGATCTTTCACCGTGAGGCCAACATAATCAAACATTTGTCCTTAATTGACAAAAACAGTCCTGCAGAAGCTTCTTTCAAAGATGAAAAGTCACCCAAAACCAGCCGTGTCTCACATTTCATATAAATACGTTTCAAGCCATCAACTTGCTAGTCGTGGTGGTGGTGGTGGCAGCATCTTGGGAGTTTCTTCAAGAATTTCTTGAGCTGTTTGTTTCAGAGCACCAAATATGGGCAAGAAACTGGATGCTCTGCTCAGAAGAAACCCAAAACCTCCCAAGATAAAGACACTTGCTAACCTCACCATCGCTCGGATTGCCATACTCAAGAACCAGCGCCAAGTCCGCTGTTCTCATGCCCGGTCCGATGTAGTCCAGCTACTCAACCTCGGGCACCAAGACCGTGCCCTCCTCCGCGTAAATTCATGCCCCAAATGCTCTTTCCCTTTCTGTATCTGTGAATATATACATATCCGTCTTATACATGTATTCTTCTCTATAAAAGTGACTGATCTTCTTGACAGGTTGAGCATGTGATCAGGGAGCGGTGTATGCTGGATGTGTTTGTTATGATAGAGAACTACTGCCATCTTCTGATAGATGGAGCCCAGCTTTTTCAGAACAGCAGGTTAGTTTTCGGCCCTCTATTTCATGCGTTTACATCTACAAACCGATACAAAATCATACGCTCAGTCAGGGTGGCAGAAATCTAAGAAAGATACGTGATGCTGCCGACGCATCACATTCTCAAACATTACAATACATTGGGGATACATTGAAATTTCAAAAGTTTACATTACATGGATACAATTTGGATATGAACGAAGGCAAAATAAATCATTTCATTGAATAAGCAGATAATAATCATAGTATATAAACATTATGATGGTATAAACTGTAAAGAAAACAAACATAGTGTTCAAAATCTAAGCATGTATGACAATTTAGATCATGTCCTAGCTTTCTTACATCACTTTGTGACGTCCTGTTGCATCTTCAGCGTGTCCAACAAACAAAACTATTAGCAAAAAAATCCTAAACATATTGGGGCATGTTCGAAAGTATCCGTTTGACATGTGTCCAACACATATCCCGCACCTGCACCCGTATAATGTCATGTCGACACATGTACTTTGCCCAAAATGGCGGATCCATGTGAATTGTGACATAGCAAACTCGATACTTGATTCCTAGAAATCAGATTCGTATCCCATCCAAGATTATGTGCATCCAACATAGCCCTCGAAGAAGTCACATAAAGAATGGAATCCAGTAACAGTCCTACAACTCCTACCCTTGCTCGACTATAATAGTAGCTTCACTTGTAAAATCACCAAACCTCTTTCCTCTTTGGTGTTTCATAATCGAGCAAGACTTGCTCTTGCTCATCTATGATGAACGATGGGTATGGCTCTTTTGAACTAAGCTATGTCAAATGGATCCTCTTTTTCCCGGTAATAGGCTTGTTTTAGGGACTTGAAAGCTTTCTAGTTTAGTGTGTGGGTATTAAACTAAAGAAATAGTGATGCCGAATCCTATGCTAAATCAAATTGTACCAAAGTACATTTGTGAAACAGATTATCCTGCTATCGTATTTCCACAGTTTTTTCAAGTCTTGAGCGTACAGTGTTAATGTGGCTACACAGGGACTGTCCAGAGGAGCTAAATGAAGCCGCATCGAGCTTGATCTTTGCAGCTTCAAGATGCGGAGAACTCCCAGAGCTCCAAGAAATTCGAGGAATTTTCACCTCAAGATATGGAAAAGAATTTGTTGCTCGTGCTGTTGAATTAAGGAACAACTGTAGAGTAAATCTCAAGGTAAGGACATAAAGTTTGAGAATCAAAGTTTTAGAAGACAGACTTCCGCAATATTTATGTCTTGTTTCTCTAGATGGTAAAGAAGCTTTCAACAACACAAGCAAGCTTGGAAAGCAGACAAAACATACTGAAGCAAATCGCTTCTGACAATGGGATCACTCTCCAGCTCTACGAAGATGATCATACCACTGCAGAGGTAACTGAACAAGAACTATAACCCTGATAAATGAGTTGGATGGCGGCTTTTATCATTATTGTACGATATCAGCACTTATTTGTCAACCAAACACTTGAATGTCTTATTCCAGAAAGCTACCATCTTTTGATAATTGCAGGAGGAACAAGACATCAATCAACTAGAAAAACAGCTTAAGCCTACTGAAGCTTGTAACAATGATCCTGCACTTGGTGTAGAAGTACCTGATTTTCTTGAATCTATCACAGAGGATGAGAAATTCACTGAATCAATGAAAGGTAGGAGGAAGTATAAAGATGTAGCAGATGCAGCCAGAGACGCTTTCGAATCAGCAGCTTATGCGGCTGTAGCTGCAAGAGCTGCCGTTGAACTATGTAGATCTGAGTCAAGAGATGAAGATCACGACGATCATCATGGTTCCAATCATACACAACAAAGTGAATATATTTCTGGTGGGACCTCAAAATCTAAACATGGAACCTATGAGGATGTAGCTTCAGAGAACCTCAAGTCCTCGGACAGCGGATTTGGTTTTGACAAGATCCATCCAGTTGATAGCTTCTGCCCCAAGTCAGAAGATGAAGACACCCCACAGAATAGAAGAAAAAGACAGCTCAAAGACTGGGAAAGGAGCTACAAGAAAGAAGAACTAGGAAGGACATTCTCTAGTTCAAGTTCAGATACAGACATTGATAATCAGTACAATGGAGAAGTGACCGCAAAACTAGGTCAGACTTCACCATTGAGTGAGGAAATAGTTTTTGACGAAAGTGATGAGGATACTGAGAATAATAGAGACAGCATACCATGGTTGAAGCACAACAATTCGGGTTCAAATATGAAGTGTAACCTACCCATGAACAAATACCAAAGGAACACGAGGTATGATGCAGTTGCAGATGAAAGCTTCTCAGATAAGGGATACAAACCTCATGGCCAATCTCTAAAATGGAAACCACTGAACCCTCAAGCTGATCTCATGAAATATTCTGCAGACGGGACATCTAGGTTTGGAACTACGCGTTACTTGAATGCTGAAAAGCATCTACATTTACGGCATTCAAATACAGATAGGAGCCCAACATCAACTCTTGGTAAACAAGTACACAGGGACTCGTACATGCGCGAGCAAAATGAGAAGCATTTGTTGTATCCCCCGAAAAAGCTGTCTAAATAATTTTCTGAGAGCCGAAGCATTGATTTCATGCTTGCTTCTCTTTCTTCATTTGTATATACGAGATAATAAAAGTATAAGAATAACAGCTTCCAGTTTTTTTTTTTCCATCATATTGGACATTGATACAGATTAACTCAAAACCTAGATAGAGTAAAAAAAACTGCCATATAATGTCACATAGATGTCTTAATGGGTCATTCAGGTAGAGGGAGATCTCATATTCAGCATATTAGAACCCCAGTCTTTGCTTTTCCCTTTAGTGTGGAATATATAGTAGATGGGTAACGAGCTATATAGTAGTGTCTTAATCTCAATTGTTTACTGCTTTTGTCATTGGTACATGCCGGTAGTACCAGCATTCCGTCAAAGATTTACGGCTGTTAGTAGGGTACATTTTTTACGTTACATAACTTGCACAAAATGTGACATCAACGACCAAACCATTTAGCATCATATTTCAGCACACACGTATAAACCATAGGGACTAAGAAACGTCAATTTCAACTATATTGACATGGCTGATTCTAATAGGCAACTACATTAAGATCATGACAAACCCAATGAGTTTACCTGACACACTCAAGTCCAATCCTGTGCATCCACGAAGTCCTTGAAAAATTCTCAACTCGATTAGTCAAGTTTCAGAGACCCAGATCGCATAAAAAAGTGAAATAAAGTCTAAAGGCAAGTCTCGTGTATGTAAAATGTCCAAAGCATCACCCGGAAGGCTGAAACAGTCTGGAATAGGTCGGTACTCTGGCTGAAACAGAACTATCTGTCTCATGTATCGTTTTACTTCCGCTACAGAACATAATCTCCAATACCATCCAGCAAAGTATGAGATTGATAACATCCTAATCTGCCAAGCATCTAGTAGAAACTACAGGGGACGAGAATTCTCTAGAAAGCATAATCATCTGAGAGCCCTTCTTGTTCCATATGACCATGATTATGATGTATTATCGGAGGGCCAAGGGTTGGTAGTAGTGTTCTAAATGGTGCTCGGCGCTAGTCGGACGGCAACCCACCGCCAAGGCGCCAAGTGCCAATTCCAACTAGGCGCCGCCGAGTGATTCAGCGTTTTTTCTAAACGTTTTTTTAAAATTATTTTTAAGACAATCAGGAGAACACCTCAGCAAAGCACCTCTTCAAAGCACCTCAGCAAAACACCTCTAGAGTCTAAACGTGGATGAGAGAGAGAGAGAGAGAGAGAGAGAGAGAGAGAGAGAGAGAGAGAGAGATACCGCGACGATCGGCGTGGGAAAATCGATGACTAGAAATCGTCTAGAGTTGGCACTCAACTGGGTTAGGGTTGACTAGAAATCGTCTGGAGTTGGCACTCAACTGGGTTAGGGCAAATGATTGGAAATCGTATATAGTAGTAGTATATACGTATACAAAACAAACCAAACCAAATCGAGCCTTATGTCCCAATCTCTTGGGGTCGGCTACATGAATCATTTTCTGCTATTGAGTCTCGTTCTCATATTTGGATTCATGTCATAAAGATCTGACGGGCCTTCTTTGTGTTAGTTGTTAGCTACCTAACGCACAACTCTCCTCCTTTATCTACGCTTGGGACCGGCTGGAAAATAAAGATAAGGCTCTAAGCACGAACCAGGTGGAGTTAGTAGTATATACGTAATTTGGTAAAATTACACCAAAGACCCTTTTATTCTAATACCACAACACAAAGGCCCTTAGCCGCCAAGCTCGCCTTGACGGCCACCTAGCTCCCAAGTCTCCCTAGCCGCTGAGGGGTGTAATAGTGGCGTCGATGCCGCCAAACGCCTAGGCGCCGCTATTTAGAACACTGGTTGGTAAAGATGGCTGAAGAATAATCATATGAAGGCTAGACCCTCAACTGCGGACCAACATTGAGGAAACAAATTTCTATTCCCCTAGAACAAAAAGCATGTGATTTCTTCGTTTTAGTTTCATTCCTTTTCCTCAATCCAGACACAAAAGAGGCTATATGATTTGTGAAAAGTTGCTAGTAAAACTATTCCACCACCATGAATATGGGAAAGGGTAATAGTTATTTTGGAAATTGCCAATGCATAACGAAAATTCGATTATGTAAGAGAATCTAAACCTGCTCAAAAGTTGCTCTCTTTGCTCTTGATAGTCAAACATAATCTTCAACGTACCCCAATTTCAGTCTTTTTGGTAAGTACCATTTTCTTTTTGACTTTGGAGCACAATTTCTCTTTCTCCCAAATCAGCCAAATGCGAGGTGATTCCTTTGGTGAAACTCCGAGATTGAATATATTGAACAGAACCTGAATGCATTATGCACAGGCCCAACTTTTCTCACAAAACAGATATTTTTACAGGCAAAAAGTATGATAAATTGATAATATCTGGGGAGGAGTTAGCCGAGGGGGCAACTGATGGACGCAGATGGCAATGTATCTTGGAAGTTTTACCAAAGTAACATCATCTTTAAACAAAATATGCAGAGAGTACCATAAGTCAATATTAAATAACATCGAAACCTGAAGAATAACAATAGTTCGTCAAACACCAACCGATCTCATGTTTCATAGAATCTTCCAAAATAAGTACATCATGTGTTCTGGTTATATCAACCCATGCAATTCAAGCAAGTCAGAGAACATCAATGCAACAAATTACAACAACACATGCCTAAATTTTGCTAGTAAGTCAATAAATAGTGATATGACAAAATTTCCTAGTTGGAAACCTTACGAGTGATCGTCAGCGCTTTGTTGCCACAAATTGATGACATCAGTGGCCTGATTAAGAAGAATGACCGTCTGCCTTTGAGATATCCAGGGCTTACTCTCGAGCAGGATTTTAAGCTCATCCCAAGCATCTTTCCTAGGCCAAAAGTAATAGGGACTCAGAGGAATCGAGCCGTGGCCTGGAATCACTTGGTCAAGTGCAAGACCTATGTTCTTCTCCATCCACATGAACTTCAATACAAGCCTTGATTTTTGCATTGGCTTCACAACTACTCTAAGCTTCTACAATTTCAATAAATGCAAATACTCAACTATTTAAGAAATGGACTTTGAATAGATTGCATACATGCATTTGGAAAGAAAGAAGGGTGCGTTAGACTGTTGGTTCTTTATCAATATCACTACATTTTGAACAATAAAAAGATTGTGAAAAACACAGAAAAAACAAAAGATGGTGGTTTCTACCGATTAGATTTGGTGAGAAACCAAATGGACCAATAAAGAATCATATTTTTTCTTTATTTCCCATCATTTCTCAACATTTTGTCTCTTTTATTAATCCAAATAAGTGGAAGGATTCTCCTTTCTTTTCTTTTCTCACCATTTCTCACTGTCTAAGGGCTGTAAATATGCTTGCAGCGATTTTAGCATATGCCCATTTGAAGATACCTATGAGAGATGAAATTGAGGTACAACACCTCATAGAACCCAAAAAAAAGGAAAAAAAAAAAAAAAAAAACCCCGCACAATTCCCTATTTCTACCGAGACATAAAGTTGTACGATTTTAACACATAGGTAGAGGGTCTTGAAGTATAAATTGGACAGGTAAAACAAGAGATACAATCAAGCAATGTATTTATCAAGAGCTGTTAAACGAACTAAGCCGCTTGTGTTTGCTTTTTGAAACCACGTTCAAGAATTGTTTGTTCCATCAAATAAATAAACCAAGTTTGAATTTTTTTTTGAAGTGCATTAAAGTATCAAACCAACTTCGAACAAATTACTATTCGGCTTGTTCCACTTTAGGATGTAATGAAAAAAAAAAACCCCAAACTACTCGACATTGGGGTCGTATTCGGCTCGAATAAAGCTACTCGTTTGAGATGCAATCATCTCATAAAGAAAACGTTAATTTCTCAAACCAAACTCGATCAACCACCTGCTCAGCTCGTTTATCAACTTTAAAGTTAAATACTCCCTCCGTCCCATAAATTTGTCAGGTCCGCGTACGGAGGACGTAAAAATAATACATAAAAAAATTCAAAATTTTACTTAGATATCAGCGAGTCCTTTTTTAATGTATGAGAAAAGTTTGATTTTTTTCTTGAAAAGATTATGTTATTTTTTAAGTCTTCGTTATGGGACGGAGGGAGTATGTGTGTACGTGTATAGGTACAGAGAGAACCTCATATACAGGTTGAGTAGGATCCAATTCTTCTGCGATTGATTCGAACGTAGTTGCCGAAGAAGCGGAGGAGAGAGAACTGGGGTTTCTGCTTCTCGAATCGCGATTGAATTTGAGGTTTGAAGGCTGCAACGAAGAGGGATTTGGCCCTTTTTTAGCGATTGAGTTGTTGAAAGGTGTTCTGGGAACGGGTTTCGAAGCAGAAGAAAAGTGAGGGGTGAGTGCAGAGGGATGGAAAGAGCAACAGCTACTGGGCTGCATCGCCAATGGCAGCATCTTCAGAGAGAGAGAGATAGAGAAATCGTATGTCATTTATCCGCTGAGAGAAACTTATTTATCGAGTTGAACGATCTCAGCCGTTGGTTTCGATATTGATATATATTTTTAATTTTTAACCGGTAAAAAATAAGTATTTTTTACCAGAAAAAGATTAATTTTAATCCGGATCGTTTAAAACACTTTTGAACCGTCAAAATTGAGCTCGGTAAAACACTTGTTTTGTTTTTGATAAGTCCGTAAATACTTGTTTACCACTCTGTAAACAAGATTTTCTCTTGTAGGCTTATTAACCGATTTATAAATTTACAATTTTTTGAGAGGCGTTATTGGTGCAGATATATACCTTGGTACAGATATATACCTTTTTTGATAAGTCCGTAAATATTTGTTTACCACTCTGTAAACAAGATTTTCTCTTATAGGCTTATTAACCGATTTATAAATTTACAATTTTTTGAGAGGTGTTACTGGTACAGATATATACCTTTTTTGGGTCCAAAAAATTGATCAGAGCCGCTCATTTAATTTAAATTTTTTTACTGTCTCTACAAAAATAAGTTCAATCCGGTATTGGTTAGGGAGTCTACAAAACGTCCAACTTTGTCCTAGAATTCAAGCTTGAATTCTAAAACAAAGTTGGATATTTCATAAACACCTTATCAATATTGGATTGAGCTTATTTTTTGTAAGAACAATAAATAAAGTATTTTAAACAAAATGAACGGTTTTGATTATTTTACTAGGACCCGAAGTGGGCCCAAAAGGGATATGTACACGCTGGTACAGATATAAAATATGTACCATTATCCTTTCTGCAATTTTTATTACCAAGATAAGAAGACGGGCCGAGGGTGTATGCTATGCACCAACACACGCATTATGGGGCCCACCCCGAATCTCATTGTTTGATTTGAGCCGTTCATTTTGTTTGTCTAGTTCTCATAAAAATTCTGATATCAAGTCGACTAGACATCGGAAACAATATTTTCAAAATTCATTTTTTTTCAAAAAGAAACAGTTGAAGAAAATAAACAGCTCAGATCAAATAATGGGGACTCAGGTGGCCCCCCGTAACGTGTGAACAGCACACCGTCAACATAACAGTGCCATGTAAGTGTGGACTAATACATATTTGGGCAATGAACTTCTGTCTGTGCCCCATAAAAGAACAATCCTTTGGTGTTGTCTTTGATTGGTTCCTTGCCAATCGAGAGATTAGGTCTCGGACTGGACAAAGGACTATTCTTAGCTTTGTTAGAAATACGAAGCCGTTTCTTCTTGTCCTATTAGTCTTTGTATCTTTTTCAAAGATTAATGAAAATTTTCTTTTGCCGTTCAAAAAAATAAAAATTAAAAGAACAATCCTACTGGGAAAGGTTTTCTAATCAACATTTGCAAGCTTTTCTATGTCAATTTGGATTTCATTTTGCGAATTGACAATAAGTTGGTTTTTTAGTGGGAAAGCTTTAAAAGATATGGTGTCCAAAATGAAAGACGGCCAAAGTTTCTTCGTTGAAAGACTGGACTTCCACATAGGGTTTAGCTTCATCTCATGTATAGGTTTTCACCTATCAGATGAATAAAATTCTCCTTAATCTTGTCCAAAAAAAAAAAAAACGAAGCGATGGGAGCTTAAGTGGTTAGGGACTTTCTCCTCAAGTTAACGTATTAAAATTTCACACTAAGTGAGATTAGAAGTGAGGGAAACCATTAGCATCTAATTATTGCAGCTACATTAAGAACTTCCAACCACATTAACAATGGTTAAAAGGGTCAAAAAGCAGCTATATTGCTTACTTTTAGTAAGTTTTCCATGATCAGAACTCAGAAGTGATGCAATTTGCAAATCCCTCAAACGGGGAACCGGGGACTCTATAGCACAGAGGTGCACAACTGGTAGAGGGTTGAACACTCTATCCTATTATTTAGCAAAGCCAGCAGCCTGGTGGTGAGAGCTCGCTGTCTGGGGAGGTTCTGTCACTACCATAAGAAATTGGGGTGGGGAAGGTATTTTCGCGGAGGTGATCCTTGGGATATTGGTTTTTGTCACAATGTTTGCTAGTTTTCTGGGTTTCGAGGGTTATCCTATGTCTTGAATTTCAAGGATACTCCCTTTGCCCCCTTTCTGGTTTTTCCATGATGATATTGACTTCCCAAATGAAACACAAAATACGAAATCACACAAGGTGAAAATTCAAGAGCCGAAATAACTGCTGAAACAGGCAGGGACATTTAGGAAGAAAATTGCAGCCCTTATCAGTTAAATAATTGCTTCAAACTCAAGTCTTTGTTGCAGTTTATGATAGGACCAGAATCAATGAAAGATGGTGTTTTGTCCACTCAACAGCCTCACTCCATTCGTCACATACTCACACGGCATCCATATAACCAAATTTTGTTGGCATAAACTAACGTTCCAAGCAATAAATGACGTACTGACTCTTTCTATCCCTTTGCATCCTTTTGTCTTAAGTTAGTAGACGTTCACCTAGTGCTAACCACGAGCTGAAATTAAACACAAAATGCAGAAGGATGGGTGCTAAAGACAAAATGGTTAGGGGACTTTCCCTTCACAAATAAACGTAGTAGAAGTTCACAATAAGTGAGATCAGTAGTTTGCCGGTTAAAGAAAAGTGAGATCAGTAGTGACTGAAACAACTCGTATCAGATCAGTGCAGCAGCAGATAATTCCAGAACTTCCGACCACATTAACCATGAAAACTAAAAGGATCAAAAAAAGCAACTTGAGAGTTTAATGTTTTAACAAGTTTTGCATGATCTAAAGTGATCCATTTTGCAACTCCCTGAAATTGGGAAGTCACAACTGAATGTCAATGCCATCTCTATTTTGAATGTCAGCTCTCATCTTTGGTTTGGAATTTGGAAGCATTTGTATGTCAAGTATGGGGTGTAAAGAGATATGTTTGCTATTCAGTAGTGCAATGACAGGTCTGTTACAGCTAGTGTGTTCGAGCTACTATTCAGTAGTGCAATGACAGGTCTGTTACAGCTAGTGTGTTCAAGCTAGAACCCCCGAGATCTATGTATTACTATGGAGCAACGGAATAGCAGACTCTTTCTCAAGTAAAGCCTTAGACTTTCTATTCATAGGGTTATGTTGACAAGTACGGCTTCTATAAAAGCCCAAATTAAGGAAACAAGATCCAGGATACAACCAAGGAAAACACGCCAAGCCTAGCATGAAGCCAAACTATACACACAAAACAGAAAAAATAGCACAAAATAACAACACAGCAGGCTAGATTACAAGTCTAAACCAGAACAAAGAAATCTAGCAGCTTCCCAAAACATCAGAAGAGTCGGTAGAATTATCTTGGCTCGAGCACAATACCAGGTAACCCCCAAACTCCACACAAATCCCTGTTCCGGGAGTTTTTCACCAATCTGAAACATCTTAGGGGGTCCCTAACACAATCAATAACCAAAGATGATATATTCTTTTCTGTTGCAGCCTTCTGATCAAGAATCGTTTGATTCCTTTACACCATGTACGATACACTGAAGCAGCCAACAAGCACCCACAGATTATTCTTATGAATCCTTTCTCCTTTGAGTAACCATCAGAAATTCCCTTTTTTTCTTACCAAGTGTTGGTGAGATTCATTTTTGCTTTCACACAACTGATAGATACCATTCACATTCATACCTATCTCAGTAATCTATGAGTTGTATTTAACCTCTGCTGGATGGCCAACCGCAGAATCAAAGCCCATCTAGGAACATGCCTCCCAAACCAACCACACCATACCAATCTTGAATTGGATTACTGTGTCTTGTAGCAGTAAGATTTTATTTATCTTGAACAGCATAGTTTATTATTTATGTTTGCGAAAATTTTGATTGGTTATAATTCAATAAAGGTTAAGAGAGTGGACCAGATAGGCCACTATTGTTTAGTGATCAACTATAGGTTATCGGGCGTGGTGCACCTTGTTTTGTATTCTTTTACACGTACGACTCATGTATGCGGTTTCTTATTGGTTTGGACCTATTTAAGTGATATCATATTTATATGAGGATTACAGTCCTTTTTTTTTAATCCACGATTACAGTCCTTTATGAGATAGGACTTGTGTAAAGGTTATAACTACAAGGGATTGGACCCTACTCTCGCTCTTTGATTTTGCAGTCTCCCCATTAGACAAAGCAACATAAAGGCAAGAGAAGAGAGTAGAAGGCCTCTCCACCCACAGTTCATTCTTTCGAACTCCTTTCATCGCGATCATGGACTCAGGTATGTGATCAAATTATGATTAATAACATGCTTACAATTTGAATAACATATGTACAAATTTCTTACAGTAGCTTCTCGGGCAGGTTTAATAGTAACCTTCCACTTGGTCTAGGATGCCAAGTAAGGGTATCCCATGTCTTTATTTAGTGTTTAAAAACCTTCCACTTGGATGTTAGAGCTTGTATGGAATCTTGGAAGAATGTTTCATCTTCAGTCTAAAATAGAAGGCTTGGGAAGGCTTGGGTAATGTCAAGTAAGTTTATGTTGTCAATCAGTCATTCCCCCCAGGAAAAAGGCAAGTTAAAGTTGTAACTGTAATGGTTTCGGTTTCTGTACATGGTGACCCTTCAAGAATTCTGGCTGCGACTGCCATATGTTGGATAGTGGTTTTTGTTGCCATGGGTTGGTTTTGGTTTTTGTTTTTTCTTGTAGGGTTCTCCCCTGTTTCACCGGGATTTCAAGGATGCTTCTTCGCCTTTCTGGTTTTCTTCGTATCGATATCTAACTTGCCTAAAGAAAATAGTACCTACCAAAGGAAACAAGGCAACAATTATCAGCACCAATCATTGCAAATACAGGAGAAAAAAATGGCATTGACGCCCTGAGTTTCAAAAAAAAAAAAAATTTCCCATGATGAGCTGATTTCCACCAAACCAAACAATTCAATGAACCTTAAAATCACATTATCAGTTTCTAGGAGCATTCGGTAAGAAAATTGCAGCCCCAATCAGTTACATTTCTTGCCTTCAAACGGAAAACTTTGTTTCAGGTAATATATAGTACTAGCATCTATGCATACTTTGTCTTCGCCGACTCAACACACTTGTTCCATTCATCACATCACCGACCACCAGATATCATTTTACTAGCAACATAGGAGTAAATAACAAAATCCTGTTTGCATAAACTACCCTAAGAGAAATAAATGATAGGGTGACTCCTTCCTATTCCTTTGGTATGTACTGCATAGCTACATTCCGTACAAAAAAAAAAAAAGATAAAAGAAGCAAACCCATAGGAAAGTAGAAGAAGCAAACTGTTAGGCAAATAGAAGAAGCTCAACATTCCAAAGCACAGAAAAATCGTGTAACTGATAAAAATTGAAATTTTGATTGCTTGCAAATGAAGGATGGATGAGCTCAACTCAACAAACTACTAATAAACTAAATTCTACAGATCCAGTTTCTTTCTTTCTTTCTTTCTTTTTTTCTTTTTCCCCCTCTGGTGACAAACACACGACAACAAACATATGGTCCTAAACAACGTGTATTAATCTCTTGCTCTTGATGTTGCTAGCTCCATTCCTTGTTCTACAGCAGATCTATCTCACCTCCATACCAATGAGGAGGGAAGCTGTCCAGTGACCATGACATGTTTTTCAGCCCCTCTATGGTTTCTGGGTCCAACTGAACATGCATATTATTGGAAACAGAAGATATCAGCGATGGTGGTTCTGTTGTGGCATCAAACCCGGAGTTTTGAGGCGAGAACCTATTACTCTCTTGATAGCTAGGAAGAACCTCAGCACTCACTAAGATTTCTGTATTTGAAAGATTTTCTCCCCAGCACTCAATAAGCTTGGGACTCAAGTACTGGTTCCATTCATCGTCGAAACTCTTTGGTGGCTGTGCCATCTCTAGAACCGAAGCAAGGCTTGAGGGAACAAATCCTGTAGTGGAAGACATATTACCAAGCGCATCACAATCAAGCGGAAACCCTTGTTGCTGCTCCACTACAGGTTCTAGTTCTTCAAAATACTTCACAGCAATGTTAAAGTTAGGATTGGATATTACGGTAGTATGGTCCGATCGAACAGGTGCAGCACTGTTGCAATGCCTTGGTGAAGAACTTCCTTGCTTCTCCTCTTCCAACTCCTCTTCCAAAAGTGCTACGAATTCTTCAAGATCAAACATTAAATTAGGATCACCACCCGCCATATAACCCGGTTCTTGCACAAATAGATCCTCTGAAAGCGGAACAACTCCTGTTCCTAGTTCTGCAGCAATGTCACAATCCAACTTCTGTTCCGGCACAAACTCTGTTCTAGCACGCTTTGCTGGTTTACAGACTACAACATCGTCGTCAACACTACCAACCTCAACATTCTTTGCTTTCCTCACAGATTTCTTGGTGAACCTTGAGTCGTTTCTTTTTTTCTTACAAAGAACATATTCTCCTTTCCCAGTAGAACTCTTACTGGCCTCGAGTGAGTACGCACGCTTCGCTGGTTTCGTGACTGCAACGTCGTCGTCAACACTACCAGCCTCGACATTCTTTGCTTTGCTCATAGATTTCTTGGGGTCCTTGTCGACTCTTCTTATCCTACAAAGAACATATTCTCCTTCCCCAGCAGAACTCTTACCATCGCCGAGTGAGTACTCATGCATGATCCAGTGGCCTCTTCTCCCGCCCTCCTCGTCTCTCACACCCGATTCGTTATTGATCCGAAAACACAACGTCTTCTTGGACCCAATAACACCACCTTCATCATCTGTTATGTATTCAAGACCGGTTTCTGCATGCCATGTGCCACAACCGGCCGTTCTAGCCACCCGGTCGCCGTTCTTGGTGACCTTTATCAACCTTGTGAAAACGTAGACGGTATTTTCTGTCCACGAGTCATCTTTGGTGAAAATCTGCCATGGCGCTTTGTCCCCAACCCCGTAAATCTGACGCTCGAAAACGACATTGCAAGGTAGGGATAGATACTTACACTTCCTGTCGAGATAGTAGATCAAAAGTTCATCATCCGTAGGCCTGAAGACATATCCCTTGGGTATGATAATGTCTTCCTTAGTAGTACTGCTCTTCTCTCTGATCTTACACAACTCTCTGAAGAATGTCATCTCTTATATTTCGCACGTTGTTACTTGGGAAATTGCATTAGTTCAGAGCTTGGTATGGGGTATGTATACACACAATAAGGGCGGTGCTATGCGTGTAGAGGTTATTTGTAGGGAGAGATAAGGAAAAGTCTAGTAACACAACGTTAAAACGCAACTTTGGTTACAACCGCATTTGAAGCCATCCGATGTATGGGGGCCCATGTGCATCGAACGGTTCTAGATGGAGTTGTATCCGTACTTGTGGTTTAGCATTGTGTTCCTAGTTGGGGTGAGCATAGATCGGATTGGTTCAGATTTATAATAAATCAAGAACCAAACCACTACCTATAGATTATGAATTTAGGGAATCAAACCAACCCACAAAAAGTATAGGACCAAACCAATCCAAACCATTAGCATACGGTTTGGTTTCGGTTTCAAACCATGGTTTACTTAAAACTTTTTAATATCGTCTTCTTCTTTTTTTAACAACACTGAAATATCGTCTTCGTTAACTATTTAAAGTACTTAAAATTGCGAAGATAACTAAAAATTGAATTTCATTTATAGAAATATAAGAAAATTTAGGAATTAATTAAACCGTGGAACCACTATTCACTAAATGAAGCATTATATATTTACATTCTATATACTTTTGGTGTACCAAAATTATAGGAATAATTTTTTTTTGATAACGTCATTGGATTACAACAAGCAAAACTAGGAAAAATCCTTAATCAAAAGAGAATTAAGCAAGGGCGGAATACAACTAGTAAAATGGAAAATTTAATTATAAGAGTAAGTTGTGATATATAGAAGTTGTGAATAGGATGGTGGATTGAATAGATTATTAATTTAGAAAATTATTTGACTATATATAACTCTCATGTATACTTGGTGTATCTAAATTAAATGAGATATATAAATGTACGGTTTAGAACCAAAACCATTAACGTAAATCCACAAACCAAATAATTTACCGCGGTTTTTAATTTTTTTAAGCCGGAACCAAACCACCCTACTAAAAATCCAAACCAAATCATTCGATTTGGATTGGTTTGGACTGAATTCGCAGTTTGACGGATTTTTTGTTCACCCCTAGTTCGTAGCATTGCTCGTAAATATATCTGTAACTGAGTAGACAAATCATGGATCGTTAGGAATCTTAAAGGCACGAGAACTCTTACTAAATACAGACACGTATTATCACTAATTAAGGTATTTGGTTCCTAATGGGAGTTGTACTTAAAGAAGGATTAAATATGTAAAGACCCGTATTTTTCGAAAATTGGTAAAAAGGTTTATTAATGATTATAATGGAGGAAAATACGGGATTTGTTGAATTTAAATGAGTTGGGGTGAATGTGGGAAGATTGTTTGTGGAGGGGTGCATGTGCAATATGTAAATAAGTGAGTATATATATGTGTGGGTGTGTGTGTAGGAGAGAAAAATCCCCCATTTCTATTTCTCTCTCTCTCGACGCCTCCCTCCCTCTCGGTTCTCTCCTCTCTCTCTCTCACCCTCACTCAAAAATCCCACTCCAAGTTCAAAACCCACCAAGATCTTCACCAAATCATCATCCTCTCGGGCTCTTGACCTCGGGTTTCGTTGGAGTAAGCTCGGAGACGGGTATTCTCGAAGGATTTCGAATTTCAAGGCTAGGGCTTGATCAATCTCGTTGGGTTTCGCTCTCGAAGTCGAGGTAGGGATTTCTTACTCTCTCTACATGTTTATGAGTTGGTTGTGTGCTAAAATCGGGCTGTAGTTGGTTGGATTTCAAAATTGAGCTCGTTTTTGATTTTCTGCAAATCGTCACTGCAATGCAGTGGTATCAATACCTACTTTTTGGGCTATCAATACCTTAGTACCAATACCTACTTTTTGAGCTACCAATACCTCAGTCTCGGATTGCTCTCTGGATTGGCTCAGTACCAATACCTACCTTTTGGGCTATCAATACCTTAGTACCAATACCTACTTTTTGAGGTATTGGTACCAATGACTTAGAAAACTATTTTTGAACTTCGTTGATTATCCGTCGATTGTGTTGATCCCCGATTACTTCTAACACCCTCCAATCACATTCTAATCATGTCGAAACTTGATTGCTCGGGTTCCAATAATTCATTGCTCGTCCCCACTCCTTTGGCTCTCGTTATGACAAATAAATGTGTCAAACTAAGTGAATATGATATTTGTGCGTTTGTCTATGCATTCGGGATATTACTTGAGTATTGTGGCATGTTTATGAATATTTTGGATTTGACATACGTCATGCTTTGCGGTATTGAGGCTTGTAGAATGGAAAATCACAACTTAGTATGATAGAACGAAATGAAGAAAGCCACGGAACCATTATAACGTGGGATGCCGGAAACGGGATGCACGGGGTCCCAAATGCTCGGAAGTGCACAAGAAAGCCACGGATGAGGATGTGGATGTGTCCGCGCGTGGGGAGTTGCCCCTTGTTGTTTGCGATTATCCGGATGTATTTCCGGAGGAGTTACCTGGTCTACCTCCCGAGAGAGAAGTCGAATTTACTATCGAGTTGCTTCCCGGTACCGCTCCGATCTCTGTACCTCCTTATCGTTTTGCTCCCGCTGAACTTAGGGAATTAAAGGTCCAGTTGCAAGAATTGGAAAATTTGGGGTTTATTCGTCCGAGTACATCTCCATGGGGAGCACCAGCACTTTTTGCACAAAAGAAGGATGGCTCACTTCGTTTGTGTATCGATTACCGTAAGCTCAACCGTGTCACCGTTAAGAATAAGTATCCAATGCCTAGAATCGACGACTTGTTTGACCAACTTCGGGGTGCGACTTGTTTCTCAAAAATCGATTTAAGGTCCGGTTATCATCAGTTAAGGGTCCGGAGAGAGGATATTCCGAAAACCGCCTTTCGTACGCATTATGGTCATTACGAGTTCGTAGTTATGCCCTTTGGGTTGACAAATGCACAGGCTACTTTCATGGACTTAATGAATCGTATCTTTCGTGCCTACCTTGATCGCTTTGTGGTTGTTTTCGTAGACGATATTCTCATATACTCACCATTGGAGGAGGAACACCAATCTCATCTCACAATCGTTCTTGAACTCTTGAGAGAGCACCGTTTGTACGCGAAACTTAGTAAGTGTGAGTTTTGGTTATCGGAGGTTAAATTCTTGGGTCACGTGGTTTCAAATGGTAGAGTGTCCGTTGATTCGGGGAAGATAGAGTCCGTTATGAATTGGCAGCGACCGAAAAATGTGTTCGAGATTCGTAGTTTCTTGGGTTTGGCAGGGTATTATCGTCGTTTCGTCCAAGACTTTTCACATTTAGCGGCACCTATGACTAGGTTGACACGGAAGGGGACACGTTTTATTTGGAGTGACTCGTGTGAAACAGCTTTTGAGGAGTTAAAGAAACGATTGACTACCGCGCCGATTTCGATTGTGCCCGAACGTGGAGTTGGCTACTTTGTTTATTGCGATGCTTCGAAAGAGGGGCTTGGGTGCGTTTTGATGCAATTGGGGCGAGTAGTGGCATACGGGTCGGGGCAATTGAAAACTCACGAGCGAAATTATCCTATGCATGATTTAGAACTTGCGGCCGTCGTTTTTGCATTGAAGAGTTGGCGTCATTACTTGTACGGTGAGAGATTTGAGGTCTTTTCCGATCATAAGAGCCTTAAGTACCTATTCTCCCAAAAAGAGCTTAACTTACGACAACGACGTTGGATGGAACACTTGGAGGACTACGACTTTGATTTGCAATATCACCCGGGGAAGGCGAATGTAGTGGCCGATGCATTGAGTAGAAAACCGACACACCTTGCGAGTCTAGCGATTCACGAGTGGAAAATGATGAATGATTTGGGATTCTATGCGTTGCACTTTGAGGAAGTCCGAGATGGGTTAACCTTATGCAATTTGACTGTTCAATCTTTTTTATCGAATCGAGTCATTAAAGCACAACAACACGACGAGGAAACGGAGGAACTTCGTACCAAATTCCTTAGTGGAAAGGCTCTAGAAGGGTGGATGATTCATACTGATGGGGCTTACGTTATCAAGGAAAATTGTTCGTACCCACTTCGTGTCGGGAAGAAATTTTGCGAGAGTTTCATCATTCTCCGTTAGCCGTTCATCCGGGGGGGACGAAAATGTATCACGACTTGCGTAGGCAATTTTGGTGGTTCGGAATGAAGAGGGATGTCGTTATTTTCGTGTCTAAGTGTCTCACGTGCCAACAAGTGAAAGCCGAACATCAACGACCCGCGGGAGAGTTACAACCGTTGCCAGTAGCCGAGTGGAAATGGGAGAACGTGACCATGGATTTTGTTACGGGTTTACCGAAGTCGCCGAGGGGACATGATGCTATATGGGTGATTGTGGATCGTTTGACTAAGACCGCTCACTTCTTACCTATTCAAGTCACCGATTCGATTGACACGCTTAGCCGATTGTACATTCGAGAGATTATCCGTCTTCATGGAATTCCCGTTTCTATCGTATCCGATCGAGATCCGAGGTTTACTGCGCGCTTTTGGCAAAGTTTGCAGGCCGCTCTTGGCACAAATCTTTTGTTTAGCACCGCGTATCATCCTCAAACCGATGGTCAATCCGAGCGAACGATTCAGATTTTGGAGGACATGCTTCGGGCTTGCATCATGGATTTTCGGGGTAGTTGGGAGGATCATTTGCTGTTAGTCGAATTCACGTATAATAATAGTTATCAATCGAGTATCGAGATGGCACCATATGAGGCTTTGTATGGGAGACCGTGTAGATCACCCGTGTGTTGGACCGAATTGGGCAAGGCTACGTTAGTAGGGCCGGATATGATCAAAGAGACATCCGAGAGCATGAAAGCAATTCGCCAACGCCTTTTGAAAGCTCAAGAAAGGACGACCGAACAAGTCAAGGTGATTCGTCAAAGATTGTTGACCGCACAAAGTAGGCAAAAGAACTATGCCGATCGTCACCGCCGACCGTTATCGTTTGAAGTGGGGGATCACTTATTTCTTAAGGTATTGCCACGTCGAGGTTTGTCACATTTTGGGAAGAAAGGAAAACTTTCACCGCGTTATATCGGACCGTTTGACATAATTGAGAAGATTGGGGAAGTAGCGTATCGCTTGGCTTTGCCACCGAAGCTTTCGGGATTGCATGACGTGTTTTACGTGTCCATGTTGAGGAAATACGAGCCGGATCCGTCTCATGTCTTAGAGTGGTCCGAACTTGGATTAGAAGCCGATGCATCATATGGAGAAGAACCGATTCGTATCCTAGATTCGCGCGATCAAGTGTTGAGGGGTAAGACGATACCGTTAGTGCGAGTCTTGTGGAGTAACCAAGGCAAGGAAGAGTCGACTTGGGAACGAGAAGATGAGGTTAGGGAGAAGTATCCGCACTTATTTCCGGTATTGAATCAATGTGAGTCTTCGAATTAAGGTTTATGATTATGAAATTGTTGCATGATGTTTAGTAATACAATTGGTGCATAACTAACTATTGCATACCTTGTTGACTATGATTATAAATTTTGAGGACTAAATTTTCTTAAGGAGGATAGGGTGTAAAGACCCGTATTTTTCGAAAATTGGTAAAAAGGTTTATTAATGATTATAATGGAGGAAAATACGGGATTTGTTGAATTTAAATGAGTTGGGGTGAATGTGGGAAGATTGTTTGTGGAGGGGTGCATGTGCAATATGTAAATAAGTGAGTATATATATGTGTGAGTGTGTGTGTAGGAGAGAAAAATCCCCCATTTCTATTTCTCTCTCTCCCGACGCCTCCCTCCCTCTCGGTTCTCTCCTCTCTCTCTCTCACCCTCACTCAAAAATCCCACTCCAAGTTCAAAACCCACCAAGATCTTCACCAAATCATCATCCTCTCGGGCTCTTGACCTCGGGTTTCGTTGGAGTAAGCTCGGAGAGGGGTATTCTCGAAGGATTTCGAATTTCAAGGCTAGGGCTTGATCAATCTCGTTGGGTTTCGCTCTCGAAGTCGAGGTAGGGATTTCTTACTCTCTCTACATGTTTATGAGTTGGTTGTGTGCTAAAATCGGGCTGTAGTTGGTTGGATTTCAAAATTGAGCTCGTTTTTGATTTTCTGCAAATCGTCACTGCAATGCAGTGGTATCAATACCTACTTTTTGGGCTATCAATACCTTAGTACCAATACCTACTTTTTGAGCTACCAATACCTCAGTCTCGGATTGCTCTCTGGATTGGCTCAGTACCAATACCTACTTTTTGGGCTATCAATACCTTAGTACCAATACCTACTTTTTGAGGTATTGGTACCAATGACTTAGAAAACTATTTTTGAACTTCGTTGATTATCCGTCGATTGTGTTGATCCCCGATTACTTCTAACACCCTCCAATCACATTCTAATCATGTCGAAACTTGATTGCTCGGGTTCCAATAATTCATTGCTCGTCCCCACTCCTTTGGCTCTCGTTATGACAAATAAATGTGTCAAACTAAGTGAATATGATATTTGTGCGTTTGTCTATGCATTCGGGATATTACTTGAGTATTGTGGCATGTTTATGAATATTTTGGATTTGACATACGTCATGCTTTGCGGTATTGAGGCTTGTAGAATGGAAAATCACAACTTAGTATGATAGAACGAAATGAAGAAAGCCACGGAACCATTATAACGTGGGATGCCGGAAACGGGATGCACGGGGTCCCAAATGCTCGGAAGTGCACAAGAAAGCCACGGATCCACCGAATGGTGCGATGCCGGAATGAATTCGGGATGCATGAGGTCCCAAATGCTCGGAAAAGAAATCGAGAACACTTACTACAATGAAAACGGAGAATTTAGAGTTTATTAAGTGACATGAATACGAATGGTGTTGATTATCAAGTATCATCCTCTTGCCCTTGTCCACGTGGGAAATTTTCTTGTATCAATATTCATCTCGGTGTATTATCCATCTCATATGCATATAGTTTGAGCAAAGATTTCTCTACTGGGCTAGTGTAGCTCAACCTATTATTATTTTCAGGTACACCTCAAGGACATTGATTTGGAGTGCTTGACGTGCATATGACTCCATTCTTTTGAAAGCTAACATCGAAGAATTACTTTGACATCTTTGTAAAATCCTTTTGAGAGATGTAATTGTAATTTGAGCTAATCTTTTGATTTGCTAAATCATGTACTCTTTAAACTTTTTGTCTTTTGTTTAACTATGAAAATTGGGGCCGGAGTGCCATTATTGTAAACTTTGAGGATGTTTGTACTTTTGGATGGATTATGGGAAAGCTTTTGGGATATTATGTCGTATCTTAGCGATAATTTTCCTCATGAAAGATTATTATTATTATGTTGAAAATCCAGGGCGTGACAAAATAGATGATTGCCCATTTTCGGAAAAAAAAAAAAGGAAACATACTGAAATATCGACTTACGTCTTACGCTTTAATTAGTATACCTCGGTTTTTTTTTCCCTGGTCTGTTTGATTAGCGGATACTTTTTCGTGTTCACTTAACAAGAATGTGATGAAAAATAAACTTTCTTGTACAA
Source organism: Rhododendron mucronatum var. ripense (assembly GCA_019656295.1). Lineage (NCBI taxonomy): Eukaryota > Viridiplantae > Streptophyta > Magnoliopsida > Ericales > Ericaceae > Rhododendron > Rhododendron mucronatum. The sequence continues at coordinate 292,075 of BPLT01000239.1, forward strand.
CCCAAGCCAATAAACTTGGGTTATTTTTTCGCACAAACATGCAAGAAAATAAAATCAACAACAATTAGCATTACTTTCTTTTTTATCCTATCCCCTCCAACTTTTTCTCTTCTTATTTTGTACAACTTTTTTTTCCCGTCCGTCCGGATGGAAATCGCAAGTTATCTATTATATTAAGTGAAATATCAATATATTTTATGACTTGTTAGTAAAATTAGAATTCGATTTTATATCACCCGGCCACATAAAAAGTGGATCAACAATGCCCATATCCTTAAGTAGGTATAAAATAAATTCATAAACACTGATTTATGGGAGGTTTCAAGCCTTACTATTTGTATACCCCGTGAAAGGAGAAGTCACTTCCATATTATTCAATCAGAATTGTGCCCGTTCGCTACACGGAACAAACAAAAATCATAGTGTTATTTTTTCTGGTCCTATGTATCAAACGAGTTCAACGCTAATTGATAAAAGAAATAGCAGTAAAATTTTTTCCGGCTCCGTCACAAAGCGTATTTGCATTTTATGCATGGGAAACATATATCTGTTGTTATGAATTAAAATTTTAAAGTGCAAATAAGATAAATTCAAAAACTAAAAAACATAATATTTATTTATCTTTGCCATCTAATAAAACTTACCTTCGCATTTCCCCCTCTCTTTCTCACACACACATTTCTCTCTCTAAAAATAAAATCAAAAATCCAAAAAATTAGGAGTGGGGGTTCGGAGGCTTGGAAAACACACGTTCACTTGCTTATAGTATATATGTTTGTGCCCATTCGACGAACGGGATCATCGTTACGTGGTATTTCAATTTTTTTTTCCCATCACACGTCTTTCGGTGTATAAAGTGGGACCAATGCTAGCTTGCATTGAACACAAGACCGGAAAAAATACTCCCTCCGTTCCAAAATGACTGTCCCGTTCGGTCTTCAATGCAAATTTTAAATTGTTAATATCTTTCAATCTATAATGAATTTTGTATGCAATATGGATCTTATATGATAGATCTCAATTAGTTCTATTATACAAAGTTTTTAAAATTTTTAAAAACATTGTAGATTAAAAGATATTAACAATTTAAAATTTTTATTGGAGACCGAACGGGACAGTCATTTTGGAACGGAGGGAGTATTAAACTATTTTTTTATTATCTAGTGTTGTATCCGTCCGATGCACACAACAAAAAAATAATTTGTGCTCACTCCACAATTTGTAGTGAAAACCACACAAACATGTGAAGAAATAAGTTGGGTCACCACATAAAAATATCACTGGAGCATTGAATTATTTTTCCTCAATTCTCCTAAAATCTCTCCCACGTCCCTTCTCTCTCTCCCACGTCCCCTCTCTCCCTCTCCTTCTCCCTCCCAATTTAAACAAATTAAAAAAAAATCAAAAGTATAGAAAATTAGAGATGAAGGTTTGGAGGATTGGTAGGCCTAAACACATTCCTATAAGATATAGATAGATGTGCTTTAAATTTGCAAACCAAAAATGATACACAACAATACCAAACACAACCTCTTATAAACACGTGGGCTCTACACACTACTATGTGTGAGCCCCACATGTACGTAGGAGATTGTGTAAGTTGTTGTGTGAGTAGCATTGTTATTTGCAAACTTATCACTTGGCGACCACGTTGGATGTCGAAGATAATTTTACAGAAACAAAGAAACGACTTCCAATTGAAGATATTCTCAACTACTGAACATTCTAAAAAAGGAACCACAATTCCTGCCAATTTATAGAAAGTTATGGTTCGACAATGTAATGGTAAAATATACAACAGCAGCAGAACTCATGTTGTTCTCAATCATTAGGAGTGTGGGCGAAAGAGAATTGGACACAGACTTAACCTTTAACAATAAGTACAAAGTGACTGGTCTCAAGAATACCACTAAAACAGTGGCCTCCTAATAACCAGTTTTGTTGCGGAACCATTCCCACTAATCAAAGCCAAATAGCATCAGAGAGGGCAGTCCTAGAAACCCAATTTAATTTTTGTGCACATTACCATGTTTTCTTCATTAATATACACTCAAAAAAAATTCAAGCCTTGAACGGTTGAAGTATAAATTGAATTATTTTCAGATTTTCTTATGGTGTGTTCGAATCCAAGTTCAAGTGGATGCCACCAAAACCCAGTCCCAAAAGGCATACACGGTTATTACATCCAACTTCAGATCACTTGCACCAATTATCTAACTACCTACCTATTCGTTCGAGGATCAAAAAAAAAAAACTACCTATTCATTCACCCATGCCGTCATATCCAATGCCGGGTCAAAACTTTTGTCCAGAATCGGTATTGGGTACTCAGCTCTTGATGTGAATAGAAATAACACTTACGAATTTATTTGCTCCCCGATAAAGCCGAGATTCTTTATGATCTTCAGAACAAGGCTAGTTTCTGACTTTCCAACTACCAGAATTGCCACTAGAATGAAAAAAAGGAGCAGACAGCTCACGACCAAGCTTCGACATAATACTTACCAGCCTTTTCCAGTTCCCTAATCCACCTGATGGCAGCTTCGCTGGAAACCCCACTCTCATTTGATATGATTTCCTCAAATGCTGACATAACATCCGCCGGCATTTTGGTTGATGAACCTGCAACATAGATGGCCGCACCTTCGCACAGCAGATTCCACACCCTGTTGCTTTGTTCCCGCATCTTGTGTTGCACATAAACCTTGTTTGGCTGGTCTCTGGAGAAGGCAACATAGAAGCCTCCACCTCTATCTTCTGAGAGGACCCCACCATTTTGTGAATGGGACAACCAAAAATCTTTGTATAAAAAGTCGTTATCCTTGTTTCGGCAACCAAAGAAGAAGATAATTGGAGCGGTGGGTCCAGATTTACTCTGTAAGGCTCTTTCCTCTACAAATCCTCGGAAAGGCGCACAACCAGTTCCGGGTCCGATGAGAATGAGGGGAAGTGATGGTGGTGGGGGAGGAAGGGAACCTTTGTGAAACCATGCTGGTATATTGACTCCTATTTTTCAAAGGAATACAGGGTCAGCAGTATAAAGTGAAAGAAGGTGATACCAATGAGTTTTGTTACCACATTTTCTTTAGAATCTGATGTGGCACTAACACATTCATTGGTAACGCGGGTCTCAAATGAATCTCAATAATATCCAACCATTGTGGGTGTGCGGTGTGCCATATTAAACCACAATGTGGTCATCTGAGCATTCTTGAGTGATAACAAAGTTGGTCATCCAAATGCGGTCGATATAGCAAAGATCACTACTTGTTAACATACCAGAACTATTTTCAGGATCAAGTCCGGCTAACCATGCTGAGCAGAGACCAGTTCGCTTCCGCTTGAAAGGTGTTGTCCACGATACCACATCAATCGTCAAGTGTACTTGATTGGGATGAACTGAAGGAGAAGATGAAATAGAAAATGCCCTCGTTTTTAATGGAGGAACTAGCTGCACGAGCCATTCAAATGGCATTTGCACAGAAGGGAAATCCTCTAATACCTAGAGAAAAGATAGCAATTTGTCAAAGAATAACATTAGTGGGCTTTTACATTTTTTACGACGGGGATTAAACTGTTTCAGAATCAGTAGAATCACCCATTTTCGATGTGATAAGAAAGATCCATGCTCACAAGGATTTCTCCACCATTTTGCTAAATCGGCACATCTGATACACCTGTTGCTAACACCTAGTGTTTCCAATTTAGTCTTTGCAGAGATGTGTTCCCAAAACTCAGAAGACTGTAATAAGAAATGGCTACATCTCAATTTCATTCACTATTATCCTAGCAAAAATGACAATTGCAGGATTTCTGGACAACATAGTCATGACTCGTCCGTATTTTGGGCAAAGACATTTTGTGTCAATGCAGAAGTGTCCTGCTTTGAATTTTAACAAGGATGTTTGTAGAACAAACCACTTTATCTATCCTGGAAATATTCCTTACCCATATAAAGGTATACTCTGACATGCAAGCTTTCATAAATGCAAATGATTAAAGCAGATCCATAGAGACTTCATCAAGGTTCAGAAAGCATAAACACCTATAATCAATGGACCTCAACTTTTCATTTCAAGGAAAAACCAACGTGAAAAGGAGAAGAAAATATAAGCACCTTGGTCTCTAGAGGAAGATGAGCAATTGTGTACCTCCAAAACAGTTCTTCTTTCCTTCTGGTTATATTGGTATAAATCATCTCTTCCTTCAGGCGAGGCAAAATATTGAAGCCTTTCCTTCTCATGTTCAGCACTGGCAAAGTAACTCATTACCTGAAGATATCGGGAAAGGTTGATCACTTTAGTGCACAATATGATCGTGCAGCTGATGTGAAAGCAGGTAGGTAAAAACTCAGATAACATGTTCCTAATATTTTTCCACAATCAAATTACAAAGATGCAAAGAAATTTGCTTTCATGGTTGGATACGAAGAGTGAAATTCCTTCACCAAAAAAAGTCGTAGTAGCTAATTCTGATGTTAGAGATCCACCTGTCTACAAGAGCAAATCTACATCAACTAAGGAAGACATGTAAAATATATTCTCTGGGTAATAGTTACTTAGGCCCCATTAAAGGATGGGAAAGTTAACTTTCCCACATATTTTAGAGTGTTCAGTTACCAGGAAAATGATGGGACCAAGGAAAATAAAAGTTAACTTGCCCTTGTAGGACTCACACAAATTTCCATTTTTGTTCTCTGTTTTCTGCTGTAAATATAGGCAACATAGTCAATACATTGGTTTTTTGGAAGTATTTTTTTATCTTGTAATCAGTCTTTAGTTTTGTTTGTACCAACTTATAATCATTGTTGGTTACCACTGGTTTTATTGTCTTATCTATTCTACAGTATCACACGGTGAGTCCTACAAGGGCAAGAACGAAGCATGACCTTTAAACTACCCTTGTGACAAAGACAAACATTACAATAACATCCAGAATCAGTAAACGATATCCTCAGGGTAGAAAACACTGCAAACCATTATAGATGCATAAACGAGAAAATGTTTTGCAAACCACCTCTCTCTCTCTCCTTCTCCTCTACACCAACCACTGCTCCATCTCTCTCTCCCCCTCCCTCTCTTGCTTGCTTCAGTTCCTTGTGTTCGGGGTTCTAGTTTTGGATTTCCATCCATTACATTTTCTCTACGTATACACCCAGATAATACACAGATATCTGAGTGTATCACGTGCAGAAAGTGTGAAATGTATCTGTAGAGGAGTTGCAAGAATTCACTGTGGAACACTCAAAATCTAAGCAGCACTCAAAGTTTTTGTCCACGTCACTACCATAGCAAGTTACTATTTGTCACATTCCTCCATAAATTAGCTGTGTCCGCAAGACTGCAAGTGTGTAGGAATCGGGACAGACACTATATTAAATTTTTATCTAATATGGCGAGAACCTCTGGAACAATCCCTGCCCTATCATCCCCTACTTGGGTTTTCATGCGTAATCCCGACACTGAACTGGAACCTTTAAAGAAATGGAGAAAGCCCAGTCTTAACAGTGAGGCGGGTCACTATTGCCATCCCTGGATTTAAGTACAATAACAATGCTGCTTAAGTGCAACAACCAACAACATACATAAATGTATAGGGAACATTTAAATCATTAAAGTAATCAAATGAAATAATGCTCAGCTGAGAACACAGTTGACAAATTAGAAGCCAAATAAAATGCAGCTGTTCATCCCAATGGAGCCTCAAACTTAGCTTGTTCAAACAAGAAAAAAGCATATCAATGCTGATTCCCAAAGAAATCAAAGGTAACTACTGGGCATCAATTGATGGAAAAAGGATCGATACTTTCCCTAATGACCAGTATTATAAAGGAGCCAAAACATGCAAACGATAAAAGCTTAAAATATTACTAAAGTATTTAAAATAGAGACACAAAAGAAGTTAAGGTACTTTTTTACCTCAAAGAAGTAGTGACGGGGGGAGGCTGATGCAACGTCCATTGTAAGCTCCACAAAAGTCCTCAATTTCATGGAGATCTTTGAATCATGAAGTTGATTCTCTGTACCCCTGGGATGGACCTAAAAACAGTGAATCATTCAGTCACATTGCATGCTAATAACAAAAAAAAAAACTTATCTGTCCAGCACTACTGAAAGTAAACTGCGATTAGAGGGCAACAACATCATTAAGTGATGGTACCATAGCCTAGTCATAAAACGTAAAAGAAAATAACGAGAAGATAAAGAGCGTCCAGATGCCTCAAGTAAATAGAGTAAGAGAAATGAGGATAATGATAAAAGAGAATTCAAAGAAATGAGGATAGAGTTCTGTTTCTTCCGAAAAAGTAAAAATTGGCCTAGGAACAGCGAGTAGTGCAGTTCTAGGCCTGATGCGGGCGTGCCAGGACTGGATTGCAGTCCAAATTTGTATCAAGGCCTGGATGCCTCAATCTGACTTCGCACAGACCATTGCGTACGACCTAAGGGGTGAGGCCGTATGTGGTTCGTGGTTTGCCTTTGCGGGCTAAGGACTTAAAATTTCCTAATCGTGTGAAAAATGGAAAGAAAGGCAGAGCAAGGCCTAAAACAGAAATAGAAGGACTTTATTAACGGTTTAACAAAGTCTGGTTACAAAGAAATGAAATAAAATCTAGACTTGGCTAGATTGAGTACAAACTATGCTAGAAAGTAAAGGTAATTAAAATGTAAATTGAGTAAGCCGGGGACCTAAAGATAAAAATAGTTGAAAGACAATTGAAAGGTAAATTGGGTAAGCCGGGGGCTTGATTGGTCGGGGACCTAAAAATTAAACATAATTGAAATATAAATAGAGTAAGCCGGAGGCTTGATTGGTCGGGGACCTTGGCCAAGGCCTTCAGAACTGTGATTTATAGGAGCTACAGGCCTTGAGCTGCTTCAAAATGCTCCAATGCATGGCTGCCACATGGCCTTCTATCAGAGGCTTGAGCTTGAGCAGCTTCGAAATGCTCCAATGAGGGGCTGCTCTCTGAACAAAACGTGCCTTTTACTCCAAGAAAAAGGCAAAGGCCTGAAAAATCCTTCTTTTCTGCATAAAACAGACTTGGGTGAGCTGCTTGTGAGCAGCTTGCTTAGGTCTGCATGACTCATTTGCCAGCAACTCCAAGGGTTGCATGTACGCCACCTGTCCTTGGCCTTGCATCATGCTGAAGGATGGGGTCCACTCAGACCTTAAGCTGTTTGTAAGCAGCTTACCCAGACCTGTCCAGAAGGAACATTCTAGGCCTTTGAGCTGCTTGTGAGCAGCTTAAGGCCTTTGAGCTGCTTAGGACGTCTCCATGCATGGCTGCCATGTGTCCTTGGACTTTGCTTCATGCTGAAGAATGGGGTCCCACCAGTTCAGACCTTGAGTTGCTTGTGAGCAGCTTACCCAGATCTGTCCAACAGGAACATTCTAGGCCTTTGAGCTGCTTGTGAGCAGCTTGAGGCCTTTTCCTACCAATTAAAGGCCATATGTGACTTTTTATGGAATTAGGCCCATCCATCAATTGGGCCCAAACTCAAGGTGAATTATGGGCCTCGAATTTCTTTGTAAGCCATGCGAGCCCAAGTCTGGAAAGAAAACTTGGGCTTTAACTGATTTAGGCCCACTTAGAAGGCCTTATTATTTTTAAGAACTAGCCTAGGCCTGGATAAAACACTCAGATCTAGTGGGTCAACCCAAGCCTTTGGCCAATCTTGGGCTTGGGCTTGGGATAACGAAATCTTAGGCATAATTTGGCCTAGGCCTTTGAAAACTTAACTCGATCAGTGGCGTTCAAATCGGTCCGATTTCGTGGATGACCGATCATGAGGCTTTTCAAGGCCTAAGACCATTATTCAAGGCCTTCTTCTAACCAACAAATTGGTTTTATGAATTTTGGCCAAAAATGGGTGTAAACAAGTTCACAATGCCACTTCTTTTTTCATGGTTAGGAACAAGCTTGTCCTTTGCTTTAATTCCACGAAGTACTAGCCAAGTAAGCCAACTACGCGAGATTGACTTGGATGATTCCGCTATTCCATTTTACACCAGGTACTTTTCTATAAAAGTCAGGCCTAAAGTTTGAAATGAAAAAACCCAACCCTGGATGTCATGCTAGCACCTTGCCACCTTCCTCCTGCAACACATGTATCCAACATACTGGTATATTAAACTGCGTTCCTTTCACATAACATCTCAGCAGTTGCACAGGATTCAAGCGCGCGCGCGCACACACACACACACACACACACACACATATATATATATATATATAGAGAGAGAGAGAGAGAGAGAGAGAGAGAGAGAGATGCATTTATATATAATGTACACTATAAAATTAATGTAATCTCCAACAGGATGCATTGATAAATGTAATGATATACGGCAAGAATATGCACCACCCAAGATGAAATAACATGTTCAAAGAAAATATCGAAGTAAAAAAATGATGAAATCCTCCAGGCAACTGACATGCAAGAAAATTACGTACTGTAATATATGCATCCGCGTTCAAATTACAGCGCTGTATGAAAGCATCAATTGCAGCAGGATCTTGACCAGGGAGAATCTCAAGAACATCACCAACCTCATATTCAATAATCTGAAAGGCAGAGAATAAAAGTCAAACTGCAAAGAAGAATCAGGTTGCATTTTAATCTCATATTTGGATTCATTTATTATAAAAAACTTCATAGAATTGACTTGATTTAAGGATCAAGAGAACTTCCTTACAGACGACCGAGGCTCGAATTCAAAGTGGCGAACATCTTTTCCACTGCTTGCTATAGTTAATGCATGATTTTTTGTCTACAGTGTTGAATTTCAAACAATTAAAACAGGTATAAGTCAATAAATATAAAATGGTACTTAGAATTATAACTCATTAGATACCTCAAGATCATAGATTTGTGTGAATGGGTTGGTGTGTGAGTCTGTCACACACAAACACACAATTTATATATGTATATAAACAGATAGATAGACATATCACACACACACACACACACACACACACACACACACACACACACACATATATATATATATATATAGAGAGAGAGAGAGAGAGAGAGAGAGAGAGAGAGAGACACTCAATCCACCACACGGGCCATTAATAGCGCTACAGTGGAAAGAATATTATAGTCAAACCAGGCATCCTTGTGGGTAGCAAATTGTGTCTTTCCACACATTAGCCAACTTTCTAAAGAAAATCACTTAATACGAACTTTGACTTCTGAGCAAAAGTGAAAACACTGAACATGACAAGTGGGCATATGTTTTCCGCATGGTTAATACTGCATTCTCAAATCTCTCCCATATCAAGTAGAGAAGTGAACAAGTCAAGAATGTGCTAACCTAAAATAGTGGACATAAAAGGTAATCAGAGAACTAGGGAATAACTTTTATTTTAGTTTCATCCAACTGAAGTCTGAAATGTCTCCAAAGACAATAAGACAAATTAATCTAACTGAAGTCTGAAATGTCTCCAAAGACAATAAGACAAATTAATAATGGCAACCACAGGATGTACTCCCACATATGGATCTTATAGTATCATTGTGGTTCTTGAGATGCTCAAAACTAATGCCAACAACAGAACACAGCATCGCTGATTAAAATAAAAAAAAACAGAACACAGCTCAGAAAGGCCGAAAGAAATTGAACGTCTTATCACCATTTCATTTTTCATATAGTATCCCAGTAACCGCCAATAATACTTCGCAAAAGCTTACCATCATAAACCAACCTACCATATGAATATCTAGAATTTATTGCCCACGACATTGACTGATACATGAACTCCTTTTGGAGAGAATATTGTTAAACATCAAAAACAACATCAACATACACAGTAACAGAAAAACGATCACAAACCATTTTTAGAAAGCAGTCAGGCCTCTTCTTGTCATGAGAAAATTTTCCGGGGGACATTGAGCGAGCCCTCCCAATTTGCATCTCAATAAACCTCAAATCTAAGACAATTACCCGAAATTTTTTTATCAGTAAGGAAACACATTGTCAGGAAATCATGCAATGAATAATTCTTTATTTTCTCTTTCTGAAAACCACAAGGCTTACACATTCTAAGTTCCAGTTGGTTTCTAGGCTTAAGGTGCCAAGTTGCAGTGAAGATCTGTCCACTTTACAACTACTGAAAGGTTAATTAGCTATAAGTTGCATAGCCTAATATGTGTAGGTGTCCGCTGGATGCCCTGTTATCCAAGGAGAGAATAGGGCAGCTATACTAGCTAGTGCTTACCGGTTAGCTATGAACTCAGGTGAAAAGTCCTACACCATCGGCCTAGATGTTAATTTTCTCAGCCAGTCCCGGGAAACTATGAATATGAGGGGCTTCTGAGGGAAAATAAAGGGTATGGTCCAATTTGAAATGGAAAGCCAATGATTTCAACAAAACAAAGATGGGTTTTTGCCAAGAATGAGGGAAATTCTAAATATTTGCATAGTGCAAGAAGCGTAGCTTTGGCAACCTGAATCCTTATTGCCTTATGTTTTTCAAACTAAGATCTACAACCTCAGTCAGTCAGTACTTGTAGACATTAAAAATGGTAAGCAACGGTAGTCCTCTTAACCACAGGCTAGAAGCATGAAACTTCGGCAACAGAATCATTTCCATAAGACAGAAATCTTGGATAGGAATATATCAAGGATACACTAGGAATTTACAAACCAAGCAGTCACTAGACATGTCTTTCTTTTCTTTTTTCTTTTTTTGATAAGTACTAGACATGTCTTTCCTTTCATGTTGGTCAATACTTGCCTGCATACTTTAAAACGCTTGATAGTTGAAACTACGATTCGAAACCCTGGTCCAAATACACCTCTATACATGCCAATTTCGAAATTGTACTTTGAGATTGAACTTTAAGTCTTTAACAGTATGTAATGGAAACCTTGGAGATAAAACACACTTTCTAGCAAGCAACAAGACTTGAGCACAAATGGAGGACCTCAACCATAAATGAATTTAGATATCAAGTTTAATATGGTAGAGTTGCTTCTTAGTCTGGGTCACTAGCAGTGTCACTAACACAAAGCCCTCGCCCCTCAGTTTCCTCATAAGAGATTTCACCTCATGAATTCTAAATAAGATTCATAACCACACTCAAATGGCTGGCTGTCGAGCCAAGGAACAAGATTATGGAACGTGGCTTTAAAAAAATACTAATGCCTAAGAATTTAATCTTTATCAGCCACTTTTATCTTCTTTGTCTTTTTGGTTGCACCGTGGACAGATTTCTAATATCAGAAACCAGGCACTTCATACAAAGCTAGAAAGCCAGACACGATATGCCCAACTTTAAATCAAGTCAGCCATCTCAGCTTCCGATGCAGGTTCTTTGTACTTTCATTTTTGCATTTAATCATTTGGTTGAACCAACAAGTCTTGATATATCGGAATTGCGAAAAAGGATTCACGTAGTTGGCCTCAATTTAATTGGACAAAAGCTAAGCTTTGGTTTCATTTGGTTATCACTCGGCCAACACCAGATTTGTTATGTCTCTGTTTTGAGTTCTCACTAAACATGGGTTAAACCACTATGTCGAGTCTCCTTTCTTTCTCGTTTTTTCCTTTTTGGTAGGTACTTTGTTGCGTCTCCTTCAATTCCTGGAAATTGCATTAGTACATCAATTCAGGTGGAGAAAAAGATGTGGACTCTACTCAGGATATGCAATGGCAAGTAGTATCAGAAAAAACTGATAAACAACAGACAAATTACCAAGGAATTATGTCATGCAAGTTCAGATACAGTTTCAAATGAGCAAGTTACCTGCATCATTTGAGTAGTGTGAAACAACTTTGTCAGCATCATGATGAATGATTTCAATCTTGGGTCGATCCATAAAATCCATATCTGGAATCACAAAATCTGGACCTTTTGGGAAGAGCTTTGGATTCTTTTCATAAAGAGTATTCAAGAAAGAGGACATCCACGGATCCAGAGCACCTTCATACCTTTCAATGGGAACAAAATGTATCATTTATCTTTTGTTAAAATAACATGGAAGTATAATACACAACTCAGTCAAACTGGATAGATTAAACACAACTCAGTCAAACTGGATAGGATTCCACAACCGAAATACATACAACCCACAAGATTGTCCTACAAAAATTAGAGGAAATGCCTCAGCTGATGACTGGAGAGAGAGAGAGAGAGAGAGAGAGAGAGAGAGCGCGCATTGAGAAGGCTTCAGCAGTTGCTACCTTTGATCTAACAGAGAGAGAATCTTAAATCAAACCACCGCAAGCATTGAAGGAAATATATTACAGATCCAAAACAAAAGAAGTACGAATGTACAGCACTTTAGATACAAATTTTAAAGTTTTAGCACCTTGTCCTCGTATGTCTTAAAAGAAAACCGGGTATCAATTCTTAAGGTACATTGCAATATTGCATATCACCATGTAATGTCAATAAACTGAGACTATTTCAAGACGTTCAAAATTTAGGAAGTGAAAACTTCAGAGCAAAACTAACAAGGCTGAAAAATTTCAATCAATTTTACAGGTAGAATTCTAATCCTCTAAGGATCACTTCATCTGGGGCTATACACATAAAATTTGCTCTATGTTTGCATTCAGCATTCAATAGTGAGTCGAGAACTCTTTGGTTTAGAAATAAGAACTTTCTAACTAGATGATATTCCATCATTAGACACACTACCGAGTAAGAAGAGATCTATCAATACTTCATCACCTTAAATTCGAATAGTGTAAATATATTGCTGTCCCTAACTAACACAAGCATTACAGTCGGCTTAGAGCACCAACCACCCTTAGATTCATATCATGAAGTTCTGCCTTTTGTAGAAGAGTATGAGGCATAACATAACAGCAATTTCTACCCAACCAATTAGGCGGACAACATCACTTTTACCATTCGCAGTGTTGCCCCTAATGCTGATGGGCTATTGAGAACGAGAACTTGGTTAAGCACATGCTCCAAAATGCAGTTTGATAATAGGGGTTTACAAGGATCACATAGTTGCAATGCAAATATGTGAGTGACTTGCATAACAAAATATATAAACAAATTTTTTTTCACATTTTTGAAGTTTTCTTCTAATTAATAGAATGAAGATGCATTTCTAACCATATCCCATGTGAGTCAAACAATTCTGATCTGTCAAATCATGGAGCATTTTTCTATCCAACCATAAGGACCTAACCTTACCCTGAAGGGTGCTGATCGTCTCCCAGACCTCTTTCAATTATTGCTGTTGCTCCAAGAATTGAAAGTCTTTTATCCAGCTTCTTTGCAACAAACTGCAACAAAAATGACAAAACGTTTCAACTAAAAGCAATAGATAAGATTCTTACTTCATTCTGGAGTGTACAGTTGCAATACTCTAATGAAAGGAAAGCTCAGTAGTTTGCAACAGTCAGAGATTATACTTCAACACAATGCACACATAGCACATAGCCTAGGTACCAAAGTAATATGAACTATAAAGTATATAAGGGTGAGGGCACCCTCACTTCAATAACTAGCTTTTGGGGTTGAGTTATACCCAAGACCGTGTAACATGGTATCAAAGCTAGGTACAGAGATGGGTGGGGTGCGTTCCTTTGGCCTGCACGCGACAGGTGCTGCCAAGGGAGCACGTTGCGCATTGAGGAGGGTGTGCAGTGAAGTCCCACATCGCCTAGGTATAGCTGTCAAAAGGCGCATCAAGGCACTAACCGCGCCTTGACTGAGCCCAGGCGAGGTGCCTTCAATGAAGAACAACCAAGGCGCGTCTCGGTGAGCAAGGCGCAAAGGCAAGAAAAGGCATGCCTCTCTCAATTTTAATCAAAACCATAGGATCGAAGCTAGGTTAAACGTGTTACTTTCACTCCTCCAGCCTTGACTTCAGTCGATCATAAATCTCTCCTCTCTCGATCACCAGAAACGAAAATAGCACATGTATAATCTCAATCATCGGTCTCTTCTCTCTCCTCCCCTCTCTGCTCTCTCAATCATCCGTCAATCTTCTCTCTTCGCATATATAGTGGACATATAATATTATATACTCCCTCCGTCCCTTTTTTAGAGTCTAGTATTCAATTATTTTGGATTGTCCCTTAATAAATGTCCATTTTGTAAAAGTTATGCCTTGTTTGGATCAAGATTTGGAAAAAAAATTCCAACTCAAAAAACACTCATGACCCCTACTTCCAATCATTACTCTCCACTCATTACCCCTATCTCCGATCCTTATTCTCATTTCTCTCTCTATCTCTCTCCACTCATTACTTCTACTTCCAATCATTACTCTCATAAAAAATTTCTCAAAAACTCGTCCAAACACAGCATTAGTAGTAGGTAAAAGTTGGTACATTTTCCATTCTACTCCTAAAAGTATATTCCATTTTGAAAAGTTAGTGAGCAAAAGTGTAATGATGATGTCTCAGTAGAGGGTAAGCAGGGAAAGTTACAACTTCTAGAGTGCAATGACGATGTCTCCGTAGTGGGGTGTCCTCACTGATGACAAATGTGAGCTGTGTGGTTTGGTACAGGAGACACATGATCACGTCCTTTTCAGCTATGAAAACTCTACTACAATCTGGGCTCACTTTCTCCAAGTTAATAGTCTCACCAGGACTGACTTTAGTCTTCGTAATGAGGTAGGTTGGATGGGGCAGCATTGTAGGAACTCTAGTCTTAAGCACTCAGTTTTAAAACTTTTGCTGGCTGCTGTGGTCTACAACATTTGGCGTGAGAGAAATAATAGAGTCTTTAAGAATCAGAGGCGTAGTTATGGGGACCTGATTGTCAAGACCAAAACTGACTTGAAGTCGTGCTTTATTCATGGAGAGGGGTCAATAAAACAGACCAGAACTGTTTGCTTTGCCTAGCTTGGAACATTCCTCCCTATGTTTTTGTCTAAGTCACATATTGTATCTGTCATTTTAATTCAATACCCTTGGTCTTGTTTTGGTTGGTTTTTCTCAATGAAAATTAGGCCCCTTTCCGGTTTACCTTCCTTTTCTAAAAGTTCTTTTTTCCAATTTTCAAACTCAAATATAATGAAAATGAAAAATAATTTTTTTATTTTGTTGGCACCGTATAAAAGATCTCAATGAGATCTATCAAACAAGATCCATATTGGTAGAAAAATTATTTGCGTAAACACATGATTTTTAACTTGAAATTGCCTTCTTTTTGAAAAAATACTTTTTCTACAAACTGGAACGGGGCCGTTAACTCACCAAAAAAAGGTAGGGACTCTTGAAAAAGGCATGGAGGGAGGAGTACTGTATATGAAAACGAAAAAGCTTTTTTTTAATCTTTTTAGAAACAATTAGTAATAAATAAATAAAAAGGACATAACAAATAGTTTTAAATCACAGATATAGCTCCTCTTATCCAGTCTTGCAGAATGCCAAGGCCGAGCCATAAGCGATGGACCAAGTTGTCACACTAATGTACAGGGAGTACTATGCCACACACATGGCCAGGGTTGTACTCAATCATCAGAGAGTAAATAACCACCCATATATCAACAAATATTTACCAGGTAGTTTGTTAAAGAACAACTTGAACTATGGTGTGTACAAACAAAAGCATGTAAGCGAAGAAGCAAAGAAGAATCCGGAAAAAGCATTTTAAAAGGCAAAACAGCGTGAAAGGACTAAAAGAAGCCTGTGAAGTTAGAAATATCAAAACGTGGCGGAAAAAGGATTTTAGTAAAAACAGACCCAACCACGAGGTCATTATCCGGGAAAAGTTTCCAAAAGGCATGAATGCAAATAAAAACATCACCTGGATCATTGTCATAGAATGGGGGAGTAGATACAAGTTATTATGGTATCAAATGCTCTCCTCGTTTGCAAGCACCTTATTTGGGCATCTGATGGGAGGAGCTTCCTAAATTCTCTCGAAATGGCCTTTTTTGGCGTGTAGGACTTTATTATTTCACATCTCTAAACGAAAAGGTAAACCCCCGAGTAAACAAGCAAATCATAATTGATTCTCAAACTTTCGACAGTCCCAGCCCAAGTATGGAAAGACTTTTCGGCCTTTTCATTCTCTCTAAGTTGCTCAATAGGTCGTGCCAAAAGAAAAAATGTTTTCATCAATCAAAAGACTAGGGAGGAAAACGCATATCTGTATTCCTAGAGTTGATGCCAAGTACAAAGATTTGGATAAGTAGAACACAGAACAGCATAAAAAGTCAGCAGTTTACATAGAGAGAAAGAAGTACTGTAATTCTGCAATTATAAATAGAACTGTAGAGTCATTACATTGTATTTCTGGTAACCCGAATCACCCAATCCAAACACAGCATAGTTTACTCCTTCCAGCCAATCTTTAGCCAGAGTTCTTTGCAAGAGTTTCCTCCAAAACACCTACGAAAAGAAAATTGACATTAAAGAAGGAACACCTGAGATTTGCATGAATTGGTATTCCTATGGGAAAGCACCAACCTTCAAGGAATCTGGTGGATCTCCCTGCCCAGTGGTGGAAACGACAAAAATTACAATCTTCTCATCTCGCAAGAAACTCTGAAATTATCACACAAGAAAACATGCATGCAACACTTATGATCAAGTTCTTTCTGAGAAAAATTGTCCCGGTGTAAAGCATATGTCCTATGTTAGAGTCTGCTAGGAATCAGATTGACGATTGTTAGCAAACATTCAGCTGATTGTATACTTGTCAGTTTAATCAGGAAAATACACTGCAACTGAAATTCTTTTGAATTGCTGAACATTTGGAGCCCATTTATTTGACAGGACTATTACAAATTTACAATTCCAAGGTATAGGTAGTATTATCGGAGTAATAGTGATGTGATTAACAGTAACACACACATCATGGTATTATATGTCCCATTTTTTGTTGGATTATATATCCGATGAATGTTTAATTCGGGTCATAAAAATTGGAAAAAATTCCATGACCCCTATAGATAGAGAGACAGTATGCTTTGGGGTTTTTATACTTTTGGTGGTTGTTCAGATTTCGCTTCTCTACTGAATTTTCAGAGCACGGCCACAAACAAGTTTCTGGCGACGGGCTTAATCTTTAGTCCGACTTCAATATAGTACACGTATATCTACTTGTGTATGTATGCATAATCTATGTGTACATACAGTGAACACACATCTATGATCTATGTATATCTATGCATGTATGTTGTTGAATATATCTTATTTATCTAAAATCAATTGGGAAAGACCCAACCTATGTTTACCTGGAGGCAGTTTGAAGTGTTGTTTCTTCAACGAGTTTATTTCAACCTTTTTAGTGGATTTGCGATGAAAAGGTTGATTTTCTTTCTTTAGGCTACCCCTTCACTTGGTAAGAATCAAACATAAAATCATTTCTGTTGTTATTTTCTCTCCTTATGCGTATAGTTTGCTCATCAGATCAATGAAGAAGAGCATGGCATCAAGATCATTTTACAAGTTCTCAACGGCGTTAACTACGCACATTGGTCCACAAACCACAGGTGGTCGAACGAAGTTTGACATGAAAATTGTGGGAAATGGTTTTTCCATTCCACATTTTTATAAGTGCATTTCTCATGTTGCCTTTTAGTGTTTTTGTCATGTGTAGTTTGAAGCACTAAAAGACAAACCCACATGCCTAGACCCCTTTTACTACTTTAGTGGAATCCTTCAAATAGGTCCTACCGATGACAAAACCCTAAGCAATATCCGTTTAACATGATGTTAAATTGCTGAGAAAACAGAGCCAAATGCAATAAAACAGCACATGAATTCATCTCTACTCATTGAGATAATCTGGGACCATTTGGCCTATTTATTTATTATGATATTTTTGTTCATCTTTTATGAATTTTGTTAGATTTCCATCTACAAGTCTAAAAGTAAAAATTACTGTCCAAAAGCCGAAAACAAACCACTAAAGACAAATAAATTAAAAAAAAATTGAAACATCTGTCTCAATTGTTGTCATCCTATCTAAACTTGAATTTCAGTCCACATTTGTACTTTTTCTATTCCTCGTAGACACTAATCATTAGCCCACAAATTTTGACATAAAGTTAAACGAAATATCAGTAAAACTAAACAATATAACGCTCTTCAAACAAATTAAATTAGGCGAACGCGCGTCGATTTTCTCTAGTGCATAAATAAGAAAAATCATAAAATTAGCAGTTTCTAATTGTCAATTGAAAAGGTTTGGGACTTACCGCGTCAAACTCGTCGGTGGAAAGGACGGCAACGGGGCAGCCTCTGCGCTCGGCTTCGCGACCTAGGCGCTCGGCGGCGTCCATTGCATTGCCGGTTTGTGAGGCGTATAGGATCAGTAGCTTAGCCTTGTCTTCCATGTCCCTGCTCCCTTTGCTGAGAGAGAGAGAGAGAGAGAGAGAGAGAGAGAGAGACGAGGGGATTTATTGGGTTGGAGGGCGGTTGGGCTTTAGCTATAGACCCACATGTCGAGTTGGACCAACACGAAAGTAGCGTCGCTCAAGCAACAAACGTGTGGCTTTTCACACCCACTTGGGTCTCTCTCTCTCTCTCTCCACAGGCGACTAGTTTTGGGGAGGGGGATTTGGTACAGTGCATTCACGCAGCATCAGCGCACCGTCGGTCCTCAGAAACTCAACGGCCTCCGGTATTTGGGTAACTGAGAGCCCAGCAGTACAGATGGCGGCGAGAGATAATGATCCGTTGCTGAAGGATTTGAGTGAGAGACAGCAGAGTTTCCGGCGAAACGCGGTGTCGATGGCGGTGGAGTTGAAGGAGGTCCGCTGCCGTCTCGCTTCCAAGGATCAGTCTTTTGCTCGAGAAGCCCTAACCGGTCGGTTGTCATTACGTTTAGTTTAAAAAGAGCTGTGCTATGTGCACAGCAGCTGTGCACAGCGGCCATTTTCTCCTGCCTCGGGTCGAACAAAGATAATCGGACCCGCTCATTTTGTTCAAAATACGTCGTTTAAGGTCTTTATAAAAAATGAGCTTCGTTCGATATCGTTAGAGGCGTTAACAAAACACCCAAAATCACTTCAGAATTTAGCCGACGTATTTTGAACAAAATGAGCGGGTCCGATCATCTTTGTTCGACCCGAGGCGGGAGAAAATGGCCGCTGTGCACAGCCTGCTGTGCACGAATCCTTTCTGGTTTAAAAAGTAGTACTATTTTGGAAGGTGGGAAAAATGTATATTAAATTGTGTGAAAATGTTTTTCTCGTTTTTTTTTTTTCTTATAGAAGGACCCTTTTGCAATAAAAAATTCTAACTGCAGGGACAATCCCCCCAAGGACAACGTGTTTGGCCCCATTTTGGATCCCGAAAAAATCTAGACAATTTCTCCCCTACTTATCCAAAAGTAATACTTATCAATATCCGCTGAAGCTGATTTTTTATAGGGCCCCATAAAATAATATTCAAAAATTTATAGATATTTTTCTAGATTTTTTCGGGATCCAAAATAGGGTCAAACGCGTTGTCCCTGCGGATTGTCCCTGCTCATAGCAGCACGGTTTTGCAATCCTTGCATAGAGGTTTGCACGTGCCTAGCTCCGGGCCGAGCCGAACTTCGTGGGAGCTGTCATGGGAGACATGGCCGAGCCTCGTGGCCTTCCGCCAAACGCAGTGATTGTAGCGGAGCCCAGTTGCCTAGCTCCGAGCCGAGCCGAGCTTCGTGGGAGCTGTCGTGGGAGACATGACCGAGCCTCGTGGCCTTCCGCCGAACGTAGCGATTGGCCGAACCAGAATATTCGGACCACTACAATGAACAGACGACTTAGCTTGCTTTCTCATTATTCCTTTTTTTTTGGGGGGGGTTTTTTGTGATTAAATGACTGTGTTCATCAAGTGTTGGATATCACAAATTCGTTTACTATTGTTCATCAATTTTAACTGATTTGTAGTTGATGTAGCCTTTGGCAATTTTTCTTTGATGCCCCGTGTGGTATTGGGGCATGATGCCCCCATTTAATACTGATCTTTAGATCAGGTTTTGGATGAATTTGAGCCGTTGGATCAAAACCACCTCCAAAAAGTACGGTGGTTTTGCCTTTTTTTTTTCAAAAAAAAACGTTATTATACTTATCATGAACACTGGCTTTACTTACCATAGTTTATGCTGACATTTACCACAAAAATATTGTATACTTACCACAACAAAAGACCAAACTTCAACGTTTTTGCTCTTTCTCTCTCTAACTTGTTCTCTAGGTAGCCGGTTTGGCCGGAAAATAAATTTTTTTGGCGGAAAAATGTACCTTTTTTCAAGAATTTTTTTAATTCTTGGAAATTTTTAAGTTCACACCACTTTTTGTCATTTTCTTAATCATTTGTGTAATAGACTATCAAATATTTGGTGAAAATATATATTTAATTTAATAATATTTAATTTGTAAACAAATTTTTTATAACAAATTTTTGAAACTAAATATTTAAGCCAAAAAATTGCCTTGATTTTAGATTCATGTTGTTAATATATTTTATTAAATTATTTTAATTAAAAAGTATTTAACAAATATTATTTATTTATTATTTTGAATAACTTACAATTAATGTTGTTAATATATTCCATTAAATTTTTACTTTGTGTATATATGTTTCTTGTAACATCTTTTTAAAAATAATAAATATAAACAATATAATTGTAATAATCTCCTAATTATATTTAAATAATTTATTTAAAATAATTTGTGCAATCGATTAACGTGATATTATAATGATTAGTAGCCATAATTGACATTAGACTATTCAATTAGTGGTAGAGTGGCAATTAATCTATATAATCAACTATATTAGTCATAATCATTTGACTAAGAGCTTAATTAATTGAACATATTCAATAAATGATGATTGACTATAGTAGCCAAAGTCATTGCTTAATTGTATTAATGATATAATGATGATTGAACATTAATACAATTGGTTTTATTGAATTGGTTACTGTAGGTTGATAGTGATCATGTCATTACCAGATGACATGATCACTATCATGTCATATTCAATGAGTGATGATTGACTATAGTAGCGAGAGTCATTGGCCAATTGTATTAATGCTATAGTGATGGTTAAGCATTAGTACAATTGGCTAAAATGAATTGGTTAATATAAGTTAATAGCGATCATGTCATTAGTAGATGTATTAGTTAACAGTAGTGTTGGTTGCGATCAATGAGTAAATACTACAATTGGCTAATGTACGAGTAACCACTAACTATTGATTCCTAATGTTCATTCAATAAATTATTTAGTTTTATTAACCATCAAGGTATTATACTTTAATTACGAGGTAATACAAATTAAGTAGAATTAAGTGACATTAAATTTATTGTGGTAGTTACCTTTTTAACTACCCTTATTATGATACATTAGTTACAGTACGTAAATGGATACCTACCCGTCATTAATGTCATATTTATCATAGAATAAGGCTATACATACCATGACATTCGGTTGTTACTTTATGATGTAAACATCCCACGGTTTATGCTAGTACTTACCTTTTGAAAATGATACACTTACTACATATTCAGATTTTTTTGCCAACTTCTTAGGTGCAACAAGTTTGAAAGTCTTACTTGCCATACTTACCATAGTATAAGGTCACGCTTACCACAAAATATGATCAAACTTATCAATTAGTAACAATTACTTACCAACATAAATTGGAAAAATATATTGTAGTTTTGGATAGTATATACCTCTAGTTAATTATATCAATACTTTGAAGAGTAGTATCTCTATTTTGAAATAATAAAATTTTGACTATTATTCGATCATGCCACGATTTTTGTTACTACTTACCATTCTGAAAGGATCTAGTGACTACATACTTGAACATGTTTTGCAACTTCTTAGGTGCAATAAGCATGGAGTTTTGCTTACCTACCATACATATTGGCATTAATGGTACTAAATTTCTCTCTACCCACCTTAAACTCTTCAACCTTATCCATTCAGAACTACCAACTAACTCTTCAACCAAATCCTTCAACCTTATCAACCTTATAAGTATGTTCATTGATATGGAAAGAATGTTCATTGATATGGTAAGTAGCTTCAGTTGCCAAGAATTTTCTTGCCAAGTCTGTGTAAAATATGTCCAGCTTCAAGTAAATACATTCAGTATTCGCGGTAAGTATGTTTATTGACATGGTAAGTACCAAAATTGGTCAAACAAAAAGAGCCAGCGAAACATGAAATCTATTAACAAAAAGAGCCACCAAAGCTAGCAAAGAGGATCAAGTCACAATGAGTGCAATCTACATGACCCAGGTTACCAACAAGGTGGGTGCAATTTACATCCATCAACAATACAACAAAATTAGTCAAAATGTTATTAGTTTTTTCTTCCAGCATCGGAATATTTCTGTTGAGTCTTCTGGATTTCACAATCAGCTGACACACCATCAAAACCTACGAAGGCATAACATTTATCAAATCAAAGAAGAGCCACTAAGGTATCACATTTATCAATATTGACAAAATAAAAAGAGCCACCAAACATCTATTAGTAATAGTGGTTATAGTTTACATGACCCAGCCAGATGAGCAAAAGGTTCACAATAGCTGCAATCTGCATGAGTCAGATTAACAAAAAAGTGGCTGCAATTTACATCCGAAATAATACACATATCTATCATTGTTTATCCTCTATGAACCATACAACAAAATGGCGCCATTAGTTTTTCCTTCCAGCATTTGAATATTTTACTTGAACCATCCGAATAAGATCTTGCCATGGCATATCAAAACTAGCATCATCAAAATGATACTTTTGTCCTCATCAACTAACTGCAAAAGTATTCCTTGCTATGGCGGTAATGTGACCGTTATTTTCTTCCTAAAATTGCGACTCTTCTTCGTTGGTGGGGTCTATGTGGATGACCTGCTAAAACTGCACCAGAAACAACATTTGCATTGCAAAAGAGAAAAAGAGTATTCATTAGTTTTTCCTTTCTTTCATAGAAAAGAAGTGGACTCGAGACACCGAGTAGAGCAATTTGGTCACCTCACAGATGTTATATCAGTTCAATTCATTATTTCATTTCAAACTACTTCTGTGTGGAAGTAAAAATCTTGAATGACTTCATATCGAGAAAAAAAATTCAGCTAGGAAAGTATGAACATACATAATTGGGAAATTTAGAACTACCAAGGACATTTGTTTAGGCTCTGTTTGGAAATTTAGAACATGCAACATCATTTAATCTAGCAAACAAAAAAAGTTTGGTCTGTCTCACAAGGCAGATGTTTGCTACAAAACCTAAACAACTAAACGAAGTGGTTCCAACTCATTTTTGCATATTGGAAGTTAACAAAATAAACATCTCCAGCATTGCTATATGGCAAATCAAAACACACCTCACGGAGCAAAATCAACTAATTTTTTTGGCTTAATAAAATGAGAATCCATTACCTAATCAACTAAACCTCAGAACGGAAAATTAATTAAGACAAAAAATGAAATCCCCAATTTCACCTCAACATGGAACCCTAATTTTTTGTGATCAGAACAAGTTTGAGTGTGGAAACTGATGTTAAGGAAGAACATAGAGAGAGAGACCTTGGCGGTGGCCGGTGGGTGGGTTTGGCGTCGGTGAACAGTTGCGCCTGGGGAAGCGATCTTCGCAAAGGGTTGCGTCGGTGGTTGCCAGCGCTGGAGTTGAGGAACTTCCGGTGGTGGTGAAGGTCGGCGCTATGGGTGTTGGCTCGGGGGCGATCTTTCCTCCTTTCTCTCTCTTTCTCTCGACGTTAGATCTGTACTGAAACATGAGTTTTAGTTTTTTTTTTTTTCTTTTTTTCAACCGGCTTAAGAGGTTAACATGAGAGAGAAAAGATGGCTCAATCAATGGCTGTCATTAAATTAAAAGATCCAACGGCTCATGGCAATTGGGGGCATGATGCCCCAAAACCACTCTGGGGCATCACAGCCGGAGAGCCAGCCTTTGGCCCTGTTTTCTACACAGTCATGACTAATGACTACAAGAGAACGAATAAAAAATTGGAGAACTAAGTAAAATCGATAAACGGCTCGATGTTCATTCCATTAATCCGAACACTGATGTTTCTGAACATAATCAACTATTCAACTTAACTATCACAGACCTGAGCATTGCTTGACCCAAAGTGAAGTGAAGTGCAATGAATTGAAATAAAGTGGAAGCTCTCATCGCCGTTCTACTTAAAATGGAGAACACCAAGTGGCCGAAGCTCTCGTTTTTTCGGTAAATCGTCCTCTCTTTTGCCAAAAAGTTAATGGGATAGATTCAGAAGTATTATGCGAATCAAGCATAATTGTGTTTCTCCTCAATTTAACCACATTTTGATTTCCCAAAATAAAATAGAAAAAATCCCAAAACTATGAATATCCGGACAAATTTTTCCAAATTAATCGAAATTCTGATACCAAAGACAATATACTGAACGTGAACAACAATAGTGTTTTTCCAGCCAAATCTATCTAATTAATGTCTTGCACAATTGGTGGGTAGTACCGTACACAATGGTGGAGCCAGGATTTGCCTAGGATCGGGGTGGCACCGTAACTTATTCATACAAGTATAAAATTGACGTGTTAATTTGTGAATTCAATTTATATGTCAACACACACCACACTACAATTCGTAAAGAAAGATGAAATAAAAATACTAAACTCGCTGGAAAAGATCTAATGTCTAAATGGGTTACATTCCTTGCCAATTAGTGAAAAGAATATAAACCTTGTGGGAATTTATCTAAAAAATTTAAAATGAGAGTGAAAAAATATACTAACTTTGTGGAAATTTATGCAAAAGCTTAAAATATGAGAGAGAGAGAGAGAGAGAGAGAGAGAGAGAGAGAGAGAATTAGCACCTAATGGCGATCCTACTTACCTGTGTGTTGGGACCCTCCCTTGCAAACGGAGCTCTTCACTCAATGTCCAAGGTTATCTAAACCTCAATGGTTCATTGGAAAAACTAGCAACGGTTACAATGTGCGACCACATACAGTGGATGAGAGAGAAAAGTGGGAAAATAATATCGTAAAAGTTATTAAGCTTGAAAGAGAACATATAAGGAGGCAAACATATAGATATAGACCATGGTGAACTATCCAAATGCAACCAGACCCATCGTTAAATGCTCATATCACAAAATAGTATCATCAGATCATGCAAATATCATTTGATATAAGGCTTCGATCAACATAAAGGAGACAAATTAATATTAGCTCATTATTGTATTGTATATTAATTTCCCCATATAATGGCTCTCATGATTAAGATGAACGTAAATAGAAAAGCATATCCAAATATAAAAATAAAAAAAAACTGGGCTTCTTATTTCCAACAAAAAGATCCTTGTTTAAACTGAAATTACATAGACTAAACCAAATGTATTCATCTGCCAAAAACATAGCATTGAATCAAGAAAAAGGACATCCAATGTTGCTTATTTCAAAGGGAACAACAAGCATTTCCAATACACTGTCCCAATTGTAGGCAGCAAAACCATTAATTATAGTCAGGAGACTACCAAGTATCATCAAGTCTTTAATCGGGGCTGCAATTCGAGAAAGTAACTTTGTTACACCGGATAATGAGAACAACTCTGATGAGAGAAAGTCCTGTGAATTATGAATTGGCTAACTCACGAATTTGGTTGGTTCAAGGAGTTCTTAACTCTACCATTATTCCTATGATTTTTAATTCATAAATTCTAAGGTGAAGTTAAAATCGAAAGTTACCGCCTGGTAAGATCCAAAGTTGCAGATCTGAGTTTACAAACAATACATGAAATAGAGCAAGTGCAAAGTGGAAATAGTAGATCAGAGGTCAAGTGCGTGCATCTCGGAAAGAGAAACAAACCGGGTTCGAATCACACCCACAAAACAATGCAAAACAAAATTGAAATCCATCGTTTAACCAAAAAGCTAACCTAGATTACATATGCAATATTGGACAGATAACATTATATGTGTCTAATAAGTGTTTCTATAGTTTAGTTGAACAAAATTTTTGAAAGAGGGAGAATACTAAAGACAAGTGGAAAATGAGAGTATTTGTATTAGACTTCAACTCAAACCTTTTTTTGGCTTGGTACAAAAAGGCTAGAACTCATCTTTATTTATACTACTCCATGGAAGGCTCTAGTACAAAGATATTATTTTCGTACAAGATAATTTGTGACGTTATTCTAGATTTACACATATGACTAATTCTAACAAAAAACTCTAGATATTTCACAAGAATATTCTCGAGCTAGATATTTTAGAATTTCTGAAAATTAGATATTTATATCTTCTTTAATAACATCTTTCATCTTTTAATTTTGTCAATTGATCCATTTAGAGCCATTTTTTAGACCAATATTGCTAATTTTGTAAATATGTTACTTTTGGTTATGCCATTGACGATGCTCTAAAATATAAACGGAAGCTTTGGAGAGTTAAAAGCCTACTACTATTCCAGGACCACTTAGACATTGGGCCTTGTTACAGCACTAAGGCCCACTATGATTATTCATTTCAGTCCATAAATGTCCAACTTTGTACATTTGTGAAGGCCCTTAGCCTTTGTTGCAGTTTCAATACGCCTAGATGGCCTCATTAGGCCTTATTATTGGCCCACATATCTAAATCAATTTGATCAAGCCCCACTCATGCTCTCCCGCACGGCCTATGGTCACGCCCAAGGGGGGTTGCTACGTCGGTCGTCCTCTCCTACCCTTTTTAGTTATCAAAAAAAAAAAAAAAACGCAGAAAATCAAATTAGTATTTTTTTTAATCGGCAAAAAAGCAGTAACATTTTATTAGGGGAAGAGAAATGGAGTCCAACCAAAAGCTGAAACCGAACAACCTGGGGCAAAGCTCAATACAACACATGAGGGTCTAAACTGCCTAGATAAAAACAATGAAAATCATAAACAACCCAAAAGGCCTAAAAAACCCATATACAAAAATAAACCCCGGCCCGAAGAAAATCACATGGGGAGGGTTCAATTTCTGTAAACACTCATCCTTTTTCCAAGTCTCATAAGATAGAGTAGATTAAGTTTAATGAATGACCAAAAAAAAAAAAAAAAAACAGGAGGCAAGAAAAGGTTTATGGCGGACCTTAACTTTTGTCTTTCTTCTTCGGCCCAGTCAAGTCTGGCAACCCATTTGGTGTTTCCCTTTTTCGAAGTCTTGCCATTCTTTTTTAAATTCCTAATTGTTCTTGAGGTTCCATTACTCATAGCTCAACTTTAAGGGCAAAATTATACACACAATAACTGTTCTACACAAAGAACTACCACAATAAACTGCTACTCTCTCTTTCTCTCTATAAACAGATGAGTGCTCTCCGATTTCAACTTCTCTAGAGCCTCCACTAGCGCATCAGCTACTGCTTTCGATAAGCCAAATTTGCGTACAGGCATATATCATGGATCCCCTTTTTCAAACAAAATAAGACGGCAAACTTTTTTCTTCATTGCAATCCACTTTATATAAACCCTATGAAAAATGATGCACACACAAGCTATGTGTGCCACCTTCTAGTCTTTTCTCTGTTTGTGCGGCTCCTAATAAAAATTAAATACTGTACTAACAGACTTTTTCCTTAACTAAAGTAGACAACAATAAATGAATCAGTCACATATTCTCTTGCCACGGCTTCGGCAAATTTACTTGGTAGCTTAGTAATACCACCCAACTAACCAAACTGATTCATAAATCAATCTCGGCTCACTAGTAATGAGCAAAATTATATCCGGAGCAAAGTCTCGCGCCTAGGGCTGTAAATGAACTGATCCGTTCGAGCGGCTCGACTCGGTAAAAGCTCGTTCGAGTTCGATTCGTCTACTAAATGAACCGAACTTGAGCCTCAATTAGGCTCGATTAAGAAACGAGCTGAAGATGAACGTATCAGTATTCGGCTCGATTAACCTCGCGAACCTGAAGTATATGTATATCATGGGAGTTTAATATAGTTACACTGTGAAATTTTTTGAATTTGTACAAGTCTAAACATTTACAATTACTAAAAACTTACTTATGTATATATTTTTATCATTTTTTATATGTATGTGAACGTATTTAATAAACTTTATTTGCAGCTGATGAGCACCCAATATTGTAGATATTTGGTGCGACTAGTCCTGTATTATGTTGTTTTAACTTATGTTTATTTATCTTTTATAGTGATATCGCACGTAAGGTGTGTTTTTGTGTATTTCAGGTCATTCGTATAAATAAGGCGCGTTTGAACGCCATGGAATGCTTCGGGTGCAACCAAGTACTCAAGGCCACATGCCACCCCATTGTGGTGCTCAAGAGATGGTTTGGAGGTAGCTCAGGTCGCCCAAGGGTCAAGGGAATTGAAAAAGAAGTGAGGATTTTACCAAAGGAATTCATCTTTCAACGTGCTGAGGGTAGAATTGTCATAACTTTTGATGTACAAAGTACTTTTGATCCAAACCACTTGGGTTAGAAAGTAGACTCGACGAGCTTTCCAACGGTCTAAAGAACGCCTAAATCCGAGTTCGGAAGTGTCCAGAGCAAGCCTGCAAAGTTGCCCAAAATTTCTGCCTTCTATGAACCGGTACGGGTTTTGGCTGTACCGGTTCATGCTGGCTAGAGTTTATGTTTTTCAGTGTTTTTGAAGACATGAACCGGTACGGATTTTGGCTGTACCGATTCATGCTGCAGAACACAGTCACGTTTTTGCTGCTTTTTCAACTTTCTATTTTTGGGATATTTTTCACTTTTGGGCTACTTTTAGGATATTTTGTGGGATATTTTTGAGAGAGAAGGGTCACTTTATATAAATAGGGGTCTCTCTCTCTCTTCTTGATCATCTTTTGTACATATTAGTTGCTTTAAGTCTTTTTATTTTAAAACTCCATTAATGTTTCAAGCTTTCCTAGCTTAATTCCTTCAAGAACACTAGTAAGTCTTTTTCGTTTGTTAATTTCTCGTTTATTAAAGTTGTTTGTACGGACTAGATCTTTACTAATATCAAGTTTATTTTCGTTTTTATCTGTTAATCATGTTTTCATTTTCTAGCATAATTTCTAGTCTTTTAGCTATATGTGAGTAGTCTTTTGACTAAGTCTTGGGCTAATCTTTCCCGATGATTTAGGTGGTTATTTGGTTCTCAAACCTTCGGGCTTAAAATCATGGTTTTCAGAATTGGATTAACCTAGCCATTTTGGTCTAAACGAGGGGTGTTAACACCTTGGTATGTGGTTTAGTCAAGCGGTCTTGGCAAGTGGCATATTGAGGGCTCGTGGCCTCCTACGTGTTAGATACATTAGCAAAAATAGGTTAATTTAATTCCGATTAATCACATCTTTTGACAAACGTAGTCGTTAAAGTTAAATCTTCCGAGCGTGAGCATGCGTCGTGACTCTCGCTTGAGTTATAATTGAGAACCGGTAACGGCCTTCGTCGAGGGATAGACGATCCCTAGACTTGCCTCTTTTAGTTTATAAAGTTCATTTCTAGTCTTTTCCATTATCATTTCCGTTTAAAGCAAAACCAAGTTGGCCGTCTTGAACGCCGCGCTCCACCATATAAAACCTACAATCCAAACTAGCTATATTTCGATTCTCTGTGGGTACGACCCGGACTTCCGGATATTATGCTATCGATGACCTAGCCCTACGCTTGGGGTGTTTCAACCTTATTGGAAGGCGAGATTCGGAGGCTAAGCATTTTTGGCGCCGTTGCCGGGGGTTCTTAATATAGCTTATTTGGAGGTTCGACAAACCATTGTAAGTACTCCGTTTATTTTTCCTTTGTGTAATTTGAACTCGATTTAGCGGATACCTCTAACCGAGCCACCAATTCGACTTGAGGTGTAACGAAGCTAGATTGATCATCAGTTGCCTTTTTAATGTTTTTATTGCTTATATAGACATGGCGGTGGCATAACCCCACGGAACTGTTTTGAGAAAAGAGGTGGCGGCATAGCCCCTCTAGCATGTGTACGTTATGTCTTACTTGTCTACTAGAATGGCGGCAGCAAATTGGAAAACACCCTACAAGACTTTGCGGGACTACCTTTGTCCTAATCAAATTATAACACCCCATAAGACTTTGGGGGAGTACCTTTGTCCCAATCACATTTTCCCACTCCCTTGCATAGCCACTCATGATGCTAATGTTTTTAAAAATTATATGATCATTTCCAATTGGCTGGATCTCAAGGAACAAATTCAAACTTTTGCCGAGAGAGACAATGAGTCGTTTTATGCATGTTGGGGAAGATATAAGGACTTACTCATTGTTTTCCCGAATCATGGCTATAATTTCCAAATTGCTGACTATTTTTATGATGGACTTTCTCAAAAGAGTCAACGGTTCTTAAACATGATATGCGATGACAAACTTTTTGAAAAAGAACCCGCTCAAGCCTTAGATTTCTTGATCATTTGGCTCAAATTTTACAATCTCGGGCTTTTGTTAAACATTGTCAAGAGTCTAACTCAAATGCCATGAAAGAGGATATTGAGCCGCGTATCTTTGTTGAAGATGTTAGTGTAGATTCTGACAACTCCTCAGAGTATGTTTGGAGTGATGAGCCAGATGTTGAACCTATTGTCCAATGTTCTCCCTCCGTGGATCCCTTCTTGTGTGACGATCCGGGGGAGAAATTTGTCATTATTGAGGAAACGAATGCAGAGGTAGACTTTTTGTATGCTCTGCTGAATGAGCAGGATGAGAAGAATGCAAATAGACCTGAGAGTTTGTCTCCTTCTTTTGAGGAGATACCATCCATGGAAATTTTGAACCATCCAAAAGTCTCGGCTCTAGACGATGCCACCCCTCCTACCAAGTCTCCACTTTCGCAAGAGTTGTTAAAAGTCGAATTGATTGATTTTGTAGGTGTTGATGAATTTGATTTGGTTTACCATCCTTATATTATGGATTTTGTCAACTCATTGAAAATTAATCTAGTTTGGAATGCGCACTTGGTTGAACTTAACTATCTTAAACGAATTCGGCAAATGCGCTACTCAAAGTATCTATTTTTGTGGCATGGTCGGATTCAATTTTTGAAGCAGAATGTGGAGTGGAGTACTATGTTAATTTTATTAGCTCTAGTTGGCATGATAAATGTTCGGAGCCCGCGTTTGGCTGAACGTACATAAATTCTTTCTTTTTCTCCCTCTCTTTTCTTTTTTCTTTTTCTCTTTTGATGGTCCGGTATAGCCACCCGTCTTTAACTCAAAGTTGTTGCATGACTTGTTCTACGACACTATGAGTTGAATATGGGGAGAAAAGTAGTACCCGTGTGATCGCGTGAAGATTTGGTTGTATTTTACTTTTGGTTACTTTTGAGCCCGGATAACACGAGTCGGGCGGTACTAATGTCATTTGCTTCTTAGTAGGTAGTTTGTTTTTAAGTCTTTTACAGGGTAAGCATGCTACCACACCAGCCTTGGTGGTTTAGGTCTAAAAGCTATGGTTACTGAGGCATTCATGAGCCCTAAGCATGAGTGCGATTACGTGTCGCGGTTGTAAGACCAAGAAAGCCTTGGCGATGACCTTGTGTGACTAGCTGTGGTTCCGATGGAAGACCCGAAAGAGTGAGCCTTGGAAGCAGTTCCAATGACGAAAGGAAGCAATGACAAGAAAGCCTCCAACTTGATCGAGGTATACGGGGGTTGACATTCTCTCAGAGGTACAATCTTTTGTTCTTTCCTCTCAATATTGTTGTTCTTCCTGCTATGAGGACATAGCATCGTTTAAGTTGGGGGGAGGGATATATATGTTATATATATGTTCTTGATACTTATCTCATTTTTCTGCTTTTGGTAAAATTTTCAAATTTTTTGTGCAATCCTCCTTGTTAGTAGTGATTTTGCTTGCTAGATACATTAATTATGCTCAATTGTGTCAATATGGCAAGAGTCGTGTATCCCGTCAAATTTGATTGTGTGTTTGAATCCATGTCACATGCATATACATGAATATTGATGAACAAGTTGAGCCTAAAAGTTAAGTCAAGCGTTGTGCATCGCTAGAGTAGAGATTCGTTTCTTAAGCATCCCATGCTTTTTGGTTTTATTTTCCGCATTTGCGTAAATAATATCTTTTGTTCATACTTGAGTAGTGTATATATCTTTCATGCATCTTATTGGAGTTGTTAGCGTACTTAGAAAATGATTCAAGGCATTTTTGCTTGATTAAACCACAAAAGAGTCACCTCGTCCTTATTTTGAACCATAGTCCGAGTCTCTTCCATTGTTCAAACCTAAGTAACCGGATGTTTGGAGGGTTGTGTGGAAGTAGTTTTCAATGTTTCAAGGAGGTTTAGGGGTGATGTGAATGTGATAGAAGTGGTTGGGATGCAAAAAGGCGAAGAATTGGTATGTTCCTCTCCCACTACAAATGTTAAAGCCCAAATTTTCATCTCCCTCTCCAAAGCCCTCGAAATTAGCCCCTCAATCTCTCTCGCTAAAAATCTCAATTCAAATGACCTTATTCCTCAAAGAAAAAATCAAAGAAATGCTATGAAAGAGCAAAAGTGGATTTGAAAGAGGGTTGAATACTATGATGAGAGGATTAGTGTGACCTCCGGGCTAGCTTACATTCAGGATGAGGAAGAGTCCGATGGCAAGGAAGGGATGCTCGATGCTCAATACCAAAAGGAGCCGGATGTGGATGGCGATTATGTGTGTTTGAGTCGGTGGTAATAGCTCTTATAGGATTTATCTAGTAGTTGTTCTTTATTTCTTCTTCATAGTTTTGTTAGGTGTTTGGTCGATATGTGGCCATGCCTAGGGTAGTTTAGGGTTGATAGTGGCCAAGGGTAGATGAACCGTGTTAGTATATGGCCACTACATTTTTGTAGTCCTTTTCTTTTTGTATCCAAGGTCGTTATAAGCCAATAAAGTCCTCCGTTGATCTTTTGTACACTAATTAACTCCGTTTGATGCATGATTGATATCTATTACTTTTTGAGTATGATTTGTTCCTTTGTCGTGCATAGGTATGAATAATTAGCTTTCAGTTCTTTTTTAGCGCTCTTTTGATAGCATGCGTAGCTTTTTGTCTCTAACTATTGCATTTCGTCGCTAGCGCTTGTCATGGGATGTATCTTGTATCTCATTGTGTGAAAAGTTGAATAAGAGCGTATCCTTGTGAGTTTTGCAGTCAAAACTTGTTGTGGTGCATGTATGCTTGACTGCTCTAATATGGCATAATTTGTTCATCCTAATTCATGGCATGTTTGTGCGTGGATTGTATATGCTTGAATTTGAACGGGTGTTTCGGACTCTTGCCTAGTTGTAATAGTTGAGCATAGTTTTTGTATCTTAAATCTTGAGAGGGTTGCATAGCTTAGTTAAATGTGTTTTGCTTTAGTTTGCTAGGGACTAGCAAAGTTCAAGTTGGGTGGCGTGATGAGCACCCAATATTGTAGATATTTGGTGTGATTAGTCCCGTATTATGTTGTTTTAACTTACGTTTATTTATCTTTTATAGTGATATCGCACGTAAGGTGTGTTTTTGTGTATTTCAGGTCATTCGTATAAATAAGGCGCGTTTGAACGCCATGGAATGCTTCGGGTGCAACCAAGTACTCAAGGCCACATGCCACCCCATTGTGGTGCTCAAGAGATGGCTTGGAGGTAGCTTGGGTCGCCCAAGGGTCAAGGGAATTGAAGAAGAAGTGAGGATTTTACCAAAGTAATTCATCTTTCGACATGCTGAGGGTAGAATTTTCATAACTTTTGATGTACAAAGTACTTTTGATTTAAACCACTTGAGTTAGAAGTAGACTCGACGAGCTTTCCAACGGTCCAAAGAACGCCTAAATCCGAGTTCGGGAGTGTCCGGAGCGAGCCTGCAAAGTTGTCCAAAATTTCTGCTTTCTATGAACCGGTACGGGTTTTGGTTGTACCGGTTCATGCTGTCCAGCGTTTATGTTTTTCAGCGTTTTTGAAGACATGAACCGGTACGGGTTTTGGCTGTATCGGTTCATACTGCAGAACACAGCCACGTTTTTGCTGCTTTTTCAACTTTCTACTTTTGGGATATTTTTCACTTTTGGGCTACTTTTAGGATATTTTGTGGGATATTTTTGAGAGAGAAGGGTCACTTTATATAAATAGGGGTCTCTCTCTCTCTTCTTGATCATCTTTTGTACATATTAGTTGCTTTAAGTCTTTTTATTTTAAAACTCCATTAATGTTTCAAGCTTTCCTAACTTAATTCCTTCAAGAACACTAGTAAGTCTTTTTCGTTTGTTAATTTCTCGTTTATTAACGTTGTTTGTACGGACTAGATCTTTACTAATATCAAGTTTATTTTCGTTTTTATCGGTTAATCATGTTTTCATTTCCTAGCATAATTTCTAGTCTTTTAGCTATGTGTGAGTAGTCTTTTGGCTAAGTCTTGGGCTAATCTTTCCCGATGATTTAGGTGGTTATTTGGTTCTCAAACCTTCGGGCTTAAAATCATGGTTTTCAGAATTGGATTAACCTAGCCATTTTGGTCTAAACGATGGGTGTTAACTCCTTGGTATGTGGTTTAGTCAAGCGGTCTTGGCAAGTGGCATATTGAGGGCTCGTGGCCTCCTACGTGTTAGATACATTAGTAAAAATAGGTTGATTTAATTCCGGTTAATCACATCTTTTGACAAACGTAGTCGTTAAAGTTAAATCTTCCGGGCGTGAGCACGCGGTCGTGACTCTCGCTTGAGTTATAATTGAGAACCGGTAACGGCCTTCATCGAGGGATAGACGATCCCTAGACTTGCCTCTTTTAGTTTATAAAGTTCATTTCTAGTCTTTTCCATTATCATTTCCCTTTAAAGCAAAACCAAGTTGGCCGTCTTGAACGCCGCGCTCCACCATATAAAACCTACAATCCAAACTAGCTATATTTCGATTCTCTGTGGGTACGATCCCGGACTTCCGGATATTATGCTATCGATGACCTAGCCCTACGCTTGGGGTGTTTCAACCTTATTGGAAGGCGAGGTTCGGAGGCTAAGCAGCAGCTTTAGACCTGTATGATAGTATAAATATATGATACAAGTGTTTGCTTGTACCTTCAAGCACGACTCGAATGCTCAATTAAAGTTGTACCATATATGAGTTTTACTTCCATGAAAAATAAAATCAACGTGGATTGTGTCGACTACCATATATATATACACACCATGGATCCAGTGAGGGATCCCGCACGGCCTTACTATGCGGGACTTCCCTTTTCCCGAGTGAATGCAACGATCTGAGTCGCTCAATGTGTTCAGAATGTGATTTTAAAGGTACTCACGTGAAATCAGCAAAAAAAATGATCGGGAAGGGCTTGATGCGAGCAGTTTTTTACTGAACCGTTCAATAAAAAACTATGTGGATCAACCTTCCCAATCATTTTTTTTTTTCTGATTTCTCGCGGGTACCCTTACAATCACGTTCTGATCACTTTGAGCGGCTCGGATCGTCACAATTCGATCGGAAAAGGGGAGTCCCGCACGGTAAGACCGTGTGGGATCCCTTATGGGAACCGGACTAATATATATATATATATATATATATATATATATATATCAATTAAAGTAACAAATAAAATCAAAATCATTCCTTTTAGATAAGTGTTTGTGGAATTGATCCTAGCCATATTGGTAGCAAAACATAGATGGTCTGAATTTATAGAAACTTTTAACACTTGCTAATCATATATAGGATTTAGAAAGGAAAATGGTATTGCACTTCAAAAACTGATGCATGCACTTCAAAATCAGTGTCATTCCAAAACTACTTCCCTTTGTTTTTTTAGAGTATCTGCATCAATTTTTGGAGTGCTAATAACGAAGGTTCTAGATTTATAACTACGTATATAAGATTCAAAACTGAGCTCCATTATTATATAGATTATTGAGTCGTTAAGGCTCGTGAATAAGCTCAAGTTCGACTCAAGCCTAGGCAAGCTTGGTTTGAATTTGACTCGTCCTAATTTTCATTGAGCTCGTCAAAAACTGAGCTCCATTGCATTTTGGACGACTCGAATTTAGAAAAAAAAAAAAAATAAGAGAGAAAATGTTGGGGTGAAAAAAAATTGAGGGGTTCAACTTGAGGCGTCCAAAAATACATTGAACGACCCGAATATGCCGAGCGAATACTCCATGAGATATACCAACCCAGTATCAAAAAATTTCACTTCAATTGGCAATGCGTAACATGCTATATCGGCTATCGTTTTCAATGTGGATGTGGGCCATGTCCCTCGTATAAAGCCCCGAAATCGAAACCCACCCGAGAGCTCACGTGGAGCAGCTGGCGTTTCAAGTGGCGCAACATAGCTCTGGCCCACCACGTTGAGTCGTCCGCAATTCAGGCTAACGTAAGTGGAAAGAAAAATGTGGAAACAAAACGGAAATGATTTTTTCACTCCTTTTTATATTTTTTTTTGTTAACGTCACTCCTCTGTAAGTGTATTTTTTAGTTCTCTCCATATAAGTGTATTTTTATACCAAAAATACAAAGTGGCGTTAACAAAAAAGGGAGTGACAAAATTAGCAACCAAAGAAAAACTTCTTCATTTTCTTTTTCTTTTTGGTGACGAAAGAAAAAGACAAATAAATCACTCACTCACACACTAAAGTGACGGGTGGGTGCTGTGCAGGCACTAGAGTCATCCGAGCTATCCATTCGGTAATTTAAAGGTCCAAATTTCATCTCGATAATGAACGGTTCGGATGCAACACGACGAAGATAATATTTGAACTGTTGAATTGACAAACGAACGACGACCACGTTTATCCTCACGACTGGTTGCATTCGCTGTCAATTCTCACTTACGTTTCTGCTGTAAATTGAAGTAGAAAACATGAAGAGAGAGGACAGAAGAGTCTGCAAGTGGACAACAGGTCTGAGATAGAATAAAGAAAAAAAAAATTCTTTATTAAAAAAAATTGGGTTTCAAAATTCTCAAAAAATTGACAAATGCTAATTTTTTTTTGAATAAAGATAAAAAAAAAATATTTGACTTATTAGGCCAAACAACTCCTAAGAAATTTCCGTTTGACCAAAAAAAAAAAAAACAATTCCTAGAAAATAAACAAACAGGATCAGTTCATTGAAATAAGCCTTGTAGCTAGTAGGATGATTTCGCAGCTAAAGCCACAAATGAAAATTTCTTACTACTTAATCCCAAACTTTACATTTAACGAGTACCCGTAGAATTGACATATATATTTGCAAGCGCAAAAAATTCATCGTACTTTTTTTCGCCACCGTAATAGCATTAGCACGCTAGACGCTAGTGATTTAGTTAGTTAATCCACAGACAATTATAAAAAGATTCCCTGAGATCCTTTTTTTGATTTTTTTTTGAAGGGTCATGGTGTCTGAATAAAGAAGATTGAAAGATTAGGAAAATTTCTCTCAAGGTGGAGAGAGAGCAAAGTCCTCCTATTGTATTTGTAAGTGTGTTTACAAATAAGGAATGATTAGGACGATTACAACAGGGGTGTTATAAAAATTGACAGACTGAAAAAACCCAAAAAAATTTGACTGATCAGTTCGGTTTTTGGTTCGGGGTGATGGCGAAATTTTTTCAGACCAGACCTGAAATTGGTTCGGTCTTGGTTTCCTAGAATTTTCGCAAGACCGAACTGACCGACTATATATTTTACATTAAAAAATATATAACATTTATATAAATATATATTCTTATATATATATTTTACATATATACACTTAAAATTAAATGAAAATCCCTGACCGACCGATCCCACCCCGAATCGAACTAAACCGAACTCGATTTTGGTCGGGATCGATCCTAGAAATATTTAGACCCAATCGAATCGGTCTTTGAAAATTTCACTCAAACCGAACTGAACCGAACCGAACCGAAATTACCCCTAATTACAATAAACAATAAACAGAAAGGAAAATATGTGGCGATTCTGGCCTTCCATGGATAAGTGAAGATTGAGATATTACCCAGATTTTCCGGCAACTGATTAGATTGATTTTTCCTTATTAGCCTCCACTTGACTGCTTGTGATTTGTGCTCCAATATCTGTTTATGCACATTTCAACTAATATCTTCTCTGGTTTGGTCGAATGCAGCACATTCACGCTAGAACTAGAGAGAATTCATAAGAAATTAAATTTCTTTCTTGCGACCTAGCCCACATAATCGAATCCGGTCACGTCAATTGTATGGGGAGCAAACCCACCAATCAACTCCAGAAGAGATCCAAGAAATAACATTTGTAATTTGATGTGACAGGAAAGAAAAAAACAAAACAAGTGTCGTTGTGGTTGATTGGACAAGTGGGAGAAAATAACGTTGTACGGAGTATATAGATTTTTGTTTTGGAGAACAATCATAGCAATAACGTTGTAATTTGTGCCAAACAGTTGGTATGTGTATTTATGGTATACAGAGATGGACAAAGGGGAAAGTGTGCCGAACAGTTGGTATGCGTATTAAATATTAATGGTCTATAGAGGTAGGCAAAGGGAAAAGGGGAGAGTGTTTGCAAATCAAAGGCAGGGTGAAAATTTGAATGCATGATCTTGGCCTAGTGTTGGAATGCAATTGAGTTCAGTCCAGTACGTTGTTGTTGTTGCAGTCTTGGTCTGAGGCGGCCGGAGTAATTAAGCAGGAGAACGAGGTGTCAGCAAGGAGGGTGCAATGATTTTTTGGGAGGCCAGGGGAGTTGGAGGAGAAGGGGCTGGCAGAAGGAGGAATGAATGGTTTTGTGGGAGGCCAGGGGAGGCGGTTGTTGTTGTGTGTAGTGTTTCTGTTGGGGTGTTGCATTCTATGGCTTGGGAAGATATGTTCGCTAAAGTGTCGCACTGTATTGGTTGTGAAGAGGAGTGGGTGGGGCAGGGATTCTAAGCAATTGCAAGGGGTATTTGTGGAAATGAAAGAGTAGGAAACACTTTTGTACATTTAAAAGAAGCAGTATAGATAAGACAAGAGGGAGTAAAAAACGACCCAGGTAATTATGTAAGGAGATAGAATTATTCATGGAGTTGCTGTAAACAGACTGTTTACATAATCGTGTGATTTCGGTTGTCCGTTTCGGCTTTGGACGGTCCAGATTCTTATTAAACTTTTCCGGGGAAGAGAAATCGGACAGGTCTGGATTCTAATGAAACTTTTCTGGGTAAACTCTCTATCGAAAAAATTTCATTATAATCCAGACCGTTTAAAACACTTTAAACGCTCAAGATTCACCTTCGTAGACAAATTCACGGAAGGCTTTGTGAAAAAGTTTTTCTAATGTAAGTTGAGGCAGTGTTGGCAGGTTTCGGTTTTTTTAAAGGCAAAAGAA
Source organism: Rhododendron mucronatum var. ripense (assembly GCA_019656295.1). NCBI lineage: Eukaryota > Viridiplantae > Streptophyta > Magnoliopsida > Ericales > Ericaceae > Rhododendron > Rhododendron mucronatum. Next base: position 331,251 of record BPLT01000239.1, read on the forward strand.
AGTTTTTTAAATAATCTTTAAAGTAATTATAAAGATTTAGAATAACAAGGATGAGAGGCATCATATTCTTAAACAAGCTAAACAACTCAACGTACCACTGGCTGTGGTTGATTGGATGTGACACATGTATAGATTTTTCAATAATGCTACAATGATAACGATTCAAAGACAATATCATCCATAACACCTCATAGACATGTGGGGTCCACACACTAGTGCATGTGAGGCTTGTGAGCCCTATATATATGTGAGAGGTTGTGAATGACGTTGTGTTTGGATTGTTATGTACTTGGACTTTATATAGATTTTTGTTTTGGAGAACAACCTATCATGGTGGAGGAATTATTTAGTAGTTTTGTGCATCTCGCGTCCCTCGTTCACTATTCATTTGTATGAGGTCCATACACATAGTTCTAAATCATACAAAAATATGTGATTTCGATAGAAATTAGAGCGAGTGCATAAAATGAAGAATTATGCCACCGATGATTTGTCACTTCTTGGAGAAAATAATGAAGGCATAAAGAAAAGAAACAAAAAGGAAATTAGAAGAAACAAAAAGAAATGATTTTCACACTCTTTTTTCCTCCAAATGCACTTTTTTTTTTAATTTTGCAGTGATATGAGATTTCATGATTACCCTTTTCATGTGTGAAGAAAAAAATGCATGAATGGTAGTTTACTAATTTTGTAATTTTACATGGATAAAGACCAAAAATGGAGTGTACTCGAACAAGAAGGGAGTGTGAAAATCAATTTAAAAAAAAAAAAGAAGAAAGAATAGTGGAGTAGAATTCACCCCAACCCCTATAAATAGAAGCCCTAGGCACATATTCTAAAACATGGAAGGAGAGCATCATAAAGCTTATGGCATTTATATACAACAAGGGAGAAGATTACCAAGCAAGAATACCATGGTGGAAACATTTCAGGTGTCCTATTTTTCCGAAAACACAATTTTTTTGTTTTTTGTTTTTTTTTTTTTTTTTGCTAGGGGAAAAAAGAATTCTCCGCGTTGTATCATGAATAAGTCAATCTAAGAAAACAAAAGTTTTTCACAATATCAGTCACAGAAAAATATATCAAATGACAAGTATTGTAAGATTTATTTATGGACTTACTTAACTTTAGAAAATCTCACTCATATGCGCATATTTTCTATGAGGCGTTTCGCACGGTTAGTTAGTTTTTGTTTTTTTTTTGGTTAATAGTGCTTTTTTTGGGTTAATAGTGCTTGAATTAAATGTAAGATTGTTAACATGGATATCTAGGTTGAGTGGATAAGCAATATTACAAAACATGGAAGTGAAAGCTACAGTTTTAATTTGGTGTAGAAATGAAACTAGCTTTTTATTTTTTACATGGAAAATGCTATGTATGTTCTTAATTGATTCCATCTTATATAACACTGAAACACCTACTTGGTTGTTATTGCAGGGTATGAAGGGTAAAGAATGCATGGAATACTCATTTGAGCAAGAAAACAAACTTAAATAGTGATTTAGAAGAAGGACGAGGTAAGATGGTCTTAGGGCCTCGACCTCGGACCTTCACCATGGCTAGGTCATGGCCATTAAACCCTTGTTGGTTAACCTTCGCCGTGGTCAGATCTGTGAAAATATTAGTTGATGTCTGATCCAATTACTTTGATGCTAGTTAAGTTTTTGTGATGTATCCTGATCTAAGTGAATGCATGCGTACGGAAGGCAATATTTATGCTCAAGTTTAATCTGAAAGTTCAGCTGAGAGGCTTAATTTGACGGTAGTTTGATGCTGTGATAATTTCGTGTTCTTTCCAAATTGAAGCTTGCAAAACACTCTCATGAGTCATGGCTGTAGCTCAATGCAGATGACAAATGATATACAAACAAAGAAAATTTGCACATAATGTCTATACAAGATGATGTGGCTCAATGTAAATGTCGTTGTGGCTGATCAACGGCTGTGTAGCACTCTTTTGAAGTGTGAGGTCTAAGGTTCGACTCTTACAAACAAGAGAATGACACTCGTAATAATCTAACAAATACTGACGTATTGACATACTTGTGATCGATGTAATACAATCTAAAGAAGAAATGGAGCAAACTTGCTATGCGCACCACAACCCCTATTGTGACTCTTTTTTCGGGCTCTTCATCAAATCAACGTTATGACTAACGTCGTTCATTTTATTTGTCTCGTGACTCTCATAGACATCATCATCCATAGAGTAAAGTTGATCGGACATCATTAACCATAACGACTAGGATACATTTTTCTCACCACATAGCAAACCCCATTATACACTACTTAATGTCCAATTAGACTAGCTAGCTAATTTTTTGCAGAAGAAGGCTGCAGCACTAATTTCCATTGTTTTTCCTCCCTACACGACTACCCACACTCAAACTTTGGGTTTATCTACAGAATCTGGTCACAAATAGACCACGTCCAATTTTTCCCAAATTTTTGAAAAATGGCCACGTACTGTCACACGCAATCAATGTGCAGGACCATCATCGTAGGAAGACTTCGATCTTTGTTGAATTTTTTCTGGATGATATGACGTTGAGAATACAAAATTATTTTGGTCACATCACTATCGACGTCCAATATGATATTATTGCATGTGCTACCCAATTAAAATGAGTGGTTCGGATCAAACTAATGAGCCCAGAATGGACGTGAATAAACCCCACGACAGTCTGTTCTGTCCTGGCACCCGTCCAACTTTTATCCCATGAAAAGCTTATTCCCCATAACTACAACTGACGTGCATAGACCCCACTACAGCCTGTTCTATCCTGATACCCGTCCAACTTTTACCGCCATAAAAAGCTTATTCCCCGCTACTACAACTGATGCCAAAACACTGGGAGCATGTGGCTTTCACGATATTTTTTCTATAGTGCTCGAGGGGCCTCCACCACCACACATTCACATGGAATTCATACATTTAGTACTAGGTCATGCGTAAATATGTGGTGGTAAGGCCCTTAGAGCACCACGTGGCTCGAAGAGCATTTAATAATTTTTCTTTCACGAGAGGGAAAAAAGTAATCAAGCTCTACAAATGGTCAGCCATGAATGTCCTCTTTTGTGAACAGATTAAGTAATCAAATAAGATGGCAAGCAAATAAAAAGATAAACGGTTATGACAAATGACATTACAAAAATAACACGACTGAGCTAGGTTTATTGCTGAGAAGGCTGATACTTTGTAGATTAAATGGTTCCATGAAAATCTTCAGTTTGAGACACTTTGTTCAGCCATTGATTAAGTACATCTATATTATAGGTAATAATCAATTTACTATCCGATGGCTTGACAATTGGCACCCCTCTCAAAACATAGTTTGGTGATAGAATGGACAACAATTTTCTTCTTTTTTTTTTTTGAAAGGCAAATTTTTTTTTATTAATCCTTGAAATTGTTACAATGATTAAAAGGATAAGAAATAATGGCATAAAATCATATGCAAAGCTAAGAACTATCATCTGTTCACCCGAGACCTAAAACCTAGGTTAGTAAGAAACCAACACGCACAGGAAAACTCCCATTGAGAACAAAGTCCCATTACACCATTGGACAACAATTTGCTTAGGACTCTACAGTCTACACTCCAAGGTTGCCTCTGTTATTAGAAATAACACTTAGGTGTGTTGGGCTAGAAGGAGGAGGACTATGTTTTATTTTTTTATTTTTAACCGGACGTCCGAGTCAGCTTGCGCGTATATTGACTAATTCTGGGGCTCTGAATTTAATGATCGAGCAGACTTTTCAGTGGCCCTATGGTGAAATGGAGAGGTCAGAAGCCATGATTATTTGTTCTTTGCTTGTCCCTACTCTTCTCGAGCGCGGGTTCACGACGGAACAATATCGATGAAGTCCCTGGAAGTCTGTTGCAGGAGCTGGAAAGGATTGATCAACAACATGGGGGGAGGGCCTGCTGCATACCATCTACAGACTACAAACTCTCTCCTGCAGCCATTTTGTATCATTTGTGAAGGGAACGAAATGCTAGGATATTTCAGAATCAGAAGGGGTGGCAGTTGTGGTGCAGAAAATCGTCGCTGATCTTACGAGATACTACATAAGTTCTTGGAGGAATTTCAAGAGATCTTCCATCAATCAGCACTTGTGTCTCGTTTTGAATATTTCATTTCAATTTTTTTAATGTACCATGAATCCTAGCAGGTTGTTTGCAGACCTCAGAAAAAGGCTGGTATTGGTTTTGTTGTTTTTACCTGGCTTCGGTTGGAGCTTAGGGTTCCCTGTGCCTGCAGTGTTAGTATTGAAAGCAGGCCTAGTAGTTTGCTTCTGGATCCGGTTCGTCTCTCGTGGTGTTTGATTCTTTCTAGTGGTGTTAGTTGGTTAATGTGCTTTGTTTTGCTGTTTTAGACATTTTCAACGCCGGTCAATCTTGGAATGGGTTTTTTTTGCAAATTCTAGACAGAATGTCCTTTAGACTTTAGGGAAAAATATTTGTCTTTATTCTAGCAAAAACTCTTATAGTATGTCCTCCTACTCAATTTCTCATAAACAAACAGGATCAGTTCATTGAAATAAGCTTTGTAGCTAGTAGGATGATTCACAGATAAAGTCACAAATAAGAATTTCTTACTACTTAATCCCAAACTTTACATTTATCGAGTACCCGTGGTAGATGATCAAAAAAAAAAAAAAAAAGTACCCGTAGTATTGACATGTTTGCAAGGGTAAAAAATTCTTCGTACTTTTTTTTGCCACGGTAATAGCATAATTAGCACACTAGACGCTAGTGATTAGTTAGTTACAATTGCTAGCAGACTGATGTTGGAGGGTCATGGTGTCTGAATAAAGAAGGTTGAAAGATCAGGAAAATTTCTCTCAAGGTGGAGAGAGAGCAGAGTCCTCCTATTGTATTTGTAAGTTTGTTTACAAATAAAAAATGATTAGGACGATTACAATAAGGGTGTTATGAAAGCCGACGGATCAAAAAAAATTCAAAAAAATCGACCAATCGGTTCGGTTTTTGGTTCGGGTGATGGCGGAATTTTTCCGGATCGGACCCGAAATCGTTTCGGGCTTGGTTTCCTAAAATTTTCGTAGAACTGAATTGACCGACTATATATGTAACACCCGTTCCGAGCATGCACATGCATCGCATATGTCATTTAATTTTATGTTGCATAGGTCATGCTATTTAATACACGTGTTGTGTTATTATTCGCATATCATTCATTAATTATTTATCGATACATGATTTAAGTTTGAGGGTTTAATTAAGTTAATTGAAAGAGATTGACTTGATAGGTGGAATGAATGGTAAGGATGAGACATGGCTCATTTGAACCATGTACCCCACCTCATGGGATAAATTTTCCCTTAAATCTTCCCTAATAAGCTTTCCAGATATTTTCCACCCCTCCACCGTTCTTTTCTTTCTTATAACGTAGAGAGAGAGGGAGAGAGAGGGAGAGAGAGAGGAGAAGAAGAAGGGAAAAAAAATTGGGGAAAATCTAATTGAAGGTAAACTCTATATTACACCTAATTTATGATTTGGGTTTGAGCAAACATGTATATACCTGCATATTCTTGAAGTTTTAATCCTAATTAGGTCATAGGAGAATGGATTTTAACCTAGCAAATTCGTGTGGCTCATGGGTATGTTAATTAGAGCTTGAACTTGACTGAATCTGTCCTGTTCTTAACGAATTTTTCTCACTAACTTTCCGACCTTGTAATTTTCTGAAATTTTTACTGGAGATGGATATGCATGTCTAGTTGATTGGGTAAAATTTTCAGAATTTATTTCAAAGAGGGAAAAATGTTAAAAATCACGCACCGAACTGCTGTTGTGAAACTCGTATTGCTGACTGCACTGACACAAGTTGGAAAAACAGTCATATCTCCTAGCTCGAGACTCAAAATCGCATTCCGCTTTCTTTGCTGAAAACTAGACTTTTAGGGCTTTCCAACGGTGCAACCCGTGCATTGTGGTTATGCCCGAGCAATAACAGATTTTCTGTTAAAGTTTACCCAAAATCTGGCTCTGCACCAGTTTTAGTAATCGTTAAGTTATAATCGCGAGGCTGTGGTAAGGTTACCCGAACTCCGTTTTTTATGAATGACATGTCGATTCGAAGAGGAAGAAGTTAACTTTTCAACGGTTTAAGTGGAATTCTTAGAATTCATGATTATGTAATGGATATGGTCAAAAGCGTTCATGTTGGTCATGGACTAAGCCTTATTCTTGGAAATTCTTGTATAAAATCTCATTGAACACATCATCCATCATTTTACTTGCATTATATCATAAGTTGGAGCATGAATTATTCTAAGTGTAATCTCATTCATATTTTAGGATCGGGGGACGAGTCTCCACCTCAAGGTTGAGAAGGAGGCTTTTCGCTTTTGTCTTTTGGATTTCTAAGGTGAGTGTGCTATTTCATTGAAGTTGGCTTGTTAAAAATAAACTTATACTTTTCTGCGAATGTTGGGAATTTTTGACGGTTATGGATATGGATCAAGTTGCTTGAAACATGGTTTTAATTCAAGAGCATGCCATAGCTGTATTGTTGGTTGGAATTCTCTTCTTCTTGATGTACACAAGAAGGGTATAAATTGTCTGTTTGCTGTACACAAACAGGGTATAAATTGTTGGAAGTACCCTGTTCACAGGGTCACGGTACCGTCATAACTCCTGGTTGCGAGGGAAGCAACCCTATGGCTTCTTGAAATATTGTGCTTACTTAATGGTTTGTGAAAAATGAATTGTTTCTTGCTAAATATGATTGAAGCATTACTCGATCCATGTTTGCTAGTGTAAACTGTTTTATGCTTTCCGCTTGAATGAAGTAGTAACACTCACAATCTTTTCAGGTATCTGAAGTAGAGTTTTGGTCCACTACTGGTCTGGCAGGCTGTAGGAGCGGGGTCGAGGGTTGGTTCAGAGTCCTTTTGGCGTAATACTTTTTGTGATATCAATTTTTTTGGAGAGTTGTTGTATCATATGTGGATGCAACTCATTTTGTATAGCTCTCGTGAATTTTACTTTGGAAACCAAATGTAATCTATTTAATCTAGTTTGTCCTGAGTTTATGGAATGAATCTCATTAAGATTGTTGCTTAGCTTTCTTTAAGGCAGTTTATGCTAATCCCCTAGAGCGGGTCGTTTCAATATATTTTACATATATACAACTAAAATTAAATGAAAATTTTATATTTTGGACAGAAAGAAATCCCCGACCAATCGATCCCATTCCGAACCAAACCGAACTGAATTCCAGTCGAGATCAATCTTAGAAATATTTGGACCGAACTGAATCGGTCTTCGAAAATTTCACGCAAACCAAACCGAACCGAATAGAACCGAACCGAACCGAAATTACCCCCAATTACAATAAACAATATATAAACGGAAAGGAAAATATCTGTCGATTCTGACCTTCCATAGATAAGTGAAGATTGAGATTACCCAGATTTTCCGCCAACTGATTAGATCGATTTTTCCTTATTAGCCTCCACTTGACTGGTTGTGATTTGTGCTCCAATATTTGCTTATGCGCATCTCCACTAATCTCTTCTCTAATTTAGTCGAATGAAGCACATTCATGCTAAAATTAGATAGAATTCATAAGAAATTAAATTTCTCTCTTACGATCTAGCCCACATAATCGACTCCGGCCAGATCAATTGTAAGAGGAGCAAACCCATCCATCAATCCCGGAAGAGATCCAAGAAATAACGTTGTATTTTGATGTGACAGGACAGAGAAAAAAAACAAAACAGGTGTCGTTGTGGTTGATTGGACAAGAGAAAATAACGTTGTACGGAGTATATATCGATATAGATTTTTGTTTTGTTTTGGAACAATGATACTCCGCGGCCTGGCGAAGGATTAGTGGGCCCAACTGATTTACTTTTTTTACAAAGTTTTCTGAGAAGTTCAGAGAAAACGATGCTTACCCAAGTGGACAATTTTAACCTAGTACTACTATCCGTGCCGACAGATAATATATTGACAGCAGCGCTGGGCCGTCTCCGGCCACCGGACGGTTGATCTGTGTCGTTCAAAAATTCTAAAAAAAATCAAGTGGGCTGGTGTGGGAATCAACAGCATCCGATGTGCATAGGCACTCAATCCAAATATCCCATTTTTTCGTATATACATATACATTGGTCGGTACCAATATCATTTCTAATTTTAACCCTCATTTTTCCAACTAATAACATATCTCCAATACTAAGGGGGTGTTTGAGAGCTAGTTTTGTGACTTTTCATTTTTAATTTATTGGCTTTTTAAATTATGGTAAGAATGCATTTTGAATTTGGTAGAGTGTTTGAATGATATATACAAAATACTTTTTGCAACAGTAATAGTGTTTGGAGATGTGTGATGAAAATATATTATGAGTTGATTTTTTACCATGTTGCCTTGGGGCAGAGGGATTATTTTCATTGTTTCTTGCTCTCATCCTCCTCTTCTCTCTTATGTCTTCCTCTTTTCTTCCACCATTTATGTCTCACCTTCACACTCTCTCTCTCTCTCTCTCTCTCTCTCTCTCTCTCTCTGAACATAAATTTACAGAGAAAAACATTGGGTTTCAAACCCTGAAATTAGTTACTACCAGAGCAAATACACTGAAATCATTGAATACTCACACTAGGTTTCAAACCCAATTTTCAATTACCTGCTACCTAATCAGTACACTGTAAATTTTACTCAGAAATCGTGAGAAAGAGCAACTGCATAGTGGTTGCTATCTTATTTGTATGACATTTATGTGCTTGCCATCTTATTTGTATGACGTTCATACACTTAGTTCTGAATTCTAAAAAAATATGAGATTTAGATAGAAATTAGAGTGAGTGCATAAAATGAAGAATTATGCGACCTATGCTTTGTCACTAGACTTGCACTTCTTGGAGAAAATAACGAAGGCATAAAGGGGAAAAAAAAAAAAGGAAATTAGAAGAAACAAAAAGAATTGATTCACTCTTTTCCCCTCCAAATGCACTATTTTTTTTGTTTTTGTTTTTGTTTTGTAGTGATGTTAAATTCCATGATTACCCTTTTCATGTGTGAAGGAAAAAATGCATGAAGGGTAGTTTACTAGTTTTGTAATTTTAGATGGATTAATACAAAAAATGGAGTGCACTCGGACAAAAGGATCGTGTGAAAATCAATTTAAAAAAAGAGAGGAAGAATAGTGGAGTACAATCACCCCAACCCCTATAAATAGAAGCCCAAGGCACATATTCTAAAACATGGAAGGAGAGCATCATAAAGCATATGGCATTTATATACAACAAGGGAGAAGATTACAAATCAAGAATACCATGGTGGAAACATTTCAGGTGTCCTATTTTTCCAAAAACATGCTTTTTGGCAAGGGGAAAAAACAATTCTCCGTGTTGCATCGTGAATAAGTCGATCTAAGAAAACAAAAGCTTTTCACAACATCAGTCACAAAAAAATATATCAAACGACAAGTATTGTAAGATTTATTTATGGACTTAAATTTAGAAAATCTCGCTCATCTGTGCATATTTTCTATGAGGCGTTTTGCGCGGTTAGTTAGTTTTTTTTTTTTTTTTTTCTGTTAACAGTGCTTGAATTAAATGTAAGATTGTTTAGCATGGATATCTGGGATGACTGGATGAGCAATATAACAAAGCATGGAAGTGAAAGCTAAAGTTTTAATTTAGTGTAGACATGAAACTAGCTTCTTATTTTTTACATGGAAAAATGCTTTGTATGTTCTTAATTGATTCCATCTTATATAACACTGAAACACCTACTTGGTTGTTATTGCAGGGTATGAAGGTTAAAGAACGTGTGGGATACTCATTTGAGCAAGAAAACAAACTTAAATAGTGATTTAGAAGAATGACGAGGTTAGATGGTCTTAAGGCCTCGATATCGGACCTTCACCATGGCTAGGTCATGGCCACTAAACCCTTGTTGGTTCTTAGGGCCTTGACATTGAACCTTCACCATGGTGAGATGAGATCTATGAAAATACTAGCTGTTGTCTGATTCAATTACTTAGATCGATGCTAGCTAAGTTTTTGTGATGTATCCTGATCTAAGTGTCCGCATGCATACAGAAGGCAATATATATGCTCAAGTTTAATCTGAAAGTTTGACAGTAGTTTGATGCTGTGATAATTTCGTGTTCTTTCCAAATTGAAGCTTGCAAAACACTCTCATGAGTCATGGCTGTAGCTCAATGCAGATGACTAACGATATACAAACAAAGAAAATTTGCACATAATGTCCGTACAAGATGATGTGGCTCAATGTAAATGTCGTTGTGACTGATCAACGGCCGTATAGCGCTCTTTTGAAGTGTGAGGTCTAAGGTTCGACTCCTACGAACAAGAGGATGACACTCGAAATAATCTAACAAATACTGACATACTAGTGATTGATGATCTGTAATACAATCTAAAGAAGAAATGGAGCAAACTTGCTATGCGCACCACAGCCCCTATTGTGACTCTTTTTTCGGGCTCTACATCAAATCAACGTTATGACTAAAGTTGTTCATTTTATTTGTCTCATAGACATCACATCATCCATAAACGGGCATCATTAACCATAACGACTAGGACACATTTATCTCACCACATAGCAAACCCCATTATACACTACCTAATGTCCAATTAGACTAGCTAGCTAATTTTTTGTTGGACAATTAAATCGACAAATCTAAAAAGTAAAGAATCTAAAATTAATGATCTCTGATCAATTGACTAGTCTATAGTGAGCCCATCTCACCTCAGAATGTGGAGTAATTATTCTGTTCTTTTGGAGCATTATCACGTGGTGCTACACTGTCTTTTCTCACCACATATTTTGTGATGAAATCCAGACAAATTTGTGGTGCAAAATGCTACTGTAGCAACACGTGACATTGCTTCAGGAGTAGTAATTGCCACATGACGTTGCCAGAAGGTGACAAGCATCCGTGTAAAACTTGGACAGCAATTTCATAAGCATACATCTGTTTGTTTCCGCAAGAGAAAAATTATTTGGTGGTTTTGGGGAACTGTTATGTGGTGCCCGAACACCCCTTACCACCACACATTTTTGTAGAGCTCAATACTAATTAAGTGTATGAACTCAGCGAAAATATGTGATATTGAGGAACGTTGAGGCACTTGGCGGTGTCCGAGAACCACTGAACAATTACTCACGTACCTATTGCAGAAGAAGGCTGCAGCACTAATTTCCATTGTTTTTCCTCCCTACACCCCACACTCAAACCTTGGGTTAATCTACAGTGTCTGGTCACAAATAGACCACGTCCAATTTCTCCCAATTTTTGAAAAATGACTCAATCAATGTGCAGGACCATAATCCTAGGAAGACCGACCGACAAATATCAAAATCATTGTTGAATTTTTTCTGGATGATATGACTTTGAGAATACAACCATATATTGGTCATATCACTATCGACGTCCAATATGATATTATTGCATGTGCTACCCAATTAAAATGAGTGGTTTGGATCAAACTAGTGAGCCCAAAATGGACGTGAATAGACCCCAAAACAGCCTGTTCTGTCTTGGCACCTGTCCAAACTTTTACCCCACGAAAAGCTTATTCCCCATAACTACAACTGACGTGCATAGACCCCACAACAGCCTGTTCTGTCCTAGCACCAATCCAATTTTTACCCCATGAAAAGCTTATTCCACATAAATACAACTGACGTGCATAGACCCCACAACAGCCTATTCTGTCCTAACACCCGTCCAACTTTTACCCCATAAAAAGCTTATTCCCCATTACTACAACTGATGCCAAAACGCTAGGAGCATGTGGCTTTTGACGACATTTTTTCTTCTGTGCTTGAGGAGCCTCCACCATCACACATTCACATGGAGTTCATACATTTAGTACTAGGTCATGCGTAAATATGTGGTGGCAAGGCCCATAGAGCACTACATGGCTCGAAGAGCATTTAATAATTTTTCTTTCACGCGAGGGAAAAAGGTAATCAAGCTCTACAAATGGTCAGCCATGAATGTCCTCTTCTGTGAACAGATTAAGTAATTAAATAAGATGGCAAGCACATAAAAAAGATAAACGGTTATGACAATGACATTACAAAATCACACGACTGAGCTAGGTTTATTGCTAAGAAGGCTGATACTTTGTAGATTAAATTAAATGGTTCCAAGAAAATCTTCAGTTTGAGACACTTTGTTCAGCCATTGATTAAGTTCATCTATATGATAATAGATAATGATCAATTTACTATCCTATGGCTTGACAACTGGCACCCCTATGGGCCTCTCAAAACCTAGTTTGGCGATAGAATGGACAACAATTTGCTTTTCTTTTTTTTTGAAAGGCGATTTTTTTTTATATTAATCCTTGAAATTGTTACAAAGATTAAAAGGATAAGGAATGATGGCATCAAATCCTAAGCAAAGCTAAGAACTATCATCTGCCCACCCGAGACCCAAAACCTACGTTAGCAAGAAACCAACCCAGGAAAACACTCATTGAGAACAAAGTCCCATTACACCATTGGACAACAATTTGCTTAGGACTCTGCACTCCAAGGTTGCCTCTGTTATTAGAAATAACACTTGGTGTGTTAGGCCAAAAGGAGGAGGACTATGTTTTATTTTTATTTACAACCGGATGTCCGAGTCAGCTTGCGCACATATTGACTAATTCTGAGGCCCTGAATTTAATGATCAAGCAAACCCTTCAGGGGCCCTATGGTTTCAATGCTTGGCCTCCGTAAAATTCGAACATATGACATCATGAGGACAAGCTCAGGAGGACTCTGTTACATGGTCGATCTTTGAATGCCAATGGAGGTTGTTCTATAAACCAGCTTGGCAAGCCATCAGACCTCATTTACCAGAAGTTATTTTGCACAAACTAGTTTGGTTCAAGCATTATGTGCCAAGGTGGGCTACTCCAATGGATGGCTATTTGGGGGAGGCTTTCTACAAAGGATAGAACGCATTCCTTGGAGTAATTTGCTGATGACAATTGTGTGCTATGTGATGGTGAAATGGAGAGGTCGGAAGCCATGATTATTTGTTCTTCGCTTGTCCATACTCTTCTCAAGTGTGGGTTCAGTTGTTATGGCAGAACAATATCGATGAAGTCCCTGGAAGTCTGTTGCAGGAGCTGGAAAGGATTGTTCAACAATATGGGGGGTGAGGGCCTGCTACATACCATCTACAAACTCTCTCCTGCATCCACTTTGTATCATTTGTGGAGGAAACGAAATGCTATGATATTTCAGAATAAGAAGGGGTGGAAGTTGTGCACAAAATCATCATTGATACGAGATACATCATCAGTTCTTGGAGGAATTTCAAGAGACCTTCCATCAATCAGCACTTGTGGCTGGTTTGGAATATTTCACGCGAACTTTTTGCTGTACCATGAATCATAGGTTGTTTGCAGACCTTGGAAAAAGGCTGCTATTGGTTATGTTGTTTTTTCCTGGCTTCAGTTGGAGCTTAGGGTTCCCTGTGCTGCAGTGTTAGTAGTGAAATCAGGCCTAGTAGTTTGCTATTGGATCTGATTCGTCTCTGGTGTTGTTTGATTCTTTCTAGTGGTGGGTGGGTGTTGGTTAGGGTGCTTTGTTTTACTGTTTTACAGGGGCAGTGATCATGTCCTCTATTTTGTTTCAACAAAATTTAGCTTACCACACACACACACACACACACACACACACAAACCAGAACAACCAAGATTTCAGTGAATCAGGACCCCAAAACTCACAAATAATTTCACTCTCCAGCAATGCAATACATACACATCTCCTGTAGATTATCTAGAATGCCTGGAAAATGCAAAGGCTAGCTCATAGTTGTATGCTCTTCATGTATAAGTCAGAATCTACTCGAGACTCACGCCCATATGCCATATTCACGTATAATAGGAATTTGAAATTCTACTGCCTGGAAAATGCAAAGGCTAGCTCATAGTTGTATGCTCTTCATGTATAAGTCAGAATCTACTCGAGACTCACGCCCATATGCCATATTCACGTATAATAGGAATTTGAAATTCTACCACTCGTGCCATGGACACTGGATTATAGACTGCCTCAAATTTGGAACAAAAATTGTCTTCAAAGTAACAAATAACTCAACTTTTGGCAGTGTCGCTAACCACTTCTGTTTTTCCAGTCTCATCTTCTACCTTCTTCAGTACTCTTGTTGTAGCCTTTTATTTCACTTGTAATGTCTGCATCATTTTCCACATTTTGATCCCTATGTATACTATCATCTGTTTCCCCGGGGTGTTTGGAAACGTCAGAACCTGAAATTTCAGGAAGGGTACTTTCATCGTCTGGAATATAGGTTTGGACTGATCCTTTTGTATCTTCTATTGACGCAAGATCAGATGAGGCTGGATCACTTCCTTTGTCAGCGGCAACGGTTCCATCTCTCTCCTGGTGGTGATCGCCTAATTCTTCAATATTTTCGTCGGGATAGGCAACAGGTTTAATATCAGAGACCTGGTCATTTTCACAGTTTCCTGTTGCTTCAGTTTTCTCCTCATGGTGGTCATTCGATATTTCTGGACGGTCAATATGTTCATCCAGTGGATGTCTTCCACTTAGTGAATCAGATATCATTTCCGCATCAACAGCTGTTCGATCTTCATCAATGGATTCTGCTATTTTGTTTGGAGGCATAGGACCCATATGCTCTTGGAAGTTGTCGTTTACATAATCTAAATCAGAAACCGAAGCGTTCTCAACGAAGTCAGGTTCTTCTGTGGCACTTTCAACTTTTGAAATTGACAGGACTTCACTTGTAGAGGCAGGGAAAGACTGGAAAGCATCCCAATCATCATCCTCATCTTCTTCTCCTTCTTCCTCCTCTTCTTCTTCACTTCTATGAGCTGTGTGTTCTGTTGGGATTGATGAGGTGGGACCCTTTTGTCTAGCTTCCTCTGTTAGTGCTGGTAACTTTATCTCCAAAGATGGTGTAATGGATTTCGTTTGTGGTGCGTCGTGTTCTTCAGTTACTGAAGTACGAATGATACCCTGGAAGTGCAAATTCATAACTTCATATGAACAACTAGTATGAGAACAAGCTTAATGCCAACTCTCTGCTTCTTAAAATTCTCCATGTAGCTCTAAAAGCAAAGGACAAAAGTGGAAAAAAAAAACTTCTGATATCTGAACAAAATATGTTTATAACCACTACTAAAATGTAATTCAAATTTCGCTCCTTGTAACTCCAAAGCCAGAAGGTACATAGCTGTGCCTGATCAGTGGTTGGGGGTAAGAAGGGATAAGGGAACACTCATAGAAGACTATTTTTATTACAAAAAGAGCATAACCGATTATCAAATTTTGGTTTAGATTTTAGCCCAAGCCATAGCAAACATACAGCATGTTTTTTTGGTTCATCCCAACCAGAAGTAGTCAAAAAGCGTGACAATTTTCATGGAAGAAAACACGGTCACCCAAGAGAATATTGCAGAAACTCAACTCCCACAGGCCACAGACTACTACATAACTTAATTTCTGGAATTTTCTGAAACTGTACAAAAAGAATGATGATATGATATCCAAGAAGAGATGCAGAGGGTACAGGTTAAAGAAGTAAAAGATCTAAATAATGCTTATACGTGGTCAACAAGAAGGAATGGTAAACAAATGTTTCTGCTGCAGAATGGAATCTTATTTCAAATTCCTGTCAAGAAATCATTACTATTCTCCTAAAAAATCATAACCCTAAAGATGATCCCACAGGAAAAAGGTGTTTCTCAAAGATAAAATGAGACTGCAGCTTTAATTCTTTTACTTTTGCCCCCTATAATGAGTTTGAAAGAAAAGCACCTGAAGTTGCTGCCTGTTTGCTGCTGGCATATCTAACAAGACATCCTTCAAATAAACTGCGGAGGAAGGAATTTGAGCAAGTTGAGAGACAAGCTTTCCAGCCATGCTTCTTAAATCTCTGAGTTCCTGTCGTAGACAAATAATCAGCATGATGCTGACAACAAACAAAATTACAAAAGTGAGAGGTGAAATTTGAAGGTTCGTACTATACCCCAGAGAGAGCATCATCTGATGATGAAAAAACCATGACAATAGCTTCCAAAAGCAGATACATCAGACCCTTCTGGCTTTCACTCCCTTTTGACAATGTTTGCAGAATAGCCAAGATTCTCAAACACTCAGTGGCAATAGCCACTGCTTCTCTGTTTATGGGTTTCTGTCATGAACAGCATTTAAGGCTCCTTAAAAGCAACGAACATTAAATTTTAAAACCAAGTGAGAAATTATCTGAAAGAAAGGATACCTTTAACATTTTGTCAAATATGCCGAAAAAGTCTCTAAGAAGCTCCCCACTAAAGAACAATACAAAGTTGTAGCTTTCGGAACTGGTGCCTCTCTGTACCATGCTTTTCAGCACTTGTAACCCAACTGATAGAACCTGCATACAAGAAATCCCCACCAGCTGCCATCTGAACTTGACGAACGGTATATAAAATTGTCCAGATACTGCATGCATACAAATTTCTTACCTGCGTGTTGGTATCAATAAGAACCACGTGGATACATCTAGTGCAGTGTTGGATGACAGTAAATAAGATGGGGTCATTCTCTTGGTTATCTCCCAGACATTCGACTTCGTAAGCCAGCTTAGCCAATGAGTACATTTGTTCGACGGCAAAAGCAAGTTTCATTTGAAGAAGCTTCCATGAGCCGGATCTTTTCCTTTCCACTACACGAATACTATCTATACAACCTTGTGTTAAACTAGAAATCACGTCCAAACAAGCTCCAAATATCGTTGTCAGGTAGCAAATGACATCAGCATCTAATTTAGATTCATCTGCAATAAGCCATCAAATTAGATACCTAGTAAAATTTTACACTTAAAAATGACATCAAACCACTGGAACCAAACTGTTGCCAATTATATAGTTCTTCAGCAATATTTCATTCCATGCAATATTTTATTTGTGATCCAACATAGGGAAATAACTAACAGCGACAGCACTTTTTGTGGGTTTGTGAGTTATAAGGTTGAAGAGGAGTGCGAGAGTTTTCAAGTATACTTTAAGTCTAACCACTTTGGGAGCTGTTGGAAAAAATATGTTATTTAAATTTTCATGTTGGGTTTCAGGACCACCTCCCTCTTGAAGAGAATTCATTTCTTCTCGATTTAGAAGAGCTGGAAACCAGTGTTTGTTTCCGTGGAGTTCTTGTCCTGCTTTCTTCTCTTTACACTTCTTCTAGCTCTTACGATGAGATTTAATTTGCTACTGACAAGCAAAACAAGAAACGCCGCACAGGTACCATAACCAAAATGAAGCCGGGGTGCTCATTTTCTATCATACAAAAGCTATCTTAGGAGCGGCTAAGCCATGAATCGGCACAGTAAGCGTAGTCTATGGGAGGAAGTCGATTGATCCATCTTGCATCCAAGCATGGGGCTAGCTCATTGACATCAAAGTATGCCAATGAAAGTGGACAATCCGAAAGTACACATTGATGCCCAAGAAAGTATGGTAAGCGAGATGAAGATGGGGTACTCATGTTTTCCTATCATATAGCATCCGTCTAAGAAGTGGTTGAGCAATGTCATAGTGAGCAAAAGAAAGGTCCAAGGGCAATCGGGTCATCCAATGCCCTATCCAAGCATTGGGCTCTATGAAGCACCAACACTTCTAGAGGTCGACGTATTGGAGTGTCAGACACGGGGGCACGGCATGTCCAATAATTTAATTTAAATTTGGGGGGGGGGGGGGGGGGGGGGGGGGGGGGGGTGCAAAGTGTAATTTAAAAAAATTTGGGGGCTAAATTATAATTTTTTTTTAAAAAAATTCAGTGGTCAAACTGTAATTTTTCAATAGGGTTGTATTGAACTTATGGATATCTTGTTTTGTTTGAATGGTATTGAAACTATGGATTTTTCGTTTTGACCACATTTTGCCATTTAAACTTGGAAAAAATTGAAAAATTATATAAATAAATAAATAAATATACATGAAGCATGCCCCCCGCCGTGTCGTGTCCCCATTTTTTTAGAATTCCAGTGTCCCCATGTCCATGCATCATAGATTAGGCTTGAACATTTTCATTAAAGCATGGAATGCAAGTTCGTTCGTCAACTGGAAGATAAATCGGCAGGCTCCAACAGCATCGACAAAGATAGGGCGGGAGAAATTATACAGCACCCATCGATGTTGTTGGAGCCTACCGATTTATCTTCCAATTGACTGAAATCCGATTGATGAATGTACTTGTATTCCATGGTTTTAATGAAAACGAACAAGCCCAATGCCTCGATAGGGCATTGGATGACCCGACTGCCCTTGGACATTGTTTTTGCTCACGATGACATTGCTTAGCCACTTCTTCGACGTATGAAACTTTAACAAGTCCATATCGGTAGTTTTTTTCACTTATTTCAGAAGTTTCTCCTCCTATTTATTAGTCGTTTGCTTCCCCACCAGCTTTGTTCATGAGCCTAGCTTTCCCTTGATGAACGCACATGAGCGCTGTCCCTTCCAAAATACCTTTATGACTTCTATTCTTCCTTCCCGTCAAGTGGTCAAGCCTAGCTGTCGTGTGGTCTTGTCCTTCGATATTTGTGCCTAGCCCTTGGTGACCTACTATAGGGCCTTCACGTGCTATGATGCGAGTAAGACCATGTCTTTATCATTCATATCCTTCCCAGATTTGGCATTTCCAGATATGGATTAGGGTAACTTTTTACTAGTGGTCCAACCACGCCCGCTCGTGGCGTCGTGGAGATGGGCCTTGTATTTGAGAGTTTGACAACCCCTTTACTCTGGGGAGAGTTGTTATTTGGCATGGGGGATTTCGGGAAACAATGGGACTAAGTCCATTAAGTGGGGTCATAGGGTTCGCCGAGTCCATCAAGCGGGGTCACGCAGAATAGGTCTTGGTCCTTCCTCTGACCCTTCTTAATGGGTGCGTGAGCCCTTTTTACAGCCGACTGAGGTATGGCATTTCGTCTTGCTTCGGTCGGCCTCGGGGGGCTAGAGGGGAGCAATCTTTCGATGTTCAGGCATTTGGCACTACAGCCGTTGTTGACCATGTGTTGGTCATCGACCCCTTCTTCCGATCTTGGTCCATCTTCACCATGCTCTGGAAGCTTCCAACGATCACCTTCAAAATGCATCCAAACGGTCAGGAGGAATCTGACTAGCCATCTGTCAATAGCTCCTTGCTAGTAAGCATTTCGGCGGTTTCATGAAGGCAAGACTTACCGATGAAGGATCCATCTGGGATAAATAGGACTTTTATATTCTAGTACTCTTCTAATTTATGAACTTTTCCCTTGAGATGCTGCTGAGTAATGCATATTGGTCGGCTGTGAGATCTAACCTAATGGTCATTATGATTATTGTAACACCCGTTCCGAGCATGCACGTGCATCGCATGTGTCATTTAACTTTATGTTGCATAGGTCATGCTATATGTTGCATAGGTCATGCTATAAGTTACACGTGTTGTGTTATCATTCACATATCATTCATTAATTGTTTAGCGATGCATGATTAAATTTGAGGGTTTAGTTAAGTTTAAAAAAAAAAAAGGATTAAGTTTGAGGGTTTAATTAAGTTAATTAAAAGAGATTGGTCTTGGTGGGAGGAATGAAGGGTAGAGATGAGTTTTGGCCCAATTGAACCCATACACCCAACCTCATGGGATAATCCCTCCCTAATAAACCTTTTACGTTATTTCTTGTTTCCTCCGTCCCACCGCTTCTGTATAACGTAGAGACAGAGAGAGAGAGGGAGAGAGAGAGAGAAGAAAAAGAAGAAGAAGAAGGAAAAAAAATTGGGGAAAATCCAATTGAAGGTAAACCCTATATTATACCTAATTTATGTTTTGGGTTTTGATCAAACATGTATATACCTGCATATTCTTGTAGTTTAAATCCTAATTAGGTCTTAGGAGAATATATTTTGTGTAGTTAGAGTAGTTTAGAACAGAAATTACTTGGTTTGGAATTCTGTAGAATTGGAAAATTCATGTTTGCCTGATTTTGGAGAATTTTATTGAGATAGTTCGAAAGTTCTGAAATTTCTGGGAATTTTGCTGAGAGTTCCTCTATGAGTCTTCTATCTACAGTAAAAATTTCAGGATATAGTTCAAAGTATTGAGCTCTATAGAAATTTTTAACCTAGCATCACTCAAATTCGGAATTGAGCAATCAGCACTGACACAAGTTGGAAAAACAGTCATATCTCCTAGCTCGAGACTCGGAATCACATTCCGCTTGCTTTGCTGAAAACTAGACTTGTAGGGCTTTCCAACGGTGCAACCCGTGCGCTGTGGTTATGCCCGAGCAATGACAGATTTGCGGTTAAAGTTTACTCAAAATCTGCCTCTGTACCAATTTTAGTATTTGTTAAGTCATAATCGCGAGGCCATAGTAAGGTTACCCGAACTCCGTTTTTTATGAATGACCTGTCGATTCGAAGAGGAGGAAGTTAACTTTTCAACGGTTTAAGTGAAATTCTTAGAATTCACGATTATGTATGGGATATGGTCAGAACCGTACACGTTGGCCATGGATTAAGCTTTATTCTTGGAAATTCTTATGTCAAACTTCATTGAATCATCTATGGAGCATTGAAGCACATCATCCATCATTCTTATTGCATTGGTCTCATGCAGTATCATAATAGGGATGGAGATTAAAAAGAAGACCATATGCTAGACTTATTGATGCATTTTACTTGCATTTTAACATGAGTTGGAGTATGAAATATTCTAAGTATAGTGTCATTTATATTCTAGGATCAGGGGACGAGTCTCCACCTTAAGGTTGAGAATGAGGCTTTTCGCTTTTGTCTTTTGGATCTCTAAGGTGAGTGCGCTATTTCATTGAAGTTGGCTTGCTAAAAATGAACTTATACTTTTTCTGCCAATGTTGGGAATTTTTGACGGTTGTGGATATGGATCAAGTTGCTTGAAACATGATTTTAATTCAAGAGCATGCCATAGCTGTATTGTTGGTTGGAATTGTCTTCTTCTTGATGTACAAAAGAAGGGTATAAATTGTCTGTTTGTTGTACACAAACAGGGTATAAATTGTTGGAAGTACCCTATTCACAAGGTCACAGTACCTCCATAACTCCTGGTTGCGAGGGAAGCAACCCTATGGCTTCTTGAAATATTGTGCTTACTTAATGGTTTGTGAAAAAATAATTTGTTTCTTGCTAAATATGATTAGAAGCATACTCGATCCATGTTTGCTCGTGTAAACTGTATTATGCTTTCCGCTTGAATGAAGTAGTAACACTCACAATCTTTTCAGGTATCTAAAGTAGAGTTTTGGTCCACTACTGGTCTGGCAGGCTATAGGAGTAGGGTCGAGGGTCGACTTGGTGTCCTTTTGGCATAGTACATTTTGCGATATAAATCAATTTTTGGAGAATTGTCGTATCATATGTGGATGCAACTCATCTTGTATAGTTCTTTTGTAAGTTTTATTTTGGAAGCCAAATGTAATCTATTTAGTCTACTTTGTCTTGAGTTTATGGAATGCATCTCATTAAGGTTCTTGCTTAGCTTTCTTTAAGACAGTTTACGCTAATCCCCTAGAGCGGGTAGTTTCAATTCTTAACCTTCATTACTAATATATCCCTTAACTCTGTGTTTGTGGATCGCGTGTTGTATGGGTATTCTTCAGTTCTGTTAACTTTCAACATTTTTTTAGTTTGACCTTTTGACCACTAGACTGCGGTTAGTCAATCAATGACCGCTGTGATTTTCGCCTCCCACACTAGGATTCATCAAATTTCCATAGATGTTACACACAAAAATATTTATAGCTCTTGGTACCACTCTTGTCTTCTAGGCTAAATGGCGTTGACAAGGTGTCATAAAAGATGTCGCGCATAATATGGGAATTTTTTTTCTTTATGCGCAGTCCCAAGACAAAATCAAAGAACTAAATATGCTTCCTAGGTGAATGTTCAAGTTAAAACACCGGAAACATATCTGTACTCTTATCAAAAGGGTCGAGCATTCGACAAGAGTACGTTTATACTTTTGAAGAAGTCCACGTAATATAGTGTAGGAATACGAAAGTAAATCACCCAGAGGAGATGATATCATAATTTCGAATCCTGCACAAATAAAACGCATGCAGCAGTAAAATATTTTATGCTAAAAACAGCTGTAGAAAACATATTCAAGGATTGAGGATCGGTTCCATTACATTCCATTCATTACATCTTACATATTGAAATTTGTCAAAGGTAAAGGATTTCTGCATTCAAGACAATCAATTCCTTGAATAGATACTGAGAGAGAAAGTGAAGTATCGATGTTGCTTCTAAATAAAAAGCATTTATCAGGGCGAAATTAGGTTATTAATCCTGAGAGCTTACCATCAACATGCGTCTTCAATGAAACTCGTGTGCACTGGACAAAGTCATTAGCTTTTGAAAAACACAAGTCTGTTGAAGCTTCTGTAATGCATTTGTAACCAATTAACAAAAATGCCAACATGGATTTGAATTGCCTCTGCATCCCACCAACATCAAATTAACACATCAAAAAGAATCTCCACCTTCAAAACTTTAGGAGTAAGAATATCCATCTTGGGTAACAAGAGACTGGGTCAAAGAAGAATAAGAATTCTAAGAGTGAAGAGCTTTAACTTACCTCAGGTCCAAGACGTCTAATCAGTGTCTTTGCGGTGGTAAGTGATACAGAAATCATATTCTCCCAGTTTGAATTATCTGAATGAGTCGCACCACCACTGAGAACAACACAGGGACGATCTTTCAGATTCCATGAAAAGCTTTGGGCCAAGAACTTTTAGATTCTTGTTAAGCAACAGAAACAACCAACGTTTACAAAATGGTACCTCTGAAATACTTTATAAAGGTAAGCCAAACAAACTTCCACGACCAAAGATGCAAAATTTTCAGTTTCGAGGAAATCTTTTGGGCAGTGCTGCACAATCTGGTAAACAAAAGAAGATTCAATAAATAATCCTAAGGTTTTGACACGCTAAGCATTGAATTGACGTAGAAATATCCACATAATGTTATATTCTGAACAATATCAACCAACAAAGTAAAAAACTTCATAAATGCAAAAAAGCCATCCAATTTATCCCAAAAGATACTGGAAATGACTCCAACCAATTAATCAAGCTAACACCCTCTTCGCATGAATCTCGTCTCATATGCGGAGAGAGAAACATACCGACTGGAAAAAGACCCATGAACTACTCCAAACCAGAATAGAAAAAAAGCACAATTATAGAGATAATGGGTTGAGAAGAACTGAACCAGGACCTTCTAGCGACAGATACTTCTTCCTGGTAAATGAGAATTTATTGCCAAAAACATTAAGAAAGAAAGAAGATATGCTACCTAAAGGATCTAAAATAAATCATTCTAAACAGATACCATCCTAAGTATCAGTATTGCAGATGCTGATTCAGTATTAAATATAAAATGTAAGTCAGACGAAGATATTTGCAAAATTTGCCTGTGAAAGAACTGAAATTGCAAGACTGTCCCACGCATCCTCCAAGCATATGGAATATGATAAAACCTGCAACCATAGATTAAGAAAAAATGCTTCAAAAAGTGCAATAAGTGTGGGGGGGAAATAGAGCATTTTGATAAAGGTATCCATTAAAAATCCCAACTCAACCAATTGGCGATGAGTAGAAAAGCTGCCAGGCTCATATATAGTTTTGGAAGTTACGATTCACCAATGTGGGACAAACTCTAACACTACCCCGCGCGTGCAACCCCGGACCCGCACATGGAGAGTTAAATGAATGATGCATAACATAGGTATCATAATGAAACAAGGCACACTTAAGGCACAAATAATATCAATCAAGAGAGTCTTGTCCATAAGCCTCCGAAACCAATTGGCAATGAGCGAGAGGCTGCCCATCACAAATACTAGTTTTGAAGGTCACAATTGGCCAATGTGGGACAAACTCCAACGGTATCCTAGAACAGTCATGGTCAGTGCATTCGACCACTGTTAAAAAGCAAAAGTGCACGCCAGTGGGAATAAAAAGCATGGGATCCCGACCTTTCTTCCTCTTTTTCCTTTTCTATTGTTGTTTCTTTCTCTCCTTTTGGAAGGGGTTTGGAAAAAGGTGGAGTGCTTAGGGGTAGTGAGCTGTAAAAGTAAATGTCACCCCGTTGTATAAAAACAGAATCACACTCCTGAGGCTCGATAACTAATCTAGATGATTCATGATTTCAACAAAAGCAAAGGGTGGTAAGACAAGAGAATAGGTGAACAAAGCAGCAGTTCAGGAGTCTTGCATGGTTTATGTTCAAGACTTATCTTAATGCCCCGTTGCATGGTTGATGTTCAAGACTTACCTTGTAGCTGGGACAGCTGATTCTGTCCCTTACAAGGTACTTTGCATTTTACTTCAGCCAAATTACTGAGGAGTGCATATTGTACACATTAAGCCCATAAGGCCATGGTGCTAAATTGAAGTAGAATAACTAATAACTATCTAGCACATAGGAAAATCCTCTCAATAAATTTCTTAGAAACGTGATATTTGATGACACCTCTGCACTTGATGTTAAACTTGAGAAAGCAGACAAACAGCAATGACATTCTGACAAGCTGGTGGTCTTGCACAGTGAACAAGTTGAATGAAAGAAACACGAACATTGACATTAGAAGAGTTAACAGATGAGATAGACATGAGAGATTAACTGAAAAAATAAGTTCATATACATTAAGGAGGCAAAAGAATATTTCTAGACCACCCACCTGCAGCAATTCTCTACAGATATCCATTGTAAGAAATCCCATGCTGAAAAACCTTTCCGTGGAGAGAAACTGGAACACCGGTAGCACAATCTCATATGACTTCAATGTTAGAGGATTTGAATCTTCAACTTGACCGTCACCACCTAGTTTGGCTCTAGCAGAATCAAGTGGTACCAAAGGCTTATGGAGGACTAGATTTTGCCCCTCAAATAGAACAAGTAGAGCAAAGCCCCAGAGAAACCGAAATTCCTCTGGTTTCAGTTGAACCATGCTGTATCCAGAGATGAAGGAATTCTCTGATGTATTCTCAGTTGTTTGGGAAGATAGATTCAATTCAAAATGCAAAGGAACCGCATCCAGCGCAACTGCTTGAAAGATTACTGGCCAGGCTGCTTCTAAACATGGCTGCAACTTCGCTGAAACCAGGGGTGACTGAATGCCGTCAAGGAATGGTTTCCACTGCAAGCAGGGCATATCAAACACAGGAAGTTTACACACAAACTACCATAACATCGCTAGGTGGTATGGTTACGTTTAAGATGGAAGAAGGAAGAAAAAGAGACAAGCTTAACAGGTTGCACAAGCATTGAGCTTACATTTTGTTTGAGATGCAATCTAAAGCAGACATAACTGTAGTCCTTCAAAGTTGAGATCCAGTACTTCCCTAAAACGCTCGAACTTTCAGAAAATAAAGGTAGTTGAGCTAGATACTCGTCTGGAACACCAGCATGTTGTTTCCTCAAGAAGGCATAGGTATAACATTTGAGAGAGGCATGGGCAGTTAGAAGCCTTACTTTGATCTAGGGAGGGGGAAAAAGTAGCACATGTTAAAACAAATTAAACTCAATTTGCATAGGACAAAAGATGCAGAAGACAGACAGATGGGCCATCTTAAATCAAAACATGCTTTTATAATTCGGGGAAGTGGAAACATATACCTTGCACGATACCCATTCTGCAAATGATGGATAGTAAAGGTCCTCAAAGTTTTTCAGTGGACGTGAAATCAACGAAAATATTCTCTTAACTGCAACTTGATCTCCACTTATTACACCATTTGTTAGTATCTGAAATTTTAACAAGATACCATCAGCATTAACATGCATCCTTTAAATGGAAATAATAGTAAGACACATTTACGCTATAGTTCTTAACCTTTGTAGCCAGCTGTAAGCCTGTCTCTAACAGAATAGGGCCAGATGATGAGTCTAATGCAGTCCGGACTGCAGATACTAGTTGGGCCTAAAAAGCATACAAAATATATTTTAGCAAATCTAATAAAGGAACGAAGTTACGGAAAGACATGTTTAAGCAATGAGAAATCTAAATCCTTAAAAGTGTTCGTAAAAGTGCAGAGGAAATTTTTTATTTTTGATAAGTAATTATATTAGAAACATGGAATTAAGGGAATGCCGCCCGTATACAAAAAAAAAAAGGCCACCAACACAAAAAGGCCCTATACACCACCCCTATTTGACAAGAAAAGCTCAAGCCAATCTAAAAATTGATCAATAGAGGGATTACATTCTCCCTTATCCCAACTATACAAACTACTAACCACAAAATTTTTGATTCTAAATAAAGGCTTTTCAACCCCTTCAAAGCACCTCGAATTCCTTTCGCGCCATATAGTACACATCAAGCAAAGAGGGATCATGGCCCACACACGCTTCCTTCTCTTGCCCACTCTAGCCCCATTCCAAGCAATTAATAGTTGCATAACATTCCTTGACATGGCCCATTTTAAACCAAACCAAGAAAACACCACAGACCAAAGTTCCCAAGCTACCGGACAATGAATGAGAAGGTGATCCACCGTCTCCGCCCGCATCCTTTTTACACATGCAACACCTATTGACAATGATTCTCCGCCTCCGAATCAAATTATCGATACTGAGAATCTTGCCTTGAGCCGCGCACCAAACGAAAAAAACTCACCCTCAACAGCGCCATTGTCTTCCAAATCGCCTGCCAAGGGAAAGAAACATTTCCACGTCCACCTAACGCTTGATAATAAGATTTCACTTGAAAACATCCTGACTTAGACAGTTTCCAACGCATCTCATCCTCCCTTCTCCTATTCCTTGCATGCCATACACCAGCATAAAAAGGCATCAAATCCTCTTCCTCCCCATTTTGAACTTGCCTGCTCAAGCGGATGTCCTAAACTATAACCCGCTCATCCAAAGAAAGATAATCTACAATGGTTGCATCTCTATCACATGCCAGAAGGTAAATGTTGGGAAAAGCAACCCGTAAGCTCACGTCCCCACACCACACATCATCCCAAAACATCACCCTTCTCCCATCACCAACCACCTTATAAGTGTTATCTACAAAGGCATCACACCCGTTCATGATACCCCTCCATAGTGCCACCCATTTGGAAACCTTACATTACAAGTAGACCACCCTCCCCTCCCACACCCATATTTTGCTACAATCACCTTCCTCACCATCTTTCTCTTTCGCATGCAAATCTCCAAAGCCATTTCCCCAACAAGGCTTGATTGAATAACTTTAGCCTTCTCACTCCCAACCCTCCTTATGGGGGTACACAATGTATCCCAATCAACTAGATGATACTTGAACTCTTCCCCCACGCCTCCTCAACGAAAATCTCTTTGCAACTTCTCCAAGCGCTTAACAATTGAGACCGGAAAGACAAACAGTGACATAAAATAAGTAGTCAAGCTAGAGAGAGTATGTTTGCATTAAGCTAGAGAGCGTTTAATGCAAGTCTTCTACATTGTTCAAGCTTTTCAGTATTTGAGACTGGACTTTCTTGGGATGTATAACAGGTGTTGGTCTATCTATGATAGTTACTGTTAAGGAAATACAATCCCACATTGCTAGGGTATGGAATGGGTAATCACTTAATATAATGTTGGACCTCTCCACCTATTAGCTTAATCTTTTGGATTGGATATAAAGTTTCCAAATGGTATCAGAGCAAGGCTCATTCCACCCAGCATTTTAAAAATTCAAAATCCACACCCCACGATGATAGACCGAACAAAAAGGTTTGCGCGATGATAGACTCAAAAAGAGGCTATACATGATGGACCTCAAAACGGGAATGGGTGATCACTTAATATAATAGTGGAACCTCTCAACCTAATAGCTTAAGCTTTTGGGTTGAATATAAAGTTTCCACAATTACTTTTCTTCCTTTTATTTTTCTTCGGTGATATATGCAGCGGTGGATCTAAAAATCTAAGCTAGTGAGGCACATAAATGTCAGAGAGCCACATAATGGTCAGTGAAAGTCACTAATTATTTTTCAGTTATTTATTCTCTTTTTTTAGGTGAACTTAAAAAAAGTACTTGAATTTATAATTCCTTACATCAATGTTTACAGGCGTCTGTAGATTTTATATCTAACTCCACCTTGTAATAAAAAGACGAGCACGTGCAAGGCAAAGGAGATTGTGAAATTTGTCACTCATAGATGTAACCTAATAAAGATTCAAATACAAGGAATTCAGTGCAACTTTTTTAGGGGCGCTACAATATTAATTCTAAAAACTTGAGTGGGGTGGTGCCCCCATGGGCCCCTACATCGACTTGCCTCTGCAACAAATTTTTCAAGTTGAAGTTTCTTTGCTGCTGAACAAAAACAACTAGTGCTAGCCAAATCAGCATACCTGGTACTGCTCAAGTAGAAGGTGTCCTGGAAGGTCAGGATCTGGTATCATTTCAAACTGTAATCCATACAACACAAGATAAAACTGAACAATCAGAGCACTATGTAAAGTTTGGATTTTTGAAATGCCAGCATGGTATCAGTGAATGGAGAGTAAGACAACACATTTCAACAATTAAGCCCACAAAGTTGTAAAGAATGGAAAAAAGACCACAGCAAATTGTTGCATAGGTTAATTGTCACTCCTTAATAAGAGTATTCTAGTCCTTCAGTTGTCATTACCCACTACCCAGTCCTTGGAAACTTCGAAACTCAGCACAACGTGTCAGGCTATTTAAGTATTTCTTACTATCAGCTCAGTAGAATAGGCTCTACAAGGACTGCTAATGACAACTTAAGGAATTCAGAGAGAAACAAATTCTTGCATGTGCCTATGCTTCTTGATTGGTTATTACTTGTGACGAGACCAAGACTATGTTATCTGAGTTTTAGTGGTGAAGATGACTTTTTGTGGCTTAACTGCATTTTATCTGAGTTTTTGTCCTTAGTTGTTTGTTCAAGTTCATACCTTCATTAGGTTACCCTTTTTCGGGCTTCCCTTGTGGGGAAAGCCAATCCCGGGCAGGAACAAGGAATTTGCTCAAGTTATACAATTACTGACAACATAATCACAGACGGTCTAGGGAACTCATTTCAGTAAACTAGCGCAAAAACTGCCCACTAATTTCTACTCATGCAAAATTAGTGCCTATGATGACAAGGAGTTGGTAAAGAAATTTCTGTCTCTAAAGATAAGTAGAGATCCTACTGTCTTGCGAGCATCTTTTGTGAATTCTGAGTGATTCTAAAATAGACTTTCAAGTCCATTTTGATGGAGTGATGCTGAAATAAATTCATTCACTAATGGGACTAAAGTGTGTTCTATCAATGATATCGACACTTATCCACGATGCCATTTTGTATAACCATATAAAGCTGCCCAAGGGGTTGCAATTGACCCATAGCCTTGTAGAATCAATAATGCAATTTTAAAAGGTTAAATATTTAGGATGCAGATTTGGCAGCAAACGAGTATCCAGTAAGAAACCGACAGTGTCAACAAAATATCTATAAAAGAAAATAGAAAAAAGAAAAATATAAAAATATTCTAACATAAATCATTAACTACTCTAGTAATAGTTGAAATCCCCCAACAAAACCAGAATCAGCATTTTACAGACCAATACCTTGTCCATAATGGTACTTAGAAGTCCCATGCCAATGGGCCGCATGTTCTCAAACTGGATTGTGCTTATCTACAAGTAAGATGTCAAGATATCGTCAGCTTCCATAAAAATATCAAGTCCTAGAAATAGATTCAAAGCATCCAAATACTATGATGATAACTCGTTTAATACCTGATAAGCAAGCGATATAAGCTCTTGCACATGGAGGACTAGCCAATCTCCCGATGCCTGTCCACTAGCAGTTTGTCTTCTTGCCAAAGAGAGGTCAAAATGAGCAGGATCCTTCCCAACAGCTGCAGGTAGATGACTCAAACACCTAAAAGATGATGCTTTATTAAGATAATTAGGTAAGTAGATCAGTAATATGGGTTATAGGTGGTCTGAGGTGCAAATAAGTGCACACATCCAACACAAGGCAACACCATTATATCAAAGTCACAGGAAATGGTTCCCATAGGATAAAAAAGGCTCTAAACTACTAAGTTGTTCAAATTAATCAATCCAAAGATCCAGCAAAAGCAGGTTCACATACTCGGCAGCAAAAACACGGGTTCTATATCTGAGATGCTTATCGCCTGTTGAACCAAATCCATGACTTTGAAACGATGAGGCTTTAGAGCTAGAGACCATGTTCTCATCATCTTCAGAATTGAATCTTGCATCACCATTAGGATCATTTTCTAATTGGTTATTGGTCCCGGAATCTCTTCCTGTTGATGTAGCAAGGACCTGGGCAAAAATGTAAAGATTTATTTCCATGAAAATATTGGATTTACAACAAACTATAAGTGTGTGCGTTGCCAGGTATGCAAACCACATATATGACACGTATGGAATAATTCCACAAGAAAAAACCACATATAACAATACAACCAAGTGGATTACTACCAAAAGCATCCTGACCCTGCAGCAAAGTAGTGAATTTGTGCTGCTATACGCTGTCATCTTACTTAGCATAAAAATGCATGGTGTGTCTCACCCCCAAAGTCTGGTTCTCCTATTTACACATACTCCACATAGTATAGAGCACTCACACTCGTGTGTTTCTGTGTGTGCATTTAATTGGATCCCTCGATTGCATCGGCACAAATTTCATAGAAATTCAAGAAATTTATAACTTACAGTTCATCTTAAAGAGCAATGTTGATTAATTTCAAAGAGCCAGAGGAAATCCTGTTTTCTCTTTCCTCTTTCTGTCTAGTTAATGAGCCAACTCAACTCAATTATAAAAGCCTTGTCCAAACTATTCGGGTTCAATAGCATCATCCCATTTAGCCGCCTCCTCTATTAAAGGCCATAATGACATACATTCATATGCTCATGGTCTCAACCCATTCTACTTTATGGACCAACGGTCATAGGCCCACTCAATACGAGTCACGGATTACTAATTGAAACAAGGCAAATCACTAGTGTCCCATGATAAGTCTCAATGCGTTATATTTATTACTACTGGGATAGATCACTGAAAATGGGCCCAAAACAAGTCAGTACATAGCACCTACACTCAAGTTGGGCTGCAATAATTCACAGGTCTCATAAGTGGAAAGCCGAACATAATACATGACAAAGGTGCCTGTAAAGAAAGAGACCCAAGGAGAAGATCATTCACTCTTTATTTGAGATACTCCTCATTCTATTTTATTCCTTCCACGAACACACGAGGAGGGACAACAGAGCCACTTTAGAACACATATTTCACATTAGCTCCCTCTTCTACCATCAACCTCTTTTTGCAGCCCCTAGACCATAAAAAGAACCAACGCTATCACAACTCAAGAAGGAAGAACTCCCACCTTGCCCAAGGGTGAGAGCCTAAAACTTTTGTATCCACCCAAACAGACATCCTAAACACTCTTCTGACCTTGAAACAACCTAATAACATAAAGCTACCTTCTTAGAACACGAACATGATCCCACTTGAAACACAGAAAGTTAGAAAATCGAGACCCAAGCCTATTGAGTTTTAACCTCAAAGGCCGTTAACGAATGGTACTCTGAAGTCTGAACCCACAAGAAGTCTCCATCTTTCAAATGAAAAAGGAAGGGATATACAAATCTCACATTAAACCCATAAATATGCCGAGAAGAGATACCTATGCAAGAAAAGACAACAATTGCAACACAAACCCTTGAACCAGGTGATACAACCTCCTAAAAAGAACTAGAAAGTAGTTAGGCGTAGGGGTACACAATATGCCGAGAATCAAGATGTTTTAACAATTGCTTAGGTGTAGCCGTGTAGGGGTATGCACAAACCCTAGTCAGACTACCCAAAGCTAGGGGCAGTAGGTAATCTCTCTCCGCTAACATAGCCTCTGCCTCGCCTCCTACCTCCAGTTATTTCTAGCAATCTTTGTGCCTACTAATTCCCCATAAGGCTCACCATCTATGCATTTCACCTACCAATGTCCATAACAGGAATTATATAAACCTTCAAAACACATTCTGGAACCTTTTTGGCTAGAAATTCAATTCAGCTGTTGGATATACTGGGAAAAGATTGTTGATATGGTTAAGCAACATTAATAAGTGAAGTAAGGCCAGAAATAAAACAACCATATGAATTAGAGATCAGATGGACCTTGCTAACAGGAAATATCCAATACATAGAAGGGGAACCGACTCTAATTACTTCAAAAAATTCTCAAACGTAATAACTAAATGGAACAAATAGAATTAGGGATCAGTCTGTATTTCTTCCATCAACTAGCTTATCGCAACTTTATAACCATTTTAAAAACAAAAAGCAAACACAGCCTACCATGGCACGACAGATCGCCAGCCAATGAGAAGGACACAAAGGACTCGATGCGTAGAGCAAACGCATTAGTGTGGTACGCACCAAATTCCCAATCCTAAACAAAGCAAAAAAGATAAAGTTAAAGAAGTCCTGTGTAGAATCCAATCCATCCGAAAAGTATAACAGCAGCAACTTGTCCAAAAAACAGAAAACATTTTGCACTTCACACACGAAGCCTGGAACATGATACAGACACCAACTCTCATCCATATGGAGTAGACAATGACAAGTTTTACCCCTTGATAAGAAGAGACCTTACAAATAAAATTTAAGTAACACTGGAAAAAGAACGCGATCAAACAAATGAATCAACAGATGCAAGAGCAAAATCAAAGGATGTATGCAAACTAACACAAATCAAAATTCAACAGCGAAGTCATCTTAAACTTGACAAGTAAAATTTTTAACAACAAAAACCGAAAAGGGTGGCTTGGTACATAGTAAGCATACAAGGAAAATAGCCAATTGTCCATACTAAGATCTCCTATAAGGTCCACAAACATAAGTAAGATTCATGAGAAATTCCTATGGCAAAAAATGACGTGTGCGCTGAAAACAATTTTCATCAATGTACAACCATCTCCACCTCATCAAAAGTGCACATTCCCCTTTCAATTGCAACAGAACAAGAACATAGAAGCCACTCCCCAGACATTCATCCTCCAATTCGAACAGTTATTGCTGCTCGTCTGGTACAAAGAATCATTCCGTCACAACTCACGTACTACTCAATACGCACCAAAAATAGACAGAAAAAAAGTCCAAAACTGCATTATTCCCTCCCAAATATACCAATGAATAAAAGACGAAACTCTCTTATCCCCTCTAGCCTCTAGGACACATGCAGCACTAATCAGAAGCATCTTACCCCTATTCTCTGAAACACCAACTATTACAATGAAACCCCAAGCTATTCCTCAAAGCAAAAAATTAAAAGGAAAATAAAAAAAGCACCTTAGATGAACCCGAGTCTTTGAAATGCTTTTTGCAGGAAACGTTCTGCACACTCATGACTCATCCCACAACAAGTGAATGCAACTAGTTAACCAAAAATCACTTACCATTAGCTTTTCTCAACAACCTATTCAGTTTATTCTTAAGGTGCTCAAAAAACTACTGCACAATAGGAGGCTCTTAACTATTACAAATTATAGATCCTTGACTAATCATTTAACCTAGAATTTTTTATCAACAGAACTAGAATACAATCCCAAAAAGACTAGATAATAGAATAACCCCGAACAAAAGGCAAGCCAGAATTTGATTCTTCAGCCTTCCCTCCCACAAGCTCACAAGCTTTTGAAAAATTTACTTAACCCTTTTTTTTACCAAAAACCAGCGCATATGATTCCCTAACTTCCTAGAGGTCCACCTTCTAGCATTGAAGCCAATTCCCTAACAAACCTAGAATGTATGCTTTATTCATGAACACCGACACCACTTGTCCAGCTTGTGAACCTATATTGTGAATAAGATAACCACCGCCATATATAGCTGTCAAAGCAAAACACTTGTCCAGCTTTTTCCACCACCAAGCAGATGAAAAAACCCATCTAATAGAAATTCACGAAAGGCCAACTTGTCTCAACTGCTTTAATATCACTGCAACCCCCTTTTTGTAAAGCAATGGAAGATGGACGCAAGTTTGCATCAAAAGATCCAGAACAATGGTAAGGAAGGTCCAGTATTTACAAAACAAGATGCTAGTCAAGCGATGAAACGAAATATGTCTTGCTAACCAATAACTATTGAAAAGCATAAACAACTAAGCCGAAGGTTTCCGGCAATAAAGAAACACACAGAGCATTCTAATTGGAACAATTCCAGTGCCAGCACAAGCGACCATAGGTATGAACACGAAAATCATATTATTCAGTGAGGAAAATGGAAACTATAAGACATATTAGACGAAAATCTATTATATACATAAAATAGTGTGTTGCCAACATACTCGGCGTCGGTTTCTTCGTCAAGCATATGGAACAAGGTATCTTCTATTTGTTCATCAATAATGGAAGCCTGCGAAAAATAATATCAGCACTTGGATCTGAAGAACTGGTGGATAAATAACTAAAGTGGTAATTAAATAGAACATGGACTACAGAATCAAGTTTCGTATCACTAAGAAAGTAATCCCTGAAGAGTGAAAGTGGATCCTGCCAACATAATCTGATACATTAAGCACCAACTTTCTAAAAGAAAAATAAGAAGGTTTATGGATGTTCCCGATTACTGATATGGGACTTCAACTTGCAGGTGCATTTTTTGGTAACCGCTAATGCATGTTAGCATTTATGATTACTACATAGTGAAATATAGACCTAAATTGAATGCTTGAAGTTGAGATGTTTTAGTAGGATCCTTGCACAATTAAAACCTCATCACTGGAACTGATTAATGTGTTTACCTTACAATTTGGATCAGTTCAGAGTAAGACAATGAAATCCACACATTCTATTTGTTGATAGAAAAACTGTACATCATGAAACATAATAAAAAGAAGGCATATTTCTCTGGCATCAAATCCAAATCCAATCACTATGAAACCATGAAAACAAATGAAACATAGAGAAAACTGAATCTAGCTAGCAATTAGCCTGTGGAAAATCAGAATCATAGGACTTCATGTGATGTTCAGTATCTGCTAGAAGCATAATTATGAAAAACAATAAACATGCTAGATCTTAAGTACTGACCGGGTCCTTTTCTATGAGATGTCGTAGAGTGGACACGGCTAGATGCCTCAAGGTCGGCTGTCATGAAGGAAACACATTTTTTAAAATCCCAGTAACTATTACAGTAAGGAACATCCTGTAAAATGAAAAATTATACCTGTCTTGAAGATAGAGTTGGGAGGAGAGTTTGCACATGGGAGTGTACAGTAACAGCATGCGGTGCAAAAACAACAAGTTGTTGTGTAAACCTGACATTCCTGCCAAAGGACAGGTAAGACTCAACCATTTCCACAAATACGAAAATGCTTCCACAGAATTCCTCAAGCAAGAAGGGAGGCCAACGGAAAACCAAATATTTTGACTAAAGATATCCTTTGGGATTAGACCCTATCTTCCTGGTATGGAGAACTATTAGCTCAGTGGAAAGGAAAGAAAAGCCCAACAAAATAGCATGAACGGAGATGAATGCGTACAGTACTATGTTACTAATCCAACAAAAGCAACAATAACAATCAGAACAATAGCAAACATACTCTAAGAGTGTTGCTGTTTCCTGCCGGCAGCTTATCTCTGCAACAACAGCCTGGAAGAAAATGTATTATTCAACGGATACTCAACAAAATACCAAATCAAGAAAAAGAAAAAGAAAACTTGAATATTTATGTAAAACAGTAAACAAAAAGACCTTGCAACGAGAAAAGAAAATGCTGCCAGGGGCAAGTTCAGGACCAAGAACAGCAACAATGGCATTTATGAGACGGCCGACTCCTTGCTGAAGGTCAACCCATCCATTCTCCTCTGACAAAAGTATATCCGTAGCAAGGCCAAGTGTTGCCTACAGATAAAGGAAAACAACTAAGAAACTGACAATAGCAACGCCAAGTGCTGATTGTTGACCACTCAGAAAGAATAGCAACTAAGAAGCAACACATAATAGCTGAACATCTCAACCTACAGTGCAGGGAAGTGTAAATTATAATCACTATGATCCCCCGAACTAAATTAAACACAAGACAGCACAGATGCTTTTCCCCCCAAGCAGCAGAAAAAACTACCATGTGTCATTATCATAAAAAATTATATTTGTGTACACACAACTGAAATCGTTTTTAAACTTCTTCCCACGACAAGTATCAAAGATCACAAAGGTTCACACGTGAAGACTACAGGGGATTCGGGTCTCTGGTTGTTAAGGACATGAATAAGTAGATGAAATGAAACTACAACGCTTTCCAAAAGGTTAGTCCACCTCAATAGTAGAAGAAAAAGGATTACCTGAACATGTGATACAAAAGACAGGCCAGCAGCTTCAATAGTCAAAAGAAGACCATGCAAAGACCAGACCTGTAAACCAGCTATTGGACTCTTAGCTAGCGAAGAGAGAGAGCTCACAGTTGCAGGAACTAAACTCGATAATGCCTATTCCTCCTGCACTGCACGAAATTTAGTTGAGATTGACAAGTTGAAGTCATCATCAAAACTTTTCAACAAACTACTCGCATATGACAACAAACGTATGGGATTAAACAAGCAGATTCAAAGATTGAAATCAACAGCACAGCGGAGAAAATATATAGTATTTTTTTATATATTTGTACATAATGGGCAGAAATCCTACTTACCTGCGATGAATACAACCCAGTGCAAAAGCAATTGATCCAGCATAGGATGAATCAGCTGCCCCAGTTAAATCCCCCAGAAGCATTCTTGTCTGTTAATCAGAACCACCTCAGCTATGAGAACAAGTTTGTTCACACACACACACAGAGAGACTTAAGCCAACTAAATACAGACTTGAATAAAAGAATACCTAATACAAGGTTTAACAAACCCAAAATACAAAAAAGATTGATTAGCCTCTAACTAATAAGAGGAAAAGAAAGAAGAATATTCTGTGTTTGTACGAGAAGCAATGCCCCATCAATAGTGGAACTGACCAATCTGGCTGCAAAGATATCATTCCCAAGGCGAGCTAGCAGACCAAGACCTTCTGATGCTGCTCTGCGTTGTGATGCACAGATGTCCCCCTCTGCCAGAATACTCTGACAAAGTAAAAGAAGTATATTACAACATAATGTACGGCAGAATGCTGAAGAGCTTCTAGGGTAATTGGGATGGAAGAATGGATCAAGAAGAGCTCAAAACCAGAAAAATAGCCTGTGCTGAATTCAATATATCGGATCCCAACGGTTGAGGTCGTAAAGCAAGCAAAGCCTGAGGAGGTTTAATAATAGACAAGAGGTTAGCCATGGCGAAGAATTTTTTACAGCATGCTTGAAGAAGATGGCAGAGAACAATCAGCACCTTTAACCCAGCAAGAAGCCCCACACATATATTTGTGACACTGGCGGCATGCCAAGATTGTTTTTTTCCAGCTTTAAGACATTGCTCAATCATGCCAAGAAGCGACAACATCCCACCACTATCCTGGGGTAAAATAGAATATTCCTCATAAGTAAATAAGATCCTTGCATCCCCTCATGAGTAATGCAAAGCCACCCAAGCTAAAACCGCCAACAATATTCACCTACCTGCGAAGCAAACATGGTTCCAAAACAAAGAAGCTTTTGGTTCACCGACATCTTGCTTACAGTCTCTGGCTTCATTTTAGGAATCCATACACAAGCAATGGAGTTAGAAGGAATAAATAACGTCTATAAGAAGTGAGGTGAGAAAACTCAAGAAATCAACATTCAGAGCAATTTCAAATATCTATTCCCCACGCCACCTATTTTTTCCGTTTGTACCATCCTACCTAGATAAATCCAACTTTGATGTATTCCATTTCTGTTGCTGCTGAGCAAACGTTCAAGAGGGAAGACCAAGCCAGCACTAAAAAGAAAGAAGACTGGTACTATGCCTTCAATTCAAAAGGCCAACAGATGGACAGCATCTTTTGGTATTCTTTTGACATGGTTATTGGGGGGGGGGGGGGGGGGGGGGTTTGGTGTGTGGTGTTTGCGGGTGGGAAAGGCCATCACCAGATGCCACCATTTACACAATAAAGGACACAAAACAAAAAACCAAAACCCCATATTCACCTGCTGCAGGGCTAGGGTTTGAAGCTCAGTAGAAGAGGCTAACAGAAAATGCATATAAAGCTCACAGGGAAAAAGATTAAAAAAAAAAAAAAAAAAGGCAAAAGCTAACACAGTGCAATTAACAATTTGATTGAGGAGGTTGGCAACTAACAACTTCTCATTGATTAAAATCAGCCCTACTGCTACCTGAGGAAAACTAGGAAGCTCATCCTCCCATACACAGGGTAAATCCCCATCTTTTCCACCTTGAAATGCACGAACCTCGTCTTCAAGCCAGTCCCTAGATTACCCACGCAAGATTAAACAATAGTAAAAAATTTGCAGAGAGTTGCAACTAGCCTAAAAGAACAATGAAACTATTTGGTAAAATAAAGCAAAGATTTTATTATGAACAGAATACTAAGAGAATCAAACCATTTTAAGAAAATTGAGGACTAATGCAAGTTAAAAGGCATCAAAATAGTCAATGCTAAAGGAGAGAGAAAATGGGCAACTTAAAAACGCTAGACACCTTCCAGGAATCCAGGGACCCAACCATGCATCCCTCTTGTCTAACAACATCCTCAAGCACGAGCTTTCCTCACATCCAGAAGCATCCCTGCTTTTCCAACCCAATGGCAAAAACAGCCAAATTAGTTATTTATAAACAATACAAATACTTCTGTTCACTATTTGAATGATTTAAAGGTGCATACTACCAAAATAACAATGAAATTAAACGAAAAAAGTTACCTAAATGTACCACTACATATCTGAATAATCTGGGGATGATCGACCTTATATGCCATTGGATCAGAGAGCGACAGATAAGCTACCAGTGTTCTGAAGATGAACATATCCAGAGCTGGCTTCATATTTCTTTGCTCTTTGGTAACAACTAGTGATAGATAGGATAAAGCTCTGCTTTTCAGGAGATACAGAATGTCATACTCATAAAACAACCTCTTTCATCGGAGCTAAAAAAAGTACCCAAAAGACAGCGAGTAACATAAGAGAAAGTCTCTGTATGACTAGCAGCAGAAATGATATTCAAAATGAGGGCATCTCAATAAAAGTAACAATACCGATTAAGGTATAGTAGCACTGGTTGAAGTAAAATCCCCTTGCTCCCAGCATTAGGACAAACAAAGCTTCTTATAAATGCTGTCAGCGCATCAATTGCAGCAGACCACACACTACAAAAGGAGATATATATAGTTCATTATCAAACTCCAGTGACTTGGAAATTGCTCCAAGAAGACAGCTACTAGCCCTGGGGAAAGAATGAAAAACCTCCAAAAACATAAACCATACATCTTGAGACAGGCTCGTACTAAGTCCAACCTTGAGTACAAGTAGTTTATCGACATGATTAGTAGAGACAATATACGACAGCCATTACAGGAAAAGTCACAAGCATAAATGATCATGAATAATTACATAAATAAATTTCCTAAATCTAAATACCTAGGAAAGCATGCTATCAGTATTGTTTATACTGCATATTTCAAACACATAATACAGATTTGAGACAAAATTAGGATTAAGTTTCTAGTACAGAAAAATACATGAAACTCTTTGCTCTATAACAGCAGAATTAACCAATAAGTAGTTCCATCTAAGTTTGTCTTCAACAGGTAACGTTAGCTAGTCCAACAATCCAGATAAGACAGAACATAGATCACAAGGATTTGAATTCAAAAAATTGGGCAGACTTTTCAGCAAATGGTTATCTTCTTCATATTCATATTAAGGGAAGTTAGGTACTGAGAAAACCTTACGCCCCTATTGAATATTCACAATCCATTAGGAATTGACATGCGAAAGAACATATATTTCCGATGCCTTATTCCCTATTCTGTAAATCTTATGTGATCTTTCAATATAGAAACTTGCTCAATTGGAGAGGAAGCTAAATACCAAAAGCATAGTTGTCAAATCGTGAATCGAATCAAGAATCGAAATGGTCATTTTTCGAATCGTGAATCGAATCGAATCGAATCGTGAATCACTCTAATTTGGTCATGACTTCTATAATGCATAGAAACCTATGCTTATTGATTAGGGTAACAACAATACATACTACAAATGAAAGATTTAGGCCTAAATCAATAAATACTTTCTTCTAAATGATGATTTGATAATAACGTGGAATATTAGGTAAGTTGCTTCTATTGCAACTACCAAGAGATGATGATTCGTAAAGCCTACTTATGGTTCTTTTTGTACGAAAGAGTTATAAGTACAAAACAAACCCTTAGAAGGTCTATAGGGTTATATTCCATTTATCTTCCTCATTTTCGATTCACTCTCGTAATAAATCTCTTTTTCTTATTATCTATCCATATAACATAGACAAAAGATGACATATAACAATACTAGACCTTAAAAAAGTATTTGAACCATTTTCAAACAACAGAAGAAGCAAAACAAGAGTAAAAAATGAATTTTGGATATTTAAGTGCATCGAATGATTCACTGATTCACTTACGATTCTCAGCTATTTCCGATTCGGCAGCCTATTCGTATCAATAACCCACCGAATCGTATCGAATCATACGATACGAATCGTAAATCACCGATTCACTTACGATTCTCAGCTATTTCTGATTCGGCAGCCTATTCATATCGATTACCCACCGAATCGTATCGAATCGTACGATTCTGACAACTATGACCAAAAGGCAAACAGTCAAACCATCTCACTTCAACCACTGACTCTATGAATTTTCTATATTACAAACAATTCTAGTAACTTTCTTCAACGGTTCAACCTTTCTATATTGCAAACAATTCTGGTAACTTTCTTCAACGGTTCAACCTGGAAACATAATTTAACTTCCAATAACTGAAGTCATACCAAGCTAGTTTGAGGTTCTGTCACACAAGAGTGACAGTTCTAGCAGCTACAGTCTCAGAAAACAGTGACACTTGACATAGAACTCGGAATGCAGTATGTACCATATGAAGCCAGTGACAAGGTAATGTAAAAACTCACAGGAAATAACAGCAGATGAATTAGCTAACCATATAGTAGAGGTCAGATCTTCAGTTTGCTTGATCTGATTTTCTGCATTTCCAGTAAACAATGCAGCCCACAAAGACAGAATATCAAAAACCTGGTCTTCAAGCTCCTGCAAACATCATAGCATGATAACAATCAAACATCAGTACATCCCCAGTGCAAAAGTTGAAGATGAATGAATACCTCCTTCGGCATGGAAGCCAATAGTGAAGACAATAGCAACCATCCAGCTTCAGTTTCAACAGTTGCAGCTGCAGGATTCCTACTAGATTCTGTCAACATTTTTTTAGAAACTTCAAGAACTGATCTGGGCAACCTGTGCATAATAACAAGTCAGTGTTTAAAACCACCACACTGTCAGTGCAATCACGTCATTTCAAGGCCAACAATAAGCATAATAAACATCCACTGTCAAACTACAACGTGACCTTCAGAAAACAAAAAGTCGAAAATGACAACTGATGCATCTTAAAAAATTTCAAGTTTCACAAACCAATGCAAAGGGAAACCAAGGGTGGTATCTTTCGTGTTTATTTCAGACACAGGATAACAAAAACAGTGCGGATTCTCATTATGTAATGTGGGTGCAATAGACAACAAAACCAATACCTGGCAGGGTAACCAAGGTGAAGCTTCGGGGCAATAGACACCAATGCTGCTAAAACCGTAGCTTGCCCATGAAATGAATCCAGTTCAATTATAAGGTTGCTTCCCTACAGAAAAATGGAGTCTACAATCAAAAGAACACATATATGGCATAACTAGAAAAAAATGAAAAGAACCAAACTTCCATGTATCGAATTGAGGACAACAATATGCAGTCTTTTCTACCATACTGAGATTGTAATTAAGTCACGTAATACAACAATATACAGTCTCTTTTTACTTTAACCCAAACTGACTACAAATGAAAGTCCAAACTTGGAAACACAAAAGAAAATAAGAAAAAGACACTCCACAAGCATATGTCAACATATTTTAGCCATCCATGTTGCATGGCCTGGTTTAATTAGCAAGCAGATACAATGTTGGAGTTAAAAACAAAGGTTTCAAGTCACCCAAGATACTGCGATTCATCAAAGCGTTATGCCAGTGGGTATGTGTCATAAAAGTGGTGAAATTACAGCAGCCCAACCACCTGAGAAAAGTAAGAATGGAAAAGGGGTACAGGCAGGCATCGAATTGTGACTCGACAGAGCCAGTTGGGACAACGCACACAGGTGGATGGAATATGGATACAGTTCTACCATATAGTAGGCACCTCTCAAAAGTCTAAGCGGCAGAATTTCGTTTCTATGCATATTATATTAACTCCTTTGTGTTTGAATCTGTTGCAAATTCCAACTTGAACACAAAATTCTCTAGCTTTTTCTGTAAGTCTTGCATGTCAATGGAAATATTAGTATCACCGGATCTTACTCCTAAGAACACGATACAAAATGAAACAGAAAGACCAAATGGAAACCCGGTGCAACAAGAGAAAGGGTATCCGCACAGTGGAATGTCCTATAAAAGGTACATGTTGCCAAACACAAAAAACAGATAAAGATAAAGAAGAAAATGAAGCACACAGAGAGACTGCCCCGAATCCAAGAAGAATTAATAAGCCCAGCCAACAAAGTCCAATAAATCAGGTACTGTCTAACATGGTTTTCGGTTTTCAGACAATACCTTTTCAAATGACAAATTTTCTCTAAGAGCACTCAGCGTAGTTACCCCATACGAAATCAAACCACCAACACAGGTAGGATCAACCTCAGCCAGTGCACGCAAAGTCAAAGCAGCTTCAACTCGTACCTGGAAAATTTCAGTTATTAAAATGTTGGGACAATGACAAAATATCAAACACTTTTAGAACTAGAACCTTTGCTATAAAGCAAATGGATTATAAAAAACCAACAGTTAATAGGAGAACTTCAGTTAAGGTATTCGACTTGCAATTTTTAATGATGAATCTTCATCATCAAAACCATAGGCAGTCCTACACATAGATATCTTTCTCAGTAGGATTGCAGCCTTAGATTTGATTCTTTTTACTGATGATTATGCGGAGGAGGGGTTTGCTCCCACAAGTTGGTACTTCATATCATCAAGGAGTTGGTGGATTGTTGTAGGATATAATGTGAGCTGGCACAGGAGCCATGTGTTATGCTCTTTGTTCAGTACTTATCCAGTTATGACCATTTTTGTTCATCAATCGCACAAGTGTTAGGCACTTAAGCTGTTGTGTGCAATTACGAGAGAGGGTGAAAAACCTAGATGGTTGAAATCTTCTGCTGATGTGGAGTGTTTACAGAGCAGAATCAGTAAACCTGCTGAGGGAGTACAAAAAATT
The DNA here is from genome assembly GCA_019656295.1 of Rhododendron mucronatum var. ripense. Lineage (NCBI taxonomy): Eukaryota > Viridiplantae > Streptophyta > Magnoliopsida > Ericales > Ericaceae > Rhododendron > Rhododendron mucronatum. The sequence goes on from BPLT01000239.1 coordinate 374,719, forward strand.
AAACAATACATTTGTCTTAAATGCACAGTTCTCATTTTTGGCCTAAAAGCAATCTTTGGAATCCTCATGGAGAGGTAAGTTTTGCTGAAGTTTCAGCTTGGTAGAAACCTAACGTTAAAAGTTTCAGCTTGGTAGAAACCTAACGTTAAAAGAAGTATTCTGGAATTGCGCTGCAATCTTGCAAGGGCGTAAACTATGAGAGAATTAAAAAAGTGAAGGTACTATGTTGAAGACAGGAGCACAGAGTGGGAATATGCATGCATAATCTAGGCAGTTACAATAAGGGAATCACAGACCATCTATTGCTCTTGCACTAGATAACGGGAGTATGGTTTGTAGGATTCAGCTGGGTTGTTTGGTTTCAGACTAAGGGTCAAACTTGGGCTGGGTTATAGACTTAACAGGTCTACGGATGAGGTTCAAGTCGTTTGACAATGGACAGGGATATAAAGCTCTTTGCTGCAAGAGGTTCAAGGGTAAAGGTGGGTTGGTAACAGACCTTGGGGAGGTATAGAGGACACCAGCAAGAGAGGGTGGGTTTCAGCTAAAGTTTGGTGGCAGTGAAGAGCGGCTGGTGTTCATGGGACAGGGCTGACACAATAAAGATGAGAAAAGAAGAGCCTATACCCCTGTATTAGTCATATTGGGTCTACGAAGTGGCCAGGGTAGTCCTGGCGAGGCTTGAGGGTTGCAACTTGGGAGCGATGCTGGTCATGACTTGTTGCCAGTGTGTGGCAGGACAAGGCTCTGCAGTGGGATTGTGATGGCGATGGAATATCAGGGAAGGTGCAATCTGATGCAAAAAGGGTCAGTGAGCCTATGGGATGCTCCCATATTGTCGCAAGAGCTGCAATCTGTGAAAGAGGATCTGCAACATCAGACATGTGACCGAGGTCAGAATGAACATCTGTAGTGAGGTGATGCTAGGATTCCAGATGTCTTTGTTGTAGTCAGGGTGATTCCAGCAACGCTATATGACTTCACACTCATAAGTTAACACAAAGGGAAAAAAAAAAAAAACATATACTAAAACATCTCTTAGAAACCTCACTTAATGTTAAAATCATTCGTTACTGTTGACAAAGGTCAAACTCAATTAAGAAGAGCAAGTCAGACTTAAACGCAACAAATAGGAAAACCATGACTATGACCAAAGCGTGAAAGGGGAATTACATAGCTTTATATATCTAATTGAAAATTAATATGTAAACTAAGAAAACCACAGTCCACATCTTACAAGAGGTGAAGAATGAGATAATGCTGCAACTACAGTGTTATCAAGAACTTCTTTGAATTCATGTGGAACCTGCAGATGAATAGATCAAAGCATTACTCCTTAAACACAGTATCTTGCAAAAATTCTGAAGTCAAAAGATAGAGTTCATCATTGAAAATGAACCTGATATAAGAAGCATATGAGGCATAACAGTCTTATCAGGCCAAATCAAATAAGTCCATGACACTAATCGAAGATGCGAAACCCAAGCAAAGGACAATTCACAGTTTTAAGTGTACGTCTTATTTTCAGTCAATTTTTTTTTCCTCCATCACTAGAAGACATCTACAGAGATCTCTTGAAGATGTTATGATACAAACAACTTCTGTGTTCAACATCCATGGTTAACATTATGGTCCACAGAGATCACAAGATACATAAAGAATGATGATTAAAATTGTTAGCCATCCAATAGCTGAACAACTTACCTGAAAAACTGGGACAGGAAAGATTTCCAGGGATCAGTAGACTCTGTAGGGAACCTGTTTGTTTCTGTACTTAACTAAAAGCTTCCTAGAGTATGCCTTGTATACAGCGGAAACGATAAATTTATTGATTTTCCAGCGATGCCTTTTCATTTGATTAGTTTCTTCACCATCAATTGATAACATCCTTCTCACAAAATATAGTTATCAAAACCAGAGAAAATAACCTTGCTTAGGCTCTCCACAAAGTTCATTTGTACTAACAAAAAAAATAAGCAGCCCAAAAGATTTTGAAATCCTTTTAATGTCATCAAGTACTTTATGGCTTTTCCCAAAATCCCAACAACACCTAAACTTACCACTTTTCAGGGGAATTGTACATTTTATATATATATATAAAGAGCTCAAGGTACATGACAAGATAGCCTCAGTAAAGCTCAGTGCCAAACCAAAATGCATTGTCCACCGCGTTGTAGCTAATATTTAATATCTAGCATTCTTACAAAACAAAAGTAATCATTGGCAGCATCTCAGATCAATATAAAGTAAAGTTCACCTCTCCGAGCGTTTTGAGACCATACGACAAGGTACGTAAGGCTGCGACTTGCATGGGAGGGCTGGCATCAGGAGACTGAAGCTGCACCACAAAACATTTGTGCAATGTCATTGAACAGAAATCATCTTGAATTTATACTTTATATTGAAGGAGGCGCACCAAAGTCATTTAAAAGTGAATCCCTTCAGCAAACCTGCTTCGACAGAACAACCAGAAAGCTCCTTTGAGTAGGTTCTGTCATTTGATCAGTAACCCCGACACGTAGAATATAAAGAACACATGCCTTGAAACAACAAGGAAATACTTTAGAAGAAGCTTCATTTTGGAAAATAGATCATTAATGAGATGTCTCACCACATTCTCCTAAGCATTACTGACAACATAGACGAATAATATCAATCATAGCAGTCCAACATAAAAATGCAGATTGAAAACATACAACATTTAGTTTCAGAAAGTGAAATGTCAAACTCCCAAACTATTTAAAGAAAGAAGAATAAAGAACAATATGCCTGGTAGTTTATACCTGCTTTCTGAAGCAAATCCCAATGCCACATATACGGAAGAAACATAATCTCCAACACAATTATGGCATAAACAAGTTTAGCAAAATCAAATGTGAGAGGTTATGCACATTCTACTAAGATCATATGCCCAGATGCATCAAGATCCTACGCAAATAAAAGCAGGTCAACTGTAATGGCGGCGGTCTGTTCTTGAGAACTCCCATAAAACAAGTCATATTTTCTATGCTAGAAGGGGCATTTGATAAACTAAATATGTAAATGTATAAGATGGATATATTAAAGATAACGTCTCTGTCAGAAAAATAATAATAATAATAATTCATACTACAGTGGACCTGATTTCTCAAGTGGCAAATGATTTCTTAGAATCATTAGAATTCCAGTTATTAAGCAGCACCCAAGGCACTAGCAAACAAAGCTGCTCCTCTTCAGAAAATTCCGGTTTTCCCAGGAATTCTCACCAAAGTTCCATTGATCAATTGCATTTGCATTCATGGTCACTAATTTGATAAACTAAATTTGGTTGTATACATATATGTCAAAGGTCAGCACTCCTTGTCAACAAATATCATCAGACTCCATCAGATAGGATTTCTCAAGTGATAGCCAAATAGGTGTAATTTGACTGCTTTAGAAAAACTTGGTATCAGTTATTGAGCAGCACCTGAGGCTCTACCAAATAATGCTACTCCATCTCAAGAAAGTTCTAAGTGTTAGCAGGAATTCCACCAAGAGATACCATTGACCAATTGAATCTGCAACCACTGGTACTTGCAAAATGTAAATAAACACTTCTCTGTGAACTTTGTACACTAAACCATTAACGCATGAAAGGTTTCCATCAGAATTGTTATACTAGACGAGTCAATGTGTTAGTGCAGTATCATTTTCGAGTTGCACAATAAACTTAAGCATACTGATTCAGTGTTTACTGGTGTGGCCATGTCTTTTTTTTTTTTTTTGGCAAGTACTGATGTGGCCATGTCATCTCACATAGTTTGAGTTTTCTATGAAAGACGGGACATCAAAATCCAAACGACGCAAATAGAGACCTTTTAAGTGGACTCCTTATAATTTGGCTATGCTAGCCAAACAAGGTTGGCTGTTGATGACTCACCCTCATGGGTTGATGCGCAGAATATTAAAATGCAAGTCTTTTAAAGATACAATTTTCACAAGTTGGGCTCATATCCATCTTGGGTCTGGAGGAGTATGTCGGTTAGTAGAAGGTGATACAAGCTAGTATGAGGCTTTCAGTGGGGGATCGCCGCTCCATTCAGATTTTTGAAGATCCAAAGATTGCCACGTCTTGGACCATCAAACCCTCTCCGGTGGGAATGCACAAAATGTTGTGTCCATGTCCTCAATGATCAATAGTCCCGCAAATGGAAGGAGGAATTCCCAAGGTTCTGTGGAGAAAAGTCTCATATTGCCTAATTAAGGAGAATTATGGGCAATGTATAAGCATGAGGACACCCTCACCTCAACTGTTACATATAGGATGAATAAGCATAACATGGTATTAGAGGCAGCATACCAGGGAAGAGTGGGATATGCATCCCACGCGGCAGGTGCTATCAAGTGAGCAAGTTGCACGGGAAGATGGTGTGAGGCAAAGTCCCACATTGCAAGATATGAAAAAAATTTGTTGTATATAAGTTTGAAAACACCTCAATTTAATAGGTAGTGTTTGGGATTCAATTCTATCCGGAGGTCGAGTACTAAGACCATGTCATCATGTAAGATGGTATCAAAGAGCCAGAGTACGAGGGAAAGGTGGCTATCCCTCACATTACGCGCCAGGTGTTATTGAATGAGCTCAAGGAGAGTGTGAAGTAAAGTCCCATATTGCATGGCTATGGTAACAATGGGCAATAGGTATGCATGATGGCACCCACAACTCAACAACTAACTTTTGAGGTTAAATTCTACCCAAGACCGGGTAATATCGTATTAGAGTCAAAGTACCAGGAATGGGAATCGTACGTGTCCCTATCCTGCACACGACAAGTCTACCAAATGAACATGTCCTGTGAGTGAGGATGTTAAAGAAGTCCTGCATTGCTTGGATTATTGGATACAAGAATGTCTCCAGTATAAAAGCTCTACACTATGTAAAATGGTACACAAGTACCAAATGGGGAGGGTTGTGTTTTCCTAGCCTACATGGGTTAGTCATAACTATGGGATTACAAAGAGGTTCGTCGACAAAACCATAGTCTTGAAGGGGACTTGAGGTTGGAGCCAATTCTGGTTGGTCGACCAAGCTCAACACACCTTCAATACTCCAAAATCTAATTGACTTTCCTCCAAGGTCAAATCAGGTTATCCGAAAATCTTCCATGCATCTTTGAGTGATCATCCAATCTTCCTCATCACAAGTGAAGCTCCCACTAAGCACTCAAATTTGCTGGCGAACTTCCAAAGCATCAGAAGGTCGCCAACTCCCAAGGCCAAGGGTGTGAAATGAAAATGTACCTCCCAGTCTCCTCGAAGTGGCTCTACCTTTCGGACACACATCAAAATCATAGAATCCCCAAATTATGTTATAGTCCTAGCATTAACAATTCTCTGCTGTCACTCACACACCCACACAAATAGAACAATACAGAATTTGTCTGATCTCATCATTAAACATATCTCCGCAAAGTTGAAGCAGCAAATAGGTTAGAAAACATACCAAGGCTTGTGCATCAGCAGAAGTATCCACACGGAGCATTTCCATAACCTGCAAAGCAAAGTTGTGAAGCTCGCTATCTGGATGCAGATACTTCAGACGAATGGCCTGCAAGATAAGCAGAAATAAGAAAAACATATATAAAAAGACAGAAGATTCAAAGACTCTAATATGGCTTCTAAAGCATAACAAATAACTTGGAGGAACATGGACCGAAATAATAATAGCGATACTATATACCACAGCAAATTGCCGGCATCATACAGAAAGTTAAGGTCCAAATTAATAGAAGTCTATCCAAAATCATGGCAAGAGAAAGGAAGAAATTCAAAGTGAAAATCTCTAAAGACCAAAGAAATCATAAACTGGGAATCTATGGCAGTTGTTGCTAGGCTATCAAGAAAAAACAAGAATACAAGATAAACAATACTTGATCCGTGACCAACTTATCACAATTCCAAACAACTTGGTTGAAGCAGAAAATTCAACAATGCTTACAAGCATCATAAACCCAAAGACCTAAATTGCCAACCCAAAAACTCATCATATCATCCGGGGAGAACAGAAAGCACAAAAAAAAACATAGAAGAAACAGTTAACATCTCAAAAGAAATGTAGAAAGTTGTGCAGAAAATAACACAAGTAACTTGTTAGACAAATAGAACAGTTTAGCATAACCAACCATTTCAAAGTAACTCCACTGACACACATGTACGTATGCTAGTATACATGTGCATTTCAATAGAAAATCCAACTCCAAAAGGCCACTCCCACTACCATAAAATGGGAAGCTGGGAAAATTAGAAGAACAAAAGAAGGTGGATTCCTATAAGAATCTACCTGCAAAAGAGATACCCATGACAAGGTTACACCAATACGAACGTCTTTCAGCCGAGGCCCACTTGCTGCAATTCAAAAAATATATCAGGTATAGGTGGATTCCAAGTCATCAACAGATTAATAGAAACCAATAAGGACAAGATGAGATATTTAGAGAGTCGCTGACTCGCTGGAGCACATGTTATGAAACAAAAACTCTAGAGAACATAAATCAATTACAGCCAAACAAGTGCAGTGGATGTTAATTGTAGACTTGCATCAACCAAAAGTCACAACAAGCAGTAAAAAGTCCAAACATGCATATCTAAACAGAAAGCAGTTGTTTCAACAATTTAGCTTGCAGTCGAGTCACACAAATATTTCTACCGTTTTAGTAAACAAAAAGAAGAAACCTTCCTACAGCTGTTCAAATTTAGTCCTCCCATCTCATGTTCTTTTTCTCCTCCCTCCAGTAAACAACTCACACAGGACCTCCATTGGGAATAAAACGTGCCTAAAGTAATTCAGCTCTACGGTCCCTCTCTTCACTTCATTATACTCATCTGCAACCCGGCATTTGCTTTGAAAACAGAATAGGTTCCACAAGCAGTTTGCATTCGTCTTACTTTTTTGTATATTGAAGAGCATGCTGTTGTTTTCCATAACAATGAATCAAGTTCAGGCAGTGGAACTTATATTACGATATCATAGTGCTAATAAAGTAACAATCATGTGTCACAGAACAACTTCGATTCCCACAAAATACTGAACAGTATAGGGTATTAACTTACAATTACACAACAAAAATTTAATTAACAGAAGCGGCCATCACATGGGTTTTGTGAATGGAATGTATCTTGGTGTAATCTCCGTGTATCATATCGTAATCATATTGTAGTGTATCTCCCCATTTAAGGCAAAGATCGTAATCATATCGTACTGTATCTCTCTATTTAGGGCACAGATTAGGCTTGATTAGGCTTACCATTTTTGTATCATTGGTTATTTATACCCAGCTTCGCGATGTATGTTTTAATCACTCAGTTAGCAATATAATCAGTTCTTTCTCTTCTCCTTCTTCTTCTCAGGTTCTAATTAAATGAATACAAATGTTACATATAAGAAGCTCTGAAGCTTTATTGTGCTTCCAACGTCTATAAATTTCAGTATATTGTGAACTTCTATAGCGCAAACCAGTTCCCCAGAGCAACTGTTTCAACAGCAAAAATCGCTGCTCCAAGTCACCAGCATCCCCATATTTCCTAGTTTCTTACTGTGAATCGTACCACTGAAGTCTCAAACCGTTTTGTTATCCTTGCAAAAACCTTAAAAATCATCTTTTACCATTTTCAGCCCAATAACTTACCAAACCTGCCCATACAAGTCCATTTAACCATTGTCTCTCACTAGAAGGCATTCTACCTAGTAAGAGAGTGTTATTCACAACGTCCTACATCACAACCCATTTCTAGGTCCATCAGAATCCCGATGGCAGGAAGCTGCGTCAATTAGCATGTAAGGATGCTTTCTCATACACTTCAAAAATGAAATAAGACTTCTCAAAACCAAAAAAAATACAGTTGCTTACCAAAAAAAATAAGAGGCCTTTGTTGACAGCAAAAATGCTATAGTCATAGGCACACATAATAGTTTATTATGTAATACTAACTGCAAATTTAAAATGAGATAAGGATGTGGAATTCTTATCATACTAACCGTAAATTTAAAATTTAATAATCCCTATCAGTCTCAGGGATCCTATGGTAGGATAATGTCTTATTCTTTTGGGTTGAAATTCTCTTTGTAGGCCCTAAGTATGGGTTAGTCTTGTTCAACATTTCTCCCATAAACATCCTTCACCACCAACCATTCAAAATTCACCTACTATTTTGAGGACTACAACCACAGTATTATTTTACCCTTTGAACTCCCGTTTAAAGTTTGAATACTAAATGACAAGCAGAGCACTGAACAGATGGAACTACCTTTCATGAAGGGCAACACTAAGTGCCTCTGCAAACCCCCTTCAAGTTTCTTAGGGGTAAATTGACCTTTTCCCCTTGCTTGCACCTAGTAAAGATAAAGAAAAGACTGAAAATGCATTAAAGAACACACAAATGGAATGTAGCAGCATGAAAGAACACTCAAATGGAATATAGCATTTTTGAGACAAGAACCTGTGCTTCAGGATTCATTCCAAGAGCAAGCACTGCACCCAAAGCTTCCGCAAAGGCATCGCGAACAGATGAAACAGGATCCTCGAGGGCCTAATAATGTTGCCTCCATCATTGATAGACTGATTTCAGAAAGGAACCACCAGGAAATGAGACCAAAAACACCTACCTTCACACAATAAGAAGCAGAATTGTCCAGCTCTGCAACTCCTAAACCTGGACCTCCGATATTTGCAAATGCCTTTAGACATCTTGCAGCAGCTATTCTTACTGTGAAGGATTTATCCCCAACAGCTAACCGCATTATGAGACGAAAAGCCTCTGTATACGCCGAAGAAGCAGCACTACCACCACAGCCTTCCAAAGCATTCTGAAGCATATGCAAAGCTTCTTGTCTAACAAAATCCTGAAGATGCAAGATGTTAATTATAGAAGTAAACAAACAAAAGGCATAATAGTTGGAATATGAATAATAAACACCATCCCATATTAAGGACTACTAGTTTTGAAGCAACAACCTCTGAACACATCCCTAGAAAATCGAATAAACCTTTTTTTAATCTATTACCCACAGTGGTTCCTTGATAGTCCAATTAATGATGGGGCATCTCTCCAAAAAGATTAAGATTGGGATGAGGCATCAAATAATGTATTTCCTAGCTCAACAAATATTTCCAACCATCAAATTTATGCTGGGGCATCTCAAAAATTGTTTTGCTCTATGGAGAACTATTGACGTTCCATTTTCATTAACATATTAACCATGCTATAATTCTTTTAGAGAACCAACCCCAAGTTTCCCATGGATCTTTTCTCATTACATAAAAATGAGAAGGTTAAAAAATGCCTTCTAAACAAAAACGGAATAAGCATACGATAAGTAGTAAATATATAACCAGTTAATCCAGAAAAGTCCTTTCGAGTGTGACTACCTCATTAAACTTCATCAGTTTTGTAACAATAGTAGTTGTTTCAAGTAGACCAGACGTAATTCTTCTCCCAAAAAGGCGATACAATTCCCCCAAGCATTGTGCAGCACCTACAAGTTTGTCCGAAGAACATCATATGTAAATATGCAACAAACAAAAAAGATAGAACTGAAATTCAGAACTCAATCACATTACATAAGCACCTAAAAATGTACAATAGGAATGTAAGTTTGGAGCAGAGTTTTTGGATCAGTGAGTACCAAGCGCAGAGAAAATGACATGAAAAGGATGGTTCTTTATACCAAGTAACCACATTTGAGCAATACTAAGGTAGATATTCACTATGCCATTCAGCTACGCACTTAATTAACTTTGCATCCTTACACTTGCATGATTCTATTTTGTGGCAATGTGAACCCCCAAACCCCCTCGCCGTCAGATTTGAAAAGCATGTAAAGACACCCCAAATCACTTGCAGGTCTTATTCTTTTCTAAATAATATGTCGCAATCCCATCCTTTTCCAGAACAAAAGCTCAACGGGATTTGGCTTAAACTCAAGTCAACAGAAGCTTCATACCAACTACTGGGTGGCTGACATAAATTCCTTTCCCAACCTAGCTATATTGTGTTGCATATGCACTATTGGATCATTTCCTAACCACTTCCATTTTGGAACAATTGATGATCTGACATGGTATTTCTAGAACACGATATATCCTTTTTCCGTTAAAGTACATAGGGAGGTCATAATCTCCAGTCTCTCAGTTTCCATAAATTCCTCGTTAGCATTGGATTTTTTTTTTCTACAAATGGATGTTTGCATATAAAAGTGCAAGCTGGCAAGTTGGTTAGGCCTATTTCCTAAACATAAACTTTGGGAACAATTGGTCATTTAACTTCGAAAACCAAAATATTTTATTTGAGCTGTGCATGTTCAAAGCCTTTTCGTCATAGCCCAAACCAAAATATTGATGAATCCACCAGCAATTCCCCGGAAGTGTAGTTATCAGCTAGCTAATCGCATTGTTGAATCAACAATGCCTTTCCCTAAATCGTAGACTGGATTAAATCAGTCATAGCTTTGAAATAATACAAAATACTAAAGAATGAAGATATATCGTCAGGAAAAAACATTAGAAAATAAGAGGATTTCACTCTTTCCCAAGTTAGAGTCGAGCTTTACCTAAAGGAACTGTCATGAGCAAGAAGGATCAAATCCCCCATTCTCATCTATTTAGGCATACCTATACGGCTATACATGTACATAACTAGTCTTAAATTCATTCTGCTTTCCTTGTTATTCTTGAATATGATGTACCTTTGGCTTTGTAGCCGTTTCAAATGGATTCCTTTGTTAAAAATCAAACGCACGCTGCACAAATATTATAAACATGAAATAGTTTCAGCCAAGTACAATCAAAATCTACAAGAAGACCGTGTGGTCTAACACGTAAAATGTACTTATGGCAAAAGCCACAAAACATGAGGCCCTAAAGCTCACCTTGATCTACGATCCTATTCAACATAGTTGGTTATCTTAAGATTTGTGAATTAGAAGAAACAATATTTGGAAAGATAAATTTAACCAAATAAACATTCATATACCATACATTCAACACTTCTTATTTGACTATCGTGGATTAAGAGTGAAATTCACGAGTTCAATTCTCGGAAACAGCTTCTTTGCTTATAGAGGTAAGGCTGCATACACCAACCCAAACCAGGCATATGCAAGAGCTTCACGCACCGGGTACGCCCTCAGGAGTGAAAGAACCCGGCTTAGATGCTTTAACTACTCTAGCGGCTACATTACCAACAAACCATGCACAAGTATCCATAATTTTTGTGCACAGATGTTCCGAAACTGGAAGATTCCTCACCTATTTTGGGTTTACTATAATCACCTCTAGATCCTTACCGGCTTTGCAACAGCCTTGAATAGTACATACACTTTAGCATTAGTAGTAAAACATTTCCAATACCATTCATAAAACTGGATCAGCATAAACCCTACATAACACTACATCGCACCACTCCAAAACACAGAATTTAACAAATTATATTCTACTATCTCGGATCTTATAAAAAAAAATTAGATAATTTCGACCAACCAGCAACGCGTAGCGCCTCGCTTTTCTTCCCGTCGGAAAGAAACCCTTGGAGACTACTCGCCCTCGAGTATATTGAAATGCCATCTCCCTTCATTATAATCCTCGCCATCGCCACCGACGCCAGATGGCGCACGGGCCGCCGCGCGCCGAGGACTAGCAGAGAGTAAAGCGCGTCCTCGCATTTCCTCTGCCACAACAGTATAGACTCCTGAAATTTCGAAAACCCAATGCGTAAACGTAAACAGCGGTTTTATAATCAAACGGAGAATGTCGAGAGTTGTGAGGAGAGAGAGAGAGTGACCTTCGGCTCTTCGTCGATGGCGGAGACGAGATCGGAGAGGAGATCGAAGCAGAGGAGGGAGTCGGGGGGCTTGTGGGCGGAGGAGGCGACGATGGACTCTAGCTGGGCGACTAGGACGCCGAATCTGGATAGGGGGACGTTGTCTCGCACGTAGTTCTTCGCCATCGGAGTTGCATAGAGAGAGAGAGAGGGAGAGAGAGAGAGAGAAGAGCGTGGGATGATGAGTTGAAGGAGATCGAGCGGGGCCTCGAAGAGAATTACCGAGGTTAATGACGTTGCGGTGGGGCCCGGTCAAGCTGTCCCAATAAATATTGCGTAGTAAATACATCCTTTTACGGGAAGCTTAAGCCTTAAAGAAATTTAATTTTTTCCCTTTTGTAGGATTATGTTTAAAATTTGAAATCTGTAAATTTATTTTCGTTTTTTTATTACCAAATCTGTAAATTTCTTGGTCGTGCTTATTTTGCAGGAAAATAGAGTCAAAGATATGGATCTCACACAATCTTTTGATAACGGTAACATTTTTGAAAAAGAGTTAAAGCATTTTTTTTTCTTATACAAATTTTTCACGTTTATTTGTTTTGAGCTAATCTTTTATGAATTATTGATTCATCTCAAAAAAGTTTTTAAAAAAATACTTTTACCTAAATATTTTTTTAAATTTTTACTTGTAACTGAAAAAAAAAAAAAGGAACTCATTTTTTAGCTTAAAAGTGGATATTTTTTCAATTTTTTTGGATAAAAAGTAAAAAAATTACTTTTCTGATTCGATAAATCAATAATTTACAAAAAATTAGCGCAAAACTAACAAACAAAAAAAAATGCTAAAATTGTTTAGCGAAACACCACCTAAAAAGAGTTATAGAAAATTTAATTACTCATCATTCACCATTTTCTTTTTAGCAATTGAACAGCTTGGGCGATGTCAACCATTATTGTCAAGGATTTTGGGGCTCCACTTCATATTGGATCTAACCTTGCCAAAAAAAAAAACTTGATAATGGCTCTGACAATTTACTCCTATGAAAATTTAAAAAGTGCAATTAGTTGGAGAATGTTATCCTATGAAATTACTTTCGACGTTTAAAAGATTGTATTTCAACCTCTTATTTGACCTTCGGAATTGAGATCCTAGCTCCTCTTGTGCCCGCGGTGTTCTAGGGTGAGAGGTGATATGGACGAAAAAGGTGGGTGCCAGAATTGAATAGTGGAAGAGAAATGTAAAAGTAACTGGGGTGTTTGGATGGGCCATTTTTACATTTTCCAATTCTAATTTTTGAGCTTTGGGTGTTTGGCAATAAAAGGGAAAAGGTTTTGAGCAAAATGGGTTTTGCATTTTTCCGTTTCTAAAATAAAACCAACAATGAGATGGAGAGGAGCTTTTTGAATTGTCATTTTCCCATTTTGGAATCCTGGCATGCCAAAAGACCACCCTACCCTCTCCCTTTTGCCCTCGTAAATATGAACGTCATCTGTCAACTCATATTTTTCTTCACTACACACCAGTTCTTCACACCAGACACCAGAAGAGAACAACAAGAAGAGAGAAGACGAATGCGCAGACGACTGGAGCTTCGACCAAACAGGGGAAATCGTTCACCTTCACATGCTTGCCTCTTGTTGTATATTTTCACCTCCCCCCACCAGTAATCTTTCCTGAGATGTCTATTTCCAAATTTAGATCTGGAATTTCTTTTGTCGAAATTGGATCTGGGATTTGCACGTATAGAATAAAGTACCCCAAGTCTTGACCACCTCTCTCCTCACACCTCTCCTTCTTCTCCTCCAACTATGTTTGAAAACCAAAACCACCAAAAAAAATGGTCCAAAAAATGGGTCTCCTTCAAGAATCGGAAAATCTCTCCTCAATCCCTACCTAACAGTAAGTAATGTGTTGGGGTCAAGAAGTTGCTTAGTTCAAGAAGTTAAAGTGGTTTTATAAATACAAAACTGGAGCAGAGTTTGGATTGTCGCTCACCGTATCCGTTAGATGAGTTCTTCGGTGTTGTAGTATATTTGTTCAATTCCTATAATTTTTTTAATCCGAATTTTCGTAATATTTGGTGTCGTAATGTATTGTGTAGTATGTTTGTTCAATTGATGTCATTTCGTTTAATCCATATTTAAGTAATATTTTGTGTTGTAATGTTTAGATTAATAAATTTCTGTAATGTTGTACAGTTTGGTTTTTCCATTACTTTGGTTTAAACAAAATTATTAATTTAATTTATAATTCACAAACATTTTTTATGGAAAAGTAACAGTAAACAATAATAGAAATAATAAAAATATATTTCAAATAAAGGGGGGACACTTTCATTTCATGCACCAATTCAATTTCGAAAGTGCATTTAAAAAATTATTATTAATACATTATTTATATACATTATACACCATTATTAATAACCGGGGGCAAAATAGTAAAAAATCAATCCATAATTCATTTTTATTTCATATATTCCAAACACTACTCCTACTGCAAAATGCATTCTGCACATATCATCCAAACACTTTATCAAATCAAAATACATTCTCACCATAATCTAAAAAGCCAAAAAATTGAAAATGAAAAGCCAAAACAAAAGAAGTTCCATTTCTCATTCCCTTCCAATTCCGTGCAGCATGTGGCAGAAATAATGGGAGGGCAAAACTGGTAAATAACTAAGAATAGTTAGGGTATTTAAAAATTATTCTCTTATTCTTTCCGACTCTTTCCTTGAATTAACCCACATACATCATAGTTGTTGGAAATAAATATCTTGAATGCGACATCATATTTGTTTTTGCAAAGTAAAGTAGCCCTGTGTTGCCATATTGTATTAATGTCTTCTCAGTCCAGGGGGAACTCCTTAAGCCTTACTCTATGAAATTTGTCGTCTTGAAGCTACAAATGAACTAATTCATTACTTATCCTGGCGGACAAAAGTAAGCCTTAGGCTCCGTTCCGGAACGATAAATAAATACTTATTTTTTGAAAAGGCTATTTTAAGCTAAAAAATAATAGGCTTACTAAAATCTAAAAATATGCAATATGGATCTTGTTTAAAAAAATCTTTATGAGATATTTTATATGGTGCAGAAAAAATTAAAAATATATTTTTTATTTGCATTATTTTTGAGTTTGAAATGTGAAATAAGTACTTATTTTTTAAAAAGACGTTCTAGAACGGGGCCTAATCTTTGTTATTGGTGGACCAAGTGAATTGTTTAAAGGTTGCTTATAGAAGCTGAGTTAGTTAGGGTATCCACTATGCTATGATAAAAAATTAATAATCAAAAGTTGCCATATCAGTTTTTCATTATTCATTTAAGAGATTGTTAAGGTTAGTAATGTGCATGTCTACAATGGCATAATCAAAATTAGATAACCAAAACTTATCACAACATATTTTCAAACTACAAAAAACTTAGACATGGCATAATCAAAATTAAATAACCAAAACTTATCACATCATATTTTCAAACTACAAAAAACTAAAAACTGTGAATAGTAGAAAATAGTTTTTCTAAAAATAGTTTTGAAACTATTTACTAGAAATAGAAAATAGTTTTTAAAACTTTTTTTTTGGAAAAAAACTATTTTAAAAAACTATTTTCTAAAAAAAAATAGTAGAATATTTTTTTTCGAAAATATTGTTCGAAAAGAAAGAGAGGGAGGAAAAGGGAAGAGAGATAGAATATTTTTATAGAATGATTGTTGTATTTGATTAAGAATATGTAGGATCTATAATTTGGTTATTGTCAAAAGGTTGCTAGTTTTGGTTATTATAAGTCCAAAATTTGATTGTTTCTAAGGTAGTTGTTAAGTTTGATTATAACATTGTGAGCTATATTTTGTATCAACATTTTTTTTTGGGGTAAATATTTTGTATCAACATTGTTAACTTTAAAAATATTTTACTTTTGATTATAGTATTTTTATAAAATAACTCACTTCTATAAGAGTATCCACAATATGGAATATATAATTGAGGCCTTAAATTACTAAAATCGTTTGCTGAAATTGATTTCTGAAGGTTGGAAATCAATGACTAGAAGCTCAAATATCTTCTCCAGGAGCTTTTTGATGTTTAATTGTTGAAATTGCCAAAATCAACATTTCAGCAAGACACAAAAATGAGAAGAAATTATGTGTCTATTGACAAGGGGAATGCTCTCACTACAAGAAAAAGTATATTCAATGACGAAAAAATGGATTTCGTCGCTAAATGAGTATATTTGGCGATGAAAAAATAATTTCGTCACTGTTTTGACAACTTCCATGACGAAATTATTTTGTCACCTATCATACCTATTTAGCGATAAAAAAATGTTTTCATAATCAACGGTAAGCATTTGGCAACGAAATAAAAAAAAATTCTCCGAAAGAGTAAAAAAGAGATGAAATTATTTTTCAATTTGGCGACGAAATATTTTTTTCGTCACCAAATCGTTATCTTTGGCGACAAAAAATAATTTTATCTTCTTTTTTATGTTTTCAGCAATGAAATTTTATTTTGTCACAAAATAACCTTTGATGACCAAATTATGAATTATGCTTTGTCACCAAATGTATTCCGGGCATAACTCTTTGCTCAGAACTCCGATTGAGACAATTTAAATTGAGTTTGAACAATAACATAAAGAACTACAATTTTCATGTTATCAAAATTGCTAATTTTAATGATTAAATGTTCAAAATGCCATTCGAAATATATTTTAATGTTAAATGTATGTATTATATATTAGATATTTCAAACATATAGTGAAAAGTGTGTGTTGTGTAGTTGGTTAAAGTTTGCGGGCGAAACCTAGGAGGCTCAGGTTTGAAACCTTTGTAGAAGCAAGAAAGTGAGACTTTTTTCCACATCAAAAAGTCTGAGGTTCCCGATGGCCCGCCGGAAATTCGGTCGGGATTCCCCCGTCGAGAACTGTAGCGCTGCTCTTTCCACATATGAGAATGAATGTCTTTTGTGATGAAAATTTTTGTCACCGATTATATTGGCGACGAAAGGGAATAAATAATTTGTGACGAAATTTTTTGTCATCAAAAAGCAAAATAGGTAATAAAGAAAATTTTGTCACCAAGTCATTTTTCCATAGGTGACGAAAAGTGGATTTCGTCACTAGGTAGGAATCTTCGACAACCTTTAGTCAACAAAATTTTTTTCGTCACCTATATTATTTGTGACAAAAAATATGCAATTTGTGACAATTTTAATTCATCACCCAATGTAATTTTTCTTGTAGTATCTAGCAGTTCCTGATCCCTATTATGATTTTTGTTATCTTAGTTCCAATCATGATGCTCATATTGCAAAGACTGTATTCACCCAGGTTATGGACAAAGGAACACCAAGATCATGTTATCCTTTTGCATATACTTTGTGCATATTATAGATATTTTCTTTTGTTTACTAGTCATTATTTGTATTGCTTTGGCAAAGTACACCGATCTTTGGTTTTGAGATATTGATTATGATCTTGAGTTCTGAGATGTTTTTTCACCTCTCCTTGACTATTGAGAGGGAGAGAAGCTAATTTTTTCCTTAGACCATTTTCAATCAACTGCAAAAGTACAAGTATCAATTAGGCCAGAGTGATTTTTGTGCCATGGTGAGGAAGCATAAAAAGGGATAGACCCATGGGAGCTTAAATTATTGAGATAAAAGGAGAGTTACTTTACTTTGTTAGCACTTGTACATGATCAGGCTGCAACAATTTGATAATTTGTTATCAGTATGGTCATTGGTGATTGTAATGATCAAGTATGGACATAAAGTTACTTACTACCAATATGTCTTTCTTCCTTATTAAAATTAAAGATGGCTTTCAATGTAAAGATTTGCGTTCAAATCCAGTAACTAAAAAAGTTCTCTCTTTTTTATTTTTGCAGATTCAGCAGAAGACCTACTAGACAAAAGGCAAAATTTCAATCACCTATGAAGCAACCACTACCATCTTGAGGATTCCCCTCCTTAGCTTGGTGGATTAAACCTATAGCTTACGTTCAGTCTTTGACTACTTTGGTATATTATTTGGTTAGAGATATGGCAAAAAAAGATATGGCAAAAAAAAGAGTGTATGAGGGAAATATTTTCTGCAAAATTCACTATGGGCTTTGATTTATTGTCAGCATATTGTGGAATTTATGAAGAACGGGTACCAAACAGGGAGTAGAAAAATGACACTTTTTCTAGACAATTTGCTTAGGATTTGCTTGAGGCTGCTGCCATGAGGCATAGAGCTCACAAACTGCAACCACAAGTGGATAAGAAGCCTTTTGCCATGTAGAACTTCTAGTCCAAATACTTTTGCTTTCTCGAACACATCAATGCTAGTCCTTTCGCAATCATGTACATAGATCACTTGTAATCAAACTCAAACAGTTAATCAAACTTATGTAGCTTATGTTTACTAGACCTAATTAGCTACTTGTACAATTCCACAAATATCATTGTTCTCCTCAACGGGCATGACAGACGTGTCGCCTCACCTTGTATCATTATAACGGGTTACTGCAATTCACATGACCCTTTTGAAATTTGGCCAAGTTTTCCCTCGATAGTTATGTTTTCATACCTGGTTTTCTACAAACTCCTTTCCATTGCAAATAATGGCTATTAAAGGTGAGAAAAACAATCCAATTTCCATCACCCTACGATTTCTCCATTCTTGTAAACTTATTTTTCTTTCGTTTTATGTGTTTTGTTAATCTTTTCTGAATTTTTATTCAATTCAAGTGATATTTTTTTCAATTACTCATCCGTCTCGATGAGAGAAGTATAAAAAGTACAAAATTATGTCAAAAAGCAAAAAAAAATTCACTAAAGATGGAAAAAATATCAAACAACTGTCTTACTTATTTGACTATAGCGCCATATTATTTGAATTTTTTCAATATTGGTATATATTTTCAAGATTTTTTGATTCATCTCGTTGAAACGAATGATTAACTCCAAAAATTAGGACAAAAAATTATGAAAAGTAGAAAATACCGAAATAAGTTTCAAACCAATAGGTTTATGAGAACGCAACCATAGATATATACTAGAAGAATGAGAAGGGAAACCTAAGAACACAATAATATGGGTTATAGTCACCTTAATTTGACTGGTACAAACCAAGAATCAGTTTTTTGAAAAGTGAATGTAAATTTGCTTAAAGAAAAATACAAGTTCTTGTGAAATGGTAGAGAGATGTATTAGTTCTTCTTGCTCAAAATATGAATTACTTGTATTGATTTTTTAAACCAATAACACAACTTATGTGAAGTTAAAAGGAGTATAAGTGTGAAAGTTTTTTACAAAACGAAAAGCGACGACTATTCCCCTTTCGAGGCTTTAGGCTCCATTCTTTTAGACTAAACTTAAATTTGAAAATTTTATCCTTATTTGAAAGGTTTGGGCTTTGCCTTTGCAACGCATCATCTAACCTTTGTTGGTGGATCCCCTTCCCCTTTTCCATTTTTTAAATAAAATTCATCCTTTTGCCGGTAAAGAAAACAAAAACAAACGAGGAACAATAACTATTCCTCTTTGGTCCTATTACTTGTATTGTTTGGTCTTATGGGAAAATGTGACCATATCATCAAACACATGAAAATAAGTCTTTATTTTTTAAGTACTTATTTGAGAAAATGGAACGGAATTAAGGCCCCGTTCCAGAACACCTCCTTAAAAAATAAGTATTTATTTCACATTTTCAAGCTCAAAAATAATGTAAATGAAAAATTATTTTATTATTTTTTTTGCACCGTATAAAAGATCTCGATGAAATCTATCAAATAAGATCGATATTGGTAGAAAAATTATTTGCATAAACACATTATTTTTGAGTTTGAAATTGCCTTCTTAAAAAATAAGTACTTATATCTAGTTCTGGAACGGGGCCTAACTCCGCGAATGCTTTCGGTTCTGAATTTTGATCCTGATTTTACCATAAACCGAACAAGTATTCTAATTTTTACATTCACACACGCAAACATAATCACACGAGGAGTGGGGCCCACTTCTCTCACACGAGGAGTGGGGCCCACTTCTCTCACATGAGGAGTGGGGCCCACACACAAAAGGAATTTGTGTGTTTGAGCGCGTGTGATTGGAAATTAACGGAACCGCACTGCACCATTGGCGTTCGAAGAAACAAAATCCACCCGTTTCATTTTGGGTTGCGGGTTCAAGTAGTCGGACCTAGTACATTGGAGCAACATCGTCCGCCGCTTTAACGTTTCAAACCCCCCACATTCCAGAACCAAAACCTAAAACCTCCTTCCCAGTTCCCACCCTACTCCGTCTCTCTCTCTCTCTCTCTCTCTCTCTCTCTCCCCTCCCTACTGACGCAGCTCCCATCCGCAGCCCGCGATCTGCTCTCAGTTCAACTGTTCTCTGGTAATTACTCCCACTTGCTTCATTTACATAAAGATTAAGCACTTCCGTGTACATAATACACTTGTGTATCGGCGTCGGTTCACTCAAAATACGGTCCGGAAAAACACGATCTTGGCCTCTCTCGGTGTATGTATTTACCTGTGAAAATGTATCTCTCTCTCTCTCTCTCTTCATCTTGTCGCTGCCTCTCTCGGTAGAATCTCTGAGAGATGAATGTTTTGCATATGCTACTGTAAAAGGAACGAAGGAGAAAGTCATGGATTTCAAATTGTAGATTGACGATTTTTTTACAGAGTAAAATCGACTCTGATACACCGTGTATCCGAGTATGTATATACACAGGCTTTGTTTGTCGGTAGTTATATTATCATTTTTGTGCTTATTTTCCAGCAGCGAAAAAATGTCGATTCGATCGTTGAACCCGAACGCGGAAGTACTGAACAAGTCTGCCGCGCTGCACATGAACATCAATGCCGCCAAGGGCTTGCAAGACGTCCTCAAGACCAATCTCGGTCCCAAAGGCACCATCAAGATGTGAGTACTCATATGTCTTCTTTTTAAAATGCCACATTTCATCTTATTTTTCGCAACTTTTTACCTATCTTATTAGTTAGATGCTTGTGATTGGTTTTGTGTTGCGCGGAAACTTTGTGGTAGAAATCTTGGTTGTCATTGGGAAAATGATATAGAGACCGAAATCGGTGACACATTAGTCTAAGATACCCCCTCCGTCCCAAAAAAGAATGTCTGCTCCGTAAAATGGTAACTTGAACAGAATATATTTTTATTCGAAGAAATTCTTACCTTTTTCCAAAAATTAGAAGGACTTTATATCTAGTATCTTGCGGGAAAAAAAAGTTTGAAATCTTTTGAACCAAAATGCAATTTTTAAAGTTCTCATGTTGCAAACCGGTCAATCTTTTTGGGTCAGAGGGAGTATTAGTTTTAGTAACCCTTGTCTTGCATTGTCTCATTTTTCTCTGTTTTTTCCAGGCTTGTTGGTGGATCCGGGGACATTAAGCTCACTAAAGATGGTAACACACTCTTGAAAGAAATGGTTTGTTTTCTAATATCACTGTATCTCACTGGAAACCCTAGTTTTCCTGATTTGGTTAATTTTTAGTTGTTTTGCGCCTTTCTGTTAGATGATATTTCAGTGTTTTTTATGCAACTGAGTGTAATAGGAATGATTTTTGTGTTCTTCCGTCATAAAGGTGTGGGATGGTCAAACGGAGTTCTTTCACCTGTGAGGTTGTAATGGATTAGAAGTAGTAGTAATAAGGCGTCACTTGGGCCCTGTTCACTTGTTAAGAAATTAGTGCATGAAAATTATTTCCGAGAAAATTATAGTGAAATGAAATAAAAGAAAATAAAACGTATTTGCTTTATCCGTTCATTAGATGTAACAAACTTGAGAGAAAGTTGAAAAGTAGTAGTTTAACTTTAATGTGAGTCCCCCAACTTTCCTCATAACTGAACACATTAAAAATACAGAATAGTTAAACATTCCCGTACTTTCATTTCCTTGCAACTGATTGGGGTGTTAGGGAAATTAGATCATTACATGATACTGTATTGTCCATAGCCGGTGAATTAGCTGTTCAGTTCAAGAACAGTACGGATGCAGTTCTATAGTTGTGCAAACCAATAAGGTTTGCTCGTGTTTAATTACATTTTCATCCCTTTAGCATATCCTTTGAAATTTCCATAGTGAGCTATTTCAACTTCATTTGAAGCATGGATAAATAGTTGAAGGGCAACGAAGGCAAAGGAGCATGATGTCAAAACTTAGCTGAGATTGTGCTAGTATTTTTTTTGCTTATTTTTTTATCAGCAAGCAATGAACAATTATCAATAATAAGTGAAAACCACAAATGGTAGGGGACACGATAAAGAAACCCCTCAAAACTGCATATTACAAACTTCTCTCCAACCTCTAGAAATTAGGAACAGTGGAGTTCCCTTTAAGGGAGGAGAAGCCAACGCCCAAAATGATGACAAATGGCAAAACCTACCCCATAATGCTTCAATGACGTCATATTTCTCCTTTAACGATCCTTGCATTGCGTTCCGACCAAACAACCAAAAATTTGGAAAAAGGCACAATTCCAAAAAGCTTTAGCTTTCTTGTTGTGTCCAAGCTTTTGGACTCAAGGTACTGGAGCCACCCTACTACTATCCAGCATTTCCATCTTATTCTTTTTGCTTTGGTACCAGTGTTTGAGTTTTGCAGCTTATTCCTTGGGTACAGGACACTGAAAGTTTTTTTTATGTTTGCAGCAAATCCAAAATCCAACTGCAATTATGATTGCAAGGACTGCAGTTGCCCAGGATGATATTAGTGGGGATGGAACAACTTCCACCGTCTTGTTCATTGGCGAACTTATGAAACAATCTGAACGTTGTATTGATGAAGGTCAAAATCCTGCTTTGATATAGCTGTGATTTTACATTCAATGTGTCCTGTTTTTATGTTTTATCTTTGGTTTCAAAGATCATGGACCGACTACTATAGTGTAAACTTTAACTAGTTGTTTTGTATGGGGGTGGAATGCAACCCTATTTTTTCATGTCTATATGTTAAACTATAGTTTTAGGTTGCACAATAACGATGGTTGATTGTCAGCTTTGTAGGGTGAAGTAATTGCTATAGGTATATTTATTCCCTTGCTTCATCTTGTTAGTTTTTATATAAACAGTAATTTTTCCTGCAGGGATGCACCCTCGTGTTCTGGTTGACGGTTTCGAAATTGCCAAGAGAGCAACACTGCAGTATCTCGAAAAATTCAAGACCCCTGTAGTGATGGGCAATGAACCTGATAAAGAGATACTGAAAATGGTAGCAAGGACAACCTTAAGAACAAAGGTTATTCACCTTATTATCTTATTTTTCTTGTCCCACCCTCCCCCTTCTGGTTTAACATCATCAGTGTTCTGTTACATTTTTTATCGTTTCATGTTGTATTCTCACGCAGTTGTATGAAGCACTAGCAGATCAATTGACGGACATAGTTGTAAATGCGGTGAGTGCTCCCAGTGATTTCACTTTGCAATTTTGTAGAAAAACTGATTTCTGTTTCAGGAGTATTAGGTTGACTGTGTACTAGTCCAGTTGTTTCTGCGTCTCGTGATAGCTATCTCTCTACATCTCGTAATCTTGTGCAATTATTTACCAGTTTTTGGTGGTCTACAAATTATCGTCACCTTATCCGACTATGATTCAACTATCTGTGCGTTGACAGGTACTTTGCATTCGGAATCCTGAGGAAGCTATTGACCTGTTTATGGTTGAGATTATGCACATGCGCCATAAGTTTGATGTAGACACCCGTTTGGTAGGTCTAAATTTTCTTGTCGTCCGGTTACATCTGTGTGTGTGTGTGGGTTTATAAAGTTGAATATCATGCCAATGGATATGCCAGCTATGGTTTCAGGTTGCAGCGTATGTTACTTATTTTTAGAAAGGTTACATCTATGTTGTAACAGAGTGTCGAGGGCAAAATATTGTCCTCTGGAAGAAATATCTTGTGTGTAACCCATTACAATTATGGTCAACAAGGAATACAAAATTTTTGGTGCC
Source organism: Rhododendron mucronatum var. ripense (assembly GCA_019656295.1). NCBI lineage: Eukaryota > Viridiplantae > Streptophyta > Magnoliopsida > Ericales > Ericaceae > Rhododendron > Rhododendron mucronatum. The sequence goes on from BPLT01000239.1 coordinate 398,464, forward strand.
ATATTGTGCATGTATGGACGGGCGTTTTTGTGTTTTTGTGTGTGTGTGTGTGTGTGTGTGAGAGAGAGAGAGAGAGAGAGAGAGAGAGAGAGAGAGAGAGAGAGAGAGAGAGAGTTGTTACCATGAGGTCTTGTTTTCTCACATTATGATTAAAATTCTCTAGGTTGAGGGTCTTGTCCTGGATCATGGTTCAAGACATCCTGACATGAAGAGGAGAGCTGAGAACTGTCATATCTTGACGTGCAATGTAGGCCTGGAGTATGAGAAAAGGTAAATGCTGTTAAGCTATGTTGGTGGGAAAGGGGGAAGGTGAATTTACTTTTCCATATGTATGCGTTTCTGTGTTAAGATGAAGAAAAGTTTATTTGGAGAGGAAATTCAAGTTTTTGATTTATTGAACCCTGGGGAGCTTAAAATTGAGTTATGGTGCAAGTTTATGAAGGTATGACTGTGTTTGAAGAGTTATGGGGGAGCATTGTAAGGTTTAGGTCATCTAGACAGGGAAGCATTCATGCCTACCATCTCAAATTTTCCGTAGTGAGAATTTTGCAATTTTTCAAAGGGGAGGTGGACTCGCATAAGTCAATGTTACTACCTAACAAACTTTGTATTGGTCATTAAAAACCTCGAACCACTTTTTTACTTCACACTTTTTTTTTCCCTATCAACCTGTTTACTTAACATGCTTGATTTACTGTGGGCATGTCAAGCTGACATGTATTTGTTTTCTATCTCAGCGAAGTAAATGCAGGCTTTTTCTACTCAAGTGCAGAGCAGAGAGAGGCAATGGTTACAGCAGAAAGGCGTTCAGTTGATGAAAGGGTGAAGAAAATCATTGAGCTAAAGAACAAGGTGCTGACTTCAGCATGTATAACTACTCTCATATTGTTGTCAAGGCATTCGAAGTTTGATGTCTCTAAACAAGACTTTGCTTGATGTTTAGGTTTGCTCCGGTAATGATAGCAACTTTGTTGTAATCAATCAGAAAGGGATTGATCCTCCATCCCTGGACCTTCTTGCTAGGGAAGGGGTAAGCCACACTTACTCCCAGTTTATTGTACTTGTTATCACTGATGTTGCCAGTCGTTATTTGATTTAGAGTAGTTTACTTTTCCCTGAATTTTTTCAGGTCTCTTGACTCTCTACCCTTTGTGCAAGTTCTGCTGCTTTTGACTTCATATTCTAACCTTTTAGGGGACTCCAAAGCTCATTTATAGTGTTCTGTCAATTACCATTACTGTGTGAACTGATAATCAGATTGCCAAATTGGTTGTCTTCTACCAATGGATGCTTTTTTTGTAGATTGGATAATTCTTTTTCTCTTTTCCCAATCACGTATATAGAAAGTGATAAAACAATGAGTGAAAGATTGGAAATGACAAACAGCAAAGAAGAGAAGGCTAGATTACCTCACCTCAGCTAAACAACTAATAAGTTATTTGCCACATAGGCTAAACTAAATAATTTTTTTAGTGAACGTTATATCTTGTCCATTCCGTGAAGCAGCAGCAGGGTAGGAGCTCTAGGAGGGCTTCTCTTAACCTGCTGCAGCTACAAATCCTATATTTAAATCTTGCTAGTTTGTGAATTAGGTGGGTCTTTGTGAATTAATGTCAAAGATTAGGTTTGTACCAATCTACGCCTCTTATACCCTGTAATGGAGATACAATGGGGTATAGTTTTTTCCTTCCTGATTTGGTGTTGAAACTGAGCAAGTTTTTTGGTTAACTTCCCTTCTTTTTTCAACTTGATAAATCATTTGTCTCTCAGATAATAGCTCTTAGAAGGGCAAAGAGGAGAAATATGGAGCGTTTGGTCTTGGCTTGTGGTGGGGAGGCTGTCAACTCTGTCGATGACTTGACTCCTGATTGCCTTGGATGGGCGGGACTCGTGTATGAGCATGTTCTTGGAGAAGACAAGTACACATTTGTGGAAAATGTGAAGAATCCTCACTCCTGTACAATCTTAATAAAAGGTACTTGAATGCTTTCCTAGCTTTGCTGAGTCTACGAGATTTAATTATACCATTTGGTTGATTAGACAGTTAATTTCATCGAAATTGTCCATATATGTTCAAAGTCCTATTGCTTTTTGTCAAACACAGTAGTGATTCAGTTCATTGCGATGCTTGTTTGTGCAGGACCCAATGATCATACAATTGCCCAAATTAAGGACGCTGTTCGTGATGGCCTGAGAGCAGTGAAAAATACAATTGAAGATGAATCTGTAGTCCTAGTGAGTTGAAATCTTAAACCTGTGTCTGCTATCAATGTTTCACATTTTTGAACATGTGAAGCATCTGACTCTCTTTGCAATTCATCAATTAGCAAACTCTACGGCATGGATGAGCATTCACAGATATGTTGTACTTAGAATATGCAACAAACAGTCAACTAAAATTACATTCCTTTAGGGTTTTATTCTTTTGTTTTATTTTCTTCTCTCTCCTGTTTTAGTCATGAAAAAGATTTTTTTCTTGGTTTTTTAAATTAGCAATTTCTGATGCACTCTGAATGGATCTCGAAGCATTGCTGGTGTTCATTTTTGTAATGTGGTGGGTATCTGTGTGTTTTCTGCATAAGGATGATGCGTCCTATGGACGCATACGACGACACTCAGGCATATATGTATACATTTGTTTCTTTATTTAGTAATTTTTTGCATATGGAAATGGAAATTGTAATAGGATGGAGAAAAGGCTGTAGAAGTTTTTCCCGAATATTTTAACTTTGGCATTTAGTCCTGCTTAGCCTTTTCATAAAAAGCAGTGATTAACTGATTGCTTGCTAGTCGCTATTTACTACAGTGAACTGCAGAATTTAGGAATGTTCTTGTCAAAATTAAGCCCCTATTCTACATTTCCGAAGCTCTTGTTTGCACTCACCCAAAATCTTGACATTCTAGGTTTTCAAAAGATATTTAATTCTTCCTTGTATTGTTTTTTCAAGTATGACATTTCTTGCTTCTTCTTCAGGGAGCAGGGGCTTTTGAAGTTGCAGCCAGACAATATCTAGTGAATGAAGTAAAGAAAACTGTTCAAGGGGTAATGAGAATTTTTTTTATACCATGAACAGTCCCATTCTTAACATGTTTTACTAAGCCCTTAGGCCGTCCACAGTGGTATAATCAAAAACCAATTGTTTTTAAAGTTAACAATGTTGGTGCAAAAGATGGCTCACAATGTTATAATCAAACTTAGCAACATCCTTAGAAATAATCAAATTTTGGGCTTTGGATAACCAAAACTAGCAACTTTTTTCAATAATCAAAATTCGTGGACTCCACTCGTGTTTCAATTGGTATTTTTTTCTTCTCTTCTTCACTTACTCTATATCTTCTTCACTTCACCCACAAATTATTTCTCTTTTTTTCCCTCAAAAAGTGAAGCTCATATCTCTCGATTATCTACGATTCAACCCATCATCGCCGGATTAAGGTATTTCACAATTTTTTCCCGTTTCTATTTTTTTTCCCCAAAAGAATTCATAATAGGAGGGAATGAAGTCACCGATTTTTTCCCAAAATTAAGAGAGGGAATCGATATATTTTTGCCAAAAAAAAACGTAAATGGAGGGAAGTGAATGGCATGAAACAGAGGGGGAGAAAGTAAAATTGTAGTGGACCCTTATTTTGATTATGGACTAGAAGTGACTATTGTGAAGCTTAGCAACCTCTTAAGTGAATAATCAAAAGCTGATGTGTCAACTTTTGATTATCTTTTTTTGATTATACTACTGTGGATGGCCTTATGTATACATATTGTGACAATCGCTCGTTTTTACAAACTTGGAGCAGCGTGCCCAACTTGGCGTTGAAGCTTTTGCTGATGCCCTTCTGGTGGTTCCGAAGACACTAGCTGAAAATTCTGGCCTTGACACTCAAGATGTCATAATTGCTCTTACGGTATTCAATTTGTGTCAGAAGTGATCCTTTTTCTTAAATTCCCTATGAAATTGATTCAACCTTCTCATGCTTTCTGGATATTTGTACAGGGAGAGCACGATAGAGGAAATATTGTGGGATTAAACCAGCACACGGGAGAACCTATTGACCCTCAAATGGAGGGTATTTTCGACAACTACTCGGTCAAGCGCCAAATCATAAACTCAGGGTACTTTGTAAATCATTTCTTCTTCGTGTTGTACAAGCATATCATGATGATCATTCATTTGCATTTGTGCATTCCGACCTTAGTTGCACGAAGCGGGGGCGGGAGTGGAAGCGGGTGCGGGAACGGGGGAGCGGGGGAATACAGAAGCTCCCAAGGTTGGGAGCATGAGAGTAGCGTGTTCATATATTATAAAAATAATGTAGCATAGAGTATTCACTTTGAAAGTACAATCATTTTAAGAAGTAAAAATATGGGTCAAGTCCGCCATAAATGTAAGAAATGGGCACAATATTTGATTTTCTTTTCAAGATATCATGACTTGGGCTAGATATCATGTGTCCATTGAAGATCAATGAATAAAGCCAAGTGACAAATCCCTGTTTTCCTATACAAAGATTATACAAAAGCTCCCATCTTTGTAAGGAGCGAGCTCCTATCTCAATGGGAGCGGGTTCCCGTCAAGCTCTTAGTTGGGAGCGCAAAAGCGGGCTCCCAAGGAGGGAGCGGCTCCATTTTAGGAGTTTCCTGCAACTAAGATTCCGACATCGCTAGCCTCTTGTTTATACACCCAATTTTGCTTTTTGTGTGTTTTTTTTTCTTTGGTTATGTATCTCATAGTTTTGACACTTCCACAGGCCTGTGATCGCATCCCAGTTGCTTTTGGTGGATGAAGTGATTCGTGCAGGGCGTAACATGCGGAAGCCAACTTAGTTGTTTTACGTTGCCTATACTTGTTTACCAGGTCTTGTCTTCTTTGTTGGAGGGCATTTGAATTGCCTATGTATTGTTTTCAACTGTATCTGCACAAATGAGACTGGTCGTCGTTTTTGAGGTTTTTGGAGGGCTCTTTGGTCATGATCCCTGGAATTTTGTTTAGAATTGTCGAACCCTTGGTGTTACCATATTCTCATCTTTTGTTCATGTTTACACCATATGATTCACTTATGTAGGTTGTGACAAGTTCTAAGCACTTTTCCGCCATTGCTTTACCATGGTTGCTCATAGCATATTTTCCCCAAGTTTACTCTATTTTGCTACCACCACCACGCAACCACCATTACCTCTCCATATCCCCACCACCTTCCACTGCTACGTTAACCCCACTTCTTCACTAGCAGGAATACACTACTACTTGCTACCATCATCACTTGCATTGCCATCCACAACTGCTATCTCTCCGCCACATTACCTCTGTTACAGCTCGTCTCGATCCCGTCCTTGAATGAGGACTGACCTTAAGTATGCATCAACCCCTTTAAACCTACCAAAACGGTAGTGAAGCTGAAGGACTGGTCCATTTCTATCATAGAGAAGCCTTCTTAGAATAGACTGACTATCAGCAACATAAGCATCGCTGAGGGGAAGCCGACCCATCCAATCGGCCATGAAAGCTTGAGGCTTGTTTCATTCTCATGAGAGAGTCAAATGTTTTGGGATTCCTGACCCAAAGTTTGGCCAAGCGGAAAACGAGTCTACATGTCCTTGCATCATGTAGAAAAACCGAGCTCGAGAAATTGAATAAAGCTTATCTTTTTGCACCAGTAAGGGTTGTGGGCGGATCTTTGTAGATAGAATCATTCAGGAAAACATGAGTCAAGAGACGGATACGGTGGGGATTACCCGGGAAACAATTAACTACATCATTCACCATACTGCGCATGTTGCCAAGGTCTTTGAAAATACCCGACATGCAATCAGCAACATTTGACCCACGATCATCCTCTCAGTCTGAGTTGTCATCCTTAAATGCCAACTAATCTTTCATGGCATCTTTGCCTTTTTTCCAGCTCTCTGACCATGCCAAGGACTTGCTAACTCGAACGACTTGGGTTCTAGTTAAGTCCTTTTGTCCTTGCATAACCCCTACAGCTATGTCCCAAATTGAACCTTATGTACCAATTGGTTGGCTTAGCTACATGAATTATCTTTTGCTTCAATCGAGGGCTATACACCCGGTTCAATTAAGCATTGGTTTCACCGGTGATCAAGTGATTAGATATTATCTATTGGTGGTGATCAATACTTGTGAGTTTGTTTAAGCTTGATGGTGGTGTTGGTACATGAACATGAATGTTATCGGCCCAAGCTATCCTAAATGTTGAGTTAAGCCTTTGAACCTTACTTGAGGCTTTTGTGGCTTGAGTTGCCTCATGCTTCTTCCATTGTGGCTCATCTACACCTCATGAGTTGGAATCCTAGTTAGGAAGCTTTGATATGTTGGGTCAGTTGGGTTTGAATGAGTCAAGTTGTGGGCCATGTAGATAGCTTAAGGCACATGTTAGATAGGCTATGAACCACATATACAGTACTGTAAATAGGTTAACTTTGATATGGAAAAAGCTACAAAAATTAAGGTACATGACATGTACGACTGGATGTGCCCTCGGATATTTTACCTCTTATCGGATATTTCTAGATGGTTAAAGTGAATGGAGTCTATTGTCCATCTTCTTGTTGTTTGGCTAATGTATAGGTGTGCTGCAACTTTTGGGTGAATTTGTTTCTTGCGGTTGGTAATAATATGGTTTCTGCCTGGATTAAACTCTCCAGGCAACATTTCTTGCTATGATTGTGTTCGTTATCTGGCTAATGTACAGTTGTGCTGCTTGTGCATAAAGATCGTGCAGCATTATTGTCATTTAGACACTTTGATTGTGAGGTTTATGTAGAAACCCTTGCAACCCTTTGGATGGAGAGATTTTAGAAGAAAATAAACCAAAGGGTCATGGTTTTTAGTCAAATCATTCATTTGAATTGAGTATTTTGACGAAAAATAGAAAGAAAATGGAAATATTTGGTTGGCATCGGCTCCATTTCTTTTTTCCTTCTGGATTCATCCATGCTGCTGGCTGGCATGCATGTTGCTTCGCGTTCCCCCATTCCAGTTACTCTGTTTACATCTTTATATAGGCTGTTATTAGTGATGATTTTGTGGAAAGTTATTTAGCTTTGCTAGATTTAAGATGAAAATCTTGAAACTTGATGTTGAAATATGATAAAGCATGTAATGTTGATAAATGAATGCGCATTTTGTACAGGTGCACAACTATACTTGTATTGTCCTGTAATTTTCAATTGACACTTAAGTACACCATATGATCCGTTTATGCACGTTGAGATAAGTTGTCATTTTATTTAGTACTTTTCAGCTATTGTTTTAGGCTACTGATTTTGTCATTCCCTTTTTTGTTAACGCCACTTTCTTGCAAGTATATTTTTAGTGTTGGGGAGTGACGTTAACAAAAAAGAGAGTGGCAAAATCATTTCTCTTGTTTTACTGTAAAAATACTCTTTCAGGGGAGTAGCGTTAACAAAAAATAGAGTGACAAAATCATTTCCCTTGCTTTACTGTGGTGGTTGCTAATATAGTAGTAGCATATTTCCCCCAAGTTTAGAGGGTGTTCCGGTTTTGTAAAAAAGGAACTTTTAGAAAAAGAAGAATTTCAAGCTTAAAAATCATGTATTTACGCAAATAATTTTTCTACCAATATGGATATTGTTTTATAGATCTCATTAAGATCTTTTAAACAATGCAAAAAAAATTGTAATTTTTTTTTATTTTCATTATATTTGAGTTTGAAATTACATCCGTTTGAAAAAAAAGAACTTTTGGTAAAATAGAGATACAACAAAAGTGTTTTGTTCATTTGGGTTTTGATATTCAGTCACATTTTTGGCACGTGAGACTAGCTCAGCGAGCCAAACAAAATGAATGATTTGGATCGCACTCATAGTCAGAGATGATGGACCCATACAAAGAGCTCACCACCATGTTGTGCGTAGCAGAGTCCCCAGCTGCTGATTATGTATTTTTAGAGTATAAGCTAAATTTGCACGACGCGCATGAGCTTGATTTTTTTTTTTCCCTGTCAAATATACTTGGAAAGTCAACTTTCGAACAAAACTGGTTATTTATTTTTAGAGCCACAAACATCTGAATCTTCCCCTACCACTAGTTCCTAGACTAGCTTAAACCGTGTAAGGCCACTTTAAGCCAAGATATAAAATTTCTTACGGCTTTCATGGTATTTAACTGTTCAATTTTGCCTTATCAATTAAGAATAAATAATTACTGATATTGGATTGAACTGATTTTTTATAATGGTCCCCTAAAAAAATTTATGAACATTTTTCTGTATTTTTATGGAATGCGAAGTATACTCCACATGCAGTATAAATGGGTAGTACATGTAGATAGGAGTATATATGGTTTTGCCCGCCCAGCATATTTCCGAGCACCAAAGCTTAGTAGAATCATAGATGTCCTAGTTATATTCATGGCCGTACAAGCCCGACGAATCACGGCCTATCTCGGACGCTTGAACTCAATCACGTACAAATCCCAGTCCCTTTGCTCCTCAACTTCCCAGTTTCAGTTTCGATTTTCGACCTTTAATCTGCTTCCAAACCCATCAAACAACGAATTCCAAAACCCACCAACAATCCAACCTCCCATTGACGAATCCCACGTCCTGAACCAGCTCTCTGACCTCTTACCAATCCGTCGCAGCGCAACAGTTCCAGAGCAGTTATCTTACGAGCAACTAGAGGTTAGGGCCGTCGATGGGTTCTTGACACCCGAAGAGAAACTCAGAGGCGTCTTTCTTCAGAAACTCATCGGTAAAACTGCAATCGAGCAGGCTTTATCAAATACCCATGTTGAATTGAGTGTTGATATCGTTGCCAAGGTAGTGAACAGGGGAAATTTGGGAGGTGAAGCAATGGTTATGTTTTTCAATTGGGCAACTAAGCAACCGACGGTCGCTGAAGGTATCGATTGTTATCATGTGATTCTTAAGGCACTAGGGAGAAGGAAATTCTTCGATCACATGGTGGGTGTGTTGCATGATATGAAGATGGAAGGAACGAGTCCTGTTTCAGATACCTGGGAGATTGTAATGGACAGTTATGTCCGGGCTCGTCGGGTGTCGAAAGCGATCCAAATGTTTGGACAATTGGAAGAGTTCGGGTCGAGATGTGATACCGAGTCTCTCAACGTGCTCCTGCGGTGTCTGTGCCGACGGTCCCATGTGGGTGCTGCGAATTCGTTCCTTAATAAAATCAAAGGGAAGATACCCTTTAATAGTATCACATACAACATTGTTATTTCTGGGTGGTCGAAATTTGGAAGAATTGGTGAAATGGAGACGAGTTTGAGAGCAATGATGGAGGATGGATTTGATCCTGATTGTCTAACGTTTAGTTATCTTATCGAGGGATTGGGAAGAGCTGGTCGAATTGACGATGCGGTTGAGATCTTTGATAGTATGAAGGAGAGGGGGTGCGAGCCAGATGCTAGCGTTTACAACGCGATGATTTCTAATTTTATTTCAGTTGGCGATTTCGATGAAGGCATCAAATATTACGAGTGTATGCTGAGAAACAACTGTGAGCCAAGCATGGATACTTACACCAGACTGATTGCTGCTTTCCTTAAAGCTCGCAGAGTGGCCGATGCGATTGAAATGTTTGATGCGATGTTGTGCCAAGGGTTGATTCCCACTTCAGGGACCGTAACCTCTTTCATTGAACCTCTCTGTAGCTATGGTCCACCGCATGCAGCTTTGATGATCTACGAGAAAGCGAGAAGGGTCGGATGTCGGGTATCACTGACCGCGTACAAGTTGTTACTCATGCGGCTTTCTAGACTTGGTAAATGTGGCATGTTGTTGAATGTGTGGGATGAGATGCAAAAGAGTGGGTACCTTTCTGATGTGGAAGTTTACGAGCACGTAATTAACGGCCTTTGCAGCGTAGGGCAACTGGAGAATGCCATCCTTGTTATGGAGGAGTCTGTTCGAAAAGGTTTTTGTCCAAGCAGGCTTATTTACAGCAAATTGAGTAACAAACTGTTGTCTTCAAATAAAGTTGACATGGCTTACAAGCTTTTCTTGAAAATCAGAGTTGCTCGTCGTAGTGAAAATGCTCGAAGACTTTGGCGTGATAAAGGGTGGCATTTCTGAGTTTCCATTCTTTATCAGCCTGCAAGCACAAGTACCTGATGGACCCGTCTGTCTCGTCGTTCTGGATACAGGTAACTTGCCTGCTAAAGGAGTAGTACTCGTAAGTGTAATGCTCGACTTTTGTAGGATGATCTACAGCTTATAAGCACAGTGGCCTCGCTCATGTTTCCAATTCTAAGCTTCTGTGTTTATCAGCTGGCAAGTGCTGCAGAAATGTCATCGTCCTGTCTTCCTTTCGGTTATATTTTACGCAAGAAACAGATACTGCACGCTTGGACATGTTTACATACTGTAAAAGGTGATTGAACCATGCCAAACTCCCATCTTTTTCTTTCTTTGGGACTATGATTATCATGCTGATAGGTTTTTTTACCAAGAAGAAAAATAAGTATTGGAATCTCCCTCCGTTCACACTCGTTATCTGCTTCTTTTCTATGCTAGTGCTATTAGATTGTCGCGACAGGATAGCTTTCTGGTGATATCTTCACACTATGCTTGTGATATTTACCCATTTCTGAAGGCATGGTTTGCTTTTTTGTTTTCCAAGATCTAAAAATACCACATATAAGCGTAAAATGATAACATTCTGAATGGCTTCACAGTATTCATACAGAAATATGAACTGAACCCATTGATATTCGAAATGAAAGGGCTGATTTTCCTTGTATAGCCGAGCAGGAGGGCGCACCAGATTGCATGATTACTCCATGTCTCCGCCCTCAGATGAATCCGAGGATGGTCTTTGGGCAGTTTCGGAGGTAGGGGACGAAATTGCTCTCCCACTTAAGAAATTTTCTGAACATTTATTGTCGCAAAGTGTCTATCAACTGTCATGTGTCCCATTTTGTCTCTGATTCGGGAAATGTGGTTCAAAGAATCATAAGTGTGACAGTTTCCGAAAATATGTCCAACATTCTTGTAGTCATGGAAATATGGAGTGCTTTGATGAGATATACTCTCAGTAGTTCCGTACTCTTTGGGACAATTTTCAAAATAGCTCTATCGCGACTTCGGGTCTAGAGGAGGTTCCCATTGTGTACCAAATTAAATTCCTAGTTTTAGGTTTCTGGTTGATAAACAACTAGACTTAATAATTAGGACAATGTATAGAAATGGTTCCTCTAGTAATTAAGTCTCATTTTCGTCCCCTAGTATCAGAATAGGGTCAAAAGAGTTTAAATTGATACCAGGGTACGACTATGATTTCAAAGTTTTTTTTTTTCCTGCAAGATGACGTGGCATGGGGCCCATTGTCATGTCAGCATCGGGGATTGAGTCGGGGCTGAGTTGGGGAAACATAGACTTATTGCTGTTGCATAACCTACATTCCTAACCAAATAAAAGAAAAGGAAAAAAAATAGTACTCTCTTACGTAATCGGTACAAATGATGAAAGAAAGTGATTTTCACATACCCCTTTTAACCATCCACACTCTTTTTTTTTGTTTTTACCCACATGAATTTACAATATTGTCATTGAATGTGTAAAAAAATTTATTGAATAAATGATAAGATAATAAATTCAAGGAAACAAAGACAAAAACTAGTGTGAATTGTAAAAAGAAAAGTGTGAAAATCAATTGCCATGATGAATTCATACATCCATCTACATCATCAATCAACAAGTCAATACATACTCTATACAAATGTGTTTCGCCTTCAAAAGCCTCCAAACTATCATTCCTAATTTTTTTGTTTAGAGAGAGAGAGAGAGAGAGAGAGTTGGGGTTTGGATATAGAGAAAAAATTATTCTAGGCCCCTGCAGGGGGTACCATCATGTGGTACTCCAAAGCACAAAAAAAAGTCTTGATGGCTACAAGTTCATGGAAATGTTGGAAGATAGTGCAAATTCCGTTGAATCTAAAGTGCCCCACATAGTCTACCTCCACTTATCAAATTCCGTTGAATCTATAAGTGCCCCACATAGTCTACCTCCACTTGTTGAACTAAGACAAAAAAGGAGAGAAATGATAAAAATGTTCCGTAACAGCAACAGCAGCCGGGAATAATCCGATGACCTACATAAAATCGTTGCTCCAATAAGTGTAACAGAAATCATTCGGTGCTCTGGATGCTCCTAGCTCAAGAGGATGGAGTTGTTAATCCATTATAGAACTTTCTTGTCCTGTTCAAGCATATATCCTTTCTTCATTTCTTCCAAGATGGAGTCATTGGTACTGCAAAAGAGGAGAATTATGGACCTTACAGTTACAATTTACAGACTGTTCATTATGTGAAGTGTCCAAAATGATCCGAGACTGATAACCGATTCATATTGTCACATTTACCTAAGAAGTGCACAGTAAGATGATTGTGCAGTATTAACACGGATTCAGGTTATCTTGAGGAAGCCTTCCCAAGAACTATCTGCTCATTTTTCCCTGCTCATTTTTCTGATGAAATACTCCTCTATCACGCAGGAGAAAGGAAGCCTTCCCAATCAATGTGCACACAAATCGCTAGTCACTTGCTAGTTGTAAATATGTTTGGTGCATTGTACATTGGGATTTTACATGGGGTATAGACTCAGAGTTTTGCGTCATTCATGAATAGATGTCTGAAGAAACAAGAGCAGAGCTCGTAAGAGGGTGAGGTACTTGTGGGAGTTTGACTTATAAGGGAATTGCTTATGAAGGGCATTATGAAGATCTCTGGATGATTTCCTGTCTCTTTAAAGTTGCACAGAGGCCACAAGGCACAGTTTTGCTAGGATATGTGGCAACTGGCATCGTATTGACCTTTGATGGAAGTTCTTTACAGGATGTTTATCGGCGGGCAATAGGTAAAGGAGCTGCTGTGGAGAAATCTATTGGGAGGCAGCATCAATTAAGGGGTTTTTGTTTTCTAGGCTTCATTATTGCCAATCAAGGGCAGCGAAGCATTGGAGGCAACTTATGTATGTTTTGATGCCTATGGAGGGAGAGAGTATGAGCACTAGAGGCAACTTCATTGGTCAAATGGAACAAAGCCATTTTTCCTTCAGACTAGGGGTTATCTTTCCTTGAACCTTTGCATAGTTTTTCTGGAATTCTGTATCATGTAGAGACAGAAAGGCATGTTTGGATGTACATTGAGCTCATATGTCTGAAACGATTGTTTTCAGAATTTAACAACTAACTTTCCACACGTAAAAAAAGATAACCTTATAGAAAGAATCACTAACCAGCTTATGATAGATCCTATTTATCACAGATTCACAGTTTTGAAACCAATGTCAAGTTATACTTATACAGTAGTACCAATGGAAAACTGGAAATCTTAAGCCTATAGTGTGGTCAACAAGCAAATGATGACACGAAATTGCTTTGTTAATGGATCTGCTTATTGAGGATAATAAGCTATTACTCTTTGACTGGAACTACCATGAAGGGAAACATAGACACAAAGTGATTGACAAAGTTATTGCCTTAACCATGATAGCACAATAAAAGCCAATCGAAAGGGGAATTGGAGCGTTGCCACACTAAATAGAAAACATGAGGTGATAATTGAATTTTAGAGTATGCTTCCACTATTAACAGAAAAATATGCTCTATAGTCTATTCCTCAAGAGCTTCCAACAATGATATGCCAAAATCAGTATCTAATTCATAAAGTAAAACAACCCAAAATAGGTGTCATAGATTGACTTACTACTGATGAAGACATTCATTTAGTTCTTTAGCTTGCTTACGGCATTGCCAAACAACTGATAAGGTCCTTCCTGAAGCACACTCCGCGTATTTAATAGTGAACTGATCGCATTCCTTTAAAGCTTTCTGCTTCATTTTGCTCCGTAAAGCTGTATATTATGGAGATGTCAGTCTATTCATCTCCAATACGTTTCTCATTTGAAAGTAACGTGTTCAGAAAACTAAGTGTCACATATGACATCTGAATTACACACCAGAAAAACTGCCATAGGAGACAAAATAACAGAAGAGAATGTGTTCTCATTCTATATGAAAGACACAAGAAAGCAGATTGACAAATGTACGCAATCCTCAAGCCCTTTAATGTAAACAATAAACAAGCTAAATGATTTCTTCTCACAGCAGACACTAGCCACGGACCAAAGCCTGTTAGTGTTAACCAACCATCCAGTAACTATAAGTTCTTTTGCAAGCCAAGCCAATATGCCTCGACCAAGCAAAAAAAAAAAAAAATACCTTGATCTGCCCAACGAGAATAAAGTTGGAAATGGGACAACAAAGCAGAAGTTAATACGAAGTTTGAAGACTGGATAAAGAAATTAAATTGTGCGGAACGAGGTTATCATGTATACCTTTAATAATAACTCTTACAAAATAAATCAGTTGCTATTCTATATCTGCCAATCATGCGTCAAAGAAATCCCCACTAAGTCTGACAGACACGGGTTAATAGCCTTCAACTCTTCCATAAAAGTGAACAAAGCAATAAAGCTTGCAAAGTAATCGTCTTCCTCAAGAATCCGTGATAAACTTTCCAGTCCCCTCTTGCACACAAAAGTATACAAGATACAGTACTTAAAAGGTGAAAATCATAGATAACCGACGAAGAATTTGCATTTACTCTTCTATTACTCCCTCCTTCCCAGAAACATAGTTCCCCAAGCAAAACAAGGATTTTAAAAATTATACATTGTCTCTTTTGCAAATTGAAAAAACTCATTGATAACCTGCAGAAAGAAGTTAGAATTTTTTTAACAAAAATGCATTTCTTTTAAGTTCTCGTTTCGCATACGGGACAATCTTTTTGGAATGGAGGAAGTATTATTTTCTCGTATCCCATTCCTCCTCAAAATCCTACCCTTAAGTCGTACCTTCATTTATTCTTTATGTTTTTACTTCCCCCCATTTCCCAGACTGTTCTTTCCTTCAAGGCCCCTACCTTAAAAAATCATCGTTCAGTAAACCTACTTTCTGCAACCCTTTTGGAAGTAGATCAGTAAACAATAGCATGTTTTGCTTGAAATCTCTCTTGTAATCCACCACCCCAAGTCACCCTTCATTCCAAACTTCAACAGCCAACCCTAGTTTGTAATTCTCATTCATTCTTGACCTAGAGAACTAAGTAAGCAACCCCTATGCCACTACAAAGTCCAAAAACTCACAATCCAGAGGGTGATCTCAAAATCAAGCCGCCCCCGTTTGCTCACATATGAAAAGTAACACATTCCACTTCTTCTTTTTGTACCAGAATAGATGGATGAATTTTAGAAAACAACTGAGCAACCAAACACCAACTACTTTTTCAATACCAATCGACCTATATCGATTTTTCTTAACAAACAGGAAAAAAATATATCGGTTGACAATTAGAAACAATAACCGAGAAATTGGGGGGGAAATTTTGTTGCAGATGATGGAAATGGTGTTATGGTCTAATCTTAGTCACATAATCTTTCGAAATGGCATTCGCTTGCGCTCACTCCTCGTACTCACGAATTTTAGTTGTTTAACCTGTTTGGAGGTTTTTCAAAGGCGCTTTCACACTCACGCACCCGCCCCGCCTGCACATTATGTGACTCAGGATCTAATGCTGAGGAAATGATGCTAATACTGCAAAACCCTAGGTTCAAACCCTCTTAAAATCGATACTTCACACGGGATTCCATTTGATATAACTTCCCATAATTTTAAACGGGGTAAGACCCAATAACGAACAATTCTACAGCTCCCTATACGCTAGACTAAATTGAGGTAAGATTTTAGGGGTTTAAGGAATACCTTCTTCGACCTTCTTCTTTACGTGATTTTCTCTGGCTTCCTGTACAAAACCCATGATAAGATTCTTTCTTCTCAAAACCCAGTGCTTGTGCTGTGTACCCAGATGGGGATTTTGGTTCCCAGTTCAGAATCAGTCGCAAACTCTTTTTTTTTACTTGCCCCGCAACACTGAATAGGGAAAACAATGGAATCGGCATGAGAGTTTTAGTCCGGTTGGTGTTTGTTTTTTTTTTTTAACTCCGGTTGGTGTTTTTTTTTTGATCCGCCCCCGGTTGGTTTGATAGGGCTCGGTTCTTAGTCATTGGTCAAGTTACAAGCCACGCATTTCTTGTCAATTCTCAAATCCCAACTTAAGCTCAATGTTTTAAAAGTCATTAATCGCTAGTTAAGCGGTCGACCACTTTCGAACGATTAATCATTAGTCGAACTTAATCGGATAGACTCTGCTAGCGATTAATTCCTTATTTTAGAACATTGCTTAAGCCTGCCTTTGACCAGACCCAAAAGACATTTTGGAACTGGAGAAAAACAAAAGAAAAGAGAGTGAGGAAAATGAAATGAAAATTTAATGTATACAAATTTTTGAATTTGTTTTTTCTCCCGTCTTTCTTTCCAAGCCACGAAGGGAATTTTTTTTGTTTAAGTTTCCTTTATTTTCTTTTCTTTTCATAAGTTCAAAACAAACTCTCAGTTGAGTTGAGGTGTGCATAAATTGACCTGAACACTCTTACTACTGGAAAAAAGAATTGTAATAGCCTTAGGCCCGTTCCAGAACTTCTTCTTAAAAAATAAGTACTTATTTCACATTTTTAAACTCAAAAATAATGTAAATAAAAAATATTTTTTAAACCGTATAAAGAGATATCGATAAGATCTATCAAACAAAATCCATATTACTAGAAAAAAATATTCTATAAACATATTATTTTTGAACTTAAAATTATTTTCTTAAAAAATAAGTACTTATTTTTTGTTCCGAAACGGAACGTTTAGAACTCACAAAGGAAGGTCGTGATTTGTGGTCGCAGAAAAGTATACTATACAAGATATGCGGTGATGTGATCATCTTCTCAAGGGAGCCATAAATTATTCCCAACAACATGTGAAATCCATTTATTAATAGGGAATTGATATTCGCGCTCCAAGATTTACTACAGGCGCTTCATCTTTTTGTTTTTACACTGTGATGTTGCTGGCAATATCACAGTGTAAAAACAAAATACACACTGATGTTGCCAGCAACATCACAGTATAAAAACAAAAAGGTGGAGCACCTGCAGTAAATCTTGGAGCGCGAAAATCAGTTTCCTATTAATATCTGGCGAATAGTGGAGAACATGTGACACGTGTTATCTAGCGAATAGTGGCCAAATGCGTATTAAATACAGGACTTGTGCTAACGTAAAAGAGGTCCAGCACCAAAACAAACTCCAGCACTTCGAATATTTCTCATTGTTTTTAAGCCCTGTTTTCGAAAGGAAAATAAATACTTATTTTTTAAAAAGACAATTTCATACTCAAAAATTAATGTTTATTTAAATAATTTTCTTATCAATATAGATCTTGTTTGATAAAAATGTGAAATAAGTACTTAAATTATAATTACCCCCCTCTAACTAAGCCTCGCGTACACTTACCTCCCTCTAACTTTTTTTTTTTGGCACTTAACCTCCTCAAACTAACTGAAATTCAAACGGTCATAACTTCAAACGGTCATAACTTCTTCGTCCAAAATCGAAAATATGCAAATTATATATCGATTTCGAGGTCTTGAAGTCAGTTTTCTAATAACACCAAAATCACATCACGATTCAAAGCACACAGAAAGTTATGATCAAAAGAGTAAGGGCTGGTAGACAAAAAGACCGTTTTGATCATAACTTTCTGTGTACTTTGAATCGTGATGTGATTTTTGTGTCATTAGAAAGCTGACTTCAAGACCTCGAAATCGATATATAATTTGCATATTTTTGATTTTGGACGAAGAAGTTATGACCGTTTGAAGTTATTACCGTTTGAATTTCAGTTAGTTTGAGGGGGTTAAGTGCCAAAAAAAAAAAGTTATAGGAGGGTAAGTGTACGCGAGGCTTAGTTAGAGGGGGGTAACTATAATTTGCCCTTTTTTAAAAAAGTATTCTGGAACGAGACTTTAGTTCATCCCAACGCTATCTAGCTTAATTTTTTTTTCTTGTAATTAGTACTTTCTTCAACCATGTTTTTCATCTTAATGTGAGTTTCCTGTAGAGTTAGAAGTCCTAGTTGAGGCAAATAGAGCCAGTAGTGTAGCTTTTCTCCTTAGAATTGCTTGAAGGTTAAGTAGAATAATTAACATGGTGGTCCCTGGCTATAATAGATCAACCTCAAAGACAAATAGTCCGAGTCCATAATAATAGTACTAATCATCTAGGCCGCCATATCCAGTCGTCTAGCCTCTTGCAACATACGTAGTATATACTTAATGTCGACAGCATACGCAATACAAAAGTGAGAGTGCAAAACTCATGAACGCAAAAGAGGATAACTTAAAACGTCTAACCCCCATTGAAGTGTACAGCGTAGGAGAAAATTAAATTATGAATACGGTAAGAACGAAATGGAAGGGGGGAAAATGATTCCATGAGCAGACGCAAAAGCTCAATCATTTTTCAAAAAAGAATATTTATTTATGTCCTTATAAATCAGATAATATTATCTTATTTTGTCTCTTACTTGCTTTGTTTGTTCAAGGGATGGGAATTCCAAATCAATCACCCTCGAATGGGTTTGGATATCCTTATCCGTTTGAAAATGAGTAGCATCATGCCAAATTTCAATTTGACAACCACTTTTCCTAGTTAATGGAGTACTAAACAATGATTTTTTTAATTTTAATTTTCATCTTAGTAGCCAAACCATAGATTATTTTAGTGCCCTTGCATGTGGTTGGGTATCGTGACGTGTTCGTGTCAGAATTCTCTCAATTCTAGCCTGACTTGTTTAACTTTTCATGTTATTGTATCATGTCATATTCATGTTTCGTGTCAAGAATAGCCGATCATAACCCGCTGACTTTGTGTCGTGTTATTGTGTCATTTCATAAATTATCGCGTCGTGTAGAAAATCCTCACTCCTACATGTGGCGGTGGTCCAATCCTCTCCCCACCACACATTGTTGTAGAGTCCGTACACTCAATCTCGGATCCTACATAAATGTGTGATTGAGAAGAGGACTGGAATACCGTCTCAAACCCTACAAATATGTGCGGTTGAGGAGAGAGGCTTAGGGCACCACGAGGGGAATGAATAATTTTTTCATATCCTTCTAATCCATTGTAGCGGATAAGAAACGCGTTGCCGCATCGGATTCGCACTCCCCGGTGTTGGGTAGGTTGCAGCACAAAGTGGGAAAGAGAAATACTTGTGTGTGACGGACTGAGCTCCCGCCCAGTGTAGCTTTCCTCTCTAGTCCTGTCTAGTTTTGACTCTTTGTAGGCTCTTCTTGGACTCACATTAATGATCAGAACGGTTCACTTTTATAGAATTTTCTGAGGAAATCAACTCCACCAAAGATCGTGTTGATTGAATATCGTCTAATAAGATTCTTAAAAGCATTTAAGTTTTAGATAAATGTGTCAAATGGTTACAATCCGGTGTTGTACATTTTTTTTAATACAAGATTAACACATTTCATAATTATGACAATTGGCACTCGATCAACGTGATTTTCATAATGACGATATTCTCGACAATCTCTAAAAAGCAAACGATTCCGATTAGTGTTGTGGGTCCGAAAAGAGCTCACAAACGACCGAAATTAGACGCGACTGGAGGGAGGGAAGCAGGAGCTAAAGTCCGCCGTGTGTAGTCCCTAGTTCCGTATATATATACATACAATCAGTTTCTCTCTCCTCTTCACCGTCTTCTACGACAGCCATACACAGCCATTTTCCTCCTCCACTACTCCTCTAGTCTCAACTTCAATGGCCTCCAAAACCGCCGTCATAGCCTGGTCAGTATATAACATCCCCCCATTCTGTCTTACCGCTTCTTTTCTTTACTTCCTATTTATCTCTCTCTCTTTCTCAGGGGTTCGGGAGAAGACGGGCAGTTGGGAATCGGAAACAACGAAGAGAGAGAATGGGTTTGCGCAATCAAAGCTCTCCAGACCGAGACAGTGCGCTCCGTTGTCGCGGGCAGTCGAAACTCACTCGCCATTTGCGATGACGGCAAGGTCCTCCCCTTATCACCATCCTCTTCTTTATCTTTATTTATTATGTGTATGTCTATGTATATACTTGACAGAAGCTTTCTTTTATAAATTTCTAGTCCCTCCGTCCAAAATGATAGTCCCTTGTGGAAAGACAGTGTAATTTTCGGATAAAAAAATAAAGTACTCTGAATTTTTTGGCACCAAATTAGAGAACTAATTGAGATATTTAATTTGGTGCGAAGAAACTCAAAAAATTATACAGGGAAATACTTTATTTTTTATATGAAAATTGTGCGTCTTTTTCGTATTCGTAGCGGATTATATTTTGGGAAGGAGGTAGCAACATGTATGCATAAATTGAAAGGACTCATGGGTAGCGAAACACTTGTGGGGGAAAATTGAATTGTTCTTGACAAAAATGCAATATTTTTAACTTCTCCTTTTGCGGACTGTAATATTTTTAGGATGGAGTTAGTATTTAAATTGCTGAACCTAATCGAGGTTTTGTTTCACTACTGGTTACAGTCACTTTGACCGTCTCCAAATCTGCGCTTCACTCAAAATTGAGTAGAAGTTTGAGTAAAAAGCTTCATTTGAATTTTGAAGTTGTTGAATGGCCAAACCCAGATTTGATTGGAATTGTCAGTGTTAAGTGGAAGTCCAAGGTTTAGAGTATAGGAGAGAATTAAGAAGTTTTGGTGAAGTTGGTGTCAAGGCTGCGCTAATTTTTTTATATTAAAAGCATGGCTTTGGTTTTTTGGTAGATGATTGTATCTTGTTTGCTGCAGTTTCGTTGCTCTTATGGGTCCTGTTTTGTAGTTTTAGGTTTGCTGGCTTGTGTAAAGTTTGTTTGATTTTGGGGTATGCCCCTTTGCACCTGTAATGATTTTGTTCAATAAAAAATAAAAAAATTCAAATCGGTATAAAATTAACAGTGTCAAGTTAACTGGCAGTTGAAGGTTTAGAGTATAGGAGAGTAGTAGAAACTAGAAAGTTTTGGTAAAATTTGGTTTTGAGTGTTTGCTAGATTTTGATAAAAAGAAATGGGTCTTAAACTAAATTGAGTTTTAGTCAAACGGCCAAACACAGATTTCAATGAAACGGTCAGTGTCAAGTGTAGTGGTATTCGTGGTTTAGAGTGAGGAAAGGAGTAGCGAGTTTTGGTAGAAGGTGGTTTCAAGTTTGGACTAGATGTTGATTAAAAGAAACGGAACTCACTGAATTTGGCTAAAACTCAGTTTAGAATTATTTTACAAGTCTGAGTAAAGGAATACGAGAGGGTTTTTTACCTCAAGATTTGAGTTTCATTTGCATTTTGAGTAAGAAGCGGAAGTCGGTTATTGTTGCTTGTTCTCCGATCCTGCTTTGGGGGTTTAGATTCGAACCATGTATTTTATGTTGATCACACAATCCTATGTTTTCTTATTTTACCGTCCTCAATATGTAATCTCAGCTATTTACTTGGGGTTGGAACCAAAGAGGAACTTTGGGGCACCCACCTGAGACCAAAACTGAGACCATCCCCAGTCAGGTTAAAGCCCTTGGTAACGTCAAAATTGTTCAGGTAACCCAATGTTTCATTTGATCTTTTAGAATATGAATAGTTGGTGTAGTGCTGATGGCTTATTGATTTCAGGCAGCTATTGGAGGGTGGCATTGTTTGGCTGTTGACGATCAAGGCAGAGCTTATGCTTGGGGTATAATCCTTCTCCTCTACTCTAACCATTTGGTTGCAAATGAAACTGATGAGAAATTGAAATCTACGTGTCAATGTTACATTCTATTATTTGTTCGCGGATGTGGAGTATTTATCTCAACTATGCAATCAGTCATGCTGTACATTTGAGCGGAGAACTATGTTCATTTTCCACGATGAGTGTGATTTTGGATGAATTAATTATCTTTCCTCGCATGCACACAAACTTAGATGCAGAAGCCAGAGTTATGATGGATGCGTGTTGGATTTCAATGCTTCTTAGAGAGTAGAGATGCCATGGAAGGTGCCTGTTGCATATTGGACTGATCTGGAGGGCCGGAGGCTGAAAAATTGATACTAAAATGAGGGAATTTGGCCGACAGTTCTTGTAGTCTTCTTAGTGTCTGACCCTTTAACCACCTTAAAACATAGAAGGAGTATATAATATTCCCAGGAGAGGGAAGGCAAGTGGAAATAAGAGAAGGCAAGTCAATGTAGAATCATAACATTAATATGCATGTCCATATGCCTAATTTGATGTACTTTCTATAGTGTGTTTTGTTCTGGATTTATCCACGCAATGCTGAACCTTGCTTTTGAGAACAAAATAATAAATTTAGATGCCTTCCAAGTAGCATCGAAGGTTGGAATTGAACATAATCATAGATGAAGTCTTCATCACGAGATATTAGGCGGTTATTTTTCATTAGGGTATGAATTGTGTAAAATGGGCAGGTGGGAATGAGTACGGCCAGTGTGGTGAAGAACCCGAGCGGAAAGATGACACTGGTAGGCCTTTGAAGAGGGATATCATAATTCCACAGAGATGTGCATCAAAGCTTTCCGTTCGTCAGGTGATAACTCTTTGGTGGGATGCACTTTTTGTGAAAATTTTGATTACAATGAATTTTCTTTCATTTCATTTTGTTAGTTGGCAACCTATTCGCTATAGTGCAGAGGATGCAGAAAGTTTGGTTGCTTCATGAGCATATTTCTTTGTCAGATGATGTAACCATAAGTTATGCAAGTTATTGTTATATTTGATATCCATACACTTTGGTAGCCAAAAAAGAAAAAGCGCATAGAGTCTGTTTGTTTTAATGTAAAATGTTTACTTGCCAAATAAAAAATCTGCATGGAAATATGTTAGTACATTCTTTTCATCTCTAGTGTTTGGCTGTGGTTTACTGTTGGGAAGTATTTTGATGGAAGTAAAGACATTAAGGCTCAATTGTTTGTACCCTGTGCTTGGTTCCTCTCCCATTATCTCCCCTCACTTTCTCTCATCATATCCTCTTCATAGATCAGTTCCTAGAAGGGGAAGAGAGGAATGTGTGAGGATGGGATATGGTGTGATGCAGATCAAGAGAGGGGAGAGAGTGATGAGAGCCGTCTGATCGGATGGATATCTGTAAAATGGCTTACCAAAATCAGCCCGGTAAGTTATATTATCTTGATTTGCTGCAAAAGATTTTATGTTAATATACTCCCCCATATTTGTGCAACCAAACGCAAAACTTAGAAAATCTTTTCTTGGAAAAAGTATTTTCAGTTAAAACAAACGGAGCCTAAGTTCCTTCATGACTACTAAAAAAAAGGAAATTGATTTTGGCACTCCAGTTTTAGCCATTGACACTCCACTTTGTATGTTAATCATGTGAGAAAACAAAACTAAAAATGGAGTGCCATTGGCAAAAAGTGGAGTGTCAAAATCACCTCCCTAAAAAAAAAAATTAGTTTCTTCAGAATCGATTAGGATATCATTTTGTGAAATGTACAGGTAGTATGCATATATCTCCACTCATTTTTTTGAATGCATGCTATTGTTAAGTCACTTGTCTTTAACAGCCTTTAAATGCTTTGCGCTTATTAGGTGGCTGCTGGAGGTACACACTCAGTGGTGCTTACTCGTGAAGGACATGTTTGGACCTGGGGTCAACCATGGCCACCTGGAGACATGTAACTCTGTTGACATATGCTATGCATGAATTTTTCTTTTTTTGTTTGCTTTCGCATTTTCATGTTTAATATTTATTGTTTTTCTTTGTAGAAAACAAATTTCCACTCCAATGAGAGTGCAAGGTCTTGAAAGGGTTCGAATAATTGCAGTTGGGGCTTTTCACAATCTGGCTCTCCTTGAGGATGGAATTTTGTGGGCATGGGGAAACAATGAATACGGACAACTTGGAACAGGGGATACCCAGCCAAGATCACAACCTATTCCTGTCCAAGGGCTGTCTGGCCTTACTTTGGTTTGTATCATGTCTAATTTGTTTTTGTTCTTATATTGTGAAACCCTGTTGTAATGTTATAGGCTGTTAGAAAAGTTTCTAAAGGCCTGTTGTGAAACCCTGTTGTAAGTTTCTTTGCTATGTGTGACTGCTGCAATGTTATAGGCTGTTATAAAAGTTTGCATAGCAATTTCAGTTTTCTCTTGCACATCTGCATGTTTGAAGTTATTTGTTATGGTGACTCTACTAGAGGGATTCCCAGGCAAGTTTGGTAGTCTAGATTTCTTCGCTGTCAGGGCCTTGAAAAAATGACAACTGATGTTGAAGCAGGGTAGGGGACAATACAGGAAGGAGGCCCTGAACAACCTGATGAACCATGCTAATTTCAGAAACTAATGAATAGCCTGTTGGTTGCACCAATTTCACGAAAGGAAATCATAAATTATGAAGCTACGGGGCGGGGCGTGGCTTTAGTGTTTTTAATTGTTGTCAAGCCTGCAGGATTATGGAAAATATGTTGGGAGGTAAAACTAGGACTTGTCAATGACTCAATGCAAATGAATTAGTGGCGAAGGAGCTGGAGAACTTAATCTGATGTAGTGATGCAGCGGAAGTTAGGAGGAGGCTTTTGTTAGCTTTCATCAGAGAAATCTTATGGAGATCATCAAATGCTGCTTTAAGTTGTCCTAATAGTCAACCAATGTAAGTGTATTAAAAATATCTAAATGAAGTCTGCTCTCACAATATAAGGATGGCTTCTCTCAGGGGAATCATGTTATTATTGGAATTGGAGCTTTGTTTGAGGTGCTATATGTGAGCACCCACCTTTGGGAGTTAATCCCACATCGAGAATCTCTAGAAAGGTGAAATGGTTTATAAGTAAAAGGCCCACCAGCTACTACTGACTTGACGTTAACCTTTTGAGCCACGTGGTTAGGTGAATGGTTCGCAGGTCAGCTGGGGTGGGTCGTTACACTATATGTATGAGTTGAAGTATTTTCCTTCTCTCTAGGCCAGCTAGCTCGAGCTTCTCTGTTGAATTTGATGTCGCCTCCATTGGAAGGTCTTGGGGAATCTTTCTCCATGTGTTTTGGTCTTTTGACTGAGAGTGATGCAGAGATTGTCGGGTGTTAGGTGAGATATTGGTTCTTGGGTTTGTAGAAGTGTTGGGTCTTCTTCATTGTTTCTTAGGTTGCTTTCTTTTTTGGTGACCAATTTCAACTGTAGATGATTGTTATGCGTAATTGTGCAAGAGCTTGAAGTGGATAACGTCTAATTCTTTCCTAACTCACAATGATAGTACCCCAAGAACTTGTGCTTAAGATGTCCACAGTGAAAAAGAACTTAGACATTTATCTCTTTTTGTGTGCAGGTTGATATTGCTGCTGGAGGATGGCATTCTACTGCCCTGACAGATGATGGAGAGGTATTTCCGTCCTAATTCTGAAGAGATTTCGTTGATAGTAATTGCTATGTCGTTGTACTATCACTCCTTTGTAAGGTATCTGAACTCTTTTGTCAATAGTAGAACACTTGCCGAAAACCCAAAACCTAATCCCTACCATATCTTTGCTATGGGCACCCACCAATACATCATTATTTGTGTTTGAAATCGAGTAGTGGCCTAGGATCTACAATGTCTCCTTGGCAGCTAAAAGGTAGTATATCCAATTATTCCTCATTGATTCTTTTCTTTGTTTTCACCTGTCGTTTTTTCTACTAGCGCTTAAGGTGTCTTATTCCAAATAATTGAGGAACTTTTATGGCATGGAAGAGTTGTTTTGGTTTTGTGTGTGTGATCCCCCTTCACTTCAAGAATCAGACATGGTTTTTTTCATTCTCAATCAAAGATGCTAAGGCTGTGCATTTTCTGCTTATGGGTCTAACGTAATTTACTTGTCTGGTAAGCAATAGGATTATGTCATATGTGTTTCTTCAAGATATGAAAGCTTGGAAAAATATGAAATAACCTTTTAAAACTTTGAAATCTATATGGAAAACTTTACTTCTGTTTGTCTGCCAAAGGTTCTGCGGTTAAACTCAACCGGTTAACCTTGAGGTTGCGGGTTCGAAATCTGATGACAGTTGTTTGGTGCACATATAAGGTCGAAGGATGGGTCGGTGCTTGATCTATCCCTCCGAGGCCCCCTTAATGGGGACAAATTGGGTGAATTTCTTTCGGAATAAGCAAAGTAGAATGAACTTATTAGATTATTAACCACCAACTCATCTAAAAGTTTGAGCTGTTAGAGAGAGGGGCAACTTTATTATTTATATTCTCAACACGCCCCCTCACGTGTAGCCAGACTCTCTTTCATAAGCGGGCTAAACACGTGTAAATTTTAATCATTAGGTAGGCGGTGAGTTTTGAACCCAGGATCTATTGCCTGCTTTGATACCATATTAGATTATTAACCACCAACTCATCTAAAAGCTTAAGCTGATAGAGAGAGAGACAACTTTATTATTTATATTCTCAACAGAACTCATTGACCTCATAGATGAGGCTTTTTGAAAAGAAATAGGAGTAATACTTTAATTCACTCCTTGAAGATCATGATGTGAAGAATGGTTTGGTCAAAACCAATCAGATTGCAACTGCGGGCGGATTCATTGACATTTGTTAGTTGCATCCCTAGAACTCTGAGTGTGGTTTTCTCAGTCATCCTGGGATTTGAAAGGAAAAGATGAAATGGCAATTGTTCTCGCAATTATATGATGTCTGCTTTTCGTACAGGACGCCGTTTTCATTTTTTTGGTCTTCATTGCAGGTATATGGTTGGGGTAGGGGAGAACATGGGAGGCTTGGATTCGGAGATGATAAGAGCAGTAAAATGGTGCCTCAGAGGGTTCAACTTCTCGTAGAGGAAGATATTATTCAGGTACATCAGTAAATGTGTTTGTAAAACCAGATCAAGGAACATGATTTGATGTCTTCTCCCACATGTGATGGTACAATTTATCGTTTGGGATGTTTTCTAATTATGGAAAAGAATCATCGTGATTCTAGTCATGCCAATGGTGATTGAGTTGGGAATGGAGTCGTTGCTTATCTTAAAATTATTGCATAGACTTGCTGCATGTGCAATTAAAGAAATTGGTTTCACTGCAGTTCAATATGGACTTAAACCAAACCAAACCAAACCAAACCAAACCAAACCAAGCCTTACGTCCCAATCACTTGGGGTCGGCTACATGAATCCGTTTCCTCTATTGAGCTCTGTCAAGAGCCACTTGTTCACATAGACCTATTAGACTCATATCTTTGCGTACTACAGCATCTAATGTCAATTTAGGTCTACCCCTCTCCGTAACATTGCTACCTAGAGCTATCCTATCCACTCTCTTAACTACTGCATCTTCCGGTCTACGGTAGATATGCCCGAACCACCTTAACCTATTTTCCCTCAACTTCTCTTCTATAGGTGCTACACCTACCATCTCACGAACTGTTTCATTTCTAATCTTGTCTCGTCTAGTCTTACCACACATCCACCTCAGCATTCTCATTTCCGCTACACTCATTTTGCTCACATGTTGTTTCTTAATAGGTCAACATTCTGTCCCATAAAGTATCGCTGGTCTTATGGCCGTTCCATAGAATTTTCCCTTCAATTTTGTGGGTACCCTCTTGTCACATAGTACACCAGTAGCACTTCTCCACTTGAGCCACCCCACTTGGATCCTGTGGGCCACATCATCTCCAATCTCTCCATTGCTACTAATAATTGAGCCTAAATACCTAAAATGATCACTCTTTGGAATCTCCTGGTCTTGGATCATCACATTTTCTTCAAGCGCACTACTGGTACCACTAAACTTGCACACCATATACTCCGTTTTACTCCTACTTATCCGAAAACCCTTTGACTCTAATGCTTCCCTCCAAATTTCTAGTTTCGTATTAACACCTCTAGCAGTTTCATCTACGAGGACAATGTCATCTGCAAACATCATACACCATGGAATATCCTCTTGAAATTGTCTAGTCAATTCATTCATAACTAAGGCAAAGAGGTATGGGCTCAAGGCTGACCCTTGATGCAATCCTACGGTGATTGGAAATTCACTCGTTTCCCCTACTGGTGATCTAATGGTAGTGACGGCACCTTCATATATGTCTCTAATCACCTCGATATACCCTTTGGTCACTCCTTTTCTCTCCAAAACCCACCATATGATATCCCTAGGCACCCTATCATACGCCTTTTCTAAGTCTATGAAAACCATATGGAGATCCTTCTTCTTTGCTCTGTGTTTTTCTACCAATCTTCTTAATAGGTAGATAGCTTCCATGGTGGATCTTCCTGGCATGAACCCAAACTGTTTCTCTGACACCGTAGTCACCATCCTCAGGCGATGCTCAATAACTCTTTCCCACAACTTCATCGTATGGCTCATCAATTTAATACCTCTATAGTTGTTGCAGCTTTGAATATCCCCTTTATTCTTATATATAGGTACTAAGGTGCTCCTTCTCCATTCGTCGGACATCTTCCTAGTCATAATAATCTTGTTGAACAACTTCGTCAACCACGTCACCCCCAAGTCACCTAGACTTTTCCACACTTCAATAGGGATACCATCTGGTCCTAGGGCGTTACCCAGTTTCATCTTTTTCAAAGCTTTAACCACTTCGAACTTTTGTATTCTCCGATAAAACTCATATTCTACGTTCTCACCAGGTACATACGCCTCCTCCCCACCAAAGCCTCCTTCATGTTTCTCGTTTAACAATTTATCGAAATACGACTTCCATTTATCCTTGATCGCCTCGTCTTTCACCAACACCACCGAATCAATACCTTTTAAACACTTAACTTGAGAAATGTCTCTAGCTTTCCTTTCTCGTATCTTAGCAAGTTTATAAATAAACTTTTCTCCATCCTTACCATCGAGTCTAGCATAAAAATTCTCATAGGCTTTCAACTTAGCATTCCTAACGGCTTTCTTAGCTTCCTTGCTAGCTTGCTTATAACTTTGAAAATTTTCCTCACGCCGGTCCCTTTGCCACTTTTTAAAGCACTCCTTCTTTACTTTTACCATGATTTGAACCTCGTTATTCCACCACCACGTCTCCTTAGAAATTGGGCCTTTGCCCTTCGACTCGCCAAGAACTTCCTTCGATATTCTTCTAATACCGTCAGCTATCGTATTCCACATATTGTCACTATCGCCTTCCATTCCCCACCGTACTTCTTGAGACATTCTTTCCTTGAATACTTCTAGTTTCTCCCCTCTTAGGCCCCACCATTTAGTCCGTGGGCATCTAATTTCCTTTCTCCTTCTATTATTCCCCTTGAGACGAACATCTAACACCAAAAGTCTATGTTGTGCCACTAAATACTCTCCGGGAATAACCTTACAATCCTTACATGTCAAGCGGTCTACACCTCTAGCAAGAAAATAATCGATTTGGCTTCTATTGGCTCCACTCTTAAAGGTAATTAAATGCTCCTCTCGCTTCCTATAGAGCGTATTCCCAACTATAAGGTCAAAAGCTACCGCGAAATCTAAAATCCTCCTACCACCTTCGTTAAGGTCACCAAATCCAAAACCACCATGCACCTTCTCATACCCTTGCTTATGCACTCCCACGTGACCATTGAAATCGCCTCCTATGAATAGTTTCTCCCCAAAAGGTATCCCTTGAACCACGTCATCCATTTGCTCCCAAAATTGCTCTTTAATAAGATCATCCAAGCCTACTTGGGGTGCGTACGCACTAATAATATTAACTATACTCTCTCCAATCACAAGCTTAACTAAAATAATCCGATCTCCTTTTCTCGTTACAGTAACTACCGAATCTTTCAGGTGTTTATCTACTACGATACCTACCTCATTTCTATGCCTATCCTTACCTGTATAGTAAAGCTTATAACCTATGTCCTCTATCTCCCTAGCTTTTTCCCCTACCCACTTAGTCTCCTGAAGACAAGCTATACTAATCCTCCTCCTAAGCATGGTGTCGACTAGCTCCCTAGTCTTACCCGTTAATGTCCCTATATTCCAAGTTGCTAAACGAATCCTATAGTCCTGGGCTAGCTTCTTTACCCGCGCTCGTCCAGGCACGCGCGAGAACCCTTGCTCACTTATCACCACACCCGGGCGCCGGCGTGGCGCCCCTTGCTCATTTTTCGAAGCACCCGAAGGCA
Source organism: Rhododendron mucronatum var. ripense (assembly GCA_019656295.1). Taxonomy (NCBI): domain Eukaryota; kingdom Viridiplantae; phylum Streptophyta; class Magnoliopsida; order Ericales; family Ericaceae; genus Rhododendron; species Rhododendron mucronatum. The sequence continues at coordinate 428,502 of BPLT01000239.1, forward strand.
GGCACAACGCGTCGCTTAAAGGGAACGCCCTAGCATGTCTCGTAATCATATTTGAATTCATGTCATAAAAGATCTAACGGGTTTTTTACGTGCTGGCTGTCAGCTACCTAACACACAACCCTCCTCCTTTATCCGGGCTTGGGATTGGCTGGGAAATAAAAATATGAGTCTAAGCACGAACCAGGCGGAGTTTTCAATATGGACTTACTTTTTTGTTTCCATTTTGTCCAGTTGCCTCCCTGTTCTCTCTTTGCTTTTGCACCTGTATTTTCAGGAGAGAGAAATGTCTTTCGTTAGTTCTCCTGCCTGGCGAAGAAGGTGGGATGAACAATCACCCCTTGTTCATGTTGTAGAACTGGCCTACTCCTTCCTTCTAGGGTCATTGAACGCTCTTTAGTCCACGAACTACAGTTTATTGGAATATCATTTTGCACAGAGCTTTCATTTGAATTTACTTAATTTGAAGGAAGTCCTATTTAACTCATTCTTACTTTTCCAGTACTGGGAAAGGATAGATGAATGTTCTTTCGGTAATTTTTGGCCCAAAAACAAAAGCCTACATTGTGACTCCCTAGTGAAAGGTGTTCGTTCCGTACCATGCTACGCCAAACAGTCACGAAACCCACTACGTTGAACATTCAATCACCTGAGTTGTTGAATCTTTTTCACATTTTGACTCTTATTATTTTTCTGTGATATAGGTGTCTTGTGGGGGCACCCATTCAGTTGCACTGACGCGAGATGGCCACATGTTTTCGGTAAGCGCTGGGACTTCATGTTTTACATTTCGTAGAAAGTGGAAACCACAAAGAAAAATAAATAAGATGGACAGCTCATGGTTACTCACTGAAACAAAAATGGTGACAATACAAACATGGGTTCAGTACCAACTTCTTTTTATCTGGGCCTCACTTTTTGTGTTTTTATAGTAAATCTTGGTGTCACATAAGAAATTCTTTTGCTTTTTTCTTATGGTATTCCTAATTGACTGAAAAGATTTGGTTTTGACAGTTTGGCCGAGGTGACCATGGGCGTCTAGGATACGGGAGAAAAGTAACTACTGGTCATCCCTCGGAGGTGCCCATAAACCTCCCACCACCAAAAAATCTCAGCGGTGGGGAAACCGTTGGACGTTGGTGCGCAAAGCTTGTTGCTTGTGGTGGCCGTCACACGTTAGCAACAGTAGAATGGCATCCTGATGAATCTTAAATGTTGAACTTGGAGTGTTGCTATCACAACATATGCTCAAGATCAAATAGATTCAGAGCTCTGTATAACTATATCATGTTCATCAGAGAATGGACCGTCTATTGATTTTCTATTCACATTCTACATTCTCTGGCAATTATGAAACGCAATAATTGCCGGAGAATTCTCTATTTGTGCATGAAATTGTTATTACCACCGCAGATGTAGTTGTGCAGTTTTAACGTTACGATGGACTTTAATTTTGTGATGTGGCTAGAAGCCATTGGTTTCTATATTTTCATCAAATTTGAAGTACAAGAAAGCATTGGTAGTTTTTATTTGGACTTCGGAGCAGGTGACCTGCCTCAAATCCTACATGCCTTGGCCATAACTCTGATGAACCAAGTATATTGTGAGGCCACACAACAATGACCCGAACCGTAACACATTGCTGGGAACAACTCCTCCCCGGTGCGATTGGCCTATTTGTAGGTTCTCTTCATTTCGATGATTGAAATCATTTGTTCTCTGGACACGGTTGATGGCTCAATGAGGTCTGACAAATGAATGATTTTCATTATCAAAGTGAAGGTTGAATATAGCCATCAGCACAGTCCGCAAGAGCTCCACTTTTTTTCTCGGCGAAAGTCAGTATTTTATTAGTTATATTTGGTGAAGTTTTAAATTTTGTCCAATGCACGGGAATATATGGTGCCTATTGTCATTTGTTTACCACTCCACTTGCAACATGGTATGGGCTTGACAGCAAGAAAAACTTTAATTTAATTTGTCAAATAAATTATAGATGAACTAATGACTAATTAGCTCTCATACGCAAAATGGTATAATAGTAATTTTTGTTATGTCGACGAGATTGAAAACGTGACACCCTCCCCCACATTATTGGGTCCCACCACATGAGTTGTGTTGACTGTTGAGGCAAGGTTTGAGTAACTAACAAGTAAAATAATGCTATGATGGCATTTTATGGCCACGTATTGATTATAGTATTATGATTTATGAGAGAACGACATGTCTCATAAAACAAGAAATAAGTACTTTACAAATGAGAACCTTAGCAGATCGGGGCCTTAGTTGTAACTCGGCTCTTTTGTAACAGTTCGGCTTGTTTATAGAGTTGTTTAGTAGATGAACTAAGCTCGTGCACTCAATCTAAAAACAAGCCAAGCTCGAGCTTATTTGGGCTCTAGAGTAGTTTTTAATAAGCCGACCTTGAGTCACTTATAACTCGTCACGTCCGTAGTGGTTGGGCTTGGTTAGCAAATGAATTGCACTTGAATGCCTCAATAGTAAACGAGCTGAGCTCAACCTTTGATTATTTGGTCTCGGGTCGAGTCGGGCTCAGGTTAGATTAATTTTAAATGAGCCGAGCTCAAACGCCAGAAAGCTCACCCACCTCGTTTACTAGTTTATTGTCAAAACTCAAAAGTGGTCAAGATGGAGCAGTAAATATCCAATATATAATGGCGGCCCTCTTCACGAAAAGGACTTCAAATCGAGATCGTTCGCCCCAATTGGCCCAACCTCTCCATCCCACCATTCAGAAAAACCCAAAAACCAAGCCCTAAATTCCATTTCGCGCCCCTCCGAATTCCCCCGGGGAATTTCACTTCCCGCGCCCATTTTTTCCAATTTCACCACCCAAAATAGTAACAATTCAAATTCCTGTCGAATCTCTCTCTCTAGACTTTTTCAAATACCGAAGCCAAATCGCTGAAGAACAGCTGGCGAACATGGCGGTGGGTTCGAACCCCGCCTCTACCTTAGCTGAGCAGAACGGGAAGATCCGTAGCAGCAGCGAGGGGAATTCGACGTGTCACCAGGTAGTAATTTGATGAAACCCTTTTATGAAAAAAACCCAGTTGTTAGTTTCTGTAATAACAGGGCCAGTTTAGTTGATGAGATAGTTGAAGAAAATTTGATAGTGTTGGAAAGTTGTTTTGATTATCTGGGTCTTGTAATTGGTAGTTTGAGATTTCGAGATTTGAACCATATTGCCTTGCGCTGTACGCTAGCTGGGTAATTCAATTTCAAACTCAACTACTCCAGCTACGTGTCAGAGCCTACGAATCCAATTATTGTTCGGAATTGGATCCTCTTCCGTCCAGTTGGATGGACGAGAGGAGACAGTCCAAATGTGGACCATCGGATTTCCTGTGAGACTCTTACAGATGATAGTCAATGTGTGGTTCAGATTTAGACTGTCTTCCAAAACTTTGACCGGAGAGGATCCAATCCCTGATTGTTCCGTTTGGTTGTTCTGGCAAATTAGATAGATTTAGAGAACCGAAATGTGGGCTAGGTTGTTGGTTAGTGGGCCCTTTTAAATTAACAATTCATGTCATGTGAGACGTGTCGGTACTGTGGATGTTTTTCCTGATCGGTAGGCGGGTAATGTTGGATGTAGTTGAGTTTGACACTTTTAAATCAGTAGTTCATATTCTTCGGTTTTGGTTCGAAACCTCTCAGGTGCTATCAATTCCTTTCGGCTTCCTGCAAGTAGGCGGTGGGATTGGGCCTTCAGGATTAGTCGAGGTGCGTGTATGCTTGCCCGGACACCTAAGTTGTCAAAAAAAAAAAGTAGTAGTTCATATTATTCGAGATGTGTTTGTTGGTGATAGGTGAGTTAGACAAATTGGTTATTGGTAATCACCGTAATCTGCACCAACCATGAGGAGGGTTTGGGAGTTAGGGTGGGAGAGGTAGAGGGAGGCGAGGGCGGAGACGGAGGCGGTGCGGTGGAGGGTGAGCTCGGTGCCGTTGAGGGTGGCCAGGGTTTGGCCGGTGAGGGAGTGGAAGAGGACGTACCTGGCGTGGATGGAGGGGAGGGAGGAGGTGTTGAGGGGGTGGTGGGTGACGAGTTTGACGACAGTGTAAGGGAGGGAAGGGGAGAGGGACCAGGAGGGCATGAGGAGGAGGGAGGCGGTGGGGGAGGTTTGGTGGTGGTGGCGGAGAGGGGAGTAGGTGGTGGGGAGGGAGGTTTGGAGGTGGTGGATAAGGGTTCCGGGGGTTAGGAGTGAGCGGAGAGTGGAGGCGTCGATGAAGATGGGCAGTGCAGCAGTGGTGGCCATTGATGAGATTTTGGAGGTGGATGTGGTTATGGAGATGAGAGTGATGAACGTGGAAATGAGGAGGCAATTTTGGTGATGACCAAATTGACTTGACGGACTCCCAAGTCTATGACAAATTAAAAAAAGACTCAGGTCTACGAAGACAGCTAGAAAAATGATGGGAGTAGAAGAAATATTCAAATGACTTTTTACGAAAAAAAAAGAGAGAAAATTTAACAAATTTTCATTTTCTATTATATTTTTCTTCCAAATCAAATGAATCCTAAGCAAAGCAAGAGAAAAGAATAGAAAGTAACTGGAGAGAAATTGTAGAGGAGTAAAAATCGAGATTTACTCTTCTATTATAAAGCATAGTTGGCATTTGTCAATTCGAGATTTATGTTTATGCTCTTAGGATTGAATCTGTGAGCTAATGGTTTATGTTTATCGGTGGTGTGGATACTTATTCTCAGAAACGGAACTTACAGATGTTAAACTTAAACCAAATATCTAAATTTAATACTATCAAATCATACGTGCATGTATCTACTTGGTCGGTGAGAGCATGTCACAACTATACTTTAAGATCTGTAAATTAGGTCTATTGGACGGTAATCGTGCCAATTTCTGTGACCTGTTATTTTGGGATAATAACTTACCATCTAATCCCTGCAACACAAGTAGGAAAATATTTGTCTCCTTGTTTCTTATGTTTGGGAATTGGGATTATAGTGGTTCATAATCATAAGTGTATTATTTACCAGTGCCGCCATAAAGCCATGGGTTTGGTGGCTTCCTGCAAGAACAAGAAGAAGAACAAGCCATGTACTACCAGTTACTGTAAAAATTGCCTATTGAACAGGTTAGACATGGCGATGTGTTCCTTTTACACATTTGGCTTTTTTAATACACATGCGCAACCCCAATGCAACTGACTTGTCTGATCCTGAAACAGATACGGAGAGAAGGTAGAAGAAGTGACAGTTTTGGAGGACTGGCTTTGTCCGAAATGCAGAGGCATCTGCAATTGCAGTTGTTGCAGGTAGGTCTATGTTTTGCCAACTTTTCGGCTGTTGGTTCATGTTTTCAAGTATTCTGGTGGTGAATCTGGAAACATGCTCTTTTTAGGAAGAAGCAAGGACATCAACCCACTGGCAGACTCGTGCACACAGCCAAGGCCACTGGATTTTCCTCTGTTTCAGAGCTGCTCCGTGTTAAAGGCCTTGTATGTACTACGTTGTTTCTTTTCTGTGAAGGACATACAGTATTCTGATTTATTGTCTTGTGGATAGGGTCTACAATGGTTCATGTTACTAAACCATTTTGTTTGACAGGAGCCTGCTGTTGCTTTGCCTAAACAGTGGGGAAAGGAAAATTCTGCAACCGAAAACAGCAATTCAAATTTAAACCTTGATGAGAAAAAGCAAAAAAGAATGAAGCAAGAAGGGTTCAAAGAGATTCAAGATAGCAAACGTCGGAAGAGTAAGACAAACGCCATGAAGTTCCACAACAAAGATTTTTATGCCAGCATCCCATTGCCCCAGGGTACCGAGTTGACAAGTGTATCTGGGATTGAGCTACAACCAGAAGACACTGGCCATGCCTTGCAGTTCTTGGAATTCTGTGCTGCTTTTAGGGAGGCAAGTGAACTGTAGTTCTTCTAATACTGAGATAATAATGTAATGTAGCCTCTGCTGATATTACTTGCAATAAGATTAATCTTTTCTTCAACACTGCAGAGCAAGTAGTTGCTTAACAACTGTACTTTTTAGTTGTGAGAGTTGATATTACAGAGAGCACTTGCTGGTTCCTAGTTGGATTCATTTATAAATCACAATTTGCATTCATGTTGATGTCTTACATGCGCAAGTTGTACTCTCCTACATTAATTGAAGCTTTGCTAGCATAATTGTTAGTAACACTTTGTGGCTATAAATGTTCATCATTTACTAATTACTACTCCCAAAGTGTTTGGTTGAATGCCAGAGTGTAGACTAGTGGTAATGCCAAGATTTTAGTAGCCTATAACATACTTCTTTTTCTCACTTTTTCATCATACATTCTTGTTCAATAGATACTTGATTTGAAGGATGGCGAGCCTGAATATGTGCTTGGAGAATTAAAACGCGGGGGACCTGGGTGCCGAGGAAAACATTCTCCAGTTGTCTGGTTTCATATCCAATTGCTCTCTCTGATACAAAAGGACTTGGGAGAAAAGTATGAACCTTTGCACTAAACTGACGTAGGTGATCAAATGCCTTACAGTGGTGTACTTAAAAACTCATATCTGCTGTCTCTTCTGTTTAGGTCTCCCGTGATAACAACAAAAAATGGCAAAAATTCATGGCTCCATGCTCTACAAGATTTTGCCTTGAGATCCCAGTATATATTGGGAAAACTGAAGTTGGAGCAGTTTGGTGGGGAATTTGATGATTACGATCGTTTAGAGTTCTCTGAGAAGCTTAGACTCTTGAATTCTCTATGTGACGAATTTCTTTGCACTGCGTAAGTTAAAAGGTTTTGCTCTTTGCTCTTTGTCTTTGCTTTCTTTGTTTAGGTGTTTTTTTTTTTTTTTTTAAAACCTTTTCTGGTCTGACTTTGAAAAAAAAATTCTTGCAGAAAAACTAGGAGCTGGATAGATGATCAGAATTCCAAACTTGCTGAAAAGGTGAAGGAAGCAAATGAAAGAGTTGTTGCTGCAAAACATAAGGTTGCATGATATTGACTTTTGTCTTTTGTCTTTTGGAAGCATAAAATGATGTCATTTGAAGTGTTTTTTAATTTAAATCAACCATGTTTAGGAGAAACAACTGAAGCAGAAGATGCAGGATGAGGTGGCTGAAGCCATCATTGCAAAAAGTGGTGCTCCTCTTTCAATATCTGAGCATGAAGCTATTGTTACGCAAATCAAAACCAAAGCAGCTCAAGCTCATGCCGAAATGCTGGAGTCAAAAGGCATGGTAACTAAGGGTATGGTTTTAGTGCTCCATTAGAGTTTGAATATTTTTGGTGTCAAACAAGTCGAGTTGAATGTGTTATTCGGTTGTTAAATTTTGGCTTTTAAGAATGTATATAGAGGTGGAGCCCAGCTGTGTTGAACTGCCTATCAGAGTTTGTTTATGGATGTCCTACCTTGATCTTGTTATGATAGTGATTGAGATTATTTTCAAGTACCTCAGCATAGTTGGAATTTCAAGAAAGACTTACACAGGCCAACCAACTGTTTGGCATGACTCGCTGGTTTCATAATGTTTAGTCGTCTTTGTTTTGGATTATCTATTTTGGGTAAATTAATCAAGTGTCAGAACTATAATACTATTTTGGGTGCGTTGTCATGGAAATGTGGTTGGTATATTTGTATTGTTTACATCCCTGTTAGTAACTCGTGCATAAAGCATCAGATTGAGGTTTGCTTGATTTATTTGCGAACAAAATTCCTTACAATTTCAGCTTATAGGTGTTCAAGTGCAGCTTGGTTTTCTGCGTTGTCCTTTTTTGGGTCATGGTAAAATGCTGCTTAATCGTCATTCGAAGAAATTCTCTCCTGTAATCGTCTAACTTTACTGTTTGAAATACGAATAGTTTGCCTATTTGGAGCAACTATAGACGTTGCAGTTCTGCTCTATGCTCTTAATCTTCATGCTAACATATTTGCTCTCTTAATCTTCTCACTTTCCAGTTTGAAATATGACTAGTTTGCCTGGTTGGGGCAAGTATGGAGCAATTGTAGACCTTGCTTATCTGCTCATCTTCTTTGTCCTCTGGCTCTACTATGCCATACATTTATAGAGCGGACCACTTGCAAACAATCAGGCATATATTGCACAATAGTTGCTCTTGCTCACCTGGAGGTTGAATGCAAACCAGTTTTGGCTAGTTGCATTTCATTTGCTTGCTGCAGTTTAAACTGGTTTAGTCTTCTAAAATGACTGTTTCTCCCTGATTGTTTCCATGAAGTCTAAGTGCACGTAAATTACCAGCTCATGAAATGTGAATCCAACATCCTGCATTATTAGAGTAAGTAGTTTTGGTTGACTTTTCCAAATCCTTTACAGTCTCATATCCAAGTCCCTCTATAACTGAGACCTTGTTATATTTTCTTTTCAATTATTATGGTTGTGTTTGTGTTTGTGTCTGTCTATTGTGCATATCGATGCTTTGGACTATCAATGAAGGAAGCATGGTAATGTGCACATAAATTGAATTGGGTCTCTAGGCCTGCCCTCCCTAATGCCATTTGACTTTGATTTGGGGGGGCATGGTTCCGCAACAAAACAGGTATTGGGGGGCAACTGTTTTAGTGGTATTCTGAGACCAGTCACTTTGTGCATATTGCCAAAGGTTAGGTCTGTTCCAATCCTCTCCTGCCCATACCCCCAATGATTGGGGACTACATGGGTTTTGTTGTTATTGTTTTTTGTGTCTCTCTGAATTTAGGGTTAAGATATTTGGTTTACCAATTATGCATCTTTCTTTGCAGTTTAGATTAACTGTTGACTACAATTTCTGTAGAGAAACAAAGACCTGACGCTGTCAGAAGAAAGCCCATCCTTTTGGATGCTAGCGGGCGCATATATTGGAGATTAAAAGGATATTCTGACAAATCTAACCTTCTGCTCCAAGGTTATGTCTTTAACTACTGCATTATGTTTACGATTTACAGGTAAAGGATTTGATTATTAGTTTCAGATTCCAATCTTCTATCTTCAATATACAGATGTGGGATCCAGTGACACAGCGGGGTTGAGTGAAAAATGGTACACCTTCAATGCTGAACAGGAAAAAGAGATAGAAAAATACATTCATTCTTCAAGGTAAATAAAGTAATTTGTTTCAAGTTTCGTTGCACTGAAGGCATTTTATATACGAGGTTATGCAATTCTCGTATCCTTGTAAGGGGGACTTATACGGTTCATTTGAATGGTATTATGATTTATGAGCCATAGTAACATGAAAATTCATTTTTCTTATTTTGGTAGTTACTTTCCAAACTTGTTTCTGAAGTTGGTCTAGAATCGGATTCAAACTGTATAGGGATGTCTCAAAAGAGAAAAGGGTTGGTGAATGCCAGAAGCACTCAGGGCCTTGAGGTTTTAACCAAGTTGGAAGATGGTGACAAAGAAAAAGATTTCTGAAATGAAAAACGAGCCAATTTTTTTACGTGTCAGTTTTCTCATTCCATGCTCTTCATACAATGGCTTTTTGTAAGCCTCAAGCAAGCTTTTGGTCATGAATCTTTTATCATGTCAACTCTTACTTTCTGCAGTTTCAAGAATTAGACGTTCATTGAAATATCAGCTGTTAACTTGTTTCAATAGTCCCAAGAGATTGGCCCAGTGGTCTTGGTCTTGGACCGGAGGTTTGCTCCCACCCAAGGTCTTGGGTTCAATCTCCCTTGCCAGCAACCAGAGCCGGCCCAAGGTATTTGGATGCCCTAGGCCAAGTGGTGAAATAGTGCCCTACATAGAAGAAATTTTTTTTTTTCAAAAAAATACCCTACCAAGATTTGAACCCAAACATCTTATGTGAAAAAGCAAACACTTTATCACTGAACCACCAAAGGAGTTTGTATTATAGTTGCACACAAAAAATATATATACTTATCTAGAAATTGGTGCCCCAATTTTTGCTCAAAATGTGGATGCCCAAGGCGGCGGCCTCTTGGGCCTCCCCATTGGGCCGGCCCTGCCAGCAACTCTTGGGGTCACCTCACCTCACGCGTAAGCGTGTGAAGAGGCTGTGAGAGGGGCTGTAGAGATTAGTCTGAGGTGCAAAACAAGCTGGCCCGGGCCATTGCATTACCAAAAAATAAACTTGTTTCATTTATGACTTAGCTTTTCTTGCTTTCGGTAGGTGCTTATTTGCCTTGGCAATTTCTGTAGGAAGAGAGGGCCAAGGCCTCAAAAATTAACGGACGTTCCTTCATCTTCAAGTAGCGAAGCAGACATAATTCAGTCAAGTAGCGAAGCAGACATGATTCGGTCAAGAAGCAAAGCAGATATGATTCTATAACTAATCAATCATCTCATTCACCCATTGTAATCAACCATGTTGCATGATCTCAGTTGCTCTGATTATGCCACATGTCAAGTACTCATAGGGTATCAAAATAGTAATAGTTGGATTTCTTAAATTCCCAATCTATTATAGCTATTTATTTCTTGGCTATTGAGCCGTAAAATCGAGAATGATCGTTCAGTGCCGATGGTGGTGGCCCCAGGCATCTCCACCGCCACACATTGGCACGGGGAGGCTTGGGGCAGCATGTGGCGGTACCCAGGGGCATTGAATAATTTTTCATAAATTGGAGAGTTGGCTGTTGATTGGATTCAGATGGACTCTAGCCAAGGCCATTTCCATGTCTTTGTAGGTGTAGGGAAGACTGCTTCCTATTTTTTAAGGGAAGGCAACTATGTCTCTTCAGTCCAAAAGGTGGCTTCCAGTTTGAGGATTGAATTGTGTAACATTACATGCAACTTTTTTGAAAGTTGCAGCGCTGTAACATAGTTGTCCAATATTTCTCATTGTTAGCACACAGTTCTAGTACCAAATTAGACAAAATTATGTTATTTGTAAGAATCTGCAGAATTTATTCTCAGTTGTATTTCACTATTCTGATTCGATTTTTACTCGAGGCGATGTTTTTTTAACCAATGAGCATCGCTCTATTTATTAATCAATTCAAACTTTACTTACAACGCTTGTGGTTTAAGCGAGGTACGCATTACATATTAGAACATATATTTATGTGGTTTGTAGACTTTTGTGGACATATATTTTTTCATCCAATCTGATAGAACTCACAGCATAGTACATTGATCAGTTTTGTGGGTGAGGATGTGAGGGAACTTATGTCACATAATCCTTGACTGGGGTTTGCTGTTTGCACTTTCAATTCTCGTTCTTGATTTTCGTTTGATCTATTTTAGAGTGCTGAGAATTTCCAACGCATATGTCAAAGCAGACAAGCACGTGAAGGCCGTGCTGTATGTGAATATAACACCAACATAAGAACAAAACATGACATTAACAAAGTACAGACATGGGTAAAATCAGCAACAAGCCATTATCCCATCCACCCTCCTGTCCATTTCATCACTGCTCAAGGAATCTTAACCAAAACTTCACTTAGGACCACTACGTACTCTTTTCTAGAAGCTCTATTATGGTCCCAGGAAACTACCCTAGAAAGAGTCTCAATTCGAAACGGAAGGCTCGGATTCATCTAGTTGTAGAGGGAATGTCCTACAAAATGCGTCGGAATTCAAAACGAAAGGCTCAGGTGATTCACCACCCTCACGATTCATTTGAGCCTTCCCCGTTTTTGAATTCTAGAACCGGTTTCTGAACAACTTTCCGGTTCCCTAACACTTCTGCGACTCTTTTCCCGCGTCGTCTTCTTTATTTTGTAGCTAGCTAGCTAGCTGATCTGTCTAGAATTCCATGAAAGAACATATTCTTCTTTCTTGGTTTGTGTTTCTCTCTCTTCCTTTTTCTCATCCACAAGCCTCTCCATGGTAAGCACCCACCTTGCCTGCACATCCACATTTGCTTTGCTTTTTTCCTCACATCAACCATTCCCTCCTCTCCTTTTGCTGCTTCTTTCTCTGGTATTGTCTCTTTCACTTCAACCTGCAATATCATTTCCTTCACTCATTAAGTAGTACTAATTACACCACCACATCAACATCAGATTTGGACTGCCATGCCATTTTGAAACATAAATAACAAATTATGGTTAAGTTTGAAAATTCATAACTGATTTTGCAAGATGAATAATTTAACTTTCAGTGAGAGTGCAGACCGAAAAACATACCGCGAAAAGTTTAACGGAGAATGTGAATATTCAATTCTCTTTCTATATTAACTCTAGAGTTCATTTTATTTCTGCTTAAGAAGTATAGATAACGTGCCACATATAGTAAAAAAGTTTCAATATTTCTGCTTAATTGAAAACAAGTGAGTTTTTGGATTTATCTGTAAAGAATAATTTTACAAAAAACAAAAAAAACAAATAACAAATAACAAAAACTTTACCTAACCTAACCTAATCAAACACATAAAGGAAAAAGAGAAGCCAATCGCGACCGTCCAAAAGTGTTATGGATGGTCTAGATGTTAATGAAACTTTTCCGGAGATAAGTTAAACTTTTCCCCGGAAAAATTTCATTAGAATCCGAACCGTCCAGAACACTTTTAGACGGTCACGATTGGTTGTTGCTGTAAAGAACTTGTTCACGAATGAGCCATGAATAAGTTTTAATGAAAGAAAAACACCCAAGATCCCATAAACAAGACAAAAAGGAAAAAGGGAGAACTAAATAAGTGATCAATGTTCTGCAGAGAAGCATCTTCGGAGAATCCAAGAAAGGAAGAAAGAAGAGAAAAAAAACACGACAATTTCCTAGTCATGCATTGATCTGATGGCTCAAAAATTGGAAAAAAACCCAGTATTTGTGGACTGGAATAATCAAATAATTGTCTGATTTGACACGAAAAAAGGGCAAATTATTCTGGTCTGAAACAGAGAAGTGGTGCAGGTCACAAAAGCATATAAGCATTTTATGCTGCAGAAAGCAAGGCAAATAATTCAGGGTGAGGGAGGGCAGAAAAGGCTGGCATCAACTCTCGTGGGACACACTTGTACGTTGTTGATTATTGGGGCGAAATTACTTGGAACGTTTTTGAGGGAAAGAAAGAGTGGTCCACCCTGGTGAATGATAGTAATTTATTCAGTCCTCTTGTAGCATGTCCTCAACGAGTCCAGCTTAGTTTGATCGCACATTAATAGTCACATGAGTTATATAAGTTTGATCGCACATTGATAGTCACATGAGTATATATTGTGTGGTATGCCAAACATTTGATTCCGTTTAGTCCAGACCTGGTGGGTTGAGCCCGAATGGGCTGCTTGGCCTCAATCAAGTAGCCCGACTGGGGTGATCGGCCCGTGGAATGGCGGGCAGGGCATAGTGACTGGCCCGGCCTAGTTCGGCGAACAAGCATGATAGGGTGGAGCCATGCAGGCGCTGAGTGGCATGGCTCAGCCACATGGCGTCTACCTACATGTCACCCGGCCGGCAATCTTTATGGATGACCTTATTAGGAAAGCGGTTACGAGTGACGTCATAAATGGCATGAGCTTGGCACGAGTTTTCAAGTGACGTCATACAAGGCCCCAAGTACAATCTCTATGTAAAAAGATATATGATAAACCCTAGAAAAGTACCCCGTTTCTCGTGACCTAAGTATCGTCTACTTTCTACCTCCTTGAGTGGAAATAGACTTAAGCATTGGAGTGTCTTGAGGCTAGGATACAGCCGATACGACATTAACATGACATTGTAGTCGCTATCTATTTCACTTAATGACTTGTAATCTTTTCTCAATTCTACCGATATTTGAGAGAATCAATTTTTGCCTACGTGTTATTCACTGCAGGTTTTATAAAACGAACGGTTCAAACATAGTTGTGGGCTGAGGTGCTTCCAAAAAATGTAGGAGTTTTGAGGGGATGGAGAGGTGGGTTAGGTAGGGAAAGAAGCTGATCAAAGTCTATCGGTTTATCCCATGCCTATTAGAGTGATTATATGCAAATCGTTCATCTTATTTCGCTTGCTGAACTTAATGTTCATGTAAAAAAAAATAAAAAAATAAAATTGTTCTAGTACAGGTAGTATCAATACTAATGAAACCCATTTCTATGCTTTCAGGAAATAAATCCAGATAAACATTGTATCCAAAAAATTTCAAAATTTTTGTCCAAGAAGAAAAAGACACTACCAATTCAAATGTATTTTTTGCATTGTTTGGTTTCCCTTCATTAATTAATAATGGGGACCAACACAATCCCAATATCTAACCATTATGCGATTCTGAAAGATTGAGTGGATAAATCTTGGAAGGATATAAATAGACAAAGACAAAGACCAAAGTAGCCTAAGGAATTTTACAAAATAAAAATTGGAAGGCAGGAATTAAAGGCCGTGTTTGGGTTACTATTTTGAAATAAAAATCAATTAGTAGTTCCTTAAATTGGTGCAAACAAATTTGCAAATTCTAGAGAGTAGTTGTTTCCAAAAGTATCTTACCGAAAAAGGGTCTTGAAATTTTTTTGTCAAATTTATGTCTCGTGTGTTTTATGTGAAAAATACACAAAAGAAGAAGAAGAAAAAGGAAAGCAAAATAGGCCTGCCCTAAACCAGAAATAAAGATATAAAAGTGGTCCTGGGATTTTACGTTAATAGCATGATTTTTTTTTCTTCTGTAATAGACTAAAGACTTGGGAATAAAATTCTACCAAAAACAGATTTCGAAAATCTTATGTGGGAAAAAACCAGAAAACAGAAACCGAAAAGCAGAAGACAAATATAGGCCATCGAAAAGCCAAAAATAAAGATGAACGTGGCGTCCAAGGCAATTCAGGGATGAGTTTGGACAAACTCTTCACGGACTTTTTGACACGGTCTTTCTGACACACATATATAAAGTAGTTAAAAGTAAGAGAAAATAACCAAAAAGACCATATCGAAAAGTTCAGAAAAAAGTTTGTCCGAACTCGGTTGATAGTTCCATCACGGAAGACACTGTATTTAGAATTCACTAATTCCCCTGCCCTCCATAGATTGGGGAAAAAAAAAAAAAACTGTAACGTCCACGTCCAATTTAGAATTCACTAGTTCCCCTGCCCTGTAGATTGGGGAAAAAAAGAACTGTAACGTCCACGCCCGGTAAAAAAACAACCAAAAAGACCGTGTTAAAAAGTACGGAAAAAAGTCCGTCCGAACTCGGTCGATAGTTCCATCACAGGAGGCACTGTATTTAGAATTCACTAATTCCCCTGCCCAGTAGATTGGGTTATAGAAGAAACGTACCTTTTCACCAAAGTTCATGAGTATTTCCAAGTTGGTACTGGTGGGTGAGTCGTCTATTTCAGCCCCATCTCTCTTTATGGACCTTTCTTCAACTGAAGGAGTGGGGGCAGGGCTGAGACTGCTTGAGCTGCTGCAGCTGAGCTCAGGTGGTGGTGTGCTTTGGGTTCCCACATCTCTGGTCTTGCTGCACACTTTCTTCTCTGCCACTAGAGAGAGAGAGAGAGAGAGAGAATTTCAACTTCTTAGAACAAATCTGATTAACAATAATGTTACGGTAACCATAATATATAGTTTATCACAAGTCGTAAATCGACACTTGTATAATGGTTGGAGATTAGAGAATGCGCAAGCAATACTATTGCGACCATATTTCTTTGTTATATTTGAACTCCATTTTAATGCAACGTCCACTTTAACCGACCACTTATTACAGCAAGAAACATATGAGAATTAAGGATGGGATAGAGGGTCTAGTGGCGGCGATCGTCACGACAAGAATTTTAAAAAATACAATTATGATATGTAAAAAAAAAATTATGCTCAACTTATATAATTTCACCATCACTAGAATTTTTTAGTATTCATTTCGCCATTGCTAGGATAAAATTCTGGTTCCGTCCTTGTTGAGAATGTGATCGCTCTATGTTAAGTGTAAGGTCAAAAGTGTCTATATACGTCATTTATAGGTGTAGAATATGAAATGTTATAATACATGCATAATCATGTAGCTAGATCATGTGATCACCACAGAAATTTTGGGAAATTTTGTAAGAGTAATACGAAGAGGGTATTCAAACTTGGTGCCAAATTTTCATAAAACCACTTTTGGTGCTAAATTTGACAGTAAATTCGGCTTCGTCGAACCCTGCTCCCTCACCCAAACCCAACTAACTTCTCCTCCCTCCTCTCTTCCTACGAGGAAAGAAATTCACGGTTGTGCCGAAAACAGCACCAAATAGGAGTAACATTGCTGCTGCTTATTCTTCTTTTTTGACTTTTTAACACTGTCGCTGCAGAGCCAGCCCTGACTTTTCGGGTGTCTAAAGCAAAAAACGAAAAAACGAGGCCCTTTTATTGGACTATTGTAAGGGGTAAAAAAGTATGAGGGACCTTTCAAATTCAAAAAGTTTTGGAGGCCTACCTAAGCGGCCACAACACAAACTTTAGCTCAGGGCCAGCTCTGCTGTCACTTATCAGAAAACGACTTTGACAAATTACTTGGGCACCGGCTAGCGAACGCGCTCCAAGAGATGAATGAAAAACAGAAGCATATAAACACCAATTCATGTTTAAGTGTGTATTGAGTGAGTGAAAACACACCTTGGATTGGAGAGTGGGCTTCAATTTCATGTGAGGGGAGAGAAGTCTTTGAGTGAATGACCAGCCTTGAGTGAGAAGGGTAAATGAGAGGGGCAGACATGGTAATCCTGCCAGCTGCTAAGCTGCAGAAAGACCTCCCACTGAGTGTTTTGGCAGACAAACACTCCAATGGGACTTCTCCTGAGAGTGGGTTGCAAATGTACTTCTCAGCCTCATTCCACTTGGAATTCAAAGCAAAACCATCTGGTGATAGGCACTCCCAACCATATGCTGATCTTGCCTGCAGCGCTGCTTAACAAATATGGCATATGCAAAAAAAATAGTTAGGAAATAATTGTTCGAATTCGATAGCAAACATTATAGTTATGAAATTATTGACATTTTTCAAGACACAATGGTGCAGAAGCTTTGGTGTGTTCTTTTGCCGTTCTGGTAACGGTAGTATCGATGTGAGAATGAGAATTTGGTTTTTTAAACTGGTTTGTTGGCAATATGACCACTATTCGGCCATTACAGCAAATTCACTGACTGCTACGCTCGATTCTTGATAGGTATTGGTCGATATTGCGATACTGTTACATGGCACAACCACCGTTATTAAGTCACGGTGTCTTGAGATTGTTTTAGTACATCCCAATGTCGTTGCATTACAACGTCATCCTGATACTGCGATTTCAAACCATGTTCGCGGGTATTGGTTTGAAACGACGGATTACAAAAGGCTTATATATATATATAGAGAGAGAGAGAGAGAGAGAGAGAGAGATTCTGTACAAATATTTTGGTTGTATAACCAAGGCTTACCTTTGAGAGCAGCAGTGAATGAGTATGTTGAAGGGTCAATTTCCTCTGCAAAGAAAAACAGAGTTGTTACATTTCAACTAGAAACTTCTAGATTGCAATTCTACAGAGAGAGAGAGAGAGAGAGAGAGAGAGAGAGAGAGAGAGAGAGAGAGGGTAGCTATATGTATACCTTTTAAGGTGTAGCCAGGAGAAGAAGCAGTGCTAGAAATGGTTATATTGGATCTGAAAGACTTATTTGGGTCTTCTCTGAAACTTCTCCTAAAGCTTGGTGCTGAAAACCTTCTTGAAACTGTGTTTTCTCTACTGACCATTTTAGCCTTCAGGGCCCATTCTCTCAAGTTGAAATCAGGCTCAGTATCTCCGTTATGCATTTCCATGGTGGTTGAGCTCATAAATGTGTGCTTTTTATCTTGGCCTTTTTGTGATGTATGTATGTATGTATGGCTTTTTCTTCAAAGTCTCAACCTTTCCTCTTCTTCTTCTTCTTCTTCTTCACAACTTGAAGTTTTTATAAGGGTGGTTTGAGTTTTGAAATCAGTACAAGTTAAAAGGGCAGTAATTTCCACAATTTTCTTATTTACATTTGTTGTCCTGCTTTTGTCTTT
This sequence comes from Rhododendron mucronatum var. ripense, assembly GCA_019656295.1. Lineage (NCBI taxonomy): Eukaryota > Viridiplantae > Streptophyta > Magnoliopsida > Ericales > Ericaceae > Rhododendron > Rhododendron mucronatum. The sequence continues at coordinate 446,364 of BPLT01000239.1, forward strand.
GTTCATGCAAAGTTACAAAATTGTCCTTTCACATGCTCAATTTTCATTACATAAAAGGGTATTGTTGCGAATTCACATGAGTTAAGATTATAAAAGAATACAAATTATAGAAAGAGAGTGCGAAGATCAATTATATTTATGTAAAATCTTCGAGGTACTTTCATATCGCGCCAATGGTGTTTCTTTAGAGTTCAAATTATGAAAACTTATTTGTCTTGCCAAGCGCAAATCAAAAGCATCAAAGTGAAACTCCTAAATTAGTGGATTGTTTTGAAGTTTTTTTTTTTTTTTTTTCCTCTCCTTTAATGTTAAGCAGAAGCCATCATAAAGATTGCAGAATTTTTTAGAAAAAAGAAACAAGAAGTTTTGGACATTAAATTGAGTGCATGAAGGGTCCTAAAATAAGCTTTAATTTCTTCTTGTACCAGATAATACCATCTTGGTGGTAGACGAGTTAGCGAAGCAGGTGAACAAAGGCTGTGTGAGTAGGAGTGGTACAAAGGCTGTGTGAGTAGGAGGGGTACCCTGCTGTCCCGAGGGGAAAATATGGGTGTTGACCTGATCCGGTTGAACAAATTTCAGCCGTCTAGTCAAGATGAAAATCTGAGTCGTTCATTACCGAGTATGGACGGTTCAATCCGGAACCAACACGCATGCTGGCCCTTGCACCTTGTGTTTGTGAGCGGGAGAAGCTTTGCTATGCTCTCATGATAGTACTGTAATAAATAGGAGACTGAAAATTGTAGTGAAACTTATGCAAAGTAGGGGTTTTCCAATTAAATTATTAAAAGTACTTTTGAGTTTCCTTTTATTACCTGACAAAAAGAAAAAGGTTTCCTTTTATTCAATACACGTATTCATAAGGATTCAAACTCCTTTCAAGTTCTTAGCCTTTTGTCGGGTTCTCTCGGGCGCACTTCAATTATTAGAATCAATTCACGTTGGATCAAAATTCTTTCTTGTATAACTTAAATGTGTTTCAATATCTATCAAGCGACAACCAAAAATCATGATCTTTGGCGTGATCAATGTACTCGACGAACTCTAAAAGTGAATGATTTCGATCATTAAAACGAGTTCAGAAAGATCCCATAAAAAGTTCCACAGAAACCCTCCAGTAATCAGTGAGGATCCAGCTCCATTCACAAATTCAAATTCAAAAGACGAGTTGGAGACCTGCAATTTGTCGTTGGGTTGCTTTCAATGTGGGTCGTGTGTGTGTGTATATATATATATAATATATATATTCCGAGAGAGAGAATAGCGACCGGACTACTGGAAGAGGAGGGAGAGGGAGAATATGTGTGTGTCACACTCAAGGGTTGCTCCAGTAGTTCGGACGGATGCCCAGATTTTGAAAGTACTCCTCAAGGTCTGAGATTCGATTCTCAACAGGATAAGTACACTGAAGTAAGTGAGGAACTGTGACTGATGTAGCTGCGCTAGCTCCCCCGAAGGTTTAGATTACGCAGTCGAAGTCCATTTAGTGACCTGACTGTGAGGCTTTTCCTCCATTACCCAAAAAAATATGTGTGTGTGAGAGAGAGAGAGAGAGAGAGAGAGAGAGTGCGCATGTGATGGGGGGCATGTGCTTGTCATCATCATCGTCCTGGAAGTGAGAGAAAGGGTTTTGATCATAATCATCATATTACAGCAACACATGCATATGGATTTTTGTCTCATCTGCATGCTAAGTAGGTCTCAAGAAAGGGATAGGGTTTTGTCTGGTTTTCCCCCCCAGTACTTAGTTTTACAGGCCCATCTGCTTCATTTAAATCCCTCAATTCAACTGGGAGCTTCATTTTCATATTCATGTACTAGGTACTTAACTTGTCCTCTTTACTATTCATCTAATTCCTGTGAATTGTATCTCATGGTTCTATATCAAGATTCAAGCCTTCATTTGTACCAATTATTAGGAGTTTAAATCCTTCGTTCAAAAGTTTAGGTTAATCGGATATTGAAAAGGCTTGATGAACTATCTATTTTGTCACGAGAATCAATGAATCATGAATGAGAAGATAAGAATAGTCGGTTGTATTCGTAACTCTCATAGAGCCACCAAACTAAGAACTCTCAAAATGAACCAACTAAAAGGACCACATCGTCACCCAAACAAACTTACCCTCCAACTTTACCCGTGCTTGATCGGCGCTCACACATGCTTGTCAAGCACTCAACTGGAGGTGAGCACTAAAATCAACAATATCTCTTAAAAAATCGTCGGCAAACACTTGACAATCCGTCTGTCTTAAGATGGACCTCCCATCGTCTGGCACACGAGTCTAACTACTCGTGTGACATGACATAAAATCTTCATTCGTTCAGAGGTGGAAACCGGGGAGGGGACAGATTTTTTTCTCCAAATTTAAAGGGGTGAATTTATCCTCTAGTTTTTACAACTATTAATCCATAGATCGACAGAAAAATATGTAGGACTAATCCTATTTTTCTACCATTTTCTTTTCAAATTTTTGACCACGCCACTTTAATAGCACTACCTCATTGTCGATCGTCTGAGAAAAGACGTACAATTTCCGAGTCTAAAAATAAAGTACTTACGCGCATAAATTTTTAAAATTTCTTGACACCAAATTAAAGAACTAATTGACATCTTTAATTTGGTGTGAATAAGTTTAACAAAATATGAACGGAAATACTTTTTAACTTTTTTTTCCCAAAAACTGCAGGTCTTTTCGTAGAGGACCAGCAATATGAGAACGGAGGGAGTAATCGATGAATAGAGAGTAGGATTCCGAGATAGGGTATAGATAATATTGAATATCCTGTACTCCGTTTTCAGTGAGTACTAAAAACTGCAGATCTGATGGAAAGAAGGGGGACCATTGGGATGTCTCAAAACACAAATTGGTCCCAATCTATTGAAGGGTAAATTAAAAGGTTTGGTCTCTCAATTTGAGCCCTCCAACTTTCGCATAAACTCCATATAGTCCCGCATTTTAACAAACACAAACACAATTCTAATATGAGCTAACTTAAGGGATTCAATAGAGAAAAAGAAACGAAAATCGACAGATCATGAAAGAATGCAAGTTCATATCACTTCACATCAATGGTGCTTCAAATACTATTCGGGGGACGACGGTTGCACGAACAGTGCCATAAGAAACAAAAGTGGATTCAGCCCTAGGTTTGAGTGCAGGAGTCCGATTGTATTTAGTTTTCGAATCCTTACAGGCATATGAATGGCAGTACATACTACCTGGAGTAAAATCTTACAGCAGGAAAAGTAAATACCTTCATGACCTTTCTGCTGGATGCTGGTTTGGTCCTCCCGCCTGACAATCTGGAAACTAAACCAGAACCACAAATGGGAGCAGAAAACCAGTAAAATAGCTGTCAAAAGGTTTGTGTCTTTGCCACAAGTTCGTCTTGTATGCGAGCAGGCCCAGAGATTGGCTAGATTTGTTGAAAGATCCTATTCTTGCCTGCGCTTCGGAACTCCACTGAAAGGCATCTCCGACTGGTCCCCATGGCATTTTTTCTGCAGACAGTACAATTCAAAAGTTTAGGTGGAGATCATTTGCAAATGAAACAATTCCATTCTGATTGTCATGGCACTTTAAAATCTATAATATATCATGCTCTGGAGAGTCTGGGCCGCTACTGCTATTAGATAACATGTCTCTAAAGATGTTATGGGACATAAAAACATGATATGAAATGTTTGAATATTGATCGTAGAAAACTTACATTTCTTATGGCAAAATAAGGAAAAAGAAGTTAAACTGAAACCATAATCAATCTTCTTCTAGTTAATTAAATACTTCCTCCATCCCAATTTAACAGTTCTTTTTGGGAGTTTGTATCGCTTTTCAATTGATTATATATTGTAATTTATAATGTTTTATGTGATTTTAAAAACATTGTATTCTAGAACTAAACAAAATCTATCAGACAAGTTCCATATTTGATATAAAATTCATTACCAATTCAAAGATATAACTAGTTTTTTATCCGGTAGAATAAAACGAGGGACTATTGAATTGGGATGGAGGGAGTAACGGTCTTGCTAACCTCCGCCCACTAGACGGAAGGTAACATCCCAATAATTCTAAACAAGTTTGGATATTAAAACACTTTCACAACTATCAACACACTTTCCTCGGATATTAATGCACCTTTTACCTATTGAGGGCGGAGGTTTTAAATAATACTAGCAGAATGAAATTATCTGCAAGGAAAAATGATTTTTTTTGCATTAGTGTGTGAGCCATATCACAATGTAGAGTATCTTAAATTCTTTTGGCGAAGTCTAAAAGTTGTTAGCACAAATACAAAGTCCTAGTCTCCTATTCTTTTCCATGAATCAGTAGAAGATCTCATTCCATCTCTCCCTGTTGAACACCCCTCTAAAAGTACGATTATGCCTATATGAAAGGAAAAATCAACCTCTGAAAAAGGTACTAGGGCCAGATCCCACATACCTTCAAGAGCTCAGTGGCCTCGGAGTCACGAACAACACAATATATAAGAGACAACTGCAGCTCATGACTAGAGTGACATGCTAAAAGACGGACCGATGGGAATCAGAAAGAACCAGATCAGACAACTGTATTTAAGACAAAAACGAGTTACATATTTCATCTTCCAATTGGTAAAGTAGATTGGGAATGCTAAATTTGAAAACTTGGTGGAATCAAGTATCAAACTTACTTCCTCAACATAACTTGTGATCCCTGAATCCCCTCAACAGGCAAAAATTGGAAGTAAACTGGCCTGGATAAATGGCTAAATGCCCTGGAAAATAAACAGCCAAGGCAGTGAAATGCTGCAAGGCACAAATCTGCATATTAAAAACCAAAGTGGAACAAGACTCCCAGTCGGCATCTATAGCCTTTTTAACTAATGAAACTACTTCATAACTGGTTCTACTTGTAGTGATTCTATATTGAGCAGCTACAGCAGTTTCCAGGTGAATCTCATACTCATCAACCAGAAATTTAAGCAAAACAAAACATTCATTTACAAAACTTCAACTGGACTCACCACTATAGAATAACCCTCAAGTATCTTCATGAAATTGTATACGCATATAAGTTTCCTGCAGAGTAGATACAACAAATCTCAAGACTAAGAAAAGAAAAGAATGAAGAATTAGAAGACAAAAATACTTAAGATATTAAATCTTGATACTATGTTAATTGCTCGGCATAGCATTCCCAGAAGAAATGTGCCACAAGCCCATAACTATTATTCCCTATGATGCACGGACATGGATACCGACACGGACACCGGAATTCTAAAAAAATGGGGACACGGATACGGCGGGGGACATGCCACGTGTATATTTATTTATTTATAAATAAATAAATATAAATAAATAAATAAATAATTATAGTTTCACACCCAGAAATTTTTTAAAAATTACAATTTGGCCCCAATGTTTTTAAAAAAAAATTACAATTTGACCCCCATTTTAAAAAAAAAATAGAGTTTGGCCCCTGCCGTGTGCCCAGTGCCCATCAGTGTCTCCAGTCGTGTCCCCCTAAAAAATTTATATTAAATTATGGGACACGCCATGTACGTGTCCCCAAGGTGTCCCCACCGTGACCCCGTGTCCGACATTGCGATACTTCGATCTCTAGAAGTATCGGTGCTTCATTATTCCCCTACCAACCACAAAAGAAACCTAGTGCCAGATATACAATACATGAACAAAAATATACTCCACTGAGTTATTTGAATTAGAGCACTGAAAGTTCATTAGGTTTTATTAGCAAAGACGAAAGCTTAGATATAATTTCCCATGAAAGTTCTTCAGTAGTATGACTAACAGCATACCATCTGTGATCTGTCAATTAACATGGAATAATCTCTTCAAACAACCCAACAACATACCTTGTCCAAGAAGCAAAACTGCATTCGTAGCCAAAGGAATCACATCTTCAATCTTTTCACTGGCAAATATGGCTTGAATAACTAGCAAAACAAAACAAGACAGTTTAATTCCAATTCCCCAACATACTATGAAACACCAGGAATCCCGTTGTTACGATCCAAGGTTAAGATACAAGAGATAATAAGATAACAAATGTTAACCATGTTCCTTAACAAGAGATCCACTTATTTAAAAATGAAATATAAAATAACACAGCTCAAAGCAGCCTCCAAATTCCGTGAAAACCAAGTAAAACAACTAACTGGGTTTACCCAAAAATGAAATATGGAAATCACAACAAGACATAAAAGTAACTAAAATACATAGGAACTAGCCATCTTGCCCAGCGGGGAGATATTACGTGGCAGTTCACCTGCACCGGGGTTTGACCAAAATACCTGAAAATGAATTCCTTACCCAGGGAAACAAGGGAAGAAGCATCTAGCCCAGTGGTAGGACATTACGCGAAATGATCAACGAATGTTCGGAGACACCTCTACAAAAGATTGGTATAGGAATCCACAAAGAAACGATCCAATTAATCAAGTGGTTGTTCACCTCATGGGGGGTTCAACTAAAATACTTAGAAATGAATTCCTTGCCCGAGCATGACAAGGAAAAACAAAATGAGCCCAATGTGCAAACATGATGTCCCAAGGAATGGCTAACATGAAGAATGAGCCAAAGGCAGAAGAGGAATGATCTAGGCAATTTGACTAAGTGCGTCCGGGGCGCAGAGTAAATACGCCTGAGGCGCATCATATCACAAGAGAAAACCTGGATGCGCTTGGGATGTGCGCTAATTCTGCCGAGGGCACATGCGACGCAGAGAGTAGACGTGCATGTGGCACATTGCATCCCTAGAGAAAACCAGGATGTGCTTGGGGCGCACGCAAATTGAACCTCAAGGCGTATGCGATTCAGAGAATAATTCTAGTTCCATTTTTAGAGAGTTTTTAATCCCTAATTGGATGGAGACTATAAAAGGAAAACCTTTGAAGAAGAGGAACAAGAAGAGCTATGCTGTTGTAATGCTATGCTGATTCGAATGAGAACTTGTTACAGGGGCAACATCTTGAAGGATTGAAGAGAAGTGAGAACCACATCAAAATACTTACATGTTCTGCCCAAAAATCAAACTGAACTCTGGACAACAATGTTTCAGAAAAATAGGATGCAAATATCAGTTCAAAATGGACAGACAGCTAATAAATCATTTTAACGACCCGTCGACCACAACAATGATGGCACAAGATTGCAAGCCAGACAGATGTCAGGCAAAACAAGTTCTCCTCATTCTGTCATTCATGCAGCACAGTGCTCCAACTCAAAGCAAACTCATAAAAGTGCAAACCATGTAAAAGAGGGTCCTGACTTCATCCAAATGCCTTTTTCCCCAACAAAGTCGTGGCTTTATCAAGACGTCAATCAGGCAAGATTGATTAATGAGCTTAAAACACTATAAGTCACAACTGCAATGACCTGAAATCCCCACAGGCTTTTCCTCGCTGTCTTTATTCTCTTTTTCTCCAACAGAAGTATCCATTTCAGATACTGCCAGCATGTGCAATGTATGGCATCCATCTGATATCCAAACAGTTTGCGTTCCTGCAAGATAATTGTAACTTCCTTTTAGCTGTTGGCAGCGATCAAGAATAACCATCTCATTTTTTTTTCAGAAGAAGCATCGGCAAAATTGAACAAAGTAAACAGGTTCCCACAACTCATGGCAAGTGACTTTTCATACGTCATGATTCCAAAGTCAAGAGTAACGGGGGCAGAACAAAATGCAGCCTCATGGACAATAAACGCTGCTGTAACCTTTACAAATAACGAAACTCCCTACATATTAAAGTTTTTCGGATTGAACCTATTAAAAAACGAGGTAAACATCAGTTCGAAAATTAAGTGTAACTAATTTCACTTAGGAAAAAAGAACATAGCATTAGCATGTTACCAACTTTTCTTCATCTTTTAGTTCTTTCGTACGTGTTTTCTTTTGACAGGTTGGCTGGTTACCCACCTAATCATGTGCACACCCAAGAGAAGTTTATGATCTAGAATCAACTAGTTCATCAGGAGAAAGCTAACTCCAATAAATAATTGTTCTAGAAATTGTTGTACAATATCAACTTCTGATAATTATTGAAAAGCGATTGTAGAAATGACTGGTTTAGGTATCAATTTCTCAACTAGCAAGCAACAATCCATCGTTGACTTAATTGATCCAGCCCAAGATTCAACAGTAAGATACAAAATAATTGAAGCATGTTTTGCAGATAGTCAAGAAGAAGATTCATCTTCCATTATTCCTGTTAATCATTATAGCATGCGAGAAGTTATTGATAGAATGGAGCAAAACATCACACCATGATGCATTGTGAAAATTCAAGAAGACGATAATAATTAGTGCGTACTTGTTGACACGTCAGGAAGAACAGCCAGCTTTTCAACTTTCATGGTGTTGGTTAACTGCTTCACATGGCAATGAATATCTGACCCGTTGACAGGGATGACGGGAAGTGACAGACACATTAGATGCAACTGTCCTACTGAATCCAATATCAGAAACTTTTTTGGGGACAAAGCCTGGATGGAAATTGCCTTTGCCGGCTGCAATGGCACCTTACTAAGTTTGTAGCTGTCAACCTCCTTGTACTTAAATGCCGCAAAACAAGTGCTCCGTCCTTTAGAGTCTTGTCCCAGTTTTACAGACTTCAACTTCACTGCAAGTTATAATGCACTATCAGCTGCTGTAGCAATGAAAAAAATGAACAGTTTCAGAGATCTCATCCATAAGGAACACTGCAAAAGTGAAGAAACTTGTAGTTGAACAAAGACAACGGAATCAAATTATACAAAAATGATATACAATAAATAAGAAATATTCGGTGAGGGATAACAGATAACAAAAGAAATACAACCTGGTTAACTGAATAGTAGTACAAAATACAAATGTCCTAGTCATTTGCAGAATCACACTGTGATAGTATTAAGGAAGGTTAATAAACAAGTGACAACTGACGTAGATATCAACAAATAGCACAAACTAAAAGTGCCAAACATGGCAAATTTGGTAGTTCTCGGAACATATTTTCATTTGGTCAACGAGACATAGCAGTGAACCACCAGTAAGATTGGCTAATCAATGACTTAGGCACAACTAACCAAGCATGACTCCTGAAACTGAAAGACATGACAGAGAGCTCATTGGTGATACTATCTTGTATTTCATTAAGTCGAAACATACCTACCATAAATGCCAACAAGATTAATCAACTGGAACAACGATAGCTTCTTATAAAATTAGGAGCATACCATTTGCTTTAGTATGGCATTCACATTAATTGGTTGGAAATTATAAGACCCTTAACGGCATCAATTTGAAGTATGAGTCTACCAGGTGTATGGTGTACCTCTGCCCAACATGTCCTCTTGAGACACCAAATACGTTTCATGAATTCAGCACTTGCTTTAGGTACAAAAGATTCCCGACCAAAAATGGGTCTTCCACAATATTTCTTTGAAACAAAGAAAAGAAAGCCGTAAGCAAGTCTGCTTTTTAGATTTGGCGTTCCATAGTAAAATACAGAATAAACTTTCATGTCATTGTCAAATGATGAAGCAGGTAACCTAATTTCTAGTCACCAGTAGTAAATATAAATCTCGAAGTCAATCAAACTGATATATACTTGTTTGCATACTGGGACTGACAGAACACCACAAGCTATCAGCTTAAGTTTGAATCTCCTGTTACCCACTAATGGGAAATACTGGGACTGACGGAACACCACAAGCTGTCAGCTTAAGTTTGAATCTCCTGCCACCCACTAATGGGAAGGTGCTGTGTTCAAGTCCCATATATATATTGTGCAAATGTCGGTGTCTTATGATTCACCAAATGCGAACAGAAACATGTGGATTGTTAGACTAAACATTTTCGAAGTTACCAGTTGGTAAAAGACAACTCATTTCCACTAAAAACACCATTTAGTCCATTTACTTAGATGAAATGACTTGTCTTGAATAGTGGAAAAACAAGTGCATTTAGTCAATTTAGTCCATTTTGATTTAGTCAATAGTGGAAACTTAGCCTAACTGACAGACTGCTTGAATACCACTAGCAATTAGGTTAAGTTCAATCTCCGGCCACCTCAACAGGGAAAGGAGGTGTATTCAAGTCCCATATAGACATAGAGCGCACATGGGTGTGAATTGTATGCTTCAACAAATGCTTCAATCGCATAATTGTAAGTATTGGATCCAATGTTTTATTTTTCATAATTGTAAGTATTGGATCCAATGTGTATTCAAGTACCATCAATTACTCGATTGCGCTGATTTTATAAGTGATTAAAAATTTTATTTTAATTTTAAAGAATGACTTGTATCATATGTGTGGAACTCCGGAATGAGCGCCACACAACGCCATGTCCACACCATCCATTATAATGGGTGTCGGTGCCGTAGCATTTTGGCAATTTTGTCAAACCCAGATAGATGAGAACATCCTAATCAGCGGTGGTCCTGCAGTCCTGCTCCTGCTCCTGCTTTTGTGCGGATGCTTGGCCCGTATCCATCAAGGTCCAGTGGGAAAGTGAACTTTTTGCAGTAGTTCTTCATCGTCGTCTCCTGGAGTGCTTCCTTCTTCTCGATTCTTATGGCTGGGTCGAATTCGGTAACGGTGGGTGGTTAACAATTGGGACAGGTCTCAACTCCATTTACACGTGGAAACCTAACTGCCAGATATGCAGACTTGGCACTGCATACCAAATTGAAATTAAAGCTGTCTAACTACAAGAGTCACTACCATAAATCGCCGTAACAAAACAAATCATACAGAACACAAATCAACACAGAACACCGGGACTGACAGAACACCACAAGCTGTCAGCTTAAGTTTTGAATCTCGTGCCACTCACAAATGGGAAGGTGCTGTGTTCAAGTCCCGTACATTGTGATTTCCGGGGGATGGTGCTGTGCGGCACCGTGCTGTGCACATCCGGGCCGTTTGTTAGCAATCCAAAGGTCACGGTGCCACAAAGCACCATCCCCCAGTTCGTGTCTTATGAGATCCCGTTCCGCTTTCTCTCAAAACCTTCTTAATTTCAAACTCAAATATAACGAAAATGAAAAATAATTTTTTAATTTTTTTTGCACCGTTTAAAAGATCTCAATGAGATCTATCAAACAAGATCCATATTGGTAGAAAAATTATTTACATAAACACATAATTTCTGAGCTTGAAATTACCTTCCTTTTTCAAAGCCTTCCTTTTTTTTTAAACTGGAACGGCCCCTGATTCAGCAAATGCAAACAGAAACACTTGTGGATAACCAGACTAAATATTCTCGTAGTTAACAGTTGGTATATGGAGACTGACAGACTACCACCAGCCATTAGGTTAAGTTTAATCTCCAGCCACCCCAATAGGAAAAGGCATTGTATTCAAGCCCCACATAGACATAGTGTGCACATGGGTGTGAGTCTTATGCTTCAACAAATGCAAACAAAAACACTTCATAGGCATAACAAGACTACAAATTTTCAACCTCAACAAAACAATAGCAATTCAAATTTGTTCCAGAACATTGTTTGACCTAACTGCCAGATGTGCAGACTTGCCAATGCATACCAAGTTGAAACTAATGCTCGGGTTCCCTTTATTGGAACTATGTCCCTATTTCTTTTTGTTTCGAATTTGTCAGGAGCTCTTTCACCTTGGAAAATCATACAACTACCTCATGGGGAGTTAGCCGCATCTATGAATGATTAAATACTACCGTTGCTTACTCATGTCAGTGGCATACTTCTATGCGGGTCTTAGCAAAACAAATCATACACAAAATAAAACACAGCACACCGGTACATACCAGAATCGCAATGCTTATCACTCTTCCATTCCAAGTACCCATTATTAGAACATATCTCCATAGTCCCTTCACCTTCAATTGTTCCGATTGTGTGATGCACTCCGTTCGGTAAACTTTGACCTTCCAATTTCCCATTACTGAACTCCCTAATCTCCGCTCGACGTCTCTTCACAACTCTCCCTTTCATAAGTGGCCTCAGAGCAAAAACCCTAACACCATTCTCTTCTCCCAACATCAAGTACCCATACGAAACACTAACCGTGAAAACAGGCACAATACAATCAATCACAGCACACTTCATCAGTTTCACACTCACCCCATCATCTTCCATCATCTTAACTGCAAAAACCCAAACCTTCGCATTCGAAACCGAGTACATTACAAAAACGTTAACCGACCCCACGAGCTTGACCGACACGCCGTGGCTCACATTGAAAACCACTCCCGACTTGTTTTCGTCGAAATTTAACCCGGTTTGATTGCAAATGACGTGGGTTTTAGCGAATTGGGAGGTTATTTTGAGGAGGGTGTAGAAGCGGAGGAGGACGGAGGAGCCGCCGCGGAGGGGGGAGGAGACGAGGAAGAGGGTGGCGGTGGTGGGGTTGGTAGGGTTTTGGAGGCGGAGGAAGGTGGAGGAGGAGGAGGGAGGGGGGATTAGGGTTTGGGTGGAGGGGAGAGAGAGGGGGGAGGGGGAGAGAGAGGGGAAGAGGGAGAGGGAGGAGTCTGGGTGGGAGAGGGAGAGAGAGAGGGAGAGTGGGTCGAAGAGGAGGGAGGAGATGGGGGAGGAGAGAGAAGGGGGGAGGGGGAGTTTGGAAGCGCGGAGAGGAACCATTGGGGTGGGAGCACTGGGAGGAGAGAGAGAGAGAGAGAGAGAGAGAGAGAGGGGCATTGGTGGGGGGTTTTCTGTTGGAAGTCAATACGACTCGAAAGCCTCATTTTAGGATCGGAAGTGAAGGTTGTCTTGTCTTTTCTTGTCGTTTTCCCATAATTTTCTCTGTTTTTTTTTTAAATCAGCCTAATGTGCTAATAATAATCAGGGCTGCCCGCGGTCCGGTTCGATTCGGATTTCTAGGAATCTAAGGACTGAACCACTAGTCACGATTTTTACAAGATGAAATCCGTGTCCGGACCAAAAGTCCTACGGTCTGGTTCTAATCCTATCTGTGACTCGCGGATCGATTACGGTTTTGTCTACGGATTTTAGCAAAAATAAAGCTCAAGCATATATCCCACAATAAAATGGAAGAATGTCGCATTCAGAATTAAGTTTAACACAACTATAAAAATACTTGTTACATAAACTACCAAAGTCTTACTTCAGAAATTAAATTCAAAATAATTTAAAACACTAGTAGGATTGTATTATTATAGTACATTACATAACATAAAAGAACCAAAAAAGAAACAAACTACTAAAACTCAACTAAGATTACTCATAATTTTTACGAAAAAAACAACGATTTACTCCCTATATTTTATGTGCATTTACACTATATCCCATTATTAAGATAAAATACTAAAATTGGTGGAAAAAAGTGTTAACATTACTAACAATTTATTGTATAAATACACACATATATATTATTTATACAAAATAAATATCTCACGGTCCGGTTAGGTTAATCCACGGTTTAGTAATGAAAAGCTTAAGCTCAATGTACTAGTATTAGCCCATAAGGTTTGTTATATGTCCAAGATCATCCATGTAGACTTTCGATATAGAACGGGGTATTACAGTATTTACCACTATAAATTAATGTTAAATAACAAAAATATATTGAGAGAGAGATTTAAATGTGAGGAAAAAATTGAAAGTTTGAGACTAAAAAGAGGGAAGATACGAACACTAATGATTGATGTGGGACTTCTTATGATTTTGTAGTTTTTTTTTTTTGAAAAAATAAAGAGTGTACACATGCTTGATAAATAAGATAGATGTGCTTCTATTTTATTTTCATCCTGAAAGTATTAACTACAATCAGATTAAAAAAAGGGAGCACATTATTCCAATAACTATTTATAACTATTTATTCAGAAAAGCGGATGAAAATTTGTTGAGGCTTGAGAATAAAGAAAGAAAGGATCATAGAGGCGGAGGTGGCAATATGCGTGAAATGTTATGGTTAGGATTTGTTGATGTTTGAGAATAAAAAAATGGAGGATTATAGAGGTGGAGGTGGCAGGATGTGAAATGTTATAGTTAGGGTTTGTTGACGCCTGAGAATAAAAAAAGAGAGGATCATAGACAGTGGTAGAAACGATTATCACCGACTGACACACGGAGTTCACTACGGGTTTCGCACGAAAAATCCGAACTGTTCATTAATTTTAAAAAAGATTGAGCGGACTTGTGAAAACCAGCTCTCCAATATGTGTAGGTACTTGATTCAATCTTCTGATTTTTCATTCAAGTACAGGATCACTCATTTTTATTTTTATTTTAAATTGAACGACTCTGATTTTCTGTGCAGGATCCAGAGTGGGCCTTACCTGACCGTCGGTGGACAATGGGTCCCAGTTGAAGGATTTAGGCTCCGTTCCGAATAGGGTCCTTAAAAAATAAGTACTTATTTGCAATTTTTAAGCTTAAAAATAGTTGACTTATTAAAATAAAAAATATATTTAATACGAAACTTGTTTAATAGATTTTGATGACATTTATCAAACCATACAAAAAAAAATTCAAAAATTATTTTTGTAAATCCATTATTTTTATGGTTAAAAATACAAAAATACTAACAGCAGGGACAGTTTGCAGGGAACCACGCAGAGACAAACGCGTTTGGCCCCATTTCGGGTCCCGAAAAAATCTAGAAAAATATCCATAAATTTTTGAATATTATTTTATGGAGCCCTGTAAAAAATCAGTTCCAGTAGATATCGATAAGTATTACTTTTGGATTCGTAGGAGCGAAAACAGATTTATGGATATTTTCCTAGATTTTTTCGAGACCCGAAATGGGGCCAAACGCTTTTGTGTTTGCGTGGTTCCCTGCAAACTGTCCCTGCTAATAGCAGAACTCTTAAATATGTCTTTATTTTTTAACTTTTACAGTAATAGAATGCGAAACGGGCCTTAAACTGGGACACGTGAAGAACAAAAAGTTACTCCTTACAGAAGGGGTGATAACTCCGCCAAGGTTTTCCAACCCCAGTTTTCCTCCAAACCAAAAATATTCTGCCACATCATCAAATTGTACCAAGAAATGGAAGAACCACTTGCTCTTTGGTTCCGTCCTCTAACTTGGGTTTACACCTTTTACAGTACTCCTCCTCCTACTAGTACTACTCCTGCCAGCCTTAACCAATCAAAAAGTTTTAGTTTTTATTTTTACAAGAATCGATCAAAAAAGTTTGAGTATGATAACTTTTGTTTTCGAAGGCTTAGAGGCGTTCGAGTCAGTTTCCGTGTACCTCGACCATTTCTCTTTTAAGTCCGATCAAAGATAGGTCATCTACGCCGGAATTACGGGATAAAAAAAAACTTTGTTCATGTTATATGACCATATTGATACGTTGTCTATAGCGCATATACCTGATTATGAAAGCCGTAGAGAAAACTATTATTTATGACCCTCATGATAAAATGATCAAAAAATAAGATTTTCGCACTAGTTCAAATGGATTGAACATTGGAGGATTTAAATTTTCAGACTATTCATATATTAAAAATATAGTTAAAAAATTAGTGTTTTAATTTTCAATTTGTTTGAACTAGTGCGAAAATATTAATTTTTTAATCATTTTATCTTAAATGATCATAATTAATTTTTGTCTATAGGGCTCTCATAATCAAGTATTTGCTCTACAGAGTTTCAATTAAAAACAGATATTTAATTATGAGAGCCTTAAAGAAAATTAGTTATGATCCTTTAGAATAAAATGATTAAAAAATAAGATTTTCGCACCGGTTCAAATCAATGTAGTCATACCATGAACAAAGTTTTTATTTTTATTTTTAAATCTCTAGTTTCGGCATGGATGATCTGTCTTTGATTGAACTGAGGAGAGAAATAGTCGTGACGCGTAAAAACGGTTTTTTAAGTAGGATAATACGGACCTGGGGGTGTTATAGTGCACCCCTTGCACTACACGTGTAGTGCGGCCAGTTTGGCCGTTCATCTCGGCAATGGATGGCTCGAATTTTCATCCGAATAATGGACGGCTAAGATTTATAGGAGTTCAGATTAAATTCAAGCTGTCTGTTCTGAAATGGACATTCGGATTGGCCGTACAGCCTCTCCCATTTCGGTTAATACTTAACCAAACTTTTTGATCGGTTCATGTCAAAAAACTCGAAAAAAAAAAAAAAAAAACTTTCCGATTTATTTTGGCTTGTAGGAGTAGTACAAGTAGGAGGAGGAGTGCAGTAGGTTAGTTTAACCCAAGTTAGAGGACCAAACCATCAAGAACGTGATTCTTCCATCGTGGTACAAGTTGATGATGTGGCGAGATATTATTGGTTTGGAGGAAAATAGGGGGTTTGCCAACCCTGGCATAAAGTTTTTCGTACCATGTGACCTCTCAATTGGGAGGAGATACGCTACTTACATTATTATTCATCCACTATACCATTCACTATATCTTTTACGAGGCTCATCCTGGATCTTAAAAAAATACAGAAAAATGCTCATAAATTTTAGAATAATATCTTATGGGGCTTTGTAAAAAATCAGCTCCAACTGATATTGGTAAGTATTATTTCTTGATTTGTAGAGGCGAAACTACGAGTTTGAGCAGTTTCGCCCCTACGAATCAAGAAATAATATTTACCGATATCCGTTGGAGCTGATTTTTTTACAGGGCCCCATAAAATATTATTCTAAAATTTATGGACATTTTTCTGTATTTTTTCGTGACCCAGGATGAACCCCACAAAAGATGTAATGGATGATGTAGGCAGTGTACGTAGACTAAGGCCCGTTCCACTTTCTAAAAAAACCTTCTTTTTCAAAAAGAGGGTAATTTCAAACTCAAATATAACGAAAATGAAAAATAATTTTTAAATTTTTTTTGCACCGTTTAAAAGATCTCAATGAGATCTATCAAACAAGATCCATATTGGCCAGAAAATTATTTGCATAAATGCATGATTTTGGAGTTTGAAATTACATTCATTTTTCCCAAATCCGGAACGGCCTCTAATATGTGGAGGGAATTGTATTGTTTGACACATGATTCCACGTCAAGAACCGCAATGGTGCGGTTTTACTAGGTGGTGACTTTTGGAAGGACAGAGGGAGTGTGCTGTGCAGCCCCGTGCTGTGCAGCGTGTTGCGCGGCCTCCGGCGCCGCCTTGTCGGCATCGGTTCGACGATCGGAGACGTCCACTGCGTAGAGCTCGTCGAATACTACAAGTGTACCAAAAATCAACCCGATCAAATAACGTTAAGTACTTCATCGGAATACATATAACTTGAAAAAAAATGAATCTTAATGGATACGAAACACTGGATCAAAACCATTGAATCCATTCTTTCTGAATTATGTGTTCCGATGAGACACTTAACGATACATGATCGGGTTGATTTTTGGTACACTTGTAGTATTCGACGAGCTCTACGCAGTGGACGTCTCCGATCGTCGAACCGATGCGGGCAAGGCGGCGCCGGAGGCCGTGCAGCACGGGGCTACGCAGCACACTCCCAGGGTCCCTTTTGGAAAAGGTACTTTTTTTTTTAAACGAAAGTAATTAAACTCAAATATAATGAAAATAAAAAAATAAATTTTTAATTTTTTTCGCACCGTGTAAAAGATCTTTAATGAGATCTATCAAACAAGATTTATATTGATAGAAAAAATTATTTGTGTAAACACATAATTTTTGAATTTGAAATTACATTCTTTTCTAAAAGTTCTTTTTCTCAAAAATTGAAACACCTCCTAAATTCGTAATTTAACTATAAAATTTCAATTATTCTCAATTATCATTATTTACGGGCCCACATAAGAGGTGCTTCATTGCACTGGTTAGCATTTGCCATCTTCTATTGCACATGAAAAATGCTAAGTGTAAAGAAAATAGACTAAAAATATTCTTAAAGTGTACATGAACGGCTCAGATTCACTGTTCATATACACTTTAATGATCTTTTTCATTTCACATAGTTGATGGGTGTATATGAAGTTTTATCTGTTAGGGATCTCCTTGCACTTTCACCAGTAGAATTTTAGACCAAACTCTCATAATCCATTTCTTAACTCCTTCCGATGGTCCACCACACCTACAACACCAAAAAACAATTTTACAAAAAACCAAAAAAAAAAAAGCCTCATGATAAAGTGAATTTTATTGCTACGGAATCACCGATCATCATCGCCCTAACCTGCATCACAATCACGACAACTTCCCACGGAGGAGGTCCTGAGTTCGAGTCCTTATGAAATAGATGCTCGACTCCTGTTGTAACCTCTAACGTCTCCTAATATCCTACATACGTAATGTCTCGCCAAACAAAGCAAAAAAAAAACCCAACAAAATACAGCCTTAAGGAAAAGCGAATTTTATTCCTCGCGATCATCAACCATCACATCACGACTATTTCCCCATCAGTCCGTGAAGTTCAAAATAGTGGCCCCAGCCTCACATGCCTTCGCGACAGGCGAAGGCTCCACGGTTGGCAATGGTGGAACCGGTGTACAAAGCAACTCCGACGGCAGCTCCGGTATGCCCTTCAAGTAGAACGTGTAGAACAGCTTGAAGGGGAAAACAATCTGCTGCAGCTTCACCTGGCCGAACACCCCCTCGAAGATGCCCGACCCGCCGGTCACGGCGAGGAACGTGTCCTGATAGGTGAGGTAAGCCCCCTGGACCGCTATGTGACCGTAGTCGCCGAAGTAGAAGCTGTATGTGGCCTCGTACCGGTCACCTTTCTTCTCCGGTTCGTTTTTTATCAAGACGCATAGGCCGGCTGTTATTCCCAACCGCTTTTGCAGGTCTCCGGTGTAGAGCTGTAAACATGAGTCGAATTAGAGAAGGGTGCGAACATAAATGATTGATGTTTCTCGCCAAATCTCACCATTTTAGTTCGATTTGCTAAGAAACAATGGCATACGCATAATATCTATTTAGCTTAGGGGGCATCTCCAATTAAACCCTCCATTTCTTCAAATATAGAGGAAAACCAACTCCAACTCATCCTCTATTTAAATTTCCCACCCTCTATTTCACCATTATTTGGTTGAATATAGTGAGACAAAGTATCACATCAATCATCCAAAATGGGGGATTGGACTCCTCCACCGTCTATATTTGGAGGACGTATAAGGAAAAATGTGTCTAACCGGCTAACCCTCCATTTAAGAGGATTGATGAGACACTTTGTGACACTATTCACCCTCATAAAGGTGAAATAGAAAATTGAAAAGGTACATTTGAAGGAAAAAATGGAAATATGAAGGAGATGTTGGAGATGCTCTGAGACACGAATTATATGCATTTCCGATGGATTACTTGGTAGTTAATGCATGAGACTCAAGGTTTGTATCCTCCTATAATAAGTCAGGTTCAAACTTCCTAGGAGTTGTACATTCTTGCGAGACCGATCTATAAGAGCTTCGTCTTGAATTCCATTGAACCACGCTCCTGTAAGATTGAATTCATCCCTTAATACTTAGTTGAGGTGTCTGTAAACTAAACCGGACACTATATGGGTTTTCGAAAATGGTTTGAATATATATATATATATATATATATATATATATATATTATATATATATATATATTTGGACTGGACCATATAAGTCTAGATCAAGAGCTCCATCTAATTTTAGAATTAGTTCGCCAATTAGTTACTACCCTGGGCCACAAACTCAATAATTCGACCACCATAATTAATTATCCGTGAAACAAGCGGGGCCTACGTTCTTGATGCCAAATTCCAGTTGGTTTTTTTTTAAATTTTTTCTTTTTTAAAAATTCCAGTTGGTTTATCATTTGGCTAACTAGAGAAAAGTCAGCGCAGCCGAAGACGACTCAGATTGACCTTTTGCTTTCCCAAAACAAGGGGAAAAAAAATTACTATCTTAGCAACCAAAACATCAATCTTTCAATACTGTCCTTCGCTCCCCGCTCTCAATCCTCATCATGCGCTCGAGTTCTCAATCCTCGATTTTTTTGCAAAATTTTAAGTAGTTTCTGATGTATATTTAAAAGATATTTTCACGTTCGTGCTCCCGCTCACTTACTAGAATCATATGACTTCGATCACAACATCACACTATACTCCGGCTTAGTTTTCAAGAAAAAAGCCTCTGTTTTGCCCTCATTCAACTTTTTTTCGTCTTCGTTAATTTTCCGTCAAAGTTTTTTAGATTATTAATTCTTCTCATCGGAGAAGTAAAAAATTATACCAATTTTTTTAAAAATATTTAAGATTTAGCACTTTTAGCCAAACAAATACTGAGCTAAAACTGCTAAATTTTGAATATTTACAATTTTTTTTTTGGATAAAAGTCATAATTTTTTACTTTTCTAATTTCTCGCGTTCACGAACCAACAATCGTACTGTCCTACAGATCTCCTCAAGGTAAGACTGCGTTTTTTTGCAGTAAAGGAATCGATCTTACCCAGATATATCGGATTTCGCTTTTCTGAATAAAAAACAAGTTAATTTCCAAGAAAATGTTTCCCAGAGGAATAAAAAGATCAATTGGACTTACTTTGTTGCTGAAAGGGACGAGATCGCCTAGGCAATTGACAGTCTTTTGGCTCAATCGAAGGTAAGCCGGGCTTCCGCGGTCTCTCTCGTTGATCTCGTACACAAACAGCTCCTGAACTTTACCTGAAATCGAAAAACAGGGAGGGAAAAAAAGAAACAGAGAATCAATTTTTGTCAGATCCCTTTTAAATTTGGAAAGTTGGAGGGTAAATTTGGGAAAATGGAACGATTTCCTTACTGGGTCTTGAAGCATCTGAGGGGTTGCTCTGGCTCTTGCAAGTGAATGATCTTGTGGCGGTGGCAGAGGAGGTGGTGAGTCTGCTGTTCTGGGAGAAAAGTGGGTTTGAGGGCTTGAAGGAAAACAGTTTTTGGGCGGCGGCGGCGCGAGGTAGCTTGACGGAGGAGGAGATGGCTCTGAGAGCGGCAGAGGAGGAAGAGGCAGCCATTTGGTGTGGAGGAATTTTGAGGAGAGAGAAAGGGAAAAGCTTTGGCGAGGACTGAAGCACTGAGGAAGTGATGATGGCCCGGGGAGAATGTAGTGGTGTGTATATAGAGCTCTGTGAAATTCCGTTTGACAAAAAAAAAAGTGTATATAGAGCTCCTCTATTCGCATGGACGATTCGCATGGAATCACACAAGGAAAAATGCGCTTAGATTCATTTTGGGTCTCACAAAAATTTAGAAAAATATTCATAAATTTTTGAATATTAATTTATGAGGCCCTGTAAAAAATCAGCTCTAACGGATACCGGTAAGTATTACTTTTGGATTCATACGGGCAAACTGAACAGTTTCGTTCCTACGAATCCAAAAGTAATATTTATCGAAATTCGTTGGAGTTGATTTTTTACAGGGCCTCATAAATTAATATTCAAAAATTTATGAATATTTTTCTAGATTTTTGTGAGACCCAGAATGAGCCCAAACGCATTTTTCCTTGCGTGATTCCCTGCGAATCGTCCTTGCGAGTAGAATTTCCGGTGTATATATATACACACATAGATACAGATTTGAGTTTCGTGTAGATGAGCTGCAAACGAATAGAGCTGCTGAGTAGCTCGTGGCTTGACTTGTTACGGTTCAACTCCGCTCAATTATGCTCAAACTTGAGTTTCAAGCTCATTGGATAAATGAGCCGAGTTCGACACCCAAAAGCTCGGCTCGTTTAAACATGCTCGTTAAATAATTAACCCGGCTCAACTCGTTTTACGTACTAAACTGAGTTCAAGCTTAAATTTTCAGCCGAGCTTGGACAATGAAAAACTGGCTTGATTACACCCTGAAAAACTCGGCTTGATTACACCCTGCTTGTACCGATGCTACATGCATAAATTATCGCGTATCAATTTGAGTAAAAACGTGTCCAAAATCATTCGATGCCCATTGGCTTTATATTATTTTGTGAAATTTGTGTGAATTTAAATGATTTTTTTTCAAAAACAAAAATGATTTATGACAAATCTATTCATTTTCTCGGATTTCTATCATGGAGTAGAGTAATTGACTTGTCAATGTACATATCGATGTTCAATTGTGTGAAAAAAACTCCTCAGAGAAGATCTATAAAATGAGCGGTTTGAACATTACAGGTTCAAAACAAGTTCACAACGGCCTAAAAAAATTCACCGGTCCAAACAAAGCGTAAAAACAAAAAAAACACGAATGATGAGAATGACAAAACGGATAAAAATTTCGAAGAAAATATTTTTGAGATGAAACCAAACCGAAGTGTAAGGGGGTGTTTGGTTCCCTCTTTTTCAACATTTTATTATCTCCCTTTTCCCATTTTGGATGTTTGGCTCTCTCTTTTCAAAACACATTACGGAAGAATGAGTTTGCAATTTTTGTGTTTAGAGAGCAAAACGTAAAAAGAGGCCAAGAGGTGTTTTTCCCATTTTGGGATTAATAGCTTTTTTCCTGGCAATGTATAATTACAAGACTACCCATTCCTTTATTTGACATTTACCCAATTCATCACACTCACACTAAACACATTTTCATTTCTGGTCACCAGGAGCTTTTCGACAATCAAGGTAAAAATCCTACTCATAATTCATTTTTGACAATTATCTATCAAACACTACTACAATTTTATAATACATTCTGCAATAATCTTTCAAATATTCTTACCATACTCAAAATATATTCTGACCATAATTTAAAAAGTCAAAAAATCAAAAAACTGAAAATAAAAAACTAAAAAGTAGGCTTGCAAACACCATATAAGTTTCTCTTGTTGGTTAATGGCTACGGTGGGCGAGGGCCAGGGGGTGTCGGTGGATGGGAGTATTTTACACGTGTGTGAGAGAGTATGAGAATGGTCATAGAAGACTTTCAACGGGAAAATTTTTCAGTGCCGAGCGGGTACCATGTAGGATGAGAGTATTTTACACATGTGTGAGAGAGTATGAGAATGGTCATAGAAGGCTTTCAACGGGAAATTTTTCAGTGTCGACCGGGTACCATGTGGTACCCCCTCGCGCATCCGAGCCGTCCATTACGTGTTTGGACGGTTCAGATTTGGAGAGAGAAAGTGTAAGGATGAGATGAGAGAGTGTGTTTTAATCTGAGCCGTACAAAAATGGATCGGACGGCTAGGGTGCGCCGAGCGGGTGCCACGTCGGCAATACCCGCTCGGCACTGGAAAATTCCTTCCAACGCCATAGGAAAGAAAGCAATTTTGGCTGAGAGCAATTCACACATACACATACAAAGGGTGCACAGATCTTATTATGGGGTTCAATAAGGATCCTACACAAATGATCCAAATCGTTCATTAAATTTGAAACATTTTTTCAAGGGCCCATGCGAAAAATCAGCTGAATTCAATACCTAGAAGTACTCGATTTAATCATCTTATTTTTCATTCAACTTTGAACTTGAATGAAAACTTACTAATATGATTAGATCGGGTACTTATAGGTATCAGATTGAACTGATTTTTCACAGAAGCCCTTGAAAAAATGCTTTAAATTTAATGAAGGGCTCAATTTTTTTTGTGGGACCCGTAGTAGGCCCCACATTGAAATCTGTACACGATCTGTGCACCCTTTGTCTGTGTCGACAGACTTACGCTTTTTGGTTTTGGGATGTGGAAACCAGATGTCAGTTTCGGACCGGCCAGTTGGCCATGATTGTTCAACGAATGTAACGTTTGAGGATGAGAGAAATTTTTGGGTGCTGGGTGGGCACCACAAGGGTGAATCTAACATTTGAGAATAGGAGAAATTTTTGGGTGTCGGGTGGGTACCACGTGGGCGTGTCCATGTGGTACCCAAGCAGGCAAGCACCGCATCTGGGCTGTCCAAAATTGAGTTAGACGGCCCAGATTGATATCTTTCTCTCCTCTAACCCGACCGCTCTGTCTCCTCTTTCTCTCTCCAAATCCGAATCGTCCAAGTCCAAAATTGAAATAGACGGCTGAGATGCAGTGCTTGGGCACCATAGGCAAAAATTTCTACTGAGGATGATCTACAAAAATGTGAATGAAGGGGATCAACAAAATGGGTTTCGGCCCAAATAGCCCAAATCATTGTATTGGGCCTAGACTCGTAAGCTGTTCAATCTGCAGCAATCTTTAGTTGGGTTTGGCTGGTCAAATTTACTGGGCCAACCTTTTAGCTAGGCAAGTCTCGTTCAGGGCCCATTTTATGTTTCTGGGGTGTTTGGATACCAATTTTTTTT
This sequence comes from Rhododendron mucronatum var. ripense, assembly GCA_019656295.1. NCBI lineage: Eukaryota > Viridiplantae > Streptophyta > Magnoliopsida > Ericales > Ericaceae > Rhododendron > Rhododendron mucronatum. Next base: position 470,483 of record BPLT01000239.1, read on the forward strand.
TTTTTTTTTACATTTTCATTTTGACCTTTTCTAATTTTTGACTGTTTGGGAGACTTTCGCCATAACACATTCCATGAAAATGCATTGGTGATTTTTGATGTTAGAGAACAAAAGACAAAAGTAGAGGGATAGGAGCTTTTTGACTTCTCATTTTTTATTTTTCTCATTTTGGTTTAATATAAAAGACTTACAGAATGTATTCTGCACATATCTTCTAAACACATATTTCTCTTGCAGAATACATTCTGCACATATCTCTCTCTCAAACACTTTACAGATTCGATAATACATTCTGATCACAAGCAAAAAATATAAAAAGTAAAAAAATAAAGCTCTCAAACACCCCGTTCAAACCTAACATGCAACACCTCTGTGCTTCACAATAATGAGGCCCCTTTAGGCCTATTTTTATGAATTTTAAGCATGGTTTATTTTGAGTTATTTTCTCTTAATATTTGCTAGATTCGGGTCAAAATTTTACATTATATTTTTTTTTGTCTTGATGTGAGAAATCGAAGTATAAAACTATAGACTACAATTTCCTATCACAAAAAGAAAATATAGACTACAATTTTAAAAAGTTCATACTATCTGAGAACAAAAACGACCCAAACAATTTGATCTTTATTTTTTATATCTTTTTTAATTCTCTCGTTAAGCCGATCAATGTGATGTAAAAATTACACCTCAATCTAATAAAAATTAAGAGAAAACAATCGAAAAGACAGTTCCAAAAAGTTCCTAAAAAATTAGGCCAAATGGGACCCTTTGGTATTTAAAAAGTGAAACTAAATCACTTAGGACTGCAATCTCGTGGAGAACTATGATGATCGAAAACCGTTTTAAAAACCATTTTTGTACAACATTGCTCTAACATTATAATGATTGATATCCAATCTATAAAATTGTTGCATAAATGGAATTCTCGACAAACTTTTTAAAATATCAAACGTTGGGAGAACTTGCACTACTCTATATGTAATGGAAAGAGGGTGTGGACTGTGGAGTATAAACCACCATTGCAACACTACCTCGCCCTACAGCGAGATCTGAATCCAAAACCTCCGAGTTAGAAGGTTTAAGGATGTGCCATTTAGACTAGAGCCAATTGGCGATGTTGTACATAAGATTGCTAAGCCTGCAAAGTTCAATTGAAGGTTGAAGCATCTCTCAAAGTTTAATTCTTACAATTTTAGCCATTAATTTTTTCTAAAAAAAAAAAAAAACATATTTCACTCGCATAATTATGCTCAAAAATGTTGTACATAAGTCCCGTTATCTGATCAATCTCATTGACAAAATTATCAAATTTCGGACAACACTTGTAAACCTGGTACAAGACCCTTTTGAAGGAAGAGCAAAATATTGTGCACAAAGACAGATCCACTTGTGGACTTACGGAGGCCAGGGCTGCCCCTTGTTTGGAAAAATCCCTAATTATCAAATCTCTCTCGCTTCTTTTACCTCTCTCTCTCTCTCTCTCTCTCTCTCTCTCTATTTTCTCTTATCCTTTCCATTGTCCACGATGCACAACTCATAAAAACCTCGGCCAAACCCACTAACGCTTCACAAGTTTTTTTTTTTTTTTGTTAATTCTTCTAAATTGTTCTCATAAATTAAAGCATTCAATTCAAAATTGAATCCCTCGTGTGTGAAATCTTGGATTTGTTACTCATTATATATACGTGGTACAAACTAGGCAACTACCAAGGCAGGGCCCTCAGCTCTACCTCACTGCCGTGTGACAAGAGAAACTTTGACCAACATGAAAGGGTACGGACGCAATTAACCAATTTTAATGGCTACCAGCCTACCATAGCTTGGGGCTACGCACTGGTAGATAGAGAGAGAGAGAGAGAGAGAGAGAGAGAGAGAGAGAGAGAGAGTACATGACTCACAAAGGTATCGTACAGACAGAGAGAGAGAGAGAGAGAGAGAGCACATGACTCACAAAGGTATCGTTCAAACTCAAAGTCTCCATACCGACCCCAACTATAGGTACACATCATTTAGTGTACACATTAAATGTACACAAGATCGCGTGGAACTCATGATTTGTGTACACTTGTAATAGGAACCGTTAAATTTGTTTAAAATATTATTTTAAAAATCTTTGCAAAAAAATAAAATAAAATTAGGGACGAATCATTAAAGATTTTGTTCTTACGAATTTAGGGAATGAAAATTGATCAAATCCTTACTGAAATCTGAATGGAGCTGATTTATTACACGAGGTCTTCAAAATCATGTTTTAAACTAATAAAAAATGAAAGGATACAATCATTTGTGCGAACATCTGAGTCGCGTCCCACACAATCCGGTGTACAAATTGCATACGCGAAAATGGGAATGAGAAACCCTGCAATGCAACCCGCATTGCAAGGGGCTGTAGGGCGGCCAATCCGGTCGTTCATTTTGACGCCGGCAGCTCTGATTTAATCTAAACTCCTATTGATCTGAGCTGCCCATTGTTCAGATTAAAATCCGAGTCGTCCATCGTCGAGATGAATGGTTTAGATGCACCCTACAGGTCCCATAAGCCAACCCGTCCTACAGATCCCCAGATCCCACCTGATGGTGTACCCATAGTTTTTTTTTCACTCCATAGCCATAGGTGGTCACGGACAGATCAATCCATGCTATTGAATCACAAAAGGTGAAAATACCAGTACTCCTTCTTGCAAATGGAGTTACAATTTGATGGCAGGCTGGCAGCAGGGGGCCATGTTAATGATATCCAATCAAACTGATTTTTGACATGGTTATTCTACTCGACGAGCTCTACAAAGTGAACTTTTCCGATCATCGGAGCGAGACCGGAGTGGGCCCGGAAAGGGGGGCAGCAGCAAGGGGAGCTGCAAGGGGGGGAGCAGCCCCCCCGCCTCCGTTTTTTCTTCCCTGATCGGCGAACAAAATTTTGTTAGCACTTGGATAAAAAATGAAAAATGATTTCTACACTCCCATAATTGATACAAACACTCATTTTTCCTTTTTGTAGTATGTGAATTTACGAAACAATCCTTGCATGCATACATTTTTTTACAAATTTTAGGAACTGTTTCTTAAATTTACATGCTAAAAGATGGAAAAAAAGAGCGTTTGCAGCCCCCTCACCGGCAGCCCTCTCTGGTTCCTCAACGCTCTCTCCTGATTCCTTCAGCACTATCCAAAAATCACCACCACCACCACCACTACCACTCATAACCCACCCCCATCATGCACCTGAACCATGCACCACGCACCTCCGGCTGCAATCAGCCTTGGAATAGTGCTGGTTTTGGGGTTCTTTGCTCTTATCATGTAACACTCTTAAGGTCCCTAGAGACGACCACCTTGAGCTAAGGCTCAAGAGACGGCTGCCTTAAGCCCTTTAAAATAATGTACCAAATTAGGAACAAAAGTCGGTACCGATTATATATAAACGAAAAAGAAAAAATCAGGTCCTTGTTCAAAATTCGCTTTAAGCCTACGAAATGTTAGGGCCGCTTGCAGGTCCCTCTTTTTTGAACGGCGACCTTGCAGGTCCCTTTGCCCTTCTTTACCTTTCGTACGTACTGATTATGTGTAATCCACAAGTATGATTTTGAGCAAAATATTTACGATATTACCTTAGTGGGGTGTCTCAAGACCACCCAATAATTTTTCGTGGTCATGAGTAGGCCTACAAATAAACCGAGCGGCTCGCGAGCTCGGCTCGTTAACGCTCGGTTTGGCTCGTTCGAAAAAAACTCGGCTCGTCAAGGGAGGTTCGACTCAATTAAAGAGACTCGTTTAGTAAATGATTAAGTTCGTCTTGTGAAGACAAAATGGGCCGAGCTAGAGCTCGAGTTTTCAGCTCGTCGGGTAAACGAGTTGAGCTCGGCTCGTTCGCAGTCCTATGACTTGTGAGGTGGTAAGGTTATCAAGATTCTTGTTAAATTGAGAAAATTCTCTAAATATATACTTTATGCTTTATTCTTTAGATTGAGATAATTCTCAATATTTTCTTAATCTCTTAAATAGAGAAGATTCTCGTCCTGTTTTTTTGTGGCCCCTGGTTTGGAGCGGTGGTGTTGAATGATATATAAATTTGAACTTTTTTGTAGAGACTTGAATGAATTCTATGGGCATTTATTAATTATCCGTGCCCTACTAGCTTTTTGGAACCATTAAATACTTCCCTTCTTGCTTAGCTCCTTGAAAAACAACTCAAGATAGAGACTCCACTTCTCTCTCTACTCCTACACACAATTGCATGTACGGAACCCTCTCTCTCTCTCTCTCTCTCTCTCTCTCTCTCTTCATATATATATATATACACATACATAGAATCTGTATATGACAATGAGCAGTGCCACTGTGGAAGGCTCAAGGAAAAAGTTGTCAAACAGCAGCAGGAGCAGCATCAGAGGAGTGGGAAGGTTTCTGAAGCAGGAGAGAGCGAGGCTTTACATTATTAGGAGATGTTTGCTCATTCTCCTCTGCTCCCATGACTGAAGAGACTGTAATATTAGTAGTACCTCGGTCACAGTCACATAATTCTTCAAAATCTCATTCGCTTTCATTCTCGATCATCGAATTGCTCTGTGCTCTCAATTCTGGTACGTAATCACGAAGTTTAGTTGTTTGGAAGATTTTGGGAAGACGCTTCTGCGCTCGCGCACCTGCACTTGCTCGTGCATTATGTAATGGAATATTACCTAGCTAGCTCATTTGTCGAGATTATTGATAACTATTCTCTCGAGAACATATGTCAGCAGTAGTAATTCTCTCCATCCCTCTCTCTCTCTCCACCTCTAACTTCCTTTAATTTCCCTTCGCAGGAAGTTTACCAATCATATGATGTAATATATTACCTGATTGTTGTTTAGTGTACTCTTTTTAATTTTTTGCTTTGTTTTCACCAAAAGTTTTTTTTTGATAGGCTTGTTTTACCAAAAGTTGTCTTGAATGGAAGTAACTCAAAGGAATATTTTCTTGGAATTTGTGTGACTACTTAATTAATTTAAAACTCTCGTAAATACTCAGGGGTTGCCCAAGTGATTTGGGTGGATGCTCAGGTAGTGGGAGTACTTTTTAAGATCTAGGTTCGATTCTGTACCGTATGAGTACCCTGCAGTAAGTGGAGACTGTAATTGGTGTGGCTGCGTTAGATCTCCCGGAGGTTTAGGTTGCATAGTTGGATCCATAGAGTAGCTTGGTTGTAGCACTCTTCCTCCGTTACCAAAAAAAAAATAATTATCACAATAAAATGGTAATGTTTACTGTAAAAATTTGAAAATCTGATTTTACATTACTTACAATGCAAATCTAGTCCCAAAGCACATGGAACCCTTCTCCAAATATTAGTTTCGTCTTTAGACAAATATTTGATCTACAAATCGGATAATTTTAAATGATATCTTGCTTTGCAATAATATCCATGTCAACTGTTCTTTAACCTTACATAGTTACATGATGCCTTTGGCGGGGTAACTCGTGGTGGATCTGTAGCTTTGGAAGTTGATTGGTGCGTTCACACTTAGTTAGAGTTCATCTAATCGTCTTGGTGCTTGTTGTTTTTTGTTTTTGGCTAGCACTTTATATCTTTTAAAACTGTTAATTCTAGATATAAATTTTTGATAGAATTAATGTGCAGCTGGCAAAACTTTCGGTTGGGGTGATAGACATCTATTACCTTGTGTCTTTCTCGTTTTGCATTATTAAGATAATTTGGTTGGCTTTGTCTAAGATATTTGTAATGACCTTTGTTATGTAATTAAGTGCCGCTGAACTTTTATAACATAATCTCACGACTCACTTGTTGAAAAACAAAAAACTTTGTTTTATTTTTGTTTTCTAATCATTACTTTATTTCTTTGTTCAATCATTATCTTATTTCTCTAATTATTACTTTAATTTTTCTCTCTATTTCTCTCTATTCGTCACCCCTCTCTCAAATCATTACCATATTGAGCTTCCTTCAAATGGGTTTTATCCTAAGTTCAAAGATGTAATTTGGATCTTTCACTTTGTAGATCTCGACAAATACGTAGAACACCTAAATCAAAAATCAAGTTAATTGAATGTTATTGCAACATGATTCGCTCATGTAATTATGCGATTTTTGTTATTTTACAACTAGGGTTCACAGTGACAGATGCAAGGATTTTTTAAATACAATTTATATGTGCAACCTAAAAATAATTGATAATCCGAAATTTTAAAAATATTTTCCACCAACGTATAGGAATTTTGATATTTTCACACAATATACTTGCAGGGGTCAATTTTATATCATTTTTTAAAATTAACCTGGAAAATTAATACAGTATTACTGTGCAAAGGGCCGGGGACACCCCTTTGTCCGCCGTTGATAGTTAATTTATTCAAGACAATATGATTCTCTCATTAAGTAATTGATGTTCGATTGCCGTGATTTTCATAGTGTTATTCTACATGTCTATAAAATAAATGATTCAAATTATATACTGTATATTTTTAGCTCTGGACGAGACTTGTGTGGAAGGACTCGCTTCCCCTCCAGTTTGCATTTCGTGGGCCCATGTAAGGTCCGCGTTGATGATCGGAACCGTTCATAAATCTAGTCGAAACGAGTGACCAAACCCAAAAGTACATTTTTTTTTATCGGCAAAAAGAATTTTATTCAAATCTCGATAAATGGTACATTGTGAAGGATAGGGCGAGCATCATAAAACAATCATGTGCAAGCCACAATCCAGGGGGAGAGGAGAAGATCAACAAAAAACACGTTCATTGGAATTGTATTGATACTTGATTGCCTATACAATGTGCCGAACACCATTTTTAACAAATAAAAACAAATAAATGTGTTTCGATTAAGTATCGATACAAATCCAATGAACGTGCTTTTGGGTATGGTCACCTGTCTCAACGAGATCTACATGATGAAAGGGCACACTTGCTTTGCACCAAGATAGAGAGTAGGACCCCAATTTCATAATGGGTTAATTTTAGAAATAGTCCCTCTAGTTTAAATGTAATCTCAAATTTGTCCCTTTAGTATTAATTGTGTTATTTTTAACCCTATAGTTTTTATTTTGTTTCAATTTGGTCCCTCTCATTGACAGCGTTATTAGAACTAATGGAACTCTGGTGCAAAATGGACAATTCTCTCACAGAGAGACGAAATTGATACAAAATGCAAACTTGAGGAACTGTTTTAAAAATTTTACATTTTATTTTTGATTTTGCAAAGACAAACTCCTATTAATATCTTTCTAAGCTTAATTATTTTTCTTTGATTGAATAATCAAAATATATTGGAAAAATTTTAAAAATTATTTTTGAATATAATACAAATAATTATGACATTCGAAAAGAATCCCTTAGTTAAATAACTTTGCATTGGGTTTTTTCTTTCAATGGATTTATCATGATTTTTGCAATCCAATTATGTTCTTGTTCTTTTTTACGCTATTAGAATAACAAGATTTTTGCAATCCAATTACGTTCTTTTTCTTTCAATGGATTTATCTTGTTCTTTTTACGCAATCCAATTATCCTGATTTTTACAAACCAATTATGTTCTTGTTCTTTGTTAATATGATCAGAATAACAAGATCTTTGCACTGATTCAAACGGAGTGAAAATTTAAGCATTTAATTTTTTTGACCGTTTATATATTAAAAAATATAGTTAAAAAATTAAGTGCTTTAATTTTTAATCTGTTTGAACGGATGTAAAGATCTTATTATTCTGAACATATTATTCTAAAGAGACATAATCAAATTTTATTTCTAGAACTGTCATAATCACATTTCTGCTACATAAAATTATAAATTGATGGTTAAAATTTTTTTTTTTTAAAGCAAACGTTGCTGTTGGTAGGGGCTACTGTGCTTATGGGACAGCAGAGCCCCGATCCTGAAAAACCTGACCAAATTTCTGAAACTTTGGGTGTAAAATTTTATAAATTCAACTTTTTGCAGCACAAAGCGACAAGTTTTGTCCTTTCCACCGGTTCAATTCAACTATTCCAGGGGCTTTGTGCACGTGCACAGTCCTTTTGTGCTCAGAGATTAGTCAGAATCCAACAGTAATTTCTTTTCCTCCCCTTTTTGACCTGGTCCCACCATGGACAAAGATGGAAAGAAAGATGTGGTAGAAACTTTGGCTACGTTCCTTTGATGGTTTTGGCAAAATTTTTTGAATTGTTCTCAAGATCCAGGTGCGTGGTGTCCCTTATAGATAATATGCGTATAGGGCCGATATGGGCCGTTCGTGCTCGGCATTGGATAATTTAGATTGCACCACGGCCGAATAGATTTTGATAATCCATTGTTGTTCGACTATGATGTAATCTAAACTATTCATTACCGAACATGGACGGCCATGATTGGCCCAACACCTTCTCCAACTTGGCTTTGAACTTTTCTCGATTTGTTTTACGGATTTGCTCAAAAATAAATTTAAAATTAATGAACTGATCGGATCATTTGCGTAGGATCCAAAAGTGGGCTCCCCGAAAAATCCTATCGGATCATTTGTGTAGGACCTAAAAGTGGGCTCTATGGAGAATCTGTGCACAGATCTGTCTCATTAGTGTTTTCTAAATCTGAAATTACTAAGATGCAGTTTGGGTTAATTTTTTTAAAAAATATGTTTAATTTTTTAATTTGTTTTTTTAGCCATGAGAAGGCTGAAAAAACATTGCAGAATTTGAGAACAAAAGAACATGATGACAATGGCAATCAACAATACAGATCCAAATATTGACGATTCAAAGAAGAAAATTTACAGAAAATTTTAACGGATTGATAAGTCACTTCCACAGATAAACGCATATGATCCCGATTAACCTTAATTAGTCGGGGTAAGCGAAAATGAGCCACTTATTGTTTGCCACGTCTTATTATGTGATCTAAATAGGCAAAGTTCGAGACTCTCAAAAGTTGCAACCTTGTTGCACTCGAAATAGTCCCATAATTTTCTTGTGTTGGGACTTATGAGAGCTGGGCCATACTTTAAAAACCCGCCGCCAGCCCAATGGCAATTAGGGCAGGTCCTACAAAAATTGCCCAACTCGGCCTACTGGACTTAAACTTTGATCCCAAGGCCCTATTAGGCTATAGGCGGGCTGAGATTTTCCGAATTTATCCAGTAATTCTACAGCTTCAAGGGTGTTCCGGGCTTGTTTGTGCATACATTAGGCTTCGTTCAGTTGTCGAGAAAGTTATGTGGAAAATTGGTTCCCAGAAAAAATGAAGTGAGGTAAAGTAAAAGAAAAAGAAAATTATTTTCTTGTGAGTGTTCATTTGACAAAAGAATTTTGCAAGAAAAATTAAGGTTTAGTTGTTCATTTGTCAGAAAAAAGAAACTTTCGGGAAAATTTTGTGAGTGTTCACTCATTTTCCTTTTCCCGTGACGCAAAATCCTGTGTTTTTTGCAGGATTACTTTTGCAGGAAAGTAATTCCTGCAGGAAAATTTAAATTGATAAGTCTTAGAATTTTCCTGCCAACTGAACACTAGGAAAGTTATGGAAAAATTGATTTTTCCATCATTTCTTGTACTTTCCTGGCAACTGAACGGGACTTTAGACTAATCTCTACGGTCTTTCCCATAGTCTTTTTGCACACTTACGTGAGACTTTATGAGGGAGAATCGAACATGAGAGCCGATTGTACATACATTGTGACCCTAAGAGTTGCTAGTATGGAGAATCGAGCATGATACATTAGAAGAGAGCAAACACTTAATACTCAGGCCAGGCCCACCAGGCCAATCCCTTAATAGTCTATTATGTTTATCTTTGACGAGGCATCTATTTTGTTCACTTACCCACAAAGTAGGTGACACTCAATGTGCAACCCACAATGTGTCTCCTTTCGATATTAACATGGAGCCCATATTGTGTCCCTTTTCGTGATAAGAGTCGTTCATTTCGTTGGGCTTGATGTTTAGTAATTGGTGCCAAAATAAAACCCATCTCAATCTCTTTATTGGTGAGTGTTTATTACGATTACATTTGTCTTCTTGGTTAATAAGGATCGTGTAAAATTTTGGACAAAGAAATCAAAGATGTACTCGAAACACTTAGAATATCTGGTCAATAGAGCAATCAAGCCCTACAAAATGGATGATTTCAATCATCAAAGAGTAAGTCCCGCGAGCATGAAGTGAGTTATATATATTCGCCTATAACTTGATCCACTATTTTATTTTTTTTTCATCTCGTTGGACCATAATTTGTGGAACTCTTAGCAGTATGTTTGGCTGGCCTAGTGGTTTGGTTTACGTGTCCAAGTTCGGGTAAAATTCGACCCGGACCTTCTCAAAAATAGAGCCCAATGCTGCAATGCATACAGAAAGCCCAACAATATGGATCGAGTTATTACCCAAACTTGTGAGATAAAGCATGCACGTTTGTAACACTAGTTTATATTCCCTCCGTCCCTATTTAAGTATCCACTACGGTTGTACGTGTCATTTTCAAAAACTTATATCTCTCGACGTATATTATATCTTATGTTTTTTAAATTGTTATTTTATAGAAATAATTGAGATTTATCAAACAAGATCAATATTGCATATTCTTCTCTACAATATACATTGAGAGATATAGGCAATTAAAAATGACATGAAAAACTATACGTCCCTAAATAAGCTAACTGGTTTATTTTTTTGTCTTTATTCAATTTTTTTTTTCGTATTTGTTAGTTTTTTGTTAATTTTTTTTTGAGGATTATTGCATCATGACAATAGGAATCTAAAAAGTAAAAAATTACGATCGAAACATAATTTTTTTGAATTAAACAAAAAAGAAGTCAATAAGTCAATTTTTTTCGACTTTATTAAAAAATTGGATTTCGATAATAATTTTTTACTTTTTAGATTCCTCTTGTTATGACGATGTAATAATCCCCAAAAAATTGATGAAAAACTAACAAATACGAAATTTTTTAGAATAAGGAAAAAAAAAAGCCAATTGGCTTATTTAGCCGAACGGGGCCATAGTGTACACTTAAATAGGGACGGAGGGAGTAACAGTTTAAGATGGGCCATATCCCGACTCACATAATTCGCGTGCCTGTGTGGCTGTGTGTGAATGTGATAGCGCATTTGAAACAGTTCCCAAACTAATAAAATCCACGAGAATGATGACTTGAGAGTATGAGCGCGGTGCAAGGATTGAGAGCGTGACCGTTGGCATTCCTGTCGACACAAATTTAAAATCTTCGTCATCTCCACGAACTTTTTCATCATCGTTTGCTAGCTTCTTCATGCGTTAGCTTCGACGGTGGAGGAGTTTAGTGAGGAAGGTGGAGGTGGATTCTGTGCATGTCAGATTGGAGTTTCGAGACAATGTGTCCAGTAATTTTCAAGACATGGAAAGGCGATCTCATGGGAAAACAAGTTGCTCGTAGATCTCAATCCAGCGAAAAGTGTTAAAAGGATACTGGGAAAGGTAAATGAAAGCAGAAGTCAGTAGAAGATATTTTTGGGCATTTTGAAATCCGAGGAGAGGGAGGCAAAATTAAAGAAGGACAAATGTGTGTTGTTCAGATCGGCAGCTGTTGCAGCTGCATTGTCAATCTGAAGTCATCAACGATAGGAACTTGATTCGACTTAATACGGCTGAGGCAATTTGGTCAATATATAAGATCGTGGGCGTAGATTATATGGTAAATGTGTGTTGTTCAGATCGGCATGCAGCTGATGCAGCTGCATTATAAATCTGAAGGCATCAACGATAGGAACTTGATTCATCTTAATGTGGCTGAGGTAGTTTGGTCAATATATAAGATCGTGGGTGTAGATTATATGGTACTAGATATGATGAGGAAGTTATAAGCAAAATTATGGTAATGGAAGTAGAAGATGATGAAAGGGCCAATATTAAAACTCATCAACAGGATGGTTGATCCTTTGGCATATAGGGGGGGGGGGGGGGGGGGGGGGGGGGTTCGGTGTTTGTGGGTGTTTTCGTCATTATGTTGGCGTTGGGTTTGGTGCATGTCTTTGTGGTTGGGTGGGAGTTCTTTGGTGGGTGGTTTGGAGTTTCTTTTTCTGTTTGCACCTTGCCAATCTCGAGTGGTTATTTCCTCTTCTGGTCTTGGTGGCATACGATCTTCACCGCACGTGTGAGGTTGCCGATATTTTGGTTTGCTTCTTGTCCCGTTGTGATCGATGCTCCAACTTAGAGTCTTTTTTTTTTTTTTTTTAATCTGTGTAATATGTATTTATTAAAGATTAATAAAAAAAATTGCTCTTAAAGAAAAAACGTTGGACCATACCACATGCAGAACCAAACAGTTATACAAAATCAACAAAAAGGACTAATCTTTGCTTGAAATTGATGTGTCATATGACTTGACTCTATGGGCCATTCGACAGAACCATGTGGCTGTTGATGCCTATTAATTGGATTTGTAGTGTGCCGAACAACGGGGCCACTCGGCCCCCACACGGCTTGAATGTCTGTTCTGTCCGTGGATTTCGACACTCTATTTTTTGATAACCATATTTTAATATGTCTTTTAGTATTCTTATCGTGTCTATTTTAATCATTGAAAGATAAATATTAAAGTGTGATTATCAAAGAGTGGAGTGCCTTGTGGTATATATAATAATACTGTAAATTTGTGTAAGGAAATCGTTTGTATGCGCATGAGGGATTTTTGTTTGTTACTTTACGCTCAATGATATCTATCTCTCCCTCTCGAAAAAGTTTCAGTGCAATGGTGGATGCGCGCACACACTCACTCGCGTTGCGTTAAAAAAAACAACTACCGTGCTACCCGTACAGAGAATTCCACATAGATCGCACACAGATTGCTGTGTGGAGCCCACCACGGATCCCACACAAACGATCCGAGCCGTTCATTAAATATAAAATATTTTTTCAAGGGCTTCCGCAAAAAATCAGCTCAATTCGATACTTATATATGCTCGATTCAATCATCTAACTTTTCATTATCCTGAAAAGTTAGATGATTAAATTAAGCATCTATGGGTATCGAATTGAGTTGATTTTTTACGTGGACCTTTGAAAAAATGTTTCACATTTAATGAATGGCTCGAATCATTTGTGCGGGACCTAGAGTGGACCCCACACACGAATTTGTGCGTGATCTGTGTGCTACAAGTCTGTGTGAACAGACTTACTAAAAAAAAAGAAGGAAAAATGATGGCCCGTTACGTGCTTTGATAATTAATACCCGCCAAAGACATACTGAAAATATTTGTTAATATTGAAAATGTCTTTGACGGATATTAATTATCAAAACATGTTCTTGACTGTCATTTTTCCAAAAAAAATTCCCCACTTCATGGCTTGGCATCAACTTTGGACCATTCCACGAAACCAACAGAGAGATAAAAATCAACAAAACAAGCTTGATGCCTTAGCAGGCGTATATATCTATATGTATGTATATATGGCCTAAAAAAAATTGCAATAAGTTTTCTTTACACAAAATAGATCCAATTGAAATTTAGAGTCACAAAATAGACCAAAAGTGGAGTAATTAGATTATCAACTCCAATCGATTATCAACTCCAATAGGCCATAACTCATTACGTCGTTACACTGAGAAATACTAGACGTAGTCGAACAAAAGAAGAAGAAACGCTTGACGTGATGGATGCGTAAATATTCACATATGCGCCTCTTAATTTATCCTTGCAAAGTCTATTTTTATATTATTACTTGGAGATTAATGTTTAATTTGTGTATTGTAGGTATTTGAAGGATTCGGTAAAAAAGCGCGAAGTTGATCCGTTTGAAGGTCATATGGAGTTTAGCAGTGAACTAATTAGTTCACGGCATTACTGGACAATGATTTTCAATTCTATTGCGTGGGCCCAATGCTTATTACTAAAAGGTGGGCTATAGAGTAAAAGAGTGATTATGGGCCAAGAAGGATAAAAGAAAAGGAGTATGGGTTTTAGGGATTTTTTATGTCGGCACTTCTCTCACGTATAAACATCATAGACGATTTGCAGAGAACCACGCAGAGACAAATGCGTTTAGCCCCATTTTGGGTCTCAAAAAATCTAGAAAAATATTCATAAATTTTTGAATATTATTTTATGGGACCCTGTAAAAAATCAGCTCTAGCGGATATCAATAAGTATTACTTTTGGATTCGTAGGGGCGAAATTTTTTTCGGGACCCGAAATGGGGCCAAACGCGTTTGTCTCTGCGTGGTTCTCTGCAAATTGTCTCTGTGGATAGCAAAGCTCATAAAAGGACGAGGAAAGAACGAGGCTGCGGGATGTTGTTTTGCAACAGGTTTTATTAGGACGACGACTACCGAGCTTTTGTACGGGAATATTATTTACTTTTCTTTTGAGTTTTTCCTCCAAGTTTTAAAGCCTTATTCAATTACTCGCACTTCGGTAATTCGTTTTAATTTTTGTTTTTAATAAAAGTTATTCGCTGGTATTTGATTAATTTATATTTCTTGTTTGTTTTTCATCTTGCATAATAGAAGCATGTTTGAATCTAGGGTTTCTTTTGTTTATTACTTAATGATGAGTGAGTAGTCGTATGGGTAGAATTGCGGGGTGATTAGTACGACGTGATTAGTTCGGACACTGTTTTTATTTTCAAACAGTAAAGAAAATGCAATTTTAGGTTAGTAAAGAACATTCGTTAGACGAACTCGGGCATTGTCGGAGCCCATGTGAATGGGGGAATGGGGGACCAAAGCTTATTCTCCGCTGCGCATGGGTAAACGGTGACCATAGGGTTTCACATTTCTCGGGGTATCTTTTTCTCTCTAAATTGAATGTTTTTAAGAACACTGAATGGAGCAGGTAAATTTGGACTGGTTGCGAGTGCTATAAACCCTAAGATCGTACCTCCTTTAATTATTTATAAAGTACAATCAATTTCTAGGTTTTAGTTAATTTCAACCAATTGACAAGAGGTGGTTACCTAAGAGCCCATTTAAATTAGTAAAACCCGAATTTTTAGTCAGCACACATTACCGTCTCTGTGGATTTGACTCCGGACTTACCGGATATTGTGCTACGTCGGTCTCCGCCCTACGCTTGGGGCAACCCATTAATTTAGGATTAGGGAATCATCGAGTATGACGTCTGATGACTTGAAGGGAAGGGACACAACGATCGACGACTGTGGACGGGAAATACTTGCATACGGCATACCTTGAGACCCCTCATTTACCATCTCCAACTCTCCACATCTATCAAGTAAGTTTTTTTTTATTATCTTGAGTAGTTGACCTAATTGGTAAAATTTTTAGGAATTTTTTATTTTATTTAGGGTAATAGTAAATCTTTTGTAATGATTTTTTTACGAAATTATTAGTGGACCAACTTTTGTATAAAAAATATAAGGAGGCCTCATTCAAGAGTTTTGCTTTCGACCTTCAAAACTAATGAACTGGCTCTTGTGGGCACACGCCCCAAAAATCGCCCGATTTTGTTGTTTAAAACTGGGGTGCGGCCCTTTTTAGAAAATAGCGCGGCGAAACGTTTCGATTCAGAGTCGCCACTCGGGTTTTAGCGGAAGAATACCCAAGGAACCGAACTCAAAAACGCTTGCTACGTTCGTTTGATTTGAAAAATTGTTTGATTTGATTTGAAGAGGCGCAGACTGGTCCGTCGTCACCTTCGATATCTGAGGTTCGGGAGCCAGGTTACGAGAGGGGAAGGATTTTATGGCACCCCTCTCGCCCAATTCGGAGATCGGTCTCTACTCAGGCATTTTTATATAAAAAAAAGGTTTGCATTTTTCTCTCATTTGATCATTTTCAGCCAGTTAGAGCGGGGGAACAGTTAATGGGGATTAATACTGTAACAAGTTGCGGTTTATATGACAAAAATGTTTATGGATGATGATTTTCTTGAATTGAATTAAACGTAAGAATATAGATTGAAAACAAGCACTGCAAACAGTTTCACCAGGATGGTGTACGTTTCTTTTCGGGCACGTGAGCAGGCAGCATGCTGGCACGCAATGGTCAGGCCACTGCACGCCACCATACCCTGCGCACGCCACCTTAAAGATGGCGTACACTACCTTGTTGAATTCTTACAGCTTTTGCTCTCAACCCTCTGGGCTCTGGAATGGACCAGTGCACACCCAGGGCAAACCACGCAGTTTATACGACATTTCATGTGCATGGACAGACATAAGAAATGGCTAAGAGCCATGAGAATAACAAAGAAAGCCCCATAAACAGAGTGGGGAGGAACAAAAGGCCAAGATTGAACTGCGATGTAAGGGCCAGGCACTAGACCACCGCATACATGCCGTACGCCACTCACTAGAGCCCGTACGCCACCCTTGCATGTTGTCCAGTGTTTAGCTTTACATCATCTGGGCTCTGGAACATGACCAGAAGTAACCCAGAGGCCCTCTAAAGCAAGAAAGAGACAGCTATTGAAAGCTAACAGTTAACAGTTCTAAAATACAGAAAGCAATAAACTGGTTATTAACATGCTAGAAGGTGATGACAGAAGAGGAAATGAGCAATAAACGGGCGCTTCATGATCCCTACGCCAGTTATGCACATACAGCCGAAGGTGGCGTACGGCTAGAGGAAGCTGGCGTGCGCCATGGATCGCCCTCTACGATTGATTTATTTTACCAGAGAGGGGTCTGGACTAGTATCAGTTACTAGCCAGAACCCTTCTGGTTCCCCTCAAGAACTGAAAACAGAAAGCAACGCAAAGGTGGTATACCTTTGGTGCAAGAGATGGAAAGATGGTTGTGAGTTTTGGAGGTTGAAGATGGAGGGTGTAGTGACTGATCCGTGGGGAGGGATGTATGGAGCTTCCCTATCTTTCAATCCTTCAATGGGAGAGCAAGGAACAAGAGAGAAGAGAGGGATGGACTTGGCTTCTTTAATTTGGTTAACCCTTGTAAATGAATGCAAGGGGGGGTATTTATGGAGAGAATGACCAGAGGAGGGGGGCTGGCCAGCTGGGGTTAAGGCTTGGTTGAGTTAGAGGGAGGAGTCCCATGCATTAAATGCATGAGACTAGTTGATGGGTAATGTAGGAGAGAGAGGGGAACGCCCCCTGCAGAATGCAATGATCAGGGGACTCTGCGCCGTACTGAGACGGTTGCAAAGTCTCTAGCACGTGACTGAAAAGCGGTGATTTGACCGGCCTTGACCTTGCGTACGCCACCTATACCCTACCGTGCGCCAGGTCAAACTCAGTCAACGGTCGATGTCCGACACGTGGCAATTTCCAGGCGCACGCCAAGAAGGAGCTGGCGTAAGCAAGGTTCGGTTTTGCTGAGGCTTATTTGGCTCTGGATTTGAAAGGTTTGAAGGGGTTTGAAATGGTTTGAAAGAGGAGGGTCCAACACTTAAAGCTTGCAACCTTCCATCGACCTCGGAGAGTTTTCGACCGTTTATCATCATTGGGGTAATAAAAAGACCGCGAACGTGCTGATCCGGATAGTCCAGAATATGGTGTCTATAGCTCTAGGCCTATATGCACGCATATGTTTTTTTTTTTTTTTTTCTCGGCAAATGAAACATTTTTATATAACTCGAAGGGGGTACATCGAGGGGAGACTCCAAACTTACAAGAGCTATGAAACACCAAAAGATACACTAATACATACCTACGCATCTAACAAATAGTTGAATGGCACACCAATAAACTACCTTACAATCTCAGTTTTCGGATACCATCTAAAAAAAACCGTGAACTCCTCCACAGTGTAGACCTTGATATCAAATTTTGCCTTCATCCACATCGCAACCCGAGTTTTAACTATCTCTCCCATTTCCCAGGCTTGTTTTGTTGAGTTGTTGAAAATGTAGTCATTCCTTACCAACCATAGGGACCATAACGTTGCATAGAAACAAGCCTCCCAAATATGTTTCTCCAACCTAGTAAATCCATTTGCAAACCACCAGCTAGCTAGAATTGGTACCAAAACTGGACAAACCCATTTGATGCTTCACCAATCTAGGATTATTGACCAAACACTCCAGGAAAAATGGCAATGAAGAAATAAGTGCTGATGAGTTTCAAGGTGCAAAGAACAGAGAGGACACAAAGCTAAGTGAAACTCATCTATCACATTTCTACAAAGAAGTTTTGACCTGGTAGCTGCTTTTTCTTTGACGGCCAACCAAGCAAAAATTTCCACCTTTGGATGGCTTAAGTTCTTCCACAATGATCCCAGAGTGGTCTTATAAATTGCGTATGTATAAATCAGTGGCGAAAGCATTTTTTTGTGTGTGTGACCATTTTACCCTCTCTATATGCGAATATTCATGTGGTGACGGTAGTGCTGCGACAAGTAATTTATAGTAATTTTCAAGCATTCATTGGCTCCTTGATTTCAAGGGAGTCGGCACATCTGAATAACTACTCCGGAGAGAGCGACAAATCCTTGAAACCGTCTTGTATATTGGTGTGTAAGAGCATGTACATCAATAAAATGTAAAAATGTTGATCAACAGTGCACTTTTTTCATTTTACTTATTCACATCTCTCTCAACACTACACTAATACTATCTAATTTACCTAATTTCAATTAAAATATATATATTTTTCACTAATTTTTTATTATCTTTATTGTTTAAAGAGAGGAGAAAGGAGGGAGGAGAGAGAGAAAGAAATAAAAAAAGGAGTATGCATAGTGCATAGGTAAAAATAGAAAACAACTATTCATAAATGCATTTTAGCTCATCTGGTATAGACAATTTTTTATGTTTCTCTTAGGTAAAATAGCAAAAAATGTATTTAAGTTCATCTAGTGTGCTTGCTCTAACCCAGGTACTTAATTGAGGCAAGAATCTGACATCCATTTCAAACATATAGAACAAATTCAATGTGCTAGGAACACCACTGTTACGGTCAATCCTATATCAATATCAGGAAGTTCACAAAAGATCGAGATTGCTAACCCTAACCCAGTGGGATAACGAGACAATAATTTCTCACTTACATCAGCAAACAAGTCAAAATAGCAATACTTATCTGGATCAATGTTACTCAGCCTAGCAACTTTTCCCTTATGGTTGATGATGAAATCAAAATAAGCACGCGACATGGCTGAACCAAAAACTCCAAAAAAAAATGCATGGATTATTATACATTCAAACTTATTTCTAAGGAATTCAAGCAAGCTATGTAAAGTACTCCAGCAATAGTGCATGAACTATTAACATGCAACAGTACATGAACATGAACTATTCACATGCAACCATTTATTACAATAGTACATGAACAGAATCATGGGCATTATCGAACCACATAATAGCGATCAACAATATAATGTACAAAGGAAAAACACAAAAGTCCCAAATTTCTAAAACCCTAACTTAATAGTCTTTGGATTTGAGTGACATACTAAGTAACAAAACAAATAGAAGCCAAATTTTTTAATTTCACGTAAAAAAAAGGCACAAAACCCGCAAATACGATTAAAAAAAAAGTCACAAGTTTCAATTTCTAGGGAAAACACAAAAGTCCCAAATATTCAAAACCCTAACTTCTCAGATTTAACAAAAACAAAAGGAAAATTGCAGAAAAAATGCACACAAAGAAACCAAAAAAATTGCAAGACAACCTTAACTTCCAAACCCTAACTATTTGAATTTAACAAAGAAACCAAAAAAATTGTAGGAAAACTATAAAAACTACGAAACACTACTTACAGTAGCAATGGTTAATTACCTCTATTAGCGTCAAGAAGCAGCGATCCACAAGGGTTGAAGAGTTATCAACTGATTCTTCTACCACACGATCTTCTTGAGCAAAAACGAACCAAGGTGTTCAGGTCTTGGAGTACAAATTGCGATGGTGGTCTTTATTATGTGATCTGACCATCATCTTCCATCGTCATCATCATCTCAGCCTTCTTTCTCTCTCTAATGTTTCGAATAATCTGCAGGTGTGGAATGGGATAGAAAAATCCCCAAGTGTTCCTTTCTATACCAAAGGGCAATTTGGTCTTTTTTGTGTCATCTAACGGTGAATTTAGCACCATTTACAGTTTTTTTTTTGGCGCAAAGGTAGTGATTTGGTATTGTCAACCAAAGGAGGGATGGACAGTGATATTTAATTTCAGATACCTCAGGGGAGGTATCTGTCGGTGTCAAAAACCTCAAGAGAGGTGAGTGAAATTTGCCCAAAAATTAATGATGTCCTTTTTCTTGTACAATTAATTGACAGCAGCTGCCACATATAGCAATCCAGATATGTGTACTGTGCGCTTAACAATCAAACACTGTACATGGGGATTGCCTCCACATTGTAATAATTTCAAAAGGTAATAAAACTTTCTTTTGTCTTTCAGACAAAGGGGATTGCCTCCACATTTGTGTTGTACTCCTATATTCTAGTCCACAGCCTTAAAAAACCCACAGTATTGTTTAATCTTTCTTCCTTTCTGGCTTTGCCCTTGATCTACTCGTTATCGAGTTTTAACTATATATATTTTATTTTTGTTGATAAAAAAAAAACTAGTGAATGAAAATTAAGAACACCTTAATTTAAACTTTTCTTTTTTGATAAAACGAAAGGAATTTATTAATCTTTTGAAGTAATGGTACTAAGATCAAACTTATAAATTTTGTTTTTCTTAAGTTATCTTTTTTTTTGAACAACAATTTTTTTTAATCCTTAAAAACATATTACAAAGATTAAAAGAACCCAAAGCACGTACAAGACTTCAAAACAGAGCAAAAGGATACCCACAAAGAAGGCACCTCCTCATTCCGACAATCAACTGCAGGGTCGGCCTTGATATTTTGGCAGCTTGCAAATTTAAAAATGGGGCCCGAGGTGTTTTGAAAAACAATTCAATATGACTGGCTAATATGAGGGAAAAAAATATATATTAAACCTGGTATTTAGCAATGTAATTTAATTAATTGAAAAAAATTTCTAGTTCATTTTATACCATTAGAAAAAAAATCATCAAACATAACGAAGTACTGCTCATACTTCGCTTCTCTAACATCTAACATGTTACCTTCAACATGTTGTTTGGGAGCTTCTATTAGCACTTTGGGAGTTTCTTTGTACTGCAAAAATAGCATTTTCAATAACAATTTTTTAAATTTATTTTAAACTTTTTTTAATCATAGTTTTTGTTGAGTGATGATTAATTATTTGTTTTTTTTTATAGTCAAAAGTGTTCTGTTTGTGATTTTGATATAAAAATCTACAAATAAATTAAGATACACCAAAAAAGTTAATTAAGAACAGGCTTATCGAAACATTTTTGGGGTGCAATAGATTTGAACCTCGGGCTTGAGTGACATCTACAATCACTAAAGCATAACTTATTTATAATACAAATGGTGTTATAACTACGTACATCCAAAAGAAAAAAAAATTACTTGATAGGAAAGTGCAGAAAAAATTACAGCGCCAAAATGACATCCTAGGATTAAGCCCAGCCAGACAAGGTGTAATGCCTATGCACACTGCATTATTTGTGCCAGATACCCTAACTATGTACAAATTTGGAATATTAAATAGAGTATTTAATATATTTACTTCTGCTATGGAAAATAGGGCCTAGGTTTTTCCTAAATTTTGGAGGTATGAAGTGGATGCACCTCCGGCTTTAGGGCTGACCATAATCAACTGTTGCCAGGATCACAAGAGGGAAAGAAAAATAACTCGAGGCTACCAAGAAGCCAACCAAAAAAAAACCCCAAAAAAAGAACCCACTCCCAAAACTAACCCAAGCGAAGCACCTAAGAATCAATCACCCTTTGTTTGAGGGGAAAAAAAGATTTTATTAATTTTTGAAAACAAATTACATAGATTTTATCAAGAATCAATCACTCTGTTGCCTTTGTCTTGGTTATGTATATTGGTTTTCGGTGATTTAGGGTTCCTTAAAAAGAATAGAAAGCTCGATCACTCTATTACTAGTTTGTTTCATTATTTTGGGCTGTCCCTTAATAAGTTTTTATTTTGTAATGTTAGTGGATAAAAGTTGGTATATTTTTTATTTTGTTCATAAAAGTAGATTCTATTTTAAAAAATTAATAAGTAAAAATGTAATGATGATATTTCCATATAGGGTAAGTAAAAAAATGAAGAAAAAATTAAATTGATGTGAAAGTTGTAATGATGATGTCATAGATTGACGGTTTTGGTTGTCGGTTTTGTATCTTTCAGTTGTTGTTTGGATTTAGGGTTAATTTTTTTAGTTTGTGGTTGTTATTGTGTTAGGCTGTTGGGCTATTTTGAGGCTTTCGTGCTTCTTGTAGTATTTTTGGTTGGCTTCTTGCCTTCCTTTGGGTATGGTTCTTGGGTGGCTTTTGCTGATGTGCCCGTGAGCCGTTTAATCTTTTTACTCTGCTTCAAAGATTAATAAAATGTTCTTTTTGCCGATCAAAAAAAGCTAGAGTTATGAAGCTGGACACTTAAAAATGAACGGATGGAATAACATTTGCATGAGATTCCTAACACCAACTTTCAATTGAAAGCATTTATGTCGTAAGTGTCGTCTTGATATTACGATTTTTACACAAATTTATGAATTTAAAGTGATTGAACAAAACGATTGAGTAGATTAGGTTTAACGAATGACAAAAAGAAGCTATTGAACAGGGTGCATACCTTGCGAGCATAAGAGTCGAAAGCATATTGTACTATTTTTCATCTAATTTTTCCTTTGAACATGTTTTTTTATGAGAAAACCTTGTTTACAGAGCAGCTGTAAACAAGTGTTTACGGAGCTCAATCTTGGCTGTCTAAAAATATTTTGGACGATCCGGATTGAAAATAATCGCTTAGCGGTAATTGTAACACATCGTCCCATATTGGAAGTCTACATAGATGATTTTGAACATATAACAAACATTGTGGGCGACTACTAATACTTTGGACTTAAGCTTTTGGGCCATGTGGTGTGACTTGTGGATCAAAATCAAGGTATTAGACTAATAGTTTGTTTGGGACGTTATAGGTAGTATCAGAGCTATCCGAGTGTGCGACCATGTGGGCCTTGGAGTTTTGGTTGTTGGTTTGATTAGTATTGGGGAGATTGTAACACCTCATCTCACATTGGAAGTGTATATGAATGATCTTAGGCATATAACAAACATTGTAGACTACTACTAGTACCTTGGACTTAAGCTTTTGGGCCATATAGTGTAGCTTGTGGATCAAAATCAAGGTACTAAGCCAGTGATCTGCTGCATGGGGACGTTACAGTAATAGATAATCTATTATCGTTAAGAGATTATTTTCAATTCGGACTGTCCAATGTCGAAATGAACAACTGATATCACTCAACTCCATAAATAATTATATCTCTTTTTTCATTATATATTCCCAAGCAATGACAAAGGCCGGGTTGCTATCAAACCCTTCATTATATATTCTCAAGCAATGATCAAGGGTTGCCATCACTCTGCTATATCTTGCTACGGTTGGTTTGAAATCTGTTGATATGGTATGGTATGAGAGCATATCATACCATATAATGACCATGCAGCATTGAGTGAATTTGGATACTTCATTATAATGACCATGTTACATTGACGGATTGGATTTTGCGTCTACATTGTCCGGGAATGGACTATATATGCAACTGTTTGGGAAATTTGATTGGTGAAGCATCATGCTTCTTTACCTATCTTGGCTGATCCAATTGATAATTGAGAGTTCTTCTAAGTTGTTCTTAGTTTGGATTGATCTCTTGTCAATCTTCGGGATTAAATAGCATACGATTGTTGTGAGATAGGGTACTAACATTGTTGGGATGCTATCTTTTTTACTCTATTATCTCTATCAATAATATTCCTTTTTTCGCCGTTAAAATAAATAAATAAAAAAAATCGCCGAGAAAAAAAAAAAAAAAATTCAAACCCTTTATCCGGCCCTCCCATGTGAGTGTGGTACTAGCGTTCAATCCAGTCACAGTTCCACTCTTACCCCTCTCTCTCTCCAATATTGTATGACCTAATTCTCCACCTCCCTAAATGAAGAAAAACCACACAAACTTTTGCTCTGATTGATACCGCGAGCACACTTCCACCGATGAATCCAACCACAATCTATCTCCCTCTCTCATCTCTATCTTACCGCATCTAGACAAAAAGGAAGTGGGTCTCACTTGCACTTGCCACTGGGTGGGAGACAAGATTATGTATCTCGTCCTTGTTCATTAATCCTTACTGTATATATCCATGGATACGTCCCCTTGTTGCTTTCAGAAGCTAGGGTTCGTATTCCACCAAACTTCACTTGCTAATTTTGCAGATGTTCTCTTCAACCAACAATGCATACCTTTTCCCACGCCTCTCTCCTCCTCCTCCCTTTCTCGGCGGTGATGCCACCGATTTCTTCCTCCAGTACCACTCGGATCTGCTCCTGAACGACACCCTTTTCGGCATGGCGGTTTCGAGCAAGTCTCCGGCGAGAAACCAAGAAGCCAGCGAACCCGATGGACAAAGTTTTGATCCGAAGAGCGTGCCGCCGAAGATGAAGAAGGCCGCGAAGAAGCACAAGCACAGCAAGATTTACACGGCTCAAGGGCTGAGGGATCGGAGAGTGAGGCTCTCGATCGAGACGGCTCGCAAGTTTTTCGATCTCCAGGACATGCTAGAGTTTGAGAAAGCAAGCAAAACCATTGATTGGTTGCTAAAGAACTCAAATAAAGAGATCAAGGACCTGCTGAACAAGGCGAAGGGCAACTCAAGTGGTGGTGCAAAGAGGAGTACTCTGACTTCTACTGCCTCTGGATGTGAAGTGGTATCAACAGGAGCCTGCGAAGGTACTAAGATGAAGGAACTGGAGATCAGTACTGTTGGCAAGGGTAAAGAGGTCAAGTTACAGAAAGAGAGGGCTTCTGCATTTGATGAGCGATATCTTGCTTTAAGAGAGTCTAGGGCAAGGGCAAGAGAGAGAGCCAGAGAAAGAACAAGAGAGAAGAAGATCTTGAGATCCAAGTTGAAGGGATCTCCAATTTCCAGTGATGAGCAAAAAAAGATTTCAGAAGATGTAAGTTTGTTAAGTTACCTCAATAACCCTACAAGGAATTTATTTATTTTTTAAAAAAAAACCCTAGAAAATAATTGGTACCATTTTAGAGTAATTTTGTTTAAAACCCCAGGTTTTTTAAATTTTTCTGAATGACTTCAGCTATTCTTAATTTGCAGAATTTCGAGTTTGTACCAAGCTTTGGAAGGCCTGCAACATCTACAGCCAATGGTTACATAGTTTAAGGTATAGGTATATTTATAGCTGCTTCTTTTTTTTTAAATCACTGTTATATTATTATTGAGGTAGTTTGGAATCAAATAAGAAAATGGTAGTGTCTATTATATAAATAAGTATCCTTAATAAATAAGTATCCTTAATAATTTACTCGATGTACCCTCTTCGAGTTTAATAAAATTTTCTTTTGCCGATTAAAAAAAAATAAATTGCTTCTCGCAACCAATCAATGGAATTATTTTTTAATAAATTGCTTCTATTGAAATGTGTCAAGTTGGAATTATGATGAAGTTGCTAGTTATTTCTTTTTGAATGGCGAAGAAAAATATTTTATTGATAAGGAAAAAGGATTAGAAGAAGGCATGAGAGACAAGCATCACAACACACAAAGATGCTAGTTATTTCAATTTATATGCATCTTAATTGGGTTTCAATATTTTGCTTTCTCATTTTCCCTTTGTCTAGCTTGTTTCTTTTTTTTATTTTTTTTATTTTTTTATATATATTAGTGATGTGGATCAAGTATTTAAATTTTTTTTGGGTATTAAAATTTCGCAATATTACCTGTTGAGTTTTGATATTTATGGACTCATACGTAATATGTGAAACCGAAAATTTTCACTCAATGATTCTCATTTACATTTTTCAGTTGGTCCATACTGGTTTAATTTCTACAAAAAAAATGCACATGTTTGTGATCATGAAAAATAACAGATCTTTGAAATTTTGTGTTTATAAACATGAAAGATGTGATGATCAAATAATTTACCACATCATTTGTAATGAATTATCGCAGGGAATTACTTTTAGACTCTTTTTTTTTTTCGACTCTAATTACAATCATAAAAATCTAGGATAGTTAAATTTGGAGGGGAGGAAATTTCATTTTAAAGAAATTCGTTGAAATGGAGGAAAAACAATTAGTGGATCAATGCCCTCGACGATTAGGAGGAAGGTGATTTTTTTGGTGGAAGTTAATGATTTTGAGGAAGGTGGTTCTCTCTTTCTTTGGAATTTTAATTTCTGAGGTTTGGAGGTTTTTTTTTTTGGTTAGTTTCATTTGAGATGTCCTTTAATTTCTTGGCGCTGGCCGGGTTGTTTAGGGCATAGGTTGTTGGATTATTTAGGGCGTGCTGCTTTTTAGGGTGTGTGACTTTTTGTTGCAGTATTTCGATTGGAATCTTGCCTTCTTTTGATTTTGGGTCTCGGGTGGCTATTCTACAGTGTACCCATGATCTGTTTAATCTTTGTAATTTTTTTCAAAGATTAAAAAAAATATTTGCCAAGCAAAAGAAAAAATATCTAGGATACTGCAAATCTCTACCATTTAAGTGTGTGCTAAAAAATTTAAGAAAATGAGTAATATATATATATATATATATATATATATATTCTAGAGCTTGATAAATATATATTTTTGAAATAGCAAAAATATTATTATATAGAAACTCGATAATGGGTACATCGAGAAAGGAGAGGGGGAAAAAGAGAAGGGGTGAGAAAGGGGCTGGGGAACTTCCAACGAGAAGTTGAGAAGAAAAAAGAGAAAACTACAAAGGCAGACTGAAATTCAGTGACCAATTAATACAGTGCCAAAGCACTACCATCCTGATCAAACAGCCAACTTTCGAAACAACTTCTAAAACCAGCACTTTTATACTTGAAAAGCTTCCACACCTCAACATCATTTCCATCGTCCCAATACAGGTGAGACAGCTTCAAACATGGCAGGTGAGGAAAAGCCCAACATATATACATAAACTCCTTGCAAAACAGACATCAGCCCATTCAGAACTTGAACTTGATCAGAACTTACATGAGAAAGTTAGTAGTACAGTAATAGTTAGATTAACACCTCAGAAGAGGAGTACTCGAAACTAAGTACAAGATTTTTTTAGCTGACATCTGTTAAAACTTTTTTTTTTTTTTTTGCTCGGCGACATCTGTTAAAACTTACAATACGGATTCCCACATTATTGTAGCTGACATCTGTTTAGATTTAATTTACCTACTGACTTAAGTTGAATTAATCGGTTTATTGAGCCAGAAAAAAAAGAAAGTACTGAATTGCCTTAATATCTGAATCAGTATTTGGATATTGACCACTTTTAGGGTTTTTCTGATCAGTATTTGGATATTGACCACTTTTAGGGTTTTCCCCCTTCTCTTTGGCTTCTCCTTTATAATCGAGATGCCGTTTTCAAGTCTTGATAAAAGTGGGGTGGCGGTGGTGGTTTTTTGATGAAGCAAGGCAGAGGCAGTGGCAGCGGTGGTCCGATCAGATCGGTTTGATTGACTTACCATCGTTGTGTGGTCTTGCCATACAGAAGCGGAAGTCATCATCGAAGTTATTCGTCGCGAAGTTGATCGGTTTGGATTTGTAGTTTTCTTTTTATTTCCAAGGTTCTGGTATTCGCATTTGGAATTAAGCTAGGCCTCCTAAATGATTATCGAATCCTTTGTGAAAAAGATAATCATTTTCTTTGATGTACTGTTATGATCTTTGTTATCGATGCAAGTTTCTTACTATGTTGGCAAAAAAAAAAAAAAAAAAACTAATAATGGCGTCGGTCAAATATTTTGTCAATGTCAGTTAGAATCAAATAGCTGCTAGTTACATTAATTCATAACCTCCATGGTATATATATACTTTCAGGTTAATATGAATTAGGAACACTTTCGTTTAGGGTTCTCAAAATCTCTGTGCACGATTTTGAATAAATTTTCTATATCAATCTCTCTTCACTAATTATATTTTAAAACCTCCCTCAAAATCCAAACTGAACAGGGTTCAAGTCTCTAATCATCCTAACATCATGATAACTCCTTTTAGTTTTTATTGTGGTTTAGTTTTAAATTTTAAATTTTAAATCAAGGGTTTCTGAAAAGAGCAAGTTCCAAGTAGTTAAGAGGTTTCAATGTTTTCTCTCCTTTTGCCAATTTAAAAAAACAAAATGTTCTCTCCTTTTTGTCAGCGGAAAAAAACAGGAGTTGGTCCAGGCAAATCGGGATGTATTACTGGGTTGTTAATTTGTTTTGAGGTCTCAAAATCTCTGAGCACAGTCTTCAATAAATTTTTTCGATCTATCTCTCTCCATTCACTATTCTCAAAAATCTCCCTGAAAATCCAAACCGAACAGGATGATTTCCAAGTTAAGGAGACTGGAGTGGAGTTGAAATACAGTAGCTTTTAACACCCTAAATAACAGAAACTGTGGTGGGAAAGTTTTTATTTACAGAGGAGAAAATTGAGCCCTGAGAAAGAGAAATTTCTCAGACAAAATGAGTGACATGAATAGCCAGTGGAGATGAGTGGAAAATTAAAAGAGTCAAAGACTGCCAAAAAAAGGGGCTATTTCATTGTCGAAAGCGATAGCTTATTACACGTTCTCTATAAGAATGATGATAATAGGAGTGTGGATGGTAAATAAGTAGAGTGCGCAAATTAATACCCTTTCGGAAATCACTCAAGATAATTGTAGGATACCAAAATTCCTTTTAAAAGTTTTCTTTTATTCAAATGCACTTCCTTTTTCAACTAAATTCATTTGAAATTAGTTAGAAACTAACCCTTTCAGGTGTAAAAAGTAAAGGTGATTGATCTATTGCATTAAAATTCTCTGACCCTGATTTCATTCTCTCTAAATTCAAAAATTTTCGGGGATTAATTAAAATTTACCAAAGCTCTACTCTAACCCCAAATCTAATTTCTGAAACATAGTTTTTTATTTGCTTTGTCATGAGGCTTGGCTCAAGTTCTTGAAGAACAATTTAAAATTCAAACACCAAAAAAGAATTAAGAACAAGTTTACATATCAAACATAGCATTATAAATGCCTATAAAAAAAGACATATCTTTATAAATTCGCATGAATAAAATCAAACAAGGAATGCATTTCGATAAAATGGGAGTAATAAAATCATATCACATACTCTCTTTTCAGGTTATATATATATATAATATATATATATATATATATATATATATATATATATTTGATAACTCATGAGTCTGTACTGTTTACGCGTACCTCGACTAATTTTGGGAGCCGAATCCCACCGCCCATTGGTGAGAAGCCCAATTAAAGTTAGAGCAAAGTTTAGTAACGAGATTGGCCCAAAAAGAGTTGACAACACCTGAGAGGTCTCGAACCTGAATCCTTAATAAAAAGCAAATTTCTATCTCAAACCTTCACCACTGAGTCGATTGTTTTCAAGTTTAAGTTGATGGGCATTGTAAAAAAAATATCCAAGAAACCTTCTCTCAGTACGCATAAGAACCTCCAAGAATTCAATAATCAGACATTGGATTTGATTGGTACATATCCATAGCCATAGGAAATCATATCTTTTTTTGGGTCAAGCGGAAAAATAGGAAATCATATCTGAGCTAGCTTCACTTTGAGTTTTTAAAATATTTAAAGAATGTATGTAGGTTGGTCGATTTTTTCAGTCAAAGACTGCCAAAAAAGGGCTGAAATTAAGCAGGTACAGAATATATACCAGAGCCAGGATTTTACCGTTGTGGTAGCAAACATGTATACTAAAAAATATAAAAAGATATATGGATGCAATTTTATTTTTCCTCTATTTTTTTTTGGCTAAAACGATAACAGGTGATATTATAGATCTAAGAACCAGTATATCAAGAGAAAACTCCATCCCTGAACAAGGGATCAAGAAATCAAATAGAAGGAGACTTAGTTCAAAAACTATACACAACTTCAACTAAACTCATCGCTCCAACAGACGGAGCACTGCGGAAAACATCCACAAACATCCACATAGGGGTGATAGAAGTTCCACAAACGAGGAGAAATCCCACACAGGGGACACCAAAGAAGAAAACCAGAAAAAAGAAGAAGAGAAAAACTGGTTATAGAACCGGAGTAGCTTTCATCCACCTAACTTGATCTCACACTCTGGTGGGGGAAGACGCCTCCGGAGTCCATGATTTGCAAGGCACTGCCTCCAAAAGCTGTCGAACTATACCGAGGAAGAGGCGGAGGAGGGGTGGCAGATGGTGGTTTGGGAGGAAGACGGGGGTGAAGGGAGAACGAGAGAAAATTTTCGAGATCTAAGATTGGGAGATGGAAAAATCTCATGAGGGGGAGAAATCCCTCCTCTCCCGTCACCCATTGGGGCGTAAAACCCTGGGGGAAGGGGAAGGGAAAGGAGGGAGATGGGGGGCGGCGGCGGCTTCTTTAGGGTTAGAGAGGAAGAGAGCAGAGAAAAATATTTTCCTCTACTCTAATCAGCAAAGAATAGGGGTTTTTGCAAAACCTTTCAGTTATTTTTATTTTTCGAACTTACATATATATATATATATATATATATATATATAAATATAAACTCCTACAATTGGGACTACTTCATCATCCAAAGCAGTAGCTTATTACACGTTCTCTATAAGAATGATGATAATAGGAATGTGGATGGTAAATTAGTAGAGTGTGCAAATTAATACCCTTTCGGAAATCACTCAAGATAACTGTAGGATACCAAAATTCCTTTTAAAGTTTTCTTTTATTCAAATGCTCATACCTTTTCAACTAAATTCAAGCGAAATTAATTAGAAAATAACCCTTTCAGATGTAAAAAGAATAGGTGATTCCATTGCATTAAAAATTCTGTGACCCTGATTTCTTTCTCTCTCAATTCGAAAATTTTGGGAGATTAAAAATTACCAAAAGCTCTACCCTAACCCCAAATCTAATTTCTGAAACATAGTTTTTTTTTTTCTTTGTCATCAGGCTTGGCTCAAGTTCTTGAAGAACAATTTAAAATTCGAACACCGAAAAAGAATTAAGAAAAAGTTAATATATCAAACATAGTTTTATAAATTCACATGAATAAAATCAAACAAGGAATGCATTTCGATAAAAATGGGAGTACTAAAATCATAGTATAACTTACTGTCTTTTCAGGATAAGGTTTTTTTTTTTTTTTTTGATAACTCAAGTGTCTGTGTTGTTTACGCACATCTCAACAAATTTTGGGAGCCGAATCCCGGCCACCACTTACTAGTAGAAAGCCCAATCAAAATCGGAGCAAAATTTAAATTTCTAAGTCTCAAACCTTTACCACCGTGCCAACACCTTACGCTTGTCTTTAAGTTGATGGACATTGTGAAAAAAAACCAAGAAACCTTCTTGCTGTAAGACCCTCCAATAATTCTTTAATCAGATATTGGATTCGATTAATGATCAAAAAAAGATATTGGATTCGATTGGTGCATATCCATAAAGAATCAATAAAGAATCATACCTGACCTTTATGAGTTTTTAAAATATATTTAAAGAATGTATGTCGGTTGATTTTTTCAACATCAGGTACGCTAGAATCTCTCAATAACTAAAGATCACTATTGAGATTGGACGCTTTTATTACATGGTACATCAACCTAGTTCTAAGGTAAGTCGACAAAAAAGAGAATTATTCTGTGGTTTCGGTGCACCGTCATTTGGTTCTGTGACACTTTTTCTTATCACTGCACATTGCGGATTCAAAAAATTCGTCCTGAGCCGCACAAAAATGTGTGGTAGAGAAAAGTGTTGGGCACCACATAGCAGTGTCCTAAAACCGTCGAATAATTATTCCAGAGTAAGGAAAACAAAAATAAAAGTCACATTCACATCCCACCAGCATATATCAAGTCATAATTCTTTTTTTTTTTTTTTTTCTTTCTTCCAAAGATTGTACACATAGCCCACATGTTAGTACACATAAAATTTCAGAGGGTATTCCATAACCCTGAATCCCAAACATCCATGATGGAGCTTGAATGTTGGCCTTCGACATAGGAAAAACTAAGATATTAGATATGCCAACTGAGCTAGAGCCCAACGGCCTATCAAGTCATAATTCGACCAAGCACTTAAAAGAAGAAAAACAAAACTTAGGATGATCAAAATTATATATTGGAACAATTGAAGTTATAATTATGACTATCCTTCTATTCAGGGGCGGAGCTAGGATTTTTGTCCAGTGGGGTCGAAAATTGAACTATGTATGATTCAGAGTGCAAGAATGACGTTTTGAGAATTTTTGTGGGTAGAAATTCTATTTTGACTCATCTTTTTCCTAAGTACAAAACCCTTATATATGGGTTGGGGCGAAAATGAATTTTAAAGGGGGGTCAAATGAGTAAAAATTGGGTAAAAATTATACCAATCTCTAACAAAATTTGGGAGGCAGCGGGGTCGGCCGCCCCCCCTTGTCCCTTGCTCCCTCCGCCCCTGCTTCTATTTTGTTTTTATCACAATTCGTTCAGAAATTTGATAATAATAATTTGACCAAGCACTTACCAATTAATAGATTATTTTTTTGATAGGCAACAAGATTTTATTAAAAATTCGACAAAAGGTACATCGAGAAGAGACCCAATACAGACCACTGAGAAAGAGATACTGTATAAGCTTAAGGGAAAACAAAATGGAAAAGAAGATTACATTCAAAGAAAATTGAATGTTTTCCAACAGACAGACTAAAACGTCGTCTCAATAGAAGGAAATTCAATAGAAGGATCTTCCATAAGAGTTTGGTAAAGCTCATCTCATCCAGCACATTTCCAACATCCACCAATTAATAGATTATTGGCATTACTTTTTTTTTTTCATCAGAAGAAGTATACCTATTTATAAAAGCCATACAACATCTACAGATTATAACCGGAAACAGATCAAGCCATTTGCCAGTAACAGATTCCCATCCGAATATAGAGATACGTAGATACAGCCAAACTCGTTAACGATATACACAGAAAAAGCAAAGAGACGAATCAATGAAAATCAATAACCCCCCAGATTAAATCCGGACAAAAATAAAATAAAATAAAATAAAACAAAACATACATTCTCATTAGTCATTAGAGCCCGTTTCAAAACACCTTCTTAAAAAATAAGTACTTACTTCACATTTCAAACTCAAAAATAATATAAATGAAAAATAATTTTTCATTTTTTTTGCACCGTACTAAAGTATCGAAATCTTTCAAACAAAATTCATATTGCATATTTTTGATTTCAATAAGCTCATTATTTTTTAGCTTGAAATTGCCTTCTTAAAAAATAAGCAACTCTCCCTTGTTTAGGCTTCGTTCCAGAACACCTTCTTAAAAAATAAGTACTTATTTCGTATTTTCAAACTCAAAAATAATGTAAATGGAAAATATTTTTTCAATTTTTTTTGCACCGTATTAAAGATCTCAATGAGATCTATCAAATAAGATTCATATTGATAGAAAAATTATTTGCGTAAACATATAATTTTTGAGTTTGAAATTACCTTCTTAAAAAATAAATACTTATTTATCGTTCCGGAACAGAGCCTTAATCCCCTACCAATCAAAGCTCTGAAGCTAACAAGTCAAGAAGCCACCGGAAAGTGAGCCCTGAGAAAGAGAAATTTCTCAGATTAAAATGAAAGACAGGAATAGCCAATGAGTGACATGAATAGCCAGGGGAGATGAGTGGTAGCAAAGTCAAAGACTGCCAAAAAATAGGGCTGAAAGCAAGTACAGGGTAACCGCCAGGATTTTACATTTGTGGTGACTGGTGAGGGACATCTATCCTAAAAAAATACTGTAAAAAAATGGATGCGATTCTATTTTTTCCTCTATTCTAATCACCAAAGATTAAGGCCCCGTTCCAGAAACGAAATAAGAACTTATTTTTTGTGTAATAAGAAGGTTTGTTCCTGAAAAGATTGAACAATTACATATTTTTTGAGAAGACAATTTCAAGCTCAAAAATCATGTGCTTATGCAAATAATTTTTCTATCAA
Source organism: Rhododendron mucronatum var. ripense (assembly GCA_019656295.1). Taxonomy (NCBI): domain Eukaryota; kingdom Viridiplantae; phylum Streptophyta; class Magnoliopsida; order Ericales; family Ericaceae; genus Rhododendron; species Rhododendron mucronatum. The sequence continues at coordinate 504,402 of BPLT01000239.1, forward strand.
TATGGATCTTGTTTGATAGATTTCATTGAGATCTTTAATACGGTGCAAAAAAAATTGAAAAATTATTTCTCATTTACGTTATTTCTGAGTTTGAAAATGTGAAATAAGCTGCTTATTTAAATTTTGTGGAACAAACCTTCTTATTTTTCTTAGAGAAGTGGCAAAATAAGTACTTATTTTTTAAGAAGGTTTCTGGAACGGAGCCTAAAAAGATTTTGCAAACCTTTCAAGTTATTTTCATTTTTCAAACTTACATATACATAAACTCCTAGGACTCAGACTTCATCGTTGAAAGCGGGTAGCTTATTATACTTGCTCTGTAAGAATGATAATAGGAGTGTGGATGATAAATAAGGGAAGTGCGCAAATTAATACCCTTTCGGAAATCACTCAAGATAACTGTAGTATTACCAAAATTCCTTTTGAAGTTTTCTTTTATTCAAATGCACGCACTTCCTTTTTCAACTAAATTCATGTGAAATTAATTAGAAAATAACCCTTTCAGACGTAAAAAAGAAAAGGTGATTCTATTGCATTAAAATTCTCTGACCCTGATTTCTTTCTCTCTCAATTCGAAAAATTTGGGAGATTAATATTACCAAAAGCTCTACCCTGACCCCAAATCTAATTTCTGAAACATAGTTTTTTTTGGCTTTGTCAACAGGCTTGGCTCAAGTAATTCTTGAAGAACAATTTAAAATTGGAACAACCAAAAAGAAATAAGAAAAGGTTAAAAAATTTTTTTCCTCGGCAAGAAAAGGTTAATATATCAAACATAGTTTCATAAATTCACATGAATAATAAAATCAAACAAGTAATGCATTTCGATAAAACGGGAGTGCTAAAATCATATCGAAAATGCCAACAGGTGCTATGTAGCGCCGGGTAAACCAAGGCTCTGTTTTTACTAACAAAAAACACTAAGAACTTAACGTATTTTACAATATCGTTTCTACTAACAATTTTTTTTTAATATTTTACAATTTCGTTTTCACTAAAAAAAAAGTTGTCAGCAAAAACTGTTTTTACTATAGTAACTCTACTCACAAACCTATCAACAACTTATTTACTACCGGAAACAATTTGACATTTCTCAACAACTTATTTACTGCCGGGAAACACTTAATAACTTCTCAATCACAAAAAAAAATCTATAAATTTTCACTACCGAAAACATCCTAATTACAAACTGTACTTTTCGCAGATAAAGTTGTAACCTTCGAAACATATATGGAAACACCCGACAGATTTATTTTCTTCTGATCGACATGGGCAAAACCATAATTGCTTGTTTGCACTTTGAGAATTACACTTTTTAATCTATTACTCCCTCCGTCCTTTTTTAAATGTCTTGTTTCGTAATTCTAACTTATTAAGAATACATCATCATTATATATTTCACATTAACTTTTATCTCAAATTTCCCTATTTATCCTTTATGAAGACATCATCATTACACTTTTTTTTTGCTCGGCAAAAGGGAAATTTTATTGAACTCGACAAGGGTACATCGAGAAAAGAGGCCACTTATGTCCCGTCCCAAAAATTGGCGCAAGAGACCAAATGGTAAAATGAAAACAAACTAGAAAAAAACAGAGGAGGGACTTCCAGCAAGTCGGTTGGAAGTTCAAGACACAGAAAGCACTAACTCCCGAAATTCTGTAATTTCAGTTATATCCTCGTGCGCTTGATCACCTCTATCATCATTACACTTTTACTTATTAATTTTTCAAAATGGAATATACTTTTATGGGTAAAATAGAAAATGCACCAATTTTTACCCCACTAACTTTACAAGATGGACACTTATTAGGAAATAACCCAAAATGAAATACTAGACTCTAAAAAAGGGACAGAGGAAGTGTTACAGTACTATATTCTTTACTTCACATTTCTCATTAACCCATTCTTCCTTCTTCCTCTTTTAATCTTTTTTAATTATAATTTTTTTGTCAACATTGTACACATTAGTGGTGGGTTAGCAATAAATTAGCGTGTTAACAATCAAAGGGGGTTCAATGTCTATCCTTATACTCAAAAACAAAATAAGACAATAAATTATCCAAAAAATAATTTCGTCACTATCTTACCCTCACCCAATTTTTCTGTGGTGCAAATTTTAATGTACTCGCACGTACACGAATCGTATCGAAGTATAATTTAGCAAATGCGAGGTCAAACCCACAAGGATTATTACGGATGAAACACAGTTGAATAGCTCTTGTAATCTAAAAGTAAATTTTCTAATCCAGTTCAACAATATTTTGTTTGGGTTGAGAAGAATAAGCTTAATTACAAGAATTAAAAGTACTTAAAGTGATGATAAAAATACTAGGGCAATATTAGAATCCATTACATGCATCATATCAAAAATATTTATGTTTCTTAAATTTCTCTACACAATAAGTTGGCAACAAAGCTCTTTTATTGTGGAAAATATACAAGACAACTATTTTTCTTAGCTTTTACTATTTTAGTTCTTCTTTTGCCAAACAGATGTATAAAATCAAAACATTCATTAAATCCATCAAAACACAATTTATATCCGTTCTTCACAAATCATAAATTGAATCCAACAAAACACAATAAAAATCCAATTTTAATAGTTCAGTGAAAAATAGGCAAATGAACAAGAACTCTTAACAAGTTCAACCATGCTTTTGTTTGGAAAAATTAAGTCACATAAACAAAATGAATAATTAAGCATGTAATTTCGTCTTAGCCTTAGAGCATCCACAGTGGAATAACCAAAAGTCAATAATCAAAAGCTGTCACATCATCTTTTGGTTATGCATTTAGGGGGTTGTTAAAGTTAGCAATGTAGAGGTCCACAATGGTACAATCAAATTTGAATAACCAAAACTTGCCACATCACAATTTCAATTTATAAAAATCTAAAAATTGTGAACATAGAAAACAATTTTTTAAAAATAGGTTTCAAACTAACAAAAATAAGTTATTCGAAAAAGAGAAAATAGCTTTTTGAAAACTTTGATTTAAAAAAAAAAAACAATTTTCTGGAAAAAGTTAAAAAAAAAACAGCTTTTGAATAAAAAAATAGTTTTTGAAAAAAAAATTTAATAAAAAAATTGTTTTTGCAAAAATAATAATAATAATAATAATAATAATAATAAAAAGTTTTCACAAAAAAACAGTTTTGAAAAAAAAACAGTTTTTGCAAAAAAATAAAAACTTTTTTAAAAAGTATTTTTTCATAGAAATATGTTGAAAATGGAAGTGAGAATGTTTTTGTGTAATGATGGTGTACTTGATTGAGAAAATAAGGAGACAACTAAATTTGATTATTGGCAAAAAGTTGCTAGTTTTGATTATCCAAGGGCCAAAATTTGATAAGTTGTTAAATCTGATTATTCCACTGTGAGCTCTTTTTTGAACAAATGTTGCTAATCTTAGCAACATTTTAGTTTTGATTATACCATTGTGGATGCTCTTAGCAACTAATTTAGCCTAACATATTACTTCCAAATGTGAACAACATAAAGAGTACAAATGTACAATATTGGAGAAAGAAAGAAACAGAATACAAAGATAGAGCCATAGCTCCCTAGCTACCTACTGCCCTCTTCCTCCTCCCAATTGCTCCTCCCTCTTTTATTGGCATTCAGAGGCAAAATAAAATAAGCGTCCAAATAATGTAATTTTTGATCCATTCAATGGATCCAATCCTGTCCCCAAATTCAATTGCCTTGACTAGTAATTGAGCAGAACCCACGCCCCTCTAATGGCAATTGGAAATTTATCTCACGCATTTTGAACATCTGCAGTCTATGAGGAATTATTCAATGCTTCTCGCTGCATTTTGCATAAAAATAATAAAAGACCTTCAGTTCTAGGATGCACTGTCAAGGTCTTGAACCCATGACCTTTTATCTCCCTATCCACCGCTCTTTTGCCACTTGAGTTGTAAGAATAGGACTTTGGGTTGGTGCTATGCATCCGACGATTCGGATATCATCTCGGCAACCAACGATTAAGAGCCGTTCATTACTGAGATGAGATTCAAGCCATCGAATACATGATCGAACGACTTGGAGGTGCGTAGCACGATGCTACGCACACCACTGCATAGCACCATCTCCCTATTCGTAATAATACTTGTTCTTAATTGCTTGACGTTTATTACTTATTATTTCCTCTATAGATTCCAATTTATTAAAAAACCTTATTTGATACCTGCAAACATAAAAATGACTAGAATTAAGATTATTTAGAATAGAAAATCGGTCTAACAAAGTACTAATTTAAGGGTTGTAATGTACACTAAAATGTGTATATCAAATACCCCCAAATTTAAACTGAACATTTTCCATTGTCCAAAATAAAATATTTAGGGGCACTTTCTTGCAATGTTCTGTTGTTCATATATATATATATATATTTTCTTTTTCTATAATTAGTTGAACTTATGAGGCTCCGTTTCAAATTCTTAAAATAAATACTTATTTTTTAAGAAGAGAATTTGGAATGGGGCATGAATGACTTCCCATGTTTTAAAAAAAAAGTAATCAAAAAAATTAAAAAGGTAATCCCGTTGCTTCTTCAAACTGATTACTGATGCAAAGCCAATTTGCGGTACATTTGTCATTTTTCAACCTACTATATTAAAAACCTAATTTGGTCAGTGAGTACATCCAATAAGTTTAAAGAATGATCGTGATGAAATCATTTATGGGTGAGGGTGAGAAAGTGACGAAATTATTTTTTGTCTTATTTTTTTTTCTTAAAAAAATTAGACGAAATTATTTTTTCTTCTCAAATGGGGTTCCGTGTCTCTCCCAATACTCGAAAATAAATTTTTTAAGAAGACAAAACAAAAAAGGGCAAATCTATTGCACGAGGCTCCCGTCATTGCGGGCCGGGTTTGGGGAATGATTGATGTAGCAACCTTTAGCCTCTCTATTTGCAGGGGTAATGCTGCGTACATCAACCATTCCCTAGACCCTGAATGGCGGGAGGGAGCTAGCCTCGTGTACTAGGTTTACCGTTTTTTATTTTGACTAATCTTGGGAGCCGAATCCCACCGCCCATTGGTGAGAAGCCTAATTAAAGTCGGAGCAAAGTTTAATAACGAGATTGGCCCAAAGAAAATTGACAATACCTAAGAGGTTTCGAGCCTTAATTCTTAACGAGAAACGAATTCCTAAATTTCAACCCTTCATCACCGAGCCAACCCCTTGGGATTGTTTTCAAGTTTAAGTTGATGAGCCATTTTTAAAGAAATCCAAGACTCCTTCTCTCACTACGTATAAGAACCTCCAAGAATTCTTTAATCAGACATTGGATTTTTTATTTTTTATTTTACTTTTATCATTAAAAAGGGTGGGAGGGGGATCAGACATTGGATTCGATTGGTACATATCCATAGCCATATAGGAAATCATACCTGACCTTTACTTTGAGTTTTTAAAATATTTAAAGAATGTACGTAGGTTGGTCCATTTTTTCAACATCAGGGTACACTAGAAAATCTCACTAACTAAATATCACTATTGGGATTCGACTTTTTTATTACATGGTACACCAACCTAGTCGTCCTGAGGTAAGTCTATATAAAGAGGATTACTACGTGGTCTTGGTGTATCGCCATGTAGTGCTCTAACACCTTTTTTTTTGCCACACATATTCTTGAGGAGTACAAATAATTCGTTTTGAATCACACAAAAATGTGTGGTAGAAAATGGCGTTGGGTACCATGTATGGGTGCCCTTAAACTGCCGAATAATTATTCCAGAGAAGGTGATATCACTCTCTATGATTTTGACTCTAGTGATCAGATGTACATCTGCTTAGAAAAAGGAAAACAAAAATAAGTCTTCACATCCCACCTGCATATATCAAATCAGAATTCTTTATTTTTTTCAAGACTGCATACATGATACATCAATAAGAGTTAGGAGTTAGCGGGGTTGTGGGCCGGGATATTAGTAGATTAGTTCACAGAGAGATTCATACGTTATCCATAACCCTGGATTTCAAACGCTCACGACGGGACTCGAACTTTAACCTCCCACATGCATGAGGAGGATCAAAAGATACCAACTAAGTTACAGCCCACTGGCCTATTAAGTCATAATTTGACCAAGCACTTAAAAGAAGGAAAATAAAAGTTAATTAGGATGATAGAAAATATCGGTATCAAATTAGAACAATTGAAGTTATAATTATTGATACGCCCGGTTCCGGTCACCGGGAGGGGCGTTTGATGAGAATTCTGGTTAGTATTGATATTACTATCCCTATACGTAGGGGAATGAAGTTGAAACTTGACGATGGGCAACCCTTTTGGGTGGAGTTTCGTTATGAAAAACTTCTCATGTATTTGTTGTTAGAATTGTGGTTTTATTGGACATGAACAGAAAAGTTGCATCAAGCAGTCAAAGGACATGGGGAACGGATAATATTTGTTGTGGATTCACAGTATGGGAATTGGCTACGAGCATCCCCGGGTAAATCTTCTGGCTGGGAAAAGTATGGGCCTGGTGGCAACCGTTGGTCGCCGGTGAAGTCGGGGAATGGTAAGTCCGAAGATCACGAGAGAAAATCGCGGAGGAGATTCTTATCGAAATCCAAATCCCTTAAACCCAGAGCTCTTGCTCTTGGGGCGTCCCTTGAAATTAGGGTTGTGCAGAAAAAATCCGGTGAACGGTGGAACTGGTCCGGTTCGAATTGATCCATATCTTTTGGATTTTGTTCGTGGATTAATGGTCCGGATACGAATTGAAAAATTAAAAAATTGTGTCTGGTGGTCCGGTTCACGGATTTTGTCCTTATTTGAATTTTTTTTCATGTTTGTTTCTTTTTGTGCCAATTTTTTTTTTGACTTTTTGATCCGTCTAAACGAGACGAATTGGAAAAGTTAAAATTTTTTACTTTTATCCAAATATTTTGAACAAGGACCACTTTTTTTAACTTAAAAGTGGTCATTATTCAAAATATTTGGGTAAAAGTAAATTTTTTTTTACTTTGATGAGACGAATTAAAAAGTAAAGAAAAATTTGATGTAAAACTACCAAACGAGAAAAAAATTCAAATAAGGACAAAATGAAAAAAGTTGTTAGTGGAACACCATCTAATGGAGGATACTTTTGTTCGATGTTTATTTTTGCTTGCTTATGAAACCTGATCCGTAGATAAAACTGTAACCGATCCGTAAGTCACAGATTGGATTAGAATCGAACCGTAAGACTTTAGGTTCGGACATGAATTTCATTTTGTAAAAACCGTGACTAGCGGTTCGGTACTCGAATTTCTAGGTATCTGATCTGATCCGGACCGCGAACATCCCTACTTGAAATTGTTGAATTTGGGCCTAGTTCAATTATTGGGCTTACCCCAACTGTACACCCTCTTCCACATGTTATTGACCACATCTCACTATCCAGGAATTCTATCCTCCAAACCCAACCCAACACCTTCTAATTGTGTCAGCCCACCTGATATTCCAACCCCAATTCTTTCAACCCACATCCCTAACCCAACCATTTCACCCACCCAGCCACCCGCCCATGAGATAATCTCCACCCAACCCACCCTCCTTTACCAATTGTTGAAACCCTTGTCCTTCTGTCTACACCCTAATCAGAGCTTGAATTCCTCTGCCTGCCCAGTTGGGTCTTTCACTCCTGGGGCAAGTGCTATCTCCATCTCTCAAAAGAAAGTCGAGACTGGATAGAGTACTGGTATCACACCTGTGAAGCTCACATTATGGTCAAGCTTTTGTTGAACATCTAGATTAATGTATAGGTTCAGACCACAAAGCTTTGCTTTTGCACACTAAGGTTGAAGTGAGGAAGCGGTTGGGATGACCCCCTTTCGGTTTGATGCTCGGTGGTTCGAGATTGAAGAGGTAAAAAGGATAGTGCAATCTGAATGGGATCAAGAATAACTGGGTCCAGGCTCTTTTGCTTGACTCAAAGGATTAAGAATTGTCGTCTGGCTTTGAAATCATGGCGAGTGCATGAAGCAAAATTTTAATTCAAGAAGAAATATTGAGCAGACTAAGGAGGAAATTAAACAACTGGAAATTGAAGGTCGCGAATTCCTCGTGACGAAGTTGGTAGCTCTTGAGGACCAGTTGGCATGTGAATGGAAAAAAGAAGAGTTGTAATGGCGGCAAAAGCGGGGGATCGCAACACTAGGTATTTCCATGCAAGCACGGTTGCACGACGACGACGGAATCATATTTCAGGGGTAGAGAATGCTCGGGGAGAATGGATTTCGGATCATGATGGAGTTGTAACAGAATTTCAAAGTTTTTTCAGTTGGAAAATTTTCAAATTTTGTGAATGATAATTGGGACATTCGGAAGGTCTCCCGAGTCAACCGAAATGTCTCCCGTAAGTTCATTGTATCTGGACGAGGCCTTACAAGTCCCAGCCGTTTATAGCTGGTAAATGCCCCATGAAAATAGGTTATGGCAGAATTCACTCCTATTCATTTCCTGGCAGTTTCATGCATTATCTCCTATTCATGACTGAGTAATCAAGGCAAAATTCATGGTCTAGCTGTTATACCTGGTCATTTGTGGCTATACAAACAACATCTCGGTTTCAGAAGGGGTACACGAATTCACAAGTCACAAATCCACTCTGACATGGTTCTTGTTTGAGAGAGAAAAGCAGACATTCAGTTTGCCAAGGTGGCTTTCCGGTGGTGTTTTGATAGCCGTGGTTTAACCGTTCTATTCTAGGAGACAGATGACACTTCATTTTTCTTAGCTTGGAGGAGGAATTATTCAAATATGGTATGCTGAAAACCCTTCATTTTTCTTTCGTCGACACTTTTTTGCATAGTTCTCATGTACCGTTTCGACCCTCGGAATTATTAGAAGAGAACATTTAAGTTCCTTGGGATTGGGCCTACCCATTGAGCTACTGGCCAACACATTGAAGCGGCAGAAGCGCACAATAGAAGGACATTGAAACCCATCAGATACCAACCTTGGTTCTATTTGAAATTCTTTATTTTGTGGATTAATCGGCAAAAGAAAAACATAAGCAAAGTGAAAAAAGAAAAAAACAATTCAGCTTTACAAAATCAATTTTTTGTTCTTCTAAACTGCACTCCACAAATGTATGAGAATTATTATTTTTGTACAAATACATGTCTTCATAAACATTAACGATTTAACAAATCTTCAATTGTTGATAAAAAGGCAAACAAAAGGAAGCTACTCACATGATCTAGTTTTTTGGCCAATTAAAAACTTTCTAAAAGATGTTTGTTTATAGTACGTATATTTCCCTTCTTCTTTCTCTCGAGAGAGTCGCCACAAATCTAAGATCCCAAAGATTGTGTTTTAACTTCGGTCTCGTTAAGTTGCAGGAAAAAAGAAAGAAAAATATGGAAATGCTTAATTTTTCTACATTTTGCGCGACCCAACTCTTTAACTTTCCACCGTGATTAGCTTCTTATCGAAACTTATCTAGCAAAAAACGTAAGAGTTTTACACGAATCTTGTTTCTACACTAGTTTTTACATAAGTATAAATACTGTGTGGCTCGTTGATCCTTGGTCTGACCTCCTTTTCAGTTGGTTCGAGTGTTGCCCAGCCTTCTTGCCCTAACTTGCACAGTGAACACACGACTAGGACCTCCTTGTGGCTGCCCGGCAAGGCTCTCCGATGAGAGGATGAGAATGTGCAGAGAGTAAAGTAAGAGACTAGGTTTTTAGGGGTTGAGTCGCATGTACCTCTCTAGGGCTGCTTCGCTTGGTATTTATAGAGTTTGCTTGGCTTGCTCCTCAAGTACAGGCATGTGCCTTGCACTGGTCAACTAACGTCATCATGATGTCGCCGATAAGATCTGGTAACCGTTTTTGGTGTGAGCTGGCACGATGTGTGCCCTTCATTATCTTTTGGCATAATGACTTCAGCACGTGGGGTGACACGTGGTGCCGCGATTGGCCGAGCACCACCATCGGCCGAACCTGAGGGCAGGTGACCCGAAAGAAGGATGACTCCAACGGAGTGGGTGATTCTGCAGGTAGCCAAACCTGAAGGCTTTCCTCCTTAGCCGAGGCGTCGAGTAAGCGTGGCATGACCCTTCCCCAGGCTCCGGTCATAGCCGAACTTGAGTGTGGGTGCGACTGACTCCCTCGACGTTAACCTCGGCCCGTGCATATTGGACATGGGGTCCAAGTCGTTAAGTTCGGCCTACTACAAATACCTTTCAGTTTTCTTTTCATTTTTCAAATATCAAACGAATGGGCAAAGGAAAAACTCGTTGAGGAAAAATTCAAATTCACTGCCGTGTGATTCTGGACCATTCATTTACTTTCATGGACAGTTTCATAATTTGGATGTCTTAGATCATATTATTTTTTGAAATTCTTCTTTTTCATTTACGCCAATTCACTATAATTTTCTTGGAATACTTTTCCTGCACCAATTTCTTTGACCGAACGAAGCCCGGAGGCTTTTACACAAGTGGGCCTCAAGACCCACGTAAAGAAACATGGGCTTTTCTCAGTTGGCCCAGAGTACAGTAGACCAGGCCCTACCACTTCCCTTATGGGCTGGCCCTTGCCTTCTTTTGTTGTCCACAAAGTCACGGCAGTGTCAAAGTTTTCAATCTCTCTCACAGAAGCACCGAAGAGCAGGAGAAACCAGGGGCGGAGCTATGTTAAGGACTGGGGGCCTCGGTCCCCTCGGCCCCAGTTTTCTGAGCGTTCGAGTTTTAAAATTTTTATTTTTTATATATCAGATTTTAAATATTATTTATAATTATTAATGTATAACTACTTATAATCTTCATGATTTTGGTTCGATTTGATAAAGAATAGGTTAATTTACATTCTCGTTTCTCAATTTCTTTTATAAATAAAAAATTAGCATGTGACATTTGAAATAGCCTAAAAAATCATTTCAACATAAATGTAACGAATTGAAAAATAAAAATCTTATGATATAGTAAGTATACATTCGGCGTTCCAATAAGAAATATGTCTTCTAAGCGGATCCCCCGGGATTAAAATCCTAACTCCGCCATCGACAGAATCAACAAGAGAGAGCAATGGAAGCTTAAAACACAGAGAAATCGATAGCACATGAAATCGAAGGGCTTCATAACGACACCCTCCGCTTCGGGCTCCATAGCATCAAGGGCGAGATCACCGGATCCCACCCCCTTCAATCTGCCTATCAATCTGTACTCCCTCACATCCCCCACCCCCCCGCCCGTCTCTCTCTATATACATGTGCATATGTATGTGTGTGTTTGTATGGTGTAAAGATGAGTTTTTATTTTTATTTTTATTGTTTATTTACGTGTGCTTTTGTGTAGACGAAGGAGATGCATGAGCAAAGGAAGAGGGCGGCCCTACTGAACTTGTACGGCTCGGCTTTTCCGCTGAAGATGGACCTCGAACGCGAAATGCTTTCTAGGTATGAACCTGACTCCGGGATTGGGCTGAACCCGTCCTGGACTAATTCTGTAAAAGCGGATTGAGATCAGACCACCAAGACAGGCGAGATGGGCCAAACGATAGTGGAACGTGCCGACGACCCACCCTTTGGAATGGCCCAGGTGGAAGCCTAAGGCCTGTTCTAAGGCGGGTCGGTCTAGTTCGACGTCGTACACCTGACCTGGGGTAGACCTGAGGATCAGTTGGAAGATATTTAAGGAGGGCACGTGAATGCCACGTGCCCGCCGTGCGTCACTGTGACGTCACTTACCGAGTCAGTTACGCATGATGTCAGGCACGTGACATGCACATGCACTTGTAGACCATGGGTAAACCGTTTATAATTAAAAACAAAGGGAAAAAATCTGGAGAAGGTACACCCTTCCTAATAGTTCTAAAGTACTAAGTACTTCTTCTCCTCCCTCCACATGCTATAACTTGATCATCAGAGTGTCGCTGGACTAGCTAGCTAATTACAGCCCGACACTGCGAATTGATTGTTTCTCTTGCATAGTGACGCGAAGAACAAGAGAACAGTCAATTCTATCCAGAGATCCAACTCAAACCATCACCCCACATCATTCTTTAATTCATAAGTTTTGTTTAAAAATCATACTAACATTTGCATGAGATTCATAACACCAATTTTAAATTGAAAGCATTTATATGATATTATGATTTTATACAAATTTATGAATTCAAAACGATTGAATAAGGTTGCGAAACCGCATGAGAGAGCGACCAAGGGTTGCTGTCAAACACTTTATCCGGACCTCCCATGTGGAGTGCGGTAGCTTTCAATCCAATCATATTTCCACTCTTACCCTTCTCTCTCTCTCTCTCTCTCTCTCTCCCCAATGTACGGAGTATGACCTAATTTCCCCCCTCCCCCAAATGAAGAAAAACCACACAACTTTTGCTCTGATTGATACCATGAGCATACTTCACCGATGAATCCAACCACAATCTCTCTCTCTCGCTCTCTCTCTCTCCCTCTGTCTCTTTCTCTCTCGTCCATTTTCCCACATCTAGACAAGAGGGAGTGGGTCTCACTTGCATTTGCTAATGGGTGGGAGACAAGATTATGTTTGCCGTCCTTGTTCATTAATCATTACTGTATATATCCATGGATATGTACCATTGTTGCTTTCCAGAGCTAGGGTTTGTCAAGAGCAAGCTTCACTTGCTAATTTTTGCAAATGTTCTCTTCAACCACCAATGCGTATCTTCTCCCACGCCTCTCTCCATCCTACCACCACCTCTCCCCTCCTCCTCCCTTTCTCAGCGGCGATGCCACCGATTTCTTCCTCGAGTGCCATTCGGATCTGCTCATGACCGACACCCTTTTCGGCATGGTGGTTTCGAACAAGTCTCCGGTGATAAACCAAGAAGCCGGTGAACCCAACGGAGAAAGTTTTGGTCCAAAGAGCGTGCTGCCGAAGACGAAGAAGGCCGCGAAGAAGCACAAGCACAGCAAGATTTTCACGGCTCAAGGGCTGAGGGATCGGAGAGTGAGGCTTTCGATCGAGACCGCTCGCATGTTCTTCGATCTCCAGGACATGCTAGGGTTCGAGAAAGCGAGCAAAACCATTGATTGGTTGCTAAGAAACTCGAAAGCAGAAATCAAGGACCTGCTGAACAAGGCGAAGGACGGCTCAAGTGGTGGTGCAAAGATGAGTACTCTGACTTCTACTGCCCCTGGATGTGAAATGGCATCAGCAGGAGCCTATGAGGGTACCAAGATGAAGGAACTGGAGATCAGTACTGGTGGCAACGGCAAAAAGGTCAAGTTACAGAGAGATAGGGCTGCATTTGACGAGAGATATCTTGCTTCAAGAGAGTCTAGGGCAAGGGCAAGAGAGAGAGCCAGGGAAAGAACAAGAGAGAAGATCTTGAGGTCCAAGTTGAAGGGATCTCCAATTTCCAGTGATGAGCAAAAGATTTCAGAAGATGTGAGTTTGTTAAGTGATCTCAATAACCCTACAAGGAATTTTTTTACAAAAACAAAACCCTAGACAATAATTGGTACCATCTTAGAGTAATTTTATTTAAAATAAAACCCCAGGTTTTAAATTTTCTGAATCACTTTAGCTATTCTTAATTTGCAGAATTTCAAGTTTGTACCAAGCTTTGGAAGGCCTGCAACGTCTACAGCCAATGGTAACATAGTGTAAGGTATAGGTACATAGTTTTTTTTTTGTTTAATCACTTTTATATTATTATTGAAGTAGTTTGGAATCAAGTAAGAAAATGGCAGTGTTTTTGATATAAATTATATTTCTTTATATAGAAAATGTGGTTACTGTCTTTTGTGTGTGTGTGTGTATATATATTAGTGATGTGGATCAAGTATTTAAAAAAATTTCGGGTATTAAAAGGCCGAAATATAAATAGGTTACCTCTTGAGTCTTGATATTTATTTATTTGAAACCGGAAATTTTCAGCCAATGAGTCTGATTTATGGAGGGCTAAGAGGTTCAACGGATGCTATCACTTTTCTCTTTCAACTCCTAGTCTTGGGAGGGCTGAGAGATGCTGCTGCTGCTTTATATCAGAATACATGGTAGAAATGGCTGCTAATTTTCCTCTTTTCAACTCCAATTAAAGGTATGGAGGGCTAAGAGGTTCAACTGATGTTATTATCTCTTTCAACTCCTAATCTTAGGAGGGTTAAGAGATGCTGCTGCTGCTGCTGCTGCTGTTTTATATTAGAATTTCATGGTTGTTATGTGTTGCTACCGTCGTGTAGTGATCATCCATGGAAATAGTGAATCTGCTGATTCTGCATTTGGAAGCTAGTCTTATTATTCTGTGTTACTGGTGATCAAGTCTGAATCTTTATCTGTGGATGCTGGCTTTACATTCTCTTCCATCTCCCAAAGATTTTAGGTGGGATAAGAGTCTTATCTGAATCTCAAGAGAGGGTAAAGAGATGATTCTGCCGTACTACTGCTTCTTGAATTTGAGAGTGAAGGAAGGATGCTTGATGTTTCTCTTCTTCTAGGTCTGGATTTGTTGGAAACTCTGTTTATTTTTCGCCCTTTTTGTGTCGATAATAGGGATCCATCTAGATAGAGGCTCATTCAACATTTATTGGATGTAATTGTTCTTTTCTATCTCACCCTCCCTATGATTCAAGCATTTCTTGTATCCAGGGTCCCTTTGTCGAGTGAGTTAATTAAATTTCTCTTCACTGATAAAAAAAACAAAAAAAAAGAGTTAATAAAATTTCTATTCGCTGATAAAAAAAAAAGAGTCTGATTTATGCTTTTCAGTTGGTCCATAGTAGTTTAATTTCTTGCCAAAAAAATTGAATGTGTTATTGCGATTGTGAAAAATAACCGATCTTTGAAATTTTTTCGTGTTTATAAAACGCGAGACATGCGATGATCAAGTGATTTACTACATCGTTTGTAATGAATTATCGCAGGGAATTAATCACTTTCTTTGTGTTACTTTTAGACTCTCACAGTCATAAAAATCTAGGATAGTGCAAATCTCTACCATTTATTTTGAGCTAAAAGAATTCAAGAAATTGTGTAATATATATGTTGTAGAACTTGAACTTGATCAGACCATAAATGAGAAAAGAGTAATTTCTGTTTCTGAAAAGATAATTCATTGGCAACAATATTACATCTTTCAATCTTTTTTTGATCGATGAAAGTCAGTATTTTTAAAATAATATTAAAATTAACACCATTAGAATAATTAGATTGACACATCAGAAAAACAATAGTTGAAACCGAATGCACATCAATGCTATTGGACCAAAGGCCCTTGTTGAAACCAAAAGATTTTTTAGCTGACATCTGTATAAACTTTTACCTAGTGACTTAAGTTGGGGAAGAAAAATGAGTGTCTAGATTCTTTTTTCTCAACCCTAGCTGTCTTCTCTCTTCTTCTCCTCCATTCCCCTAGGGTTTCATCATCCTATTGAGGCGGCGAGAGGGGAGGGTTTCATCCTCGATGGGTGTTGTAGACACAGGTGTCGTTCAAATTGAGGTGTCTACAGCACCCATCGAGGATGAAACCCTCCCCTCTCGCCGCCTCAATAGGGTGATGAAAACCCTAGGGGAATATTGAGTAGCCCACAAGTGTTTTCTTTTCTCTGTGGTGATGATTTTTTTTCTTCAATAATCTCTTCTTTCCCGTGAGGGTTTTTCTCTCTTAATCTCAGATTTGAGAGTTTCTCTCTGCGTTCTCTTTTTTTTCCCCTTTCCTTGGCTTCTCATTTATCATCAAGATGCCGTATTAGGTTACTAGTGTCGGCACACCCCCAAGGCCCAAGAGGCCAGGGCCTTGGGCATCCCAAAAATTTCAAATTTTAGGAGCACTTCAATATTTTCACTACTTAGATTTGACTAGGACTCTTTTGATATTTTTGCTTCTAAAAATGTAACACGATTAATATTGAACTGATACTCATGCGTTCTTGAGATACTCCGTAATATGTATTTGTCTATTTAGAGACTTTGTATTTTGTGCTTGTATGTAATGATTAGTATAATTTTATATTGATTTGTCTTTCTCGTATTGTCATTATGCTGTAAAAATTGTTAAGTATTAACTATTTAACGACAATACGAGAAAGCCAAATCAATATTAAGTATTACAGTAACTATATAATGACAACCCCAAGGAAAAACAAAAATGAAGGAAAAATTTTTATTTACGGAGGTGCCCACTATTGAGGAGTCCAATTAAAACTGGAGCAAAATTCTGTACAAAATTGACAAACTCCTAAGTCTCAAAACTTTCACTACCTAGCCAACCCCTAGCAATTGTTTAAATCATAGTACGCATAAGAAGCTCCAATAATTCTTTAATCAGATATTGGATTCCATTAGTACATATCCATAGCCATAGGAAATCATAGTACCTGACCTTTACTTTAGAATATTTAAAGAATGTATGTAGGTCGGTTGGTTGATTTTTTCAACATCAAGGTACACCAGAAAATCTCACTAACTAAAGATCACTATTCGACTATTCTATTACGTGGTACACCAACCTAGCCCTAAGGTAAGTCTAAAACAAGAGGATTATTCTGTGGTTTCGGTGTACCGCTATGTGGTGCTCTAAAATTCTTAATTTTTTGCCACACATATTTTTGTGGAGTACAAATAAGTCGTCCTGAGCCACTAAAAAATGTATGATAGAGAAGGGTATGTTGGGACACCTAGTAGCGGTGCTCTAGAACAGCCAAAATAATTATTCCAGAGAATTAAAGAGCTATCACTCTATGATTTTGACTCTTGTGATCAGATGTACATCTGCTTTAGAAAAAGAAAAAGAAAAATAAGTCTTCACATCCCACCGGCATATATCAAGTCATAATTCCTTTTTTTTTTTTTTTAAAGATTGCATACATCAACAAGAGTTAGCGGAGTCATGAGCCGGGATATTAGTAGGTTAGTCCACCACAAAGAGATTCAAAGGTTATTTTCAGCTCTGAATTCTAAACACCCATGACGAAGTTCGTACCCTAACCTCTCACATAAGAATGACCAAAAGATACCAACTAAGCTAGAGCACATTGGCCTATCAAGTCATAATTCAACCCAGCACTTAAAAGAAGGAAAATAAGAACCAAGAAACCTTCTCTCGGTACGTGAAAGAACCTCCAATAATTATTTAATCAGATATTGGATTCGATTGGTACTTTGAGTGTTTAAAATATTTAAAGAACGTAAGTTTGGTTGATTTTTTCAACATCACGTACACTAGAAAATCTCATTAACTAAAGATCACTATTGGACTTTTCTATTATATGGTACACGAATCTAGCCCTAAGGTAAGTCTATAACAAGAGGATTATTCTGTGGTCTCGGTGCATTGTCATGTAGTGCCTTGACGCTCTTTCTTATCATACATTCTTACAGAGTACAAATAATTTGCCTTGAGCCACACAAAAATATGTGGTAGAGAAGAGTGTTGGGGCACCACGTGACGGTGTCCGAGATCTGCCGAGTACATCTGCTTAGAAAAATGGAAAATGAAAATAAGTCATATTCGCATCCCACTAGCATATATCAAGTCATAATTCTTTTTTCCTATTTTTTCAAGATTATATACATTAGTAGGGTACTTAGCGGGGTATTAGTCCACAGGATGCTTTAGAGACTGTTCATAGTCCTAAATTTCGAACGATCACGATGGGCTCGAACCTTGGCCTTCCCACGTGAGGAGGACCAGCATATGCCAATCGGGCTAGAGCCCATTAGCCTATCAAGTCATAATTCGACCAAGCACTTAAAAAATGTAAAACATAAGTAAGGATTATCAAAAGGGCAAAGTCCACTTTGACCCCATATGATTCAAAATTGTGAACATAACCACCTATGGTTTTAAAAATGTGTGGTTAGACCCTTTACTGTCACGTTTTCTATTCATATTAACAGACGAAATATTGAAAGACCGATATGTCATCATCCTCTCCCTTGATTCTTCTTCTTCCTTAAATCTAACCAATTCATCCCTTCTACCAAAAATTCGATCCAAACCGTTGATATTGTAGTGTTTGACAAGTACTACATCCATGCCAAAATTCAATTCGATTAAAAAATGAAAGCCTCATGGTCAAATCGAATTTATTATGAAATTAAAATTTCAAATTTGAATTTACCAAGAATTAGATTATTGAGTTATTGATGTCTGATCTAGATAATTTTTTTTTATAGAAGTACTCTATTTTTTATTTAATACATTATGAACGGTTCAGATTATATTCTGAACGTGTATGAGATACATCTCTGTTAATATGGATGGAAAACATGATGACGGATGGCCTATCCACACATTTTCAAAATCACAAGGGGTTATGTGCACATTTTTGAACCATAGGGGGTGAATC
Organism: Rhododendron mucronatum var. ripense; assembly: GCA_019656295.1. Taxonomy (NCBI): domain Eukaryota; kingdom Viridiplantae; phylum Streptophyta; class Magnoliopsida; order Ericales; family Ericaceae; genus Rhododendron; species Rhododendron mucronatum. Next base: position 522,682 of record BPLT01000239.1, read on the forward strand.
CTCACATAGTTCAAATAACATGGGGTGAAAGTAGACTTCGCCCTTATCGAAAATATCGGTATCAAATGGCACCATTCTCTTTTTTTAATCAAAATTCGTTCATACGTTTGATAATAATAATTCGACCAAGCACTTACCAATAGATTATTGGCGTCATTTTTAATTGCCGAAACTTACAAACAAAGTTGTAGATCAACATTGAACCGGAGATGGTGCCATTTTGCATTGAAGGAGAGACTTGGAGGCCGGAGGAAAAATTCAAATACAGTATATATGCTAAATTAGAATCCTTTATTTTCCTTTCATGGATATTTTCATGTACCGTTTCAATATCCTCGGAATTATTAGCATAGAGCATTTAACAAGTTCCTTGGCATTGGACTTACCCATTGAGCTAGTACTAGCCGACGCATTGAAACACGCAGTAGGACATTCAATTTCAAACCCATCAGATACCGGAGGAGCTGTGAATAAGACATCACGAAGACATGTGATATTGGCCGTCCGTTTTGACTTTGAACGATTTGGATTTTAATGAAATTTTTCTGGGAAAGAATTTTCATTAAAATTTAGACCGTCTAATAAACTTTAGACGCGCGCGATGGTGCTCCTCGAAACCCTTTTTCACGGAAACGTCCATAGAGAAGATTTTCTTGTTCTATTTATCATCCACTTCGTAAGTATATTCAAGATGTTTTTTTTTGTTCTCTTTTTTGGGGTAAGTATTCTACAGATGTTTTGTTTAATAGACAGAAGAGATTTATACGGGTAATTAATTAATAGGATTCTATAATAACCATTAATTTCTAGAGAATTGATTGATTTCCGGCATATATAAGCCACGTTCAGGGTTTTTCTCTGATCAGTATTTGGATATTGGCTCATTTCTTGTGCGATGAACTAATGGTCCGGAGTTCGGATCTCTACACCTGCGTGTGAGTGTTCTTTCCTTAGAGCAACTTTTCCTTTCTTTCTGTTTGTACTCTGTTCATATATGATGAAATGATTTTTTTTGTCGATTGATAAATAAAAAATTAATCGCATCCGTCAAATATTTTCCAGTTAGAATCATTAAATAGCTGCTAGTTACATTAAATCATAACCTCCATGGTATATATACTATTATACTCCCAGAGAATATAAATTAGGAACGCTTATGTTCGAGTCTCGTGTTTGAGCATCAGTACTGTTGTAATACTGACACTTTCGAACTACGATGATCGAATTGGGAGGGGCATGTAATGTGGTTGCCACTACAGCCGATCCGATCGATCATCTCGGTATAGATGGCTCAAATTTAATCCGAGCTCTTACTAATTCAAACCGTTGATTGTTTGGATCCCAATCCGAGACGTTCATTGTCAAGATGGACGGCCGGATCAGGGGGTGCACTACAGCACCCTTGGGTGACAAACCCCTAGCATCTCTCATTTCGTTCTAAAAAATACGAAAGTTTCGCTTTCTCTCCAAATCCAGTACATAGAAGCAACAAGAGAGAGAGAGAGAGAGAGGCGGAGAATAATGTGGACTAGCCTTATGAGAACATACCCATGCTATTTCCTCAGTAAAGGCAAGCACACCCTTACCTATGTTGTTCATTTCCAGCAAGGGACTCCAACCTGCGATAAGAAGGGAGACACAAAGAATAAGTGCTCATGGGACTCATTTTGGACATCACACAAATAGCAAATCGTATCACCCTGCAAACTTCCCCCCGCCCCCCCCCCCCCTCAAAAAAAAAAAAAAAAAAAACAAGGAAAGACACAAGTCATTCAATAAATGTCCAACGTGAAACATTATGCGAAAACCAGACAATTTTAACCCACATAATGGGAGGGCTAAAATTGAGCCCTTCCTCCACAAGACAACTTCTCGTTGGTCCAAGACTAAATTCTGTTAAGAATTTTATCTTTAATTAAGCTGAACACAGTCTTCATTCTTAAGTCTAGAATTTTATCCTTAAGCTGAACACAGTGTTCACTCTTAAGCCTGGTAGAGATTTTTTTTTTTTTTTTTTCTCGGCAAAGGAATTTTTTTTTATTAAACTCGAAAGGGTACATCGAGTAAAAGGGAAGGGAGAACCAGAAAATTCACCACAATCCCAAGGAAAAACAAAAATGAAGCAAAATTACATCAAAAGATACACCCAAGGGTACACGTAAATCGCGAGCCTTCTAATACCATCAAGCCTGGTAGAACTTAAAAGGGGTACTCCTAGATATCGAACGGGAAGAGTACTCACTAGAATAGGGAGAACGCTGCACAACTCTCTTCGATGAGTTTGAATAAACCCAGCTAAATTTATAGAGCTTTTCTGCAAATTAGGCTTCAACCCAGAAAAGAGATGGAAATTTTGTACAGCTTCCTGAATAGTTCTAAATAATTGAGGATTAGCACTACTCGAGACAAACAAATTATCGATCAGTGCATTATTTTATCAGCACTACTCAAGATAAAGAGGGGGCTGGAGATGAGCGACACGAATTTATAGCCAGTGGACACGAATAGCGAGTGGAGATGAGTGGTAAGAAAGTCAAAGACTGCCAAAAAAGAAAGAAAGAGAGAGGTCTGGAAGCAAGTACAGACTACAGAGTCATGATTTTACGACGTGTGGTGGCGAACATGTATACTAAAAGATAAAAAGATGGATGTGATGATATTTTTCCTCTATTCTAATCAGCAAAGATTAATTAGGCACCGTTCCAGACCACCTTCTTAAAAAATAAGTACTTATTTCACATTTTCAAACTCAAATATAATGTAAATGAAAAATAATTTTTTGATTTTTTTGTACCATATTAAAGATCTCGATAAGATCTATTAAACAAGATCCATATTACTATAAAAATTATTTGCGTAAATATATTTTTTTTAGTTTGAAATTGCCTTCTTAAAAAATAAGTACTTATTTTGTGTTCTGGAACAGGGCCTAATGATTTGGCAAACCTTTCAATTATTTTCATTTTTCGAACTTACATGTAAATTCCTAGGACTCATACTTCATCGTCGAACGGGAGATTATTACACGTTCTGTATAAGAATGATAGTAGGAGTGTGAATGGTAAATAAGTGGAGTGCGCAAATTAATACCCTTTAGGAAATCACTCAAGATAATTGTAGGATACCAAAATTCCTTTTAAAGTTTTGTTTTATTCCAATGCACTTCCTTTTTCAACTAAATTCATGTGAAATTAATTAGAAAATAATCCTTTCAGGTGTAAAGAGTAAAGGTGATTCAAGTTCTAGAAGAACAAACCCTTCATTCCGGTTTCTAATGCCTCAATTTAAAATTCGAAAACGGAAAAAAGAATTAAGAATAAGTCAACAAATCAAACACAGTTTTATAAATTCACTTGAGTAAAATCAAACAAGGAATGCATTATCAAGATTCCTAATAATACGTTATTTTTGTCGATAAAAAAAAAAATCTCCATTATAAAACACAAGGGTGTAGGGACAAGTTGTTAGAACGACTTAAATTCATTTGATCCAAAGGCTCTAGTGCATCCTTCCACTTTCCGGTTAAGTGCCCATAGTTTTCACTTAAATCACACTACTGTCATTCCATTCCAACAGGGATGCGTAGTGCCGTAGGCACGGACTAGCACTAGTATTCAATAAAATGGGAGTACTAAAATCATATATAGTACCCTCGTTTTAGGATAAGTTTTATTTTTGAGAACTCAGGTGTCTGTGCTGTTTACGTACATCTCTACAAATTTTGGAAGCTGAATCCCTCCACCCACTAGTGAGGAGCCCAATTAAGTCGGAGGAAAGTTCAGTATGAAATTGGTCCAACAAGAATTGACAGTATTTGAGAGGTTTCAAACTTAAGACCTTAAAAAAAATCAAAGAAGTCAATTTTTAAATCTCAAATCTTTACCACCGAGCCAAACCTTGCTATTGTTTTCAAGTTAAGTTGATGGACATTTTGGAAAAATCTAAGAAACCTACTCGCGGCACGTATAAGATCCTCCAAGAATTCTTTAATCAGATATTGGATTCGATTGGTACTTATCCATACCAATAGGAAATCTTATCTGACCTTTTACTTTGGGTTTTTAAAATATTTAAAAACATCCGGGTACACTGGAAAATCTCACTAACTAAAGATCACTATTGAGATTGGACTTTTTTATGGCCCCTGTTATGCGCTCTCAAATAAAGACTTAAAAAATAAAGATTTATTTTTAAATATAAAAATGATAAATTTACAAAAATAATTTTTTTATTTTTTTTACAGGGTTTGATAAATCTCATTAAAATCTATTAAACAAGATATATATTGCATATTTTTTGATTTCAGTAAGCCTACTATTTAAGCTTGAGAATTACAAATGAGTACTTATATTTTAAGGACCCAATCTGGAACGGGGGTAAGTCTATATAAAAAAAAAAAACCTAGCGATAAGGTAAGTCTATATAAAAAGGATTATTCTATTATCTCTGTCTGTCATCATGTTGTGCTCTAACACCCTTTCTTATCACACATTTTTGAGGAGTACAAACAATTCGTCTGTTGCCACAAAAAAAAGTGTGGTAGGGAAGAGTGTTAGGACACCACGTAGTGGTGCCCTGGAACTGCCGAATAATTATTCTAGAGATCAGATGTATATCTGCTTAGACTGTTTACATTTTTTTCCAAGATTGTTTACATTTACAGGGTTTAGAGCATCTATAGTGGAATAATCAAAATTATAAGATTGTTAAAGTTAGAAATGTTTCCTCAAAAAAGTGTTCACAGTTGCATAACCAAACTTAACAATCTCTTAGCAACTCATCAAATTTTGGTTATTGGATAATCAAAACTAGCACTCTTTTGCTAATAATCAACCCCCCTCTCCCTCTCTCTCTCTCTCTCTCACACACACACACACAATAATGTTTCTAACAAAAACATTTTTAAAAGAAGTTTTTTTTTTTTTGCAAAAATAGTTAAACTGTTTTTCAAAAACTATTATTTAAAAAAAACTTTCATTTTTTCAAAAACAGTTTTTTTAAAACTTTTTCGGAAAAGTGTTTTTCCAAAATAAAAATTTTCAAAAAATTATTTTTTATTACTTGTTTTTATTAGTTTGAAAACTATTTTTAAAAAATTATTTTATATGGAGACAATTTTTAGATTTTTATAGGTTGAAAAGGTGCGGCAACTTTTGATTATTCAATTTTGATTAGTCCACTATGGATGCTTTTAGTGGGGGTGTTAGTAGGTTAATTCACAGGAAACTTCAGAGACTTTTTTTTTTTTTTTTTGCTCGGCAAAACGAAACTTTTTATAACATCTCGAAAGGTTACATCGAGGGGGCTTGGCCAAAGTAAGAACATCTTACTCAATCAAGCAGAAGAAATAAAACAAAAAACAAAACTCCTTACAATTCCCACCAATAGGGAATTGGCGAGGACCACCCCACCCAGGAAATGAATTACAATTTCAACAATCTAATACCATCCAAAAACACCTTAAATTCCTCCACCGTATACACCTTAATATTGAATTTTGCCTTCATCCACATGGCAACTCTAGTTTTAATCTGCTCCCCAACATCACCAGCTCTCGTTGCTACATTGTTGAACACATAATTATTTCTCACTAGCCATAAGGACCACAATGTAGCAAAAAATGTAGCTTCCCAAATGTGTTTCTCCAAATTTCTGAATCGATTGTCCTCCCACCAAATGAAGAGAGCTTCCAAAGAATCAGGGCACACCCATCTCAAATGCCACCAGTCCAGAATCTGAGACCAAACCTCCCAAGAGAATGGGCAATGCAAAAACAGATGTTGGGGTGTTTCCAATTGAGAAGCACATAATGGGCAAAGGATAGATTGTCCCTCTGGAATCAAATTCCTGTCTAGTAAAACTGATCTTGTAGCTATCTTAGATTGAATAGCCATCCAAGCGAATATTTCCACCTTAGTGGGACTGAGATTTTTCCAAAGAGCTTCCAAAATCGGGTTTCTAAAATTCTGAGAAATTTCCCATTGGATGTAGACTGACTTTACCGAGAAATGATGATCAGATGACCATGCCCAGTTCACTGTATCACGACTGGAATTATCCAGATTTACTAACTGTAGCTTCTGTTTTAGCTCCTCCACTTGTATCGCCTCTCAGTCACGAAGATCTCTGCCAAACATCAGGTTCCACCTTTCATCTCCAGAGCCACCCCATACCTCACTGACCACCGCCTTTTTTTGATTGGAGATTAAATATAAACGAGGGTATTCCTCTCGAAGTGTTGTGTCGCCCAACCAGACATGATTCCAGAAGGATATCTCTAGTCCAGATCGAATCTGCAAACGAAAACCCTCTTGAATGATTAACCCGATGCAAGAGGACACATTCCCAAGAGCACATATATCCCTCCAAATACTTGAAGCCCTTCCCGATGACGGCATACGAGGAAACCAACAGCCCTGTTCCAGATTATACTTCCCTCGGATTACCTTCACCCACAGAGAATCCGACTCCTTAGTGAACCTCCACCACCACTTAGAAAGAAGGCAAAGATTTTGAATCATCAGATTCTTAACTCCTAGCCCTCCGTACTCCTTCTTCTTGCAAATCACCTCCCATTTAATCAAGTGAAGTTTCCTCTTATCATTCGTGTCCCCCCAAAAGAACCTCCTTTGAATTTTCTCTAGCGCCTTTGCTACTGTCCCCGGCAGCTTGAAAATAGACATGAAGTATATAGGTTGGTTTGCTAGAGAAGAATTGATCAATGTGAGTTTGCCCCCCGATGAGTTGTATTGTCCACGCCACACACTTAGCCTCTTTTCCATTTTCTCCACCACAGATTCCCATGTCTTTATTCTTCTGGGATTAGCACCCAAAGGCAAGCCCAAGTACTTAATTGGCAACGAATCAACTTTGCATCCCATAACTTACGCTAAGGCAAACACATCCTGTTGGGGTACTTTCACACCACACAATGAACTTTTAGAGAAATTAATCTTCAGCCCTGACATGAGTTGAAAGCATCTAAGGATTCTTTTTATGTTCGACAGCTCCTCCATGTCATTTCTACAAAATAAAATCGTATCATCCGCAAACTGGAGATGAGACACTGTAACCCCATTGCCCCCTATTCGTACTCCTTTGATGATACTCCGCTCCTTAGCTCTTTCCATTAAAATGTTGAGTCCTTCTACTACGATGTTAAATAGAAAGGGAGATAACGGGTCACCTTGTCTAATACCTCTCTGAATTTGAAACTCCTTCGAAGCAGAACCATTCACCAACACTGACATAGACACTTTAGTTACACATTCCTTAATCCAAGCACACCATTTTCCTCCAAAGCCCATTTTTGCAAGGAGATCTAGCAAAAAGCCCCAATTGACACAATCGTAGGCCCTTTCAAAGTCAATTTTCAGTAGTAAGCCCCCTTGAGAACTATTTTTCCAACTATGGATAAGCTCGTTTGCAATAAGAACTCCGTCCAGAATCTGTTTTCCCCCTACAAACGCAGCTTGGGATTCACCTATTACTAATGGTAGGTGAGCTTTGATTCTGTTTGCTAGCACTTTGGATAACACCTTATACACCCATCCCACCATACTAATAGGTCTATATTCTTTAAATGATACTGGGCAGTCAACCTTTGGGATCAAAGCTACAAAAGTCGAGTTAATACCTTTTGTGAGTCTGCCATTGGAGTGGAATTCTGAGAAAAATTGCATTAGCAGCCCCTTCATAAATTCCCAACCTTGCTTCACAAAAGAAAAATTAAACCCATCCGGCCCCGGAGCCTTAAGATTGCTACACTCCTTTATGGCAGCTAGTACCTCCCCTTCTTCAAACATCCTCCCAAGTTGGGTAGAAACTTCAGGGGGTAGCCTTCTTAAAAAGATTCCCCCCCAATACCGGTCTAAGTACTCTAACTTCTTTAAAATTATTGCTGAAATGCTCAACCGCTGCTTCCTCCCAAGTTGGATTCGACAACCAGATGTCCATAAACCTAAATGGTCTAGGCCCCCAATCTCTGCTATCATCAATGAGAACAATCGGGCAGTGGTCAGAAATAGGTCTGTGGATCCCCCATTGAACCACTTTGAATTTTGCAAGCCATTGTTGGGAGATTAAAAATCTATCTAACCGACTGTTAACAACACGATCTTGATAATTGGTCCAAGTAAATTTCCTGCCCAACATAGGAAGATCAAGAAGTTCCATTCTGTTCCCAAAATCAAGAAAATCCTTCATACCCCTTTCCATCCTTTGGCATCCGACCCTTTCACTGATTGCTCTGATTTCGTTAAAGTCACCCCCAATACACCAAGCTACATTCGAGTTGGATTTCAACACCAATAGTTCTTCCCACACCCCTCTCCTACTAACCACATCATTTGGTGCATAAATATTAACCACAGAACACGGTAACTCATTATTAATCACACCCTCAGAGACTTTCCATAGTCATGAATTCCAAATGCCCACGACAGGGCTCGAACCCTGGCCTCTCATGTGGGGAGGACCAGGAGATGCCAACTGGGCTAGAGCCTATTGGCCTATCAACTCATAATTCGACCAAGCACTTAAAAGTGGAAAACAAAAATTTGGATGATCGAAAATATCGGTATCAAATTAGAAAAATTGAAGCTATAATTATGACTATCCTTTATTTATTTATTTAATCACAATACATTTAGACCTTTGATAATAATAATTCGACCAAGCACTTACCAATAGATTATTGGCGCTATTTAACTGTTGAAACTTACAAACAAAGATGGAGATCATCAACATTGAACCGGAGATGGTGCCATTTTGCATTGAAGGAAACGTGGAGATTATGACTATCATTTTTTTTTTCTTTTCTTTTTTTTTATTTTATTTTATCACCATTCGTTTAGACATTTGATAATTGTTGCATGGGCCCATGGGTGCATCCACATGGGATAATATTTAGTTGTATTTATCATTTATTTTGAATATGTGATTAGTCCTAAGTGGACGTACTCAACAACTTTAGGTGATAAACCTTAATTGGATTCAACCACTTAAGGACCAAACTACCTAAGCGATAGAGAGAAGTACGTCTTATATCTCTACTCTTCTTATCTATATACACCCGTAACCTACAATAGAAAAATGCATCAATTGTATTTTCTCTCACATATCAATTAGTAGTCTCTCTCTCCTAGTTCTCTCTAGGGCACCATCTAGCCCCTTGGGATGATTTGAAACGTGTGAAGTTTGTGGAGGACTCTAGTAGCCTCTCCGGCCACCTGCGAGAAGGGTTTATAATTGTGCAGGGTGTGCATATTAGAAGGGCTCGTAAGACAAGTTTTCGATCCATTATATTTGTGTAATTCTCGGTAGAATATTTTGTATTACCTGCTTTATTTGCTAACGGTGGTATTAGAGCCTTCGATGCTTGTTTTCGCCCCTTATATATGCATACGGTTGGATTGATTGAAAAAAAAAATGAACGGAAACTCCAACTGGTTTTATTTGATAATGTTGAAGTCTACGACGTGGCTTGAAGACATATGGCGTAGTAAACTACAGTATGTGTTATTATTGATGGCGATGGGCCCGTAAACTACTCCATGTGTTGGCTAGCTGGGGAAAGAATATGTCTTGTAGCATCTTTCTGCCAGCCTTAGGAATATGCAACAGCTTGGTCTGATCTGTAGCATTCCAGCTGTGGCGTAGTGTCATGCCACATCTCTGGACAAAATCCAACTAAGTGTTGGGTTTGTTTTTATAGTCTTCGAACAGTTTATGTTTTATTAAAGGGAAAGTCTATGACACACATTTTTTATTTGAGTGTACCACATGTATTTATTTTGTAGTTCATTCATAATATTTTAATGTGTTTCGTAACTTTTGTTCTAGAATTCATACCTTTTCAGCAGTACGATTTGTAACATTTTCATTATGATTCATAACATTTTGATGTATCTCGTAGCTTTATAAGATTCGTAACTTTTTAGCAACACAATTCGTAACATTTTCTTTATAATTCATAATATTTTGGAGGTGCATATGATACTCATCCAAATAATAGGTATGTATTATAGTCTTTCCTTTTATTAAAAGAGTATATTAATTGTGATTGGTGATTGTCGTTGATGTCAAATAGAATTTGTGGCTTTCATTCCAGTGGGAGTCTCAATGACATAGCACAGCCTTTTGTGGGCATGGACAAGACACTGCTACACTGAGATAATTGATTTTAGTTTAGGGATTTGTTTTTCCTGAATATTATAATGGTTTTTGGCTAGATCTATTTTTCGGTATATGCATGTCTATTTTTAAAAAATTAATAATAATTAAACCTGGAAAAGAGGAAGATCCATCGAGATCGATCATCCGTTTGTCAAAATAAATTTGTGGCTGAATTAGGGGCTGTTTGATAAAACTGAAAACTGAAACTGAAAGCTGAAAAATTAAGTACTGGAAACTGAATACTGAAATTTTTAAGCTGAAAAGCTGTTTGATAAATATATTAAGTACTGAATTAAAAAAATGATGAATTAATTTTGATCCAATTCTATCTTAATTCTCTCTCTATCTACATCCTAAGTTGGGAGTAATAATATGTGAGCATGCAATTTATTCGTACGTGCATAGACAAACACATGACAGAGAAGGGATGGACTGATTTGGCACCAATTTTGCACGCCCCAACTGAGTGTTGTGTGTGACAAATTAAATACCTTGATAATTAGTTTATTAAGATTGGGTAAAACACGTATCGATGTATCAGTAACTGACACAGATAACTGACACAGATAATGTTGAAAGTCTCTTGCCTTTAATTTTATATCTTTCTCGTTAAAGAATATAAAACATGATTCTGTTAAGTTCTACATATCATATAAACGTCAATGCGATTTATGTGACTTATGGTTTGTTGGTAATTACATCAGATTAATAAAGCTATCTGTTTAGTGATGAGCACGCAAGATTGTATAATATTGGGCCTCAAATCCTCCGTGCCGTGTCGTTCTTATATTTAATGTTTGTTTTTACTCAAAATTGCATGTAAGGTATCTTGTTGAGTGTTGTAGGTAAAACGCGCCAATAAAGCGGTTTGGAAGGCTAATAGACGTTTCGGGATGGAATCAGGTGTCCAAGTGCCAATCGGTGCTATTTTCTTGTCACCAGGACTAAACGGAAAACGAGGAGCACCAAAGGTCTTTCGATGGTCTAGTTGGCAAGTAACGCGCCTAAGCTTAGCAAGCAAGCCGAGCGCATCGAGAATGACCCTCAAAGGTGTCCAAGCACTCGAGGCCATGGAGAGTGATACCACAAAGTCCAAGAAATCATGGGATGATGTTGTGAATAAAGCTTGGGAGGTGCCATGGAGAGGCAGGAAGCTCAGCAGCCTTGTATCTGCAATTCTGCAGAAGGTTATCAATAACAATAAGAATGTTATCAATAACATTTGTCAATTTTTGGTCCACAAGTTTCCAAACCTAAGGGTATCGATTACATCAGCATGAAGTTATCGATAACCTTCCTCATCGGGGAACCATCAGAGTGTAGTTATCGATAACACTAAATGTGTTACCGATAACATTTGTTCCCAACATATATTTTTTATAACTTTCCAGACTTTTCATTTTTGGAAAGTTTCTTTTAATAGGTAACTTTTTGGGATATTTTTTGACTTTTGAGGAGAGAGAAAGTCCTTTGTGTATAAATAGGACCCTCCTCTCCCCCCTTTTGTTTCTAGCACATTATATCACTTTAAGTTTTTTTTAGCTTTAGAACTCCATTAATGGCTTTAAGCTTTTCAAGTTAATTTCTTCAAGAATACTTCAAGGTATTAGTCGTTTATTATTTTCTCGTTTATTAATGTTGTAGCCGCGGACTAGAACCTTTATAAAATCAAGTTTATTTTCGTTTTTATCGGTTAAAACTTATGTCTCATTTTTATGCCTTGGTTTATGCTTTAAGTATGTGTGAGTAGTCGTTTGGGTAAGTCTCGGGATAATCTTTCCCGAGAACTTAGGCGGTTATTTGGTTTTCAAATCTTTGGGTTTAAAAGCATGATTGACAGAATAGGGCTTAACTTGCATTTTTGGTCTAAACAGGGGGTGTTAACTCCTTGGTAAGATGCTTAGTCAAGCAGTCTTGGCAAGCGGCTCACCGAAGGCTTGTGGCCTCCTATGTGTTCGATAAGTTTGTCAAACAAGTTGGTTTGCCTCCGTTTAATCGCATCTTTCAATAAACGTAGTCGTAAAAGCTAAATCATCCAGGCTTGAGCACGCGGTCGTGACTGTTGTTTGAGTTATAATTGAGAACTAGTAACGGCCTTTGTCAAGGGAAAGACGATCCCTAGACTTGCCTCTTTAGTTTATAAAGTTCATTTCTAGTCTTTTTATTAGCATTTTCACCGTTAAAAGCAAAACCATGTTGGCCGTCTTAAACGCCGAAATCCATCTTATAAAACCTACAATCCAAACTAGCTATATTTCAATTCTCTGTGGGTATGATCCCGGACTTTCGGATATTATGCTACCGACGATCTAGCTCTACGCTTGGGGTTTCCAACCTTATTTGAAGGCGAGGTTTCGGAGGCTAAGCATTTAGTGCATCAGATTATATCTAGATGTTGTAGCTTTATACCATAAGAATAAGAATATTGTGCCCTGATATGTTAGACCAGTTTGTTTGGTTTCTTATTAATTCAGTCATGTGTTTGCACATCTTCAAAAAAAGTTATGTATTTGCAATATGTTTGCTAATTATGTGTGTAAACCATGTGGGATAGTGTATACTTACGTAAATCAACTTTTTTAATGGCTATCCTCCTTATCATTGATAAGTTCAACATGTTATAGCCATTCTGTTTAGTAATTGATTAGTTCAATGATTTACTGCTAGCTTGTTGTTTTATTGATTAGTTCAAATAAATTATTCAATATTTGTTTCAGTGAATTATTATTGGATATTGACACATGTTTAGATAATGTGGAAAGTGGGAGTTGTCCCTATATTTTATTTTCAAATTAGCTAGATATTTAATTCTATCTCACATTATGGGAGATGATTACTAGCACCTCAAAATGTGAAATTTTTGATTTTATAATGTGGGAATAAATTTTATGGTCTAAAAAAAAATTTGAGATTCAAATATTATGATATGTGCGTAATTAATTCTTTGCGCAAGAAATGTAGTCAAATGGCATCGAAGAATATCATCACTGATCTTAATAAGGGAGAAAAACTCAATGGAACCAACTATGATATCTGGCATAGGAAGGTTCAGTGTCTTCTCAAAGAGCAAGAGTTGCTTGATCACTTGACTAGTTTCATGACCTCGCTTGAAGCGGGAACCGCTACACAGTATCACCGTGACCAACAGGCCTATGACGTTTGGCGTAGGAAGGACAAAAGTATGTGCTTTACCTTGCTGAGTTGCATGCACGATGACCTTCTTGGGAAATTTGAGAATTTCCCAATTGCTAAAGCAATGTGGGAGCAATTGCACCTAAAATATGGTGGCACATTAGCAACAAGGCTTCATACCTTAACATTGAGATTCAATCAATATGTGATGGACCCAAAGCATACCATGGCTGAGCACCTAGGGTGATGTCAGCCAGGATCCATGAAATGCGGTCTGCTGCTAATGATCTCACTGATGAGCAATAGATTTTAGCTGTCATTAGATCCCTTCCTGATCCTTTGTGGAAAGATATAAAAGTTGTGCTAATGCACAATAAAGGGATCAAGAATTTTGATGACATCTCTTGGCACCTTGAGCTAGAGGCGGAGTGTGTAGATGTGAACCATAGTGCTGCACTTGTCACTAAAGCTGGACATCACAATGGATGTAGGTGCCTGCGCAAAGGACAACAAAAAGAAGCTAGACAAGGAAGGGCTGAAAAGATGGGGCCAAAAGAAGGCAGGATAACCAAGCGTCACAAAGGCAAGCGTGCTAAAAAGGATAAGTTCAAACTGAAATGCTTTAACTGCAGACAGAAGGGTCACTTCGCTCAGGAGTGTTCTGAGCTGAAGAAGGTAAACCCTAAAACTAGCTCTCTAAAAGTTTTTGTTTGCTCACATGTATTTGTTGCTCATTCTCTCCATGGTTGAATTGTAGATTCAGGAGCAACAAAACATATAGCTAGAGATCGAGCTGGGTTTGTAGATTATCAATGGATACCAGTAGGTAGACATTACGTAATAATGGGCAATGGAGCACAAGAATAGGTTTTGGATGTTGGAACCTATCAGCTCAAGGTGCGTTTTGGGTGTTCTTTACTTCTTTATGATGTGCTTCATGCACCCACTATCCGATGTAATATAGTTTTAGCATTATTGCAGTTAGGATTTTCTTTTCAGTTTAAGAATAATAGTTTGTTTATTTATCTTAGTAAAACATTTTATTGACATGGTTATTTGCAGAATGATTTCTTTATGCTGGATTTGAATTCAGATTTTAATAATTCTGTTATTTGTGTTGCAGATTCTTCTTCTTCTTTTGATATTGTGTTTAATTCAACAAAATGGCATGTGAGACTTGGCCACATAGGCCAAGAAAGATTGGCTAGACTGGCTAGAGAAGGGCTATTGGGCCATCTCGCCAAAGTAAGCCTGCCTACCTGTGAGCCTTGTTTGGTTGGTAAAGCATGCAGGAAGCCTTTTGGTAAGGCTTCTAGGGCTTCTCATCTGTTAGAGCTAGTCCATTCTGACATATGCGGACCAATGAATGTCAAGGGACGTCATGGCACATCCTACTTTATAACATTCATAAATGATTTCTCATGCTTTGGCTTAGTATTTCTGTTGTCTCACCGTTCTGAAGTTTTGAATTGTTTCAAGCATTTTTGGGGTGTTTGGGAACCTACTTTTTGGCTTTTTATTTTCAGCTTTTTAGCTTTTTAGTTTTTTGGGTTATGGTCAGAATGTATTTTGAGTATTGTAGGAGTGTTTGGGAGATATGTGCAGAATATATTTTGAAAATGTAATAGTGTTTGGTTGATGAAGGTTGAAAATGAATTATGGGTTGGATTTTTACCATATTGCTCTTTGTCTTTATTATTTTGTTACACTAGGTGTAGGAATGGTTAAGGGTATTTTGGTCATTTAATGTAGAAGTGGAAAATGAAAATTGTGAAAAGCTCATCTTGAGCTCATTCTTAGATTATGCTTCTTTAACCGAAATTGGTGAATGAATTTTGGGAAATGTGGTTTGAAAATGGGAGAACCAAACATCCAAAATTCAAAAATGGAAATGCAAAAATGCAAAAAATCGCTTCCCAAACACCCCCTTTGTGGCAATGGTTTAGAATCAGAAAGAGAGGAACTTGAAAGCTTTTCATACTGATAAGGGCCAAGAATACTTATCTGATCAGTTCAAAGTATTCAGTGAGGAAAAAGGGATACGCAAGTAATTAACGATTCCTAGTACTCTGCAACAAAATGGAGTTGCAGAGAGAAGGAATCGAACTCTTCTTAATATGGTTAGGTCGATGATGGCCCAAGCTAATCTCCCAATAAGTTTATGGGGAGATGCTCTTTTGACTGCAGCCCACATCTTTAATCGAGTGCCTTCGAAATCAGTTTCTTCCACACCATATGAGTTATGGAATGGCGAAAAGCCTAATTTAGAAGGCTTACATCCGTGGGGGAACTGAAAACAAATTAGGAAATCTTCATTCTTAGATTCAAGTGATTACATCAGAGAGTCTTTTATACAATATCCCTAACTGCGTACAACATAAGCTAACTAATACAACTGGCACTCTTAGCACTACTAACCGCTTAGCACTACTAACCACCTTAACTAATTAACAGAGGAAGTGTTTGAATGTAGGTGAGGTGCACGAGACATCTGCTGCACCTGCTGTTGCTGAGAATGAATCGGAGCACTCTTATTATTACTCTTATCATCCCCCTTCAAACGAATGGGTGATGAAATCACCAAGAGTTTGCTTTTAAGAAACTGAAACCGAGAGATGGACAACGCTTTAGTAAACACATCAGCTAATTGGTCGGAAGTGGGCACGTAATGCAGAGCAAGAGCTTTGACGGCAACCCTGTCACGAACATAATGACAGTCCACCTCTATGTGCTTAGAGCGAGCGTGGAAAACAGGATTGGTAGCAAGGGCCAAAGCTGAAGTGTTGTCACACCATAAGACTGGAGTAGTGGGAACAGAAATATGCAACTCATGGAGCAACATTTGAAGCCAGCTCAACTCGGCAGCTGTATGAGCCAAGGATCGATACTCAGCTTCGGTGGAGGATCGAGAAACCGTGGTTTGTTTCTTAGCTGACCATTTGTTTCTTAGCTGACCAAGATATAAGGTTGTCTCCAAGAAAAACACAATAACCAGACGTGGATTTCCTATCATGACAGTCTCCAGCCCAGTCAGAGTCAGAAAAGGCCTGAAGAAGAAAAGAAGAGGGCTGAAAAATGAGACCATGATCAAGGGTGCCTTTGAGATAGCGAAGTAACCGTTTAACTGTAGCAAAGTCACCAACAGAGGGAGCATGCATGTGCTGACAAGCTTGATTAACAGAGAAAGCCAAATCAGGCCTGGTAATGGTAAGGTATTGCAAAGCACCAACAATGCTTCGATACAAAGCGGGATAAGCAAAAGGAGCAGAGGAAACGGTAGTGGAAGTAACTTTAGCAGCTGAAGGAGACAAGCAAGGTTTGCATTCAACTAAACCAGCTTTGGTAAGGATCTCCTGAGCGTACTTAGATTGGGACAGAAAATAGCCTTTGGCACAAGGTTGCACGGAAATGCCCAAAAAATATGAAATAGAACCAAGCTCTTTCATGGAAAAAGTAGAATGCATTTGAGTAACGAGCTGCTGAATATGTGTAGAAGAGTTACCAGTGAGCAAGATGTCATCAACATAGACCAACAAAATAGTGAGGACAGAAGTGGTGTGGTAAATAAACAATGAGGAATCACACTTGCTGTTGACAAAGCCCTGACGTAAAAGAAAGGCTGAAAACGTAGAATACCAAGCCCGAGGAGCTTGCTTAAGACCATACAAGGCCTTGTGTAACTTGCAAACATGGTGAGGATGAGAAGAATCCACAAAACCAGGTGGTTGAACCATATAGACCTCTTCTTCCAAAGTACCATGAAGAAAAGCATTCGAAATATCTAATTGTTTAATGGGCCAATTAAAGTGCAAAGCCATACAAAGGAGAATTCTCACAGTAGGTTGCTTGGCAACAGGACTAAAAGTATCATGAAAGTCCACCCCTTCCTCTTGCAAATAGCCCTTGGCAACGAGCCTAGCCTTGTGTCTGGCAATACTACCATCCGAGTTTCGCTTAAGCTTGAACACCCACTTGCAACCTATAGCGTTTTTACCTACTGGCAAAGAAACCAAAGACCAAGTGTGCTGGACTTGAAGAGCCCGAAACTCCTCATTCATAGCTTGTGTCCAAGCAGGAACAGTAAAAGCCTCTTGATAAGTTGCAGGTTCAGTAAAGGCTGAGGAATGGGCAACGGCTGTTAAGCACTGTGGTTGAGGCTGCATTAAACGCCGTTGAGACTGCCCTTTAGACTGAGACCTTGTGACCATAGTATGTTTAACAGGTGCAGGGGTAGTGGGAGAGATGGAAGGAAGAAGCACTTCCAAAGATTGAATTGGAATGGAAGAAGAGACAATAGGGACAGGATTGGGAGAAGGAGAATGAACAGATAAGGATGAATTGATCCTTGAAGGAGACGCTGAAACAGATTGAGAAAAAGATTGAGACACGGAAAGAGAAACTAGCAAAGGAGCAACAGAAGGTAAAGGAGCAACAGAAGAAGAATTTGGAGGAACAGATGAAGAAGATAAAGAACTAGACATGGGACTAGGCCAAAAGAAATGTTGAAGTTGAGTAAGAGTTGGAGCTGGTGGTAACTGGGATTGTGCAGAAGGAGATTGAGCAAAGGGAAAGATGGTCTCATGAAACAAAACATGCCTAGAAATATAAATTCGACCAGTAGAAACATCAAGACATCTATAGCCCTTGTAAGAAGGGTGATATCCAAGAAAAATACAAGAAGTAGACCTTGGTTGCAGTTTGTGTTTAGTATAAGGGCGTAACCAAGGGAAGCATTGGCACCCAAACACCTTAAGGAAATTATAATCTGGAAAGGAATGAAACAAGACTTCAAAAGGTGTCTTGTTCTGTATAGAGGAACTAGGCATCCGATTGATTAGAAAAACAGCTGTGGCCAAAGCATCAAACCAATACTGGAGTGGTAAAGAAGATTGATGTAGAAGGGTAATAGTAGTTTCTATAAGATGCCTGTGTTTTCTCTCAGCCACGCCATTTTGAGAAGAAGTGTGAGGACAAGAAAGTTGATGCACAATACCATGAGTAGTGAGATAGTCCTCAAAAGGTTTACCAATGTATTCACCACCACCATCAGTCCGAAAGATTTTTAAAGAAGTTGAGAACTGTTTTTCAGCATAGGACTTAAAAGCAAGAAATTTAGAGAATACTTCATGCTTATAAGAAAGAGGATAAACCCAAGTAAATCTACTGTAATCATCAACAAAAAGAACATAGTAAGAATAACCAGATGTTGACATGGTAAATGGTCCCCAAACATCGCTATGCACAAGAGACAAAGGACTATCCACAGTAGAATTAGACAAAGTAAAAGGTAGTCGATGACACTTAGACACAGCACAGTGTGTACAGTTGAAAAAAGAACTCTTATTGGTAAAGGACAACTTCAGATGCTTGGCAAGCTGGTGAAACTTGTCAGGTGATGGATGACCAAATCTGCTATGCCAAGTTGCAGCAGGAACAGGAGTACTGAGAAGAGCTTGAGGTTGGGAAGAAGAGTCAGGACAAGGAGAGAAGTGATAAAGACCATGATGATTATGGCCCTGGGACAGAACTCTCTTCGTTTTCTTGTCCTGGACGAGAAAAGAAGAGTCATCAAAAGTGACAGTACAATGGTTATCTTTGGTGAGTTTCTGAACGGAGATCAAATTATTTGTTAAGGAAGGAACATGATAGACATTATTGAGATGAAAAGAATGAGAAGGAGTTGGGAGGAGGCCTTTACCAGAATGCTGAATTGGTATGGCAGAACCATTGCCGACCATGACTTGATCACTGCCTTGATAAGGATGGTAGAGATGGAGATTGGACAAATCATTAGTGAGATGGTGAGTAGCAGCGGAATCAAGATACCAATCTGAGGAATGTGAAGGAGATGCAGTTGTCACAAAAGCCTTAGCAGTAGCTGAAGGTGCAGTAGATATGGAGGACTGCTGAAAAGTGGAATCCATACGATACCAACAATTCCAGGCCGTATGGCCAGGTTTGGTACAAATCTGACAAATCACAGTATTATCACCAGGAGTGAAATGAGATCCACCAGGAGAAAAATTAGATCGACCAAAATTAGATCTACCAAAAGAGCGACCGCCTCCTCGCATACCAAATCGACCACCACCTCTATATCCATTCCGAGAGGAATATCTACCTCGAAAGCCAAAGTGAGAACCACGAAAATTAGAACCAGACGAAGAAGTATGATGGTTGGTGCCAGAAGTAACGGCCGAGTAAGCAACGGAAAGATCTCCACCATGATTCAAGGACTTCGAATGAGAATCTATGTGAATAGATTCTGAACAGAGTAAAGAGGTCAACTCATCAACGGTAATCGGAGTAGATCTAGTCCGGATTGAGGTCTTGAAAGCATCATAAGCACTAGGCAAACCATGTAAAATGTGAAATACAAGATCTTCATCATGAATTGGACATGAGGCAACAGCTAGGTGATCTGTAATATCCTTGATCTGTTTCAAGTACTCCTCCATAGATTTGGTTCCTTTATCAACCGTGGCTAAGCGATCTTTCAATTGATGAATGTGAGATCGGGAGAGTGGAGTAAAACGTTTCTCAAGTGAAAGCCAGACCTCACGACTAGTAGAAAGATCAAGAACAAGGGAGAAAACTGGTGTCGTAAGTGTAGCAGTGATACAACTCAAGAGATGAGAGTCAATAACCTTCCATTTCACGAACTCGGTGTTGGCGATTTCCTTTCCTGTGGCGTCTTTGATGATTGGAGATGGACAAGCAGCAGATCCATCCAGATATTCAAACAAATACGTTGCCTGCAAGATATTCTGAACTTGCTTCTTCCAAACGATGTAATTCGTTGGATCCAACTTCACCGTGATGAGAGAAGAGAGATTAGAAATCAAGAGCTTTAGGTTTTCAGGAATTTGATACGAAGAAGAAGATGAAGGCAAATCAGCCATGGCAAGAGAAGAAGATAAGGAGCAATTCTCGTGTGAGATATTTGGCTCTGATACCATGAGTACAAATTAGGAAATCTTCATTCTTAGATTCAAGTGATTACATCAGAGAGTCTTTTATACAATATCCCTAACTGCGTACAACATAAGCTAACTAATACAACTGGCACTCTTAGCACTACTAACCGCTTAGCACTACTAACCACCTTAACTAATTAACAGAGGAAGTGTTTGAATGTAGGTGAGGTGCACGAGACATCTGCTGCACCTGCTGTTGCTGAGAATGAATCGGAGCACTCTTATTATTACTCTTATCAGGAACTGCTGGGTATATTCACAATACTTCCCAAAAACACGGGAAATTGAGCCCTAAAGCTAATAAATGTGTTTTTATTAGATATTCTGAGCACTTTAAGGGATATGTTCTGTATGGTGAACACCCAATGGGGGAATGACAGAAATTGAGTCATACGATATGGATTTCCTAGAGGAGGATTTTCCAAGCATCGGAGAGGTTAAAAAGGATCTTGAGCTCTATGAGTTAGAGAAACCACAAAGAGATTTATCTTCATCTCCTAGGTAAGATGAGAAAATGCAACCTTATCTTGTAATTGCTAAAGATAGTGGGAGCGATTTTCACCTAGTGGGAGTGTACCATTGAGTGGGAGTACACCACTAGCAGACTCTCAAAATCCACAGATTTGAAGAAGCCAACGTGAAACAGTTCCTCGTCGTTGCTTCAAGATTGAAGAAGAGTCCTTCATGACTGTTTCAGTGGACGTTGACGAGCCAGTTTCTTTCGAAGAAGCTATCAAGTCACCTGCTTCAAATAAATGGATAATTGCTATGGAAGAAGAGATAAGTTCAATGGCTAAAAATAAAGTTTGGGAGTTTGTTGATCTTCTGTCTGGGTGCAGGACCATTGGCAATAAATGGGTTCTAAAGATTAAGCACAAGGCTGATGGGTCAATTGACAGGTATAAGGCCATACTTGTGGCGAAAGGCTATACCCAACGCGAGGGTATAGATTATGAGGAGACGTTCTCCCCTGTGGTGAGATTTGTTTCCATTTGCCTCATTCTCACTATCGTCGCACATTTAGATTTGGAATTGTTCCAAATGGATGTGAAGATAGCATTTCTCAGTGGAGTACTAGACGAAGAGATCTATATGGATCAACCAGTGGGTTTAAGGTCGAGGGACAAGAGCGCAAGGTGTGTCGCTTAAAATGTTCCATTTATGGCCTAAAGCAATCGTCTAGACAATGGTACATTCGGTTTCATCGTGCTATTATTACTACGGGCTTCACGATGATTGAAGAGAACCATTGTGTGTATGTTAAGAGAGTTGAAAATAAGTTTATCATTTTCTCACTATATGTGGATGATAATTTATTGGCGGGAAATGACTTGGAGTTGATCAAAGCCACTCAAAAGTGGTTGTCCTCAACATTTGGGATGGACTTGGGTCAAGCAGATTATGTGTTTGGAGTTAAGATTTTAAGAGATCATTTCAAGAGACTTTTCAGTATGTCTCAAGAGACTTACATAAGAAGAATTTTGGAATGGTTTCGTATGCACTATTCTAAACCCATAGATACTCCAATGGAGAAGGGTCAAAAATTGACATTCAATTTGGGACAGAGAGAGTACTAACATTTACATGAAATTAATAACACCAATTTTGATTTGAAAGCATTTACTATCGTAAGTGTAGTCTGACTCGTCTTGATGTTATGATTTTACACAAATTTATGAATTCAAAGCGATTGAACAAAGTGATTTCATTTGGGGGGGGGGGGGGGGGGGGGGACAAAGCGATTGAACAAGGTTGCGAACCCGCAAAAGAGAGCGTATTGTACTATTTTCCATCTATTTTCTCCTTTTTCAACATGTTTTTTCCGGACCTCCCATGTGGAATGCGGTACTAGCTTTCAATCCAGTCACATTTCCACTCTTATCCTTCTGTCTCCTTCTCTCTATCTCTCTCTCTCCCCCCCAATGTATGACCTAAAATGAAGAAGAACCACACAACTTTTGGTCTGATTGATACCGCGAGCACACTTCCACCGATGAATCCAACTACAATCTATTTCCCTCTCTGATGATCTATTTTTCCACATCTAGACAAAAGGGAAGTGGATCTCACTTGCTAATGGGTGGGAGACAAGATTATGTATGCCGTCCTTGTTCGATCATTAGACAAGATTATATGTACCATTGTTGCTTTCCAAAGCTAGGGTTTGTCAAGAGCAAGCTTCACTTGCTAATTTTTACAAATGTTCTCTTCAACCACCAATGCATATCTCCTCCCACGCCTCTCTCCTCCTCCTCCTCCCTTTCTTGGCGGTGATGCCACCGATTTCTTCCTCCAGTACCACTCGGATCTGCTCCTGACCGACACCCTTTTTGGCATGGTGGTTTCAAACAAGCCTCCGGTGAGAAACCAAGAAGCCAGTATTGAACTCAATGGAAAAAGTTTTGGTCCAAAGAGGGTGCTGCCGAAGATGAAGAAGGCTGCAAAAAAGCACAAGCACAGCAAGATTTTTACGGCGCAAGGGCTGAGGGATCGGAGAGTGAGGCTTTCGATCGAGACCGCTCGCAAGTTCTTCGATCTTCAGGACATGCTAGGGTTCGAGAAAGCGAGCAAAACCATTGATTGGTTGTTAAGAAACTCGAAAGCAGAAATCAAGGACCTGCTGAACAAGGCGAAGGACGGCTCGAGTGGTGGTGTAAAGAGTACTTTGACTTCTACGGCCTCTGGATGTGAAGTGGTATCAGCAGGAGCCTATGAGGGTACTAAGATGAAGGAACTGGAGATCAGTACTGTTGGCAAGGGTAAAAAGGTCCAGCTACAGAAAGATAGGGCTGCTGCATTTGATGAGCGATATCTTGCTTCAAGAGAGTCCAGGGCAAGGGCAAGAGAGAGAGCCAGAGAAAGAACAAGAGAGAAGAAGATCTTGAGATCCAAGTTGAAGGGATCTCCAATTTCCAGTGATGAGCTAAAGATTTCACAAGATGTGAGTTTGTTAAGTTACCTTAATAACCCTACAAGAAATTTTTTTTCTTAAAAAGAAAAACCCTAGAAATTAATTGGTACCATTTTTTTTAGTGTCATTTTGTTTGAAACCCCTGGTTTTAAATTTTCTGAATGACTTTAGCTGTTCTTAATTTGCAGAGTTTCAAGTTTGTACCAAGCTTTGGAAGGCCTGCAACATCTACAGTCAATGGTAACATAGTTTAAGGTATAGGTACGTAGTTAATTTTTTTTTTAAATCACTGTTATATTATTATTGAGGTAGTTTGGAATCAAATAAGAAAATGGCAGTGTCTTTGATAAAAATTATATTTCTTTACAGGGAAGATGTGGTTACTGTCTATTTTTTGTGTATAGTATATATTAGTGATGTGGATCAAGTATTTTATTTTATTTTTGGGTATTAAAAGGCCGAAATATAAATAGGTTACCTCTTGAGTCTTAGATATTTATGAACACATATATGTAATACGTGAAACCGAAAATTTTCACCCAATGAGTGTGTCTAGATTCTTCTCTCTCTCAACCCTAGCTGTCTTCTCTCTTCTTCCCCTCCCTCCCTCTAGGGTTTTCATCACCCTACTGCGGCGGCGAGAGGGGACGGTTTTACCTTTGATGGGTGTTTTCTTTCCTTTGCGGCGATGATTTTTTTGTTTTCAATATTCTCTCCTTTCCAGCGAGGGTTTTTCTCTTTTGATATCAGATCTGAGAGTTTCTCTGGGTTCTTTTTCTTTTCCCCTTTCTCTTGGCTTCTCATTTATCATTGAGTTGTCGTATCAGGTTACAAGTGTCGGCCGACCCCTAAGGCCCAAGAGGCCAGGATCTTGGGCATCTCAAAAAATTTTAATTTTAGGGGCACTCATATTTTTGCTACTTGGGTTTGAGTAGGACTCTTTTGATACTTTTGCATCTAGAAATGCAATATGAGTAATATTCAAGTGATACTCATGTGTTTTTAAGATAATATGTAATTGCCTATTTGAAAATTTTATATTTTGTATTCGTATGTAATGATTAGTGAAACTTTATATTGATTTGACTTTTTCGTATTGTGATTATTGTTGTAAAATTTGTTAACTATTAACTTTTTAATGACACTTTTTTTTATTAGATTTTGGGCACTAAAAATCCTTAAGCCAGCCTTGCAGGGTACGATAAAGGTGATAGTGATGGTCTTTTGATGAAGCAAGACAGAGGAAGTGGTGGTTTGATTAGATCAATTGGATTCACTAACCTTCACTGTGTAGTCTTTCCCATGAAAGTTGCCATTGAAGACATTCGCTGCGAGGTTGATCTGTTAGGAGTCATAATTTTCTTTTTATTCATAGATTGGCGAATTTAGTTGCATACACTTTGGCAACTTTGGGTTTGCAAGATTCTGATATTCGCACTTGGTAAGCTAGACCTACTTATTTGTTATTGAATCGTTCGCGGAACAATAACTGTCTTCTTTGATGTACTGCGATGCTCTTTGTTATCAATGAAAGTTTCTTACCATGTTGACAAAAAAAAAAAAAGGAAAAAAAAGAAGACGACGACCTAAGTTGAATTAGAAGCCGTTCCAGATTTTTGAAAAATGAAATTTAGAAAAGGAAGGTAATTTCAAGCTCCAAAATCATGTATTTACGCAAATAATTTTCTTACCAATATGGATCTTATTTCATAGATTTCATTGAGATATTTGAAACGATGCAAAAAAAAATTGAGAAATTATTTTCCATTTTTGTTATATTTGAGTTTGAAATTACTTTCTTTTTGAAAAAAAAAGTTTTTGGAGAAAACAGAACAGGCCGTTAATCGGTTTATTGAGCTAGATTTCAAGTTATCAGAAAAAGAAAACCTACTGAATTTACTTACTTTAGAATTAGAAGAACGCCTTTAATATCTGAATCATGTGTTGTCAAAAGATGATACATAGCATAAGTGTTTTAATATTAATTATAAGGGTAATAAATAGTAGTAAAATTTTAGGTGTTGTTCTTCAGTATTTATTTATCATCCACCTTGTAATTAAGTATATTCAAGATGTTTTGTTTAATAGATAGAAGTGATTTGTACGAGTAATTATTAATAGGATTCTATAACCTTTTCGAGAGAATTGATTTCTTCTGCGCTGAGAGTTTTGTTGTTATTATAACTCAGGTGTCTGTGCTGCTTACGCATACCTCGACGAATCTTGGGAGTTGAATTCCACCACCCACTATTGAGGAGCTCAATTAAAATCGGAGCAAAGTTCAGTATGAGATTGGCCCAAAAGAGTTGACAACACCCGAGAGGTTTCGAACCTGAGATCTTAGAATGAAACAAACTCCCAAGTCTCAAACCTTCACCACCGAACCAACCCCTCGCGATTGTTTTGAAGTTAAGTTGATGTACATTGTAAAAAAAAATCCAAGAAGAGAAATTTTTTATTTACAGAGGTGTCCACTATTGAGGAGCCCAATTAAAATCGGAACAAAATTGATCAGGATAAAATTGGAAAACTCCAAAGTCTCACAGCCTTTCACCAAACCAACCCCGGCCCTCACAATTGTTTTTTTTTTTTGCTCGGCAAACGAAACTATATATTAAAGCTCGAAGGGGTACATCGATGAGGAAACCAAAAGTACAAAAGATCTATCCAACCAAAGTTGGATACAACACCTCACATCCTCTACACCTTAACATGCCCGATCTACACCTCACATACTCACTCTACACCTTAACTTTACGAATCCCATCCAAATAACCTTTGAAATCCTCCACCGTATAAACTTTGATGTCAAACTTAGCCTTCATCCACATGGCTACTCTAGTCTTGACTAAATCCACTACTTCGGCAGCTTGAGTTGTTGCTCTGTTGAAGATGTAGTCATTCCTCGTTAGCCAGATGGACCATAGTATGGCAGAAAAACAGACTTCCCATATATGTTTCTCCAAGTTGCGAAACCTATTCCCAAACCACCAAGGCGCTAACTCTGCTACTGACGATGGACATGCCCACTGGAGATTCCACCAATCCACAATTCCTGACCATACTATCCACGCAAATCGACAGTGAAGGAGTAGATGTTGAGGAGTTTCCACATGTAGAGCACACAAGGGACACATTGCCAATTGATTCTCGGAGATAATATTTCTTCCAAGAAGTACCGACCTTGTTGCGACTCTCTCCTGAACAGCCAACCAAGAGAAAATTTCCACTTTTGGGGGGCTCAAGTTCCTCCACACCGAACCCAACAGCATATTTCGTGACTGTGCATAGGATTCCCACTGCCTATATACCGATTTCACAGAGAAAACTTTATCTGCTGTCCAAATCCACTGTAAGGAGTCTTGTTTTGAAGGTTCTAATGTCACATCGTTCAGTCTTTGTTTTAATTCCATGCACTGTTGGTTCTCCCGGACACGAAGCGTTCCTCTAAACTGCAATTTCCATTCAGCACTGCCCCTTCCTCCCCAAATATCACTCACAACCGTATCTTGTTGATTGGATCGCCGATAAAGCCTTGGGAATTCCTCTCTAAGCGTACTAGTACCCAACCAAGAATGTTCCCAGAATAGAGTATCTTGGCCTGAGTTTACTTTCACCCTGAAGCCCTCTCTAATAGAAAAACCAAGGGCCGAATCAAGATTTCCCACAGAACAAATGTCCCTCCATACATTCGAAATTGATCCAGAGCCATGTGTATATGGAAGCCAACTCCTCCGGTCCAGATTATATTTCCCACGAATAACTTTCACCCATAGAGAATTTTTATCATTGCCAAATCGCCACCACCATTTAGCAAGCAGAGCCAAATTTTGTTGTACCAATCTTTTGATCCCTAAACCCCCATTCTCCTTTTTCATCGTGATATTCTCCCAACTGACCATGTGCATTTTCTTTTTGTCAAGTGTGTCGCCCCAAAAAAATTTCGTTGTAACTTCTCTAGCGACTTTGCAACTCCAATTGGCATTTTGAACATAGACATGTAGTATACCGGCAGAGTGCTCGAATTATGATTGATAAGCGTAAGCCTACCCCCGGTAGAAACGGTTCTTGTTCTCCAAATGCTTAACCTCCTTTGAGTTCGTTCAAGAACAGGCTCCCATGTTTTGACCCTCCTCGGATTAGCACCTAAAGGGAGCCCAAGGTATTTAATGGGCAGAGACTCCACTCTACAGCCCATCACATAAGCTAGCGCTTCAATATCCTCCTGTTGAACCTTTATACCACAAATGGAACTCTTGTCAAGTTAAGTTGATGGACATTGAGAAAAAAAATCCAACAAACCTTCTCTCAGTGCGTATAAGAACCTCCCATAATTCTTTAATCAGATATTGGATTCGATTGGTACTTTTAGTATTTAAAATATTTAAAGAAGGTATGTTTGGTGGGCTGCTTCCCCCCCCCCCCCCCCCCCCCCCCGGACACAGCCCACTCCCCGACCCCACCCCCTCCTTCCCGTTTTACCCTTCCCCCCTCCCCATTCCCCCCCACCCCCAGTTCTCCTTTTTTTTTTTTTTTTTTTTTCATAATTTTCAATTCTTTTCTTTATTTGCTTACTTTACCAATTTTTCCTTTTTTTTTTGTTAACTCAAATTCTATTTTCAATTAACCACCATAATACTATATTTAAGACCAACGCTTTGCGCCCAAGCTAATATATTTCTATGCTTTCAAAATCTATATTAAAAAAATGAATATATATAAGTACAACATTAACTAGTTCAACGAGCACCCTAAGACTCCTTATTTAGTTTAAAGCTCTTAGGGTACCCATTGAAAGGTCTTAGAGTCAAAAATTTATTAGGACCATTTAGGATGAAATGATTAGAAAAATAACATTTTGCACCGATTCAAACGGATTGAAAATTAAAACACTTATTTTTTTAAACAGTTTATATATTAAAAAATATAGTCAAAAATTAATCTGACTATTTTTTCCCTTTTTTTTTCCTATATATATATATATTAAAAATATAGTTAAAAAAAAGTATTTCAAGTTTCAATCCGTTTGAACTGGTGCAAAAATTTTATTTTTCTAAACATTTTATCTTAAATGGTCGTAGTAAATTTTTGAATACACTTATTTTTTTAACTATTTTTTTAATATATAAACGGTGTAAAAAAATAAGTGTTTCAATTTTCAATCCGTTTGAATCGGTTCAAAGATGTTATTTTTTTGATCATTTCATCTTAAATGGTCATAATAAATTTTTTGCTCTAAGACCTTTCAATAGACACGCTAAGAGAGTCTTGAAACTAGAGGTGGCAAATGGGCGGGTTTGGGAGGGTTGAAATGGGTCTGGTCAAATACGGGTCAAGTCAAACCCAACCCGACCCGACCCAACCCGGTTTTTTTTTTTTTTTTCAATGACTGCAAAAGGGCTATTGTAGATAAATTACTGCTTTCAAGAATACAGAATTCTATTTCTGTTGCGAAAATCAATGAAAAGAGGAAGAAAAAAAAAAAGAAAGAGAAGGGTGTTTGTTGAAAGACCTTAAACCAAAAAATTCATTATGACCATTTAAAATAAAATAATAAGAAAAAACGATCTTTGCTCTGATTTAACTGAATTGAAAATTAAAACACTTAATTCTTGAATTATATTTTTAAATATACAAAGGGTGTATTTATAGAAATTAAATAAATAAGATATAAGTAATTAAATAAAGAAATAAATTAAAAAGTAGGGGGGCCCGGGTGCTCTGCTGGCCCATGGGGCATGGTAGCTCCTACGAAGCCCCTCAAACATTGCCATTTTAGTTTTTTAAAAAATGGAGCCCGGATCTACGACAACGTTTTTAAAAAAAAAAAAATCAAAACCATCAATTTGCAATCCTATGGAGTAGAAACGTAATTATGAGAGCTCTACAGACAAAATTTGATTATGTCTCTTTAGAATAATATGATCAGAATAAAAATATCTACATAGCCGTTCAAACGAATTAAAAATTGAAACACTTAATTTTTTAACCATATTTTTTAATATATAAACGGTCTCAAAAAATTAAGTGTTCAAATTTTCACTCCATTTGAATCAGTGCAAAGATCTTGTCAATATAATCAGAATAACAAGATCTTTACACCGACTTAAACGGAGTGAAAATTTGAGCACATAATTTTTTTTAGACAGTTTATATATTAAAAAATATGGTTAAAAAATTAAATGCTTCAATTTTTAATCCGTTTGAACGGGTGTGTAGATATTTTTATTATGATCATATTATTCTAAAGAGACATAATCAAATTTTACCTGTAGGGCTCTCATAATTACGTTTCTACTCCATAGGATTGCAAATTGATGGTTTTGATTTTATATAAAAAAAAAAAAAACTAAAACGTTGTCGTTTTAGGGGAGCCGTGGGGTGGGGGTGGGTGGGTGTGGGGGGATTCCTGGGGAGAGCTGGGGGTAATCCGGGAAAATCGCGGAAAAGATGCTGTGGGGTCGGGGGGGGGGGGGGGGGGGGGGGGGGGTTAATAGCAATTTGCATGTTTGGTTGATTTTTTCAACATCACGTACACTACAAAATCTGTCTAACTAAAGATCACTATTGGACTTTTCTATTACGTGGTACACTAACCTAGCCCTGAGGTATGTCTATAAAAAAGGGATTATTCTGTGGTCTCGGTGTACCGCCATGTGGTGCTTTAACATTCTTAATTTCTTGCTGTACATATTTCTGTGGAGTACAAACAATTCGTCTTGAGCCACACAAAAATGTGTGGTAGAGAAAGATGTTGATACACCACGTAACGGTGCCCTAGAACCGCCGAATAATTATTCCAGAGAGAGATATATATCACTCTATGATTTTGACCCTAGTGATCAGATGTACATCTGCTTTAGAAAAAGGAAAACAAAATTAAGTCTTCACATCCGACCGGCATCTATCAAGTCGGAATTCTTTTCTTTTTTTAAAGATTGCATTCATTAACAAGAGTTAGTGGGGTCATGGGTTGGGATATTAGTAAGTTAGTTCACAGGGAGCTTCAGAGATTATTAACATCCCTGAATTTCAAATGTTCCTGACGGGACTCGAACCCTAATCTCCCACATGAGGAGCACCAGAAAATATCAACTAAGAGCATCCCCATTGTAATAACTAAATGAGTGTGGATAAGCAAATTTAACAACAATACTAAAAAAATACCTTACATTGTAATAAGTAAAGTTACAAGTCTTTTAGCAAATAACTAAATTTCACTTATTCTATGATCAAACTTAATAACTTTTACCAATAACCAAAACTCAATAACTCAAAACACCTCACATTGTAATCGTCTCATCGAGACGAATAATTTGGTGTGGTCGGGTGCGTGACTCGTTTGCGATTGGACAAACGTGTATTGTGGGGTTTTTTTTTTTTGGTTAGAGATGCAAAAATAACCAATGTGAATGTAAAGGTTGTTAAATTTGATTATAGACTAAGTGGTGTTCCGGAATAAAAAAAAAAAGAACTTTTTAGAAAAGGAAGATAATTTCAAACTCAAAAATCATGTATTTACGCAAATAATTTTTCTACAAATATGGATCTTGTTTGATAGATTTCATTTAGATCTTTTATACGGTGCAAAAAAAATCAAAAAATCAATTTTCATTTTCATTATGTTTGAGTTTGAAAATTGAAGAAAAAGAACTTTTACAAAAAGAAGCCTTACTGGAACACCCAAATGGATAATCAAATACTGACGTGACACATTTTAATTATTGATTTTGATTATTATTACAGATGTTCTAAGCTAGAGCCCATTGGCCTATCAAGTCATTTTTCGACCCTGCACTTAAAAGTAGGAAAATAAAAGTTAGGATGATCGAAAATATCGGTATCAAATTAGAACAATTGAAAGTTATAATTATGGCTACCCTTCCTTTTCTTTTTTTCTTTTTTTCTTTTTTTTTTTTTTTATCACAATTCATTCAGACGTTTGATAATAATAATAATCTGACCAACCACTTACCAATAGATTATTGGCGTTATTTAATTGTTGAAACTTACAAACAAAGATGTAGATCATTACATTGAACAGGAGGTGGTGCCATTTTGCATGGAAGGAGACTAGCTTGGAGGAGGAATTATTCAAATATGGTATGCTGAATCTGTGCACTTTATTTTTCTTTCGCCAACACTTTCAGTTTCAGGGATAGTTTTCTTGTATCGTTTCGACCCTAGAACGAAAATAGCATTTAAGTTCTTTGGCATTGGACCTACCCATTGAGCTACTGGCCGACGCATTAAAGCGCACAATAGAAGGACATTTAAACCCATCAGATACCAACCTTGGTTCTATTTGAAATTCTTTATTTTGTGGATTAATCTGCGAAAGAAAAACATAAGCAAAGTGAAAAAAGAAAAAAAAAAAATCAGCTTTCCAAAATCATTTCCCCCCTAAACTGCACTCCACAAATGTATGAGAATTATTATTTTTGTACAAATACATGTCGTCATAAATCATGAACGATTTAACAAATCTTCAATTGTCTTTTTTTTTTTCCTCGGCAAACGAAAGATTTTATTAGCTCGAAGGGGGTACATCGAGAGGAAAACAAGAGTGAGTGAACACTTTACACCACACAACATAGAAAAACAAGAAAGAGCATCCAACCGAAAGTTGGATGAGACAACACCTCAAGCCAACCTTAGAGTTTCAACTTACGGATTCCATCTAGAAAGCTCCTAAAATCCTCCACTGAATAAACCTTGATGTCATACTTTGTTTTCATCCGCATCGCCACCCTTGTCTTGACGAGATCCCCAACCTCACTTGCGGACCTTATAACATTATTAAATATGGAGGAACTTCTAGGCCGGTCCTCCTTGGGTGCATAATAGCCCACTAGGTCCTGCTCAAAGATCCCATACCCCACAAGGTCCTCCTCAGTATTTTGTAGACAAAAATACCCCTTGTAAAAAAAATTCAATTGGAGAGAGACAAAAATATCACCGTCACCACCACCACCACCGCCGCCGCCGCCGCCGCCATGCTGCCACCACCACCACCACATCGCCGCCGCCGCCGCCGCCACAACCACCACCGCCACCCACACCACCACACCGCAACCATGTCGCCACCGCCGCACCACACCACCACCCACTGCCGCTGCCGCCACCACCACAACATCGCCATCCCACCGCCGCCACGTCGCCGCCGCCACCACCACCACAACCTCCACCAAGTCGCTACCACCACCACCACGACGCCACCAACACCACCGCCACCGCCACCACCACAATGACCACCTCCACGCCGCCACCACAACCACCAACACCACCACTCTACCATCACCATCACTGCCGCCACCACCACCGCCGCCACCACTACCACATCGCCGCCGCCACCACTACCACAACCACTACCACAACCACTACCACAACCACCACCAAGTCGCTGCCACCACCAACACCACCGCCATCACCGCGTTGCACCACCACAATGACAACCTCCATGCCGCCACCATCACCACCACTCCACCATCACCACAACCACCGCCGCAAACCATCATAATTAACAGTGTTAATTTTTGTCTAAATTAACAGTGTTAATTTTCATATAATTTCACACCACAATTAACCTTGTTAATTAATAGTTGGCCCATACAACCTCCTACACCACTACCATGCCGCCACCACAATGGCTACTACCACGACGCCACCACAACCACCACCACCACCGCAACCATTATGACCACCAACACCACAGCAATTAGCAATGTTAATTAACAGTTGGCGCATATAACCTCTACCACCACCACTACCACCACCACCACTCATCCACCGCAACCACCACAATTAACAGTGTTAATTTTTGGCTAAATTAACAATATTAATTTCCATATAATTTCAAACCACAATTAACCTTGTTAATTAATATTTGGCACATACAACCTCCTACACCACCACCATGCCGCCGCCACCGCCACCACAATGACTACCACCACGACACCACCACAAACACTACCACTCTACCATCGCCAACACTATCACCACCACTGCAACCACTATGACCACCACCACCACAACAATTAACAGTGTTAATTTTTATATAAATTTATACCATGATTAACAGTGTTAATTAATAGTTGGCGCATATAACCTCTATCACCACCACCACCACTCGTCCACCACTACCGCCACGATTAACAGTGTTAAATTCTGTCCACCACCATCTCCATGCCGCCACCACAACCACCACCACTCCACCATCACCACCACCACCACAGTGACCACCACCACACCGCCGCAACCACCACAATTAACAATGTTAATTTTTGTATAAATTAACAGTGTTAATTTCCGTATAATTTCACACCACAATTAACCTTGTGAATTAATAGTTGGCCCATATAACCTCCTACACCACCACCATGCTGCCACCACCGCCACCACAATGATTACCACCACGACGCCACCACAACCACCGTCACCAACACTATCACCACCATCACCGCAACAACTATGACCACCACCGCCACCACCACAATTAACAGTGTTAATTTTTATATAAATTTATACCATGATTAACAGTGTTAATTAAAAGTTAGCGCATATAACCTCCTACACCACCACCACCACCACTCGTCCACCACCACCGCCATGATTAACAGTGTTAAATTCTGTCTAAATTTACGATTAACAGTGTTGAATTCTGTCCAAATTTACAATTAACAATGTTAATTGTCTATCCAAAACCACCACACACAAAATTTTCCAGTTTTAGATTGTTCAGTGTGCCACCACAGTACCGCAGCCCATTCAATTATGCACAAATATCCCAGTGTTTGGCAGTATACTCAACTATGGGTCAACCAACCATACTCCACCACTTGGTCACAATTCACAACAGTGATACATTATGTCTAACCATTTAAGATGCTTTATGAATTCAGTAATAACCACACAAACTAAACACTTCCACATGAAAACTACAGTATCCTCCGACGAATCTAACAAATACAGTAGCTTAAATTCTAAAACTCAAAAAAATAACTACAAATTCGGTTCGTAAACTTTGAAAAGCGCCGCTCCTCGTTCAGATCTACGCGAGCGGCGATGGATCAGCTGAAAAGGTGGAGACGGAGAAGGCAGTCGCCGTCGAGTGGCCGGCGGTCATGCACAGGTGGAAGGACGGAGTGATCCTGGTCGAAGAGAGGGCGGTGGTGGAGGGATGGGCTGGGAGATTTGAAACCCTAAAATGACAGAGTGATCTATTTCGTTGTTCGATGTTTGGTTCGGCAAAGATAACATGGAGGTCTTCCAAGTCTGGATTGAAGTGTTGTCGGCGGCAAGTTGCACACGGAGGTAGACGGCGGCAGCGGTGGTACGAGGAACCGAGATGGATACCTTCCGCCTGTCTTTTGGAAGTTTTGTTGCAGAGAAGAGAGAGGAGATACAGAGCAAGAAAAAGGAGAAGATAGAGGAATTAAAGAGGCAGAGATGGCGGCAGCAGTACAAAACGTATTTAACGGGGGGTAAATAAGTAAAATCATAGACAGGGGACTTGGAGGGAATTGCATCTTTGGCAAAAAGGACCTGGCGGGCCAAGAATGTCAAAATTAGGAGCGGCCCAGAATAAATTCAAATATGAGGTCATTCCTCGCAAGCCATATAGACCACAAAGTAGCAAAGAACGTCACCTCCCAAATAAAAAGGCAAACAAAAGGACGCTACTTACATGATCTAGTTATTTGGCCAATTAAAAACTTTCTAAAAGATGTTTGTTTATAGTACGTATTTCCCTTCTTCTTTCTCTCAAGAGAATCGTCACAAATCTAAGATCCCAAAGATTGTGTTTTAATTTCGGCCACGTTCAATTGCGGGGAAAAAGAAAGGAAAATATGGAAATGCTTAATTTCCCTATATTTTGCGTGACCCAAATCTTTAACTTTTCCACCATGATTAGCTTCTCATCGAAACTTATCTAGCAAATAACGTAAGAGTTTTACACGAATCTTGTTTCTACACTAGTTTTTACATGATATAAATACTTTCAGTTCTCTTCATTTTCCAAATATCAAACTAATGCACAAAGGAAAAACTCTTTGAGAAAAATTCAAATTCACTGCACTGTGAATCTGGATCCTTCATTTACTTTCATGGACACTTTTTTGATTCGGATGTCGTGGATCATATCCTTTTTTAAAATTCTTTTCATTTTCATTTACGCCACTTCACTATAATTTTCTTGGAATAGTTTTCCTGCACCATTCTCTTGATGACTGAACGAAGCACGGAAGCTTTTACATCAGTGGGCCTCAAGACCCACGTAATGGAACATGGGCTTTTCTCAGTAGGCCCAGAGTACAGTGGACCAGGCCCTACCACTTCTCTTATGGGCCGGCCCTTGCCTTCTTTTCTTGTCCACAAAGTCACGGCAGTGTCAAAGTTTTCAAGTTCTCTCTCACGGAAGCAGCGAAGAGCCGGAGAAATCAGGGGCGGAGCTATGTCGGATATCGGGGGGTCTCGGCCCCATCTCTCCGAGCATTTGAGTTTTAAAATTTTTATTTTATATATATGATTTTGAATATTATTGATAATTATTCGTGTATAGCTATTATAATCTTAATGATTTTTGTTTAATTTGATAAAAAATCGGTTGTTTTACATTCTCATTTTTCAAATTCTTTCATAAATAAAAAAATAAGCATGTGATTTGTTTCCCGTTCGATCAAAGAATTTTAAAAGGCATCCCGTTCGATGCACATTTTGATTCCTTAATGGGTTTTTTTTTCCATAAAAACTCAGCCTTATTTCTTATCCTAGAGCACAGTTAGTTGATTTCGGTAAAGCTTGGAGCAAATTAGGCTAGCTTTCGAAGGGGGTAAAGAATGATGGTGGTATTGAACAAGTTAAGGCATTGTGCCTTCAAGCACTGGCATAGTCGCAAGATTGGAATATTGCTACCTATTTGAGTTCTTTCCATGTTTTTTTAACCCGGATGTGCTTGCATTAGTCAGATTATTAGATGACGGGAGCATTGCGGGTATACTTATTTTGATATAATAAGTATACGCTCCGATAAAAAATAAGTCTTTTAAACGGACTCCCCCGGGGACAAAATAACTCCACCATTGGGAGAAACAACAAGAGAGAGCAATGGAAGCTTCGAACATAGAGAAATTGATAGCACACGAAATTGAAGGGTTCCAAAATTACACCCTCCACTTCGGGCTCCACAGCGTCAGGGCGAGATCACTGAATCCCTCCCCCTTCAATCTGCTTATCATCTATACTATCTCCCTCTCCCTCTCCCTCTCTAAAAATACATGTGTACATGTATGTATGTGTGTGGTTTGAAGATGGACCTCGATCGCCATATGCTTTCTAGGTACGAACCCGACTATGGGATTGGACCGAACCCGTTCTGGACTAAGGGCTTGTTTGATAACCTAAATTCAGCACTTAATACTGAATCAATTAAGTAATAAGTGATTCAGTATGTTTGATAACCACATTTTACATTACTTAACAAATTAAGTACCACTTAAAATATAGGCTAAAAAGTTGAAAAAAATTAAGTAGCTTTGAGCTACTTAATTCTTGCTGAATTTTTGTATACTTACATTCAACCATCATACCACCACCACATCCACTCCCACTCACACCACCACTACTCCACCACCACCACTACCACCACCTTCACCACTCAACCACCATCACCACCACCACTCCTCCTCTACCACTCCACCACCAACACCTCCACCACTCCACCACCACCACCTCCATTACCAGCACTCCTCCACCACAACATCACCACTACTAGCTTCACCACCACCACCACATCACCACCACCAACTCCACCACCACCACCACTTCCTCCACTACCACCACCACTCCACCACCATCACCACCACCTCCACTACCACCACTCCTCCTCCTCCACCACTCCATAACCACCACCTCCATCACTCCACCACCTCCACTCCACCACCACTCCACCTCTATCACATCACCACCACCAGCTCCACCACCACCACTTCTACCAACTCCAACTCCACCACCACCACCACCACCACCACCACAACCAGCTCCACTACTCCACCACCACCATCGCCACCGCTCCTACCACCACCTCCACCCCTCCACCACCATCATCACAATCATCACCACCACCGCCACTCCACCACCAGTACCAGCACTACACCACCACTCCTACCACCTCCACCACTCCACCACCATTATTAAAAGTATATTGTGACCGTTAGTAAATTAAGAGAGAATTGGAACAAAATTAATTCAGCATTTTTTTAATTCAGTACTTAATATATTTATCAAACAGCTTTTTAGCTTAAAAATTTCAGCATTCAGTTTCCAGTACTTAATTTTTCAACTTTCAGTTTCAGTTTTCAGTTTTATCAAATAGCCCCTAATTCTACCAAAGCTGATTGAGATCAGACCCCCAAGATAGATGAGATGGGCCAAACGATAGGGGACGTATCGACGACCCACCTTATGGAATGGCCCAAATGGAAGCCTAAGGCCCATTCTACGACGGGTCAGTCTAGACCGACGTCGTACACCTGACCCGGGGTAGACCTGAGGATCAATTGGAAGATATTTAAGAAGCGCACGTGAAGGCCACGTGTCCGTCGGGCGTCACCGTGACGTTACTAACTGAGTCGGTTACGCGTGATGTTAGGCACATGACATGCACATGCACTTGTAGAGCAAGGGTAAACCGTCTATAAAAACAAAGGGATAAAACCTGAAAAAGGTACGCCATTCCTAACAGTACTTCTTCTCCTCCCTCCACATGCTAACTTGTTCATCAGAGTGTTACTGGGCTTGCTAATTACAACCCGACAGTGCTAATTGATTGTTTCTCTTGCATAGTGATGTGAAGAAGGAGAGAACGGTTAGATCTACTAGGAGACCCAACTTTTTTTTTATAATGCAGAACTCAAACCATCACCCAACATCATTCTTTAATTCATAAGTTTTGGATAAAAATCATACTAA
This sequence comes from Rhododendron mucronatum var. ripense, assembly GCA_019656295.1. Taxonomy (NCBI): domain Eukaryota; kingdom Viridiplantae; phylum Streptophyta; class Magnoliopsida; order Ericales; family Ericaceae; genus Rhododendron; species Rhododendron mucronatum. Next base: position 560,848 of record BPLT01000239.1, read on the forward strand.
CATTTGCATAAGATTCATAACACCAATTTAGAATTAAAAGCATTTATATCGTAAGCGTCGTTTGACTCGTCTTGATATTATGATTTTAAACAAATTTATGAATTCAAACCGATTGAACAAATTGTTTTCGTTGACAAAAACTAAAAAAACAAAAGCAATTGAACAAGGTTGCGAAACCGCAAAATAGAGGGTATTGTACTATTTTCCATCTATTTTCTCCTTTTCAACATGTATTTTCCGGACCTCCCATGTGGAGTGTGGTACTAGCTTTCAATCCAGCCAGATTTGCACTCTTCTCTCTCTCTCTCTCTCTCTCTCTCTCTCTCCAATGTCTGGCCAGAAGGACATCATATAGGGTGTAATGATGAAATTAGGACATCAAATATTTCCAACCAGTCTCCAGGACATTCCCCCCTCCCCTTCCAAAAATACCCCCTTTTAAAATAAAACAACAAACACGAAGAGGTGGAATTCCAAAACAGTTTCGTCAACCCCCAAACATCACTTCTCTCTGTATTGCGCGCTTTCTCTCTCGATGGCCAACAATCTTCGCCGATTGAGAGCCCTGTGATTTTTTCGACGGCATCTCCAGCGACAACCTCCAGCGATCGACGCGGTGATTTTTCTAAATTACCTCGAGCAACAATTTAGCTGCAACATGCTCGACGTCATCGTCAACAACGCTGCTGCCATCTTCCTAGACTGCGACATCCATGCCAGCCATCCCAACTCCGGCCAGAAAACTTGGTTGTCGCCCAAGGCTGAACCGATGAAATCCCAAAGATCACCAGAATCGTAATCGAGAAATGTTGGATCGACAGTATCCGGGATGGAGCCAGGGAGAGATCAGTAGAGGCAAATAGAAAAAGAAACACTATTATTATATGTAAAAAAAAAAAAAAAATCTCTATAAAAGTATATAAGCTCGTCTCTATGTAGAATTTTGAAAAAAAAATATAATAATAACTTTTGAAATAGAGGATACTAACATTAATTACTAAAGGCTAAAGGCTAAAATATAACAAAAAATAGAACTATAGGGTTAATATTATGAATATTCAAGTAATAAACTTCCACCTTTCGTTAGATGAGTTTAGTGTTTTACAGTTTTATTTATTTTTGCCCTAAAATTTCAATGGCACACCAAATCCCCTCTCTCTCTCTCTCTCTCTCTCTCTCTCTCTCTCTCTCTCTCGGTACAAACATTCCCAATTGTTAAGACTTCAAAGGCAATTTCAAGAAAATAGCGATAAGAGGAGAAGAGATTTTGAAAATCCTAATTAAGTAATTTTGGTAAAATTTAAATTGTAGGTATGTCTTTCCCTAATTATTGTTCTGGACTTCTACTAATTCTTTATCTTTTGACTGAGAAAATCAAGTAGCATGAAAGCCCATATACCGAATTCGTCCAGCTATGATGAATCAAAAAGAAGAAGATGAACAATAAAGAAAAACAAGACATATACATCAAGATCGATTCCATTAGTTAAACTGATTTATGTATTTACGTTATTTTGAGTTTTAATGTATTTACATGATTATGCATGTGTATTTATATTTTTTTCTCGCATGCACGGTCACTCCTGCGTGATGAAATTTCTGACTCCGTCCTTGGACAGTATAGTGCTGGGAACTTTATCGCCGGTGAACTATACTGGCCGGGAACTTTATCGCTGGTGAACGATGACAGCTGGTTTGATCACCTGCAATATTCTTTTTTGCTCGGCTTGATCACCTGCAATATTAGTTTCTCATTTTCACTTGGGTTGTGGAAAAAAGACAAAAACTCCATTTGATGGGGTATGTATGGTTTTTTCTTGTCAGAATTGTTAACACTCATATGCTTGGCTAAGCGGCAGATGCTCAACATTCAAACAAAAAATAATCTTATTTATGTATTACTTTGACACACAGATAACGTTATTTGTATGGCAAAAAACAAAAATATAAGTTTGTATGTGTTACTTTGGCATCCTAATAACAAAATAAATACACGCGTGTAACATTGTATGTGTGACCCACCAACCAAAAGTATAATTTTATATGTGTTATGTTGTTGTTAATAACACAAATAAATACACACCGGTAACATTATATGTGTGACACATGAAGCACACAAATAACCTTATGCTTCCTCCGTTTCTAAATAATTGTTCAGCCCGCGAATTTAGACCTTTAAAAACATACATTTTTTTGGTTCAAAATATTTGAAAAAATTGGAAAAAAAATACCTTGGCCCCTAAGGTATTTTTTCCTAATTTTTTGAAAAAAAAAATACATCTATTTAAAGGCCTAGATTTGCGAACCGAATATTTATTGAGGGATGGAGGGAGTATGTTTATATATATATATATATATATATATGTGTGTGTGTGTGTGTGTGTGTGTGTGTTAGTGTGAGGGGAGGGGGTAACTAGAACCCCACACCTTATGCACTGGGGCATTTTTTTTGCTATACGTTAAGGAAGTGTTAATAAGTTAGATGTTAGCTTGAGGGGAGGCGTAACTAAAACCCCACACCTTATGCATTTGGGCAAAGAGCCGGAAAAACTGCACTAACGCGCCACTTGCAATTAACAAATAAGGTTATCTATGTAAAATTTGAACTTTCCAAAATAATGTAACAACACCAATAAATGTGGTTATCTTTGTTGAACATTTTTTGTCACACCGACTAAAGCAACAAATAATCTTTTTTTTTTCTCGGCAAACGAAACATTTTATATAGCTCGAAATGGGTACATCGAGAACAAGCATCTAGGCACAGGGCACTTAGATGCAAAGGAAACGAAAAAGTATCCAACAGACAATTGGATAATACACCTCAACTACATTACAATTTTACTTTTCGAATACCATCTAGAAAAAGCTTAAAATCATCCACTGAGTAGACTTTGATGTCGAACTTCGCTTTCATCCACATCGCGACCCTAGTTTTGACCAAATCCCCCACCTCCCACGCCTGAGTTGTTGAGTTGTTGAAAATGTAGTCATTTCTTACTAGCTAAATAGACCATAATGTGGCATAGAAGCATGACTCCCAAATATGTTTTTCCAGATTTTTAAACCCATTAGCAAGCCACCAACTAGCCAAGTCCGGAACAGAAGATGGGCAAGCCCATTTGAGATTCCAGCACTCCAAGATTATAGACCATACAGTCCAGGAGAAGTGGCATTGAATGAACAAATGATTATGGGATTCCAGATACAAGGAACATAGAGGGCATAAGGCGTGTTGGATATCAGTTATCAAATTCCTACTCAAAAGTACTGACCTGGTTGCCGCTTTCTCCTTGACAGCCATCCATGTGAACACTTCCACCTTTGGGGGGCTCAAATTCTTCCCAAGTGATCCTAGAAGAGCATTTCTCGAATGAACAGACTGTTCCCATTGCCCATATGCCGATTTAACATTAAAGTTCCCATCTTCCGACCATCTCCACTGCAAATAGTCATATTTGGTTGGATTTAACGTCACTGCTCGAATTCTCTGTATCAGATTATCCAGCTCTTGACGCTCTCGTCCAAACGCTCTTCTTCTAAACAACAACTCCCATGAGCCCCCATTAGCAACTCCCCTCATATTGCTGATCGTTTCTCCCTGTTGAGAAGATAATAGGAACAATCTTGGATAAGCTTCTTGTAACGGTAACTCTCCCAACCAGATGTGTTCCCAAAACAAAGTATCATTCCCTGAGTTTACTTTAATTCTGAAACCTTCACGAATGGAGTAGCCCAGATGGGATGAAGGGTTCTCCAAGGAGCATATGTCTGCCCAAATTTTCGAAGTGGAGCTTGAGCCGTAGCGGTATGGAAGCCAACAGTTTACTTCCAATCCATATTTTCCCCTAATGACTTTCACCCACAGAGACTCTTTATTGTTACCAAAACGCCACCACCATTTGGCCAAGAGTGCTAAATTCTGTTGCAGCATTCTTTTCACCCCTAACCCACCATAATCTTTTTTCCTTGCTATTTCCTCCCATTTAACCAAATGCATCTTCTTCTTGTCGGTTGATTCACCCCAAAAGAACTGTCTTTGTAGTTTCTCCAATTTCCTTGCTACTGCAACTGGCATTTTAAATAGAGACATGAAATAAATAGGAACATTACCAGTATTGGAGTTGATAAGAGTCAATCTTCCCCCTGTCGAGATACACCGAGACCTCCAAACACTCAAAACCTTTTCAAACCTTTCAATAACAGGATCCCAAGTCTTAATCCTACTTGGGTTCGCACCCAACGGCAAGCCTAGATATTTAATGGGAAGTTGTTTCACTTTGCACGCCATTATTTGAGCCAACGCAACCACAGCATCTTGGGGAACATTCACGCCACATAGGGAACTCTTTGAGAAATTGATTCTCAAAGCTGACATCAATTGGAAGCATCTAAAGATTCTTTTGATATTGGCCATCTCTTCCGGATCATTATTGCAGAAGAGGATGGTGTCGTCCGCGAATTGTAAGTGTGAAATCGAAACCCCATTACACCCCAATTTAGTCCCTTTAATGATATTACTCGCTCTTGCTCTTTCCAACATTATGTTGAGTGCTTCCGCCACTATGTTAAAGAGAAAAGGTGATATGGGATCCCCTTGCCGGAGACCCTTCTGCGTGTTAAACTCCTTAGAGGCTGAACCATTGATCAATATGGACATGGAGACCGAAGAACAACATTCGAAAATCCAGCCACACCACCTGTCCCCAAAGCCAAACTTTGAAAGCATATCAATCAAAAAATTCCAGTTGACACAATCATACGCCCTTTCGAAGTCTAGTTTCAGAATAAGTCCCCCATGCACGCTATGTTTCCAACTGTGGATAGCCTCATATGCTATAAGGACACCATCCAAAATTTGTTTCCCGCCCACGAAGGCTGCCTGGGCTTCCCCAATCACAGTTAGCATGTGCTCTTTATTTCTGTTCGCCAACACTTTAGAGAGGACTTTGTAGACCCATCCCACCATACTAATGGGTCTAAATTCTTTGAAGGACACTGGACAAGCTACTTTAGGAATCAAGGAGACAAAAGTGGAATTGATACCTTTAGTTAGCTTCGCATTGGCATGGAACTCAAAAAAGAATTGGAAGACCGTCCCCTTCATAAAGTCCCAACTTTTCTTAACAAAGGAGAAATTGAAGCCGTCGGGTCCAGGAGCTTTAAGGCTGCTACATCCTTGCATGGCTGCGAAAATTTCCTTTTCCTCAAACTGTCTCTCAAGGAGAATTGCTGTCTCCGAACTTAGTTTCCTAGAAAACACCCCTCCCAACCCTGGTCTGATCCGCCTTTCCTCTGAAAAATTGTTTCGAAAGAAATCCGTAGCGGCTTCTCATATTTGTTCGGGCTCTAACAAAACACACCCATTCACCTTTACAGAACCCACCAAGTTCCTCTTGAATCTATTGTTAGCTGTAATTTGAAAGAATCTAGTGTTTCTGTCCCCCAACTTCAACCAATTTACTCTAGATTTTTGTTTCCACAGGGATTCTGTAAGTTTTGAGAGTCTCCAGAATTCTGACTGAACAACACACCTTTGCGCTTTTTCCTCATCATTCAGAACTCTCTCTTCCGCTAAGATATCGAACTGATGCGTTGTATCTTTCAAAATAAAAAATAGATACTCCCTCTCTGTTCCTAAATGAGAGTCTCTTTTAAAAATTCTAACTTTTTTTAGGAAACATGTAATCATTATACCTATTTTCCACCATTATTTCTATATTCTATCTATATTACACTATTTTTATTCACATAGGAGGGACACTTTTGGAATTTTATTAAATTTCTACTTTTATTTTTAGGAAGGGACAATCATTTTGGAACATCTCAAAATGGAATAAGGGACTCTCAATTGAGGACGGAGGGAGTAATATTATCTATGCTGAACTATTTCCAAAATAAAGTAACAGATGACCTTATATGCTCAAATATATTTTCTTCATCCTTCAAAAAAGAGTAACAGATAACGTTAACTTTGTCAATCTATTTTTTTCTTCTACCATAAATAAAGCAAGGTGATCCTCTATCCCCTTTTCTCTTTAACATCGTCGCGGAGGCCCTCAACATAATGCTAGAACGAGCAAAGGATCGGAATATAATTAAAGGAACCAACCTGGGGAATAATGGTATCAATATCTCTCATTTACAATTTGCGGACGACACGATTCTCTTTTGCAATAATGACCCGGAGGAGATGGCAAACATTAAGAGAATTTTGAGGTGCTTCCAATTAATGTTTGGCCTGAGAATTAATTTCTCAAAGAGTTTAGTCTGTGGAGTGAACATTCCATTTGAAGCAACCTCTTCCTTGGCCCGAATTATGGGTTGTAAAGTGGAGAAACTTCCGATCAAGTACCTTGGTTTGCCACTAGGTGCTAACCGAAGGAGGATCAAGACTTGGGATTCCGTCATTGAAAAAACTGAGAAGATGTTAAGTATTTGGCGTTCTCATTGTATTTCTATTGGGGGAAGGTTGACTCTTTTGAACTCAAACTCTGCAAACATTCCCATATATTTTATGTCTCTGTTTAAAATGCCAGCAACTGTTGCTAAGAAATTGGAAAAATTGTAGCGACAATTTTTTTGGGGTGATACGACTGACAAAAAGAAATTGCACGTGGTTAGGTGGGATGAGATTACTCGAAAGAAATCTAATGGGGGATTGGGGGTCAAAAAAATGGTGCAACAGAACCTAGCCCTCTTGGCAAAATGGTGGTGGAGATTCGGCAAGGATAAAGAAGCTTTATGGGTGAAAGTGATCAAGGGAAAATACGGATTGGATGCTAACTGTTGGTTACCCTATGTTCGTATCTCTAGCTCATCATCAAGAATATGGACTGACATATGCTCTCTGGACAGCCCTTCATCCCATCTGGCCTATTCCATTAGAGATAGCTTCCGAGTCCAGGTCAATTCAGGCGATGCACCTGTGTTTTGGGAACATGTCTGGTTAGGTGAGTCGACGTTGAAAGAAGATTACCCCAGGCTGTTTTCTTTATCTACCCAAAAAGAGGTCTTGATCAGCAACTTGAGGACTGTGGGATCTTGGGATTTATTGTTCAGGAGAGACATGTTTGGCCGAGAGAAGCAAGAGATGGAGAACTTGAAAGGGAGACTCCAACTAGTTGTTCTAAACCCATCAAAGCCCGATGTCTTGTAGTGGCGATGGACAGGTGATGGAATTTTTTCAGTCAAGTCAGCTTATGGGCAATGGGAAATGCAAAACCATTCAAGTTGTGCTCTGTTGGGCTCTCTTTGGAAGAATTTGGCCCCTCCTAAGGTCGAAATTTTTGCTTGGTTGGCGGTAAAGGAAAAAGCAGTTACAAGGTCAGTCCTTCTTAGCCGAGACTTGATCAATGACATTCAATTAGCTTTGTGCCCTCTATGTTCCCTGCATCTTGAAACCCATCAGCATTTGTTCCTCCATTGTCACTTCTCCTGGAATGTTTGGTCGATTATCCTAGAATGGTGGAACATCAAATGGGTTTGCCCAATCTCAGTACCGCACTTAGCAAACTGGTGGTTTACTAATGGATTTTTCAACTTGGAGAAATATGTATGGGAAGTTTGTTTCTATGCTACGTTGTGGTCCCTTTGGTTGGTAAGAAACGACACTATATTCAACAACTCATCGAAACAAGCTTGAGAGGTGGGGGATTTAGTCAAAACTAGAGTTGCGATGTGGATAAAGGCGAAATTCGACATCCAGGTCTACTCTATTGAGGAGTTCAAGATCTTCTTAGATGGTGTCCGAAAATTGAGAGTGTAATCTAGTTTTTAATTAGGAGAGCGTCCAACTGTAGGTTGGATGTGGTTGTAATTTTGGTCAGAGCCAAACTCTTTCTTTGGCTGTCTCTCTTCCTCTCGATGTACCCCTTTCGAGTTTTAATAAATGTTTCTTTTGCCGAGCAAAAAAAATAAATAAAGCAACAGATAATGGATGAGTTCACACTAAATTTTTTGTCTTTACGCCAATATATCACATATTTTTTCTAAAAATACAATTTACATAACAAAGTTAAATAAGTTATTTTAAATAATGGATGTTTTGAACTAAAATACTGATTAAACAACTGATAGAAAATATAATGAACTGAGGTGTGTCCCACAAACTAAAATATGTATTTATTTTTTGAAATAGATATGATGCATTGTAAGAAAATGACATGTCTCATAACTTGAAAAACAAAAGAATCTTAACAAAATGGTGCCTGACTTCATTCTTAAAGACCTTCAGAATAAAAGACCAGTACTAAACTTAATTTCTAGTCGAGCAGGACTACAGTCACCGCATGGATTTCACGGTGACCGTCCATCGCACGTCTATTGGGGCCCACTCCGGACCCCAAGAAATTACACAAAAATATTCATAAATCAGCTCCAACGGATATCGGTAGATATGTTTTTTAAATTTGTAGGGACGAAACTGCAAAACTAAACAGTTTCATTCCTACAAATTCTGAAAAACATATCTACCGATATCCGTTAGAGCTGATTTTTTACAAGGTTTCATGAAATATTATTTTAAAATTTATGAATATTTTTCTATATTTTTTTAGAACCCGAAGTGAGACTTAATCGGCACGCAGTAGACGGTTACCCACTACTACAAAAACCTTAAAAAATGACACTCAAAAAATTGAAACAATGACAGTTTTTGTAAAACTGTCATCGAAAATATGATGGTAGACTTTTGATGACAGTCCATCTTACAAACTGTCATCTTTGCGATACAAGATGACGGTTTAGAATAAAAGTGACACTATTATCTTTTTCTTTAATGTCAGTTTTAAGCAAAAACTGACATTAAAACATACGCTTCCAGAAGCCCATATGGGAAACCTTTTAATGACAGTTTTCCTTAAAAGCAACATTGAAACTAAGCCTTTTTAATGACAGTTTTAGTTAGAACTGGCATTGCAGTTGATCATAAAAGATGACAGTCAGAAAGTGTCATAAAAACATATAAGATGATAGTTTAAAACTGTCATCTCATACTTTCAATGTCTACGATGACAGTTTCATCCAAAACTGACATTAAAAGTGCTCATCGTAAAATTTTCAAAAATATACTATACACGTTTTTGTTTGTCTTTTGTTAACAATTAGCGTGCCAGCTCAGATGGTAACACGCGCGCGAGGAACTGAAGTTCTTGGGTTCAAGTCCTGGGGCAAGCAAATATTTGCTGGCCACACAAGTGCTAAGTAGGCGATACACAAGTGCCACTGGGCGGCCATGAGAGAGGCACGTGGGTGCCACGTGGGCGACCACGCATTCGAAAGAGAATTGGTTTTTTTTTATTGAATGGAGAACAGATAAGATGACAGTTTAAATCCGTCATCTTTGCGATTAAAGATGACAGATTAAGACTATCATCTTTTATCACAAAGATGACAGGTTTAAACTGTCATCTTATATGTTTAATGACAGTTTCTTATTGTTATAACAAATTTAAACTTTTAATGACAGCTCCATAGATGACAGTTTCAAAACTGTAATCTTTCACGTTTAATAACATTTTTAAACTGTCATCTTTTACGATTATTGTAGTAGTGACCGCATTTTCATGCGGTGACCATGACTTTCCGTTTCTAGTCTGTTTTTCAGCCTTGATTTCAATGGCCCAATTCTCACATGGTAAACCCAGATGTTGATACTAGATGTCAATAGCATGGCTTAGGACAAAAGTAGTCCTCAAAGCGAACACAACACCTGTCAACGCGTGGGCGCCAATCAATACAATTTGTGAGAATGACCTGTCCACAATAGCTAAATGGCCCAATAGTTAATTAACCAGCTTTTGGACTTTAGGCGCACACAACTTTTGCTCTGATTGATACCGCGAGCTAGAACACTTCAACCGATGAATCCAAACCACAATCTATCTCCCTCTCTCTCTCATGATCTATTTTTCCACATCAAGACAAAAGGGAACTGGATCTCACTTTGCTAATGGGTGAGAGACAAGATTATGTATGCCGTCCTTATTCGATCATTAGACAAGAGAGATTATATGTACCATTGTTACTTTCCAAAGCTAGGGTTTGTCAGGACCAAGCTTCACTTACTAATTTTGCAAATGTTCTCTTCAACCACCAATGCATATCTCCTCCCACGCCTCTCTCCTCCTCCTCCCTTTCTCGGCGGTGATGCCGCCGATTTCTTCATCCAGTACCATTCGGATCTGCTCCTGGCCGACACCCTTTTCGGCATGGTGGTTTCAAACAAGCCTCCGGCGAGAAACGTCCAAGAAGCCAGTACTGAACTCAATGGAAAAAGTTTTGGTCCAAAGAGCGTGCTACCGAAGATGAAGAAGGCCGCGAAGAAGCAAAAGCACAGCAAGATTTTCACGGCTCAAGGGCTGAGGGATCGGAGAGTGAGGCTCTCGATCGAGACGGCTCGCACGTTCTTTGATCTCCAGGACATGCTAGGGTTCGAGAAAGCAAGCAAAACCATTGATTGGTTGCTAAAAAACTCGAACGCAGAAATCAAGGACCTGCTGAACAAGGTGAAGGACGGCTCGAGTGGTGGTGTAAAGAGGAGTACTCTGACTTCTACTGCCTCTGGATGTGAAGTGGTATCAGCAGGAGCCTCTGAAGGTACTAAGATGAAGGAACTGGAGATCAGTACTGTTGGCAAGGGTAAAGAGGTCATGTTACAGAAAGATAGGGCTTCTGCATTTGATGAGCGATATCTTGCTTTAAGAGAGTCTAGGGCAAGGGCAAGAGAGAGAGCCAGAGAAAGAACAAGAGAGAAGAAGATCTTGAGATCCAAGTTGAAGGGATCTCCAATTTCCAGTGATCAGCAAAAGATTTCAGAAGATGTAAGTTTGTTAAGTTACCTCAATAACCCTACAAGAATTTTTTTTTTTCAAAAATAAAAAAACCCTAGAAATTAATTGGTAGTGCCTTTTTAGAGTAATTTTTTTGAAACCCCAGGTTTTAAATTTTCTGAATGACTTCAGCTCTTCTTAATTTGCAGAGTTTCAATTTTTGTACCAAGCTTTGGAAGACCTGCAACATCTACAGCCAATGGTGACATAGTTTAAGGTATAGGTACATAGCTTTTCTTTTTCATTTTTTTAATCACTGTTATATTATATGTCTTTATACAGAAAATGTGGTTACTGCATGTCTGTTTTTTGTATATATATATTAGTGATGTGGATCACGTATTTAAATTTTTTTTCGGGTATTAAAACGCCGAAATATAAATAGGTTACCTCTTGAGTCTTGATATTTATGGACACAAATATAAATTTTCACCCAATGAGTCTGATTTATACTTTTCAGTTGGTCCATAGTAGTTTAATTTCTAGCCAAAAAATGAACATGGTTGCGATCGTGAAAAATAACCGATCTTTGAAATTTTTATGCGATGATCAAGTGATTTACCACATCATTTGTAATGAATTGTCGCAGGGAATTAATCACTTTCTTTGTGTTACTTTTAGACTCTTAGAGTCAAAAAAATCTAGGATTGTGCAAATCTCTACCATTTATTTTGAGCTAAAAAAAATTCAAGAAAATGAGTAATATATATGTTGTAGAACTTGAACTTGATCAGACCATATATGATGAGAAAGAGTAATTTCTGTTTCTAAAAAGATAATTCATTGGCAACAATATTCAAGAGGTTTTACTCTTGATGCGTGTTTTCTTTCGTCTGCGGTGATGATTTTTTTGTTTTCAATAATCTCTCCTTTCCAGCGAGGGTTTTTCTCTCTTGATATTAGATTTGAGAGTTTCTCTCCATTCTTTTTCTTTTCCTCTTTCTCTTGGCTTCTCATTTATCGTCGAGATGCCGTATCAAGTTACCAGTGCCAGTCCACCCCCAATGCCCAAGAGGTCAGGGCCTCGGGCATCCCAAAAAATTTACTGTACATTTTAGGGGCACTCTAATATTTTTACTACTTGGGTTTGAGTACGACTCTTTTGATACTTTTGCATCTAGAAATACAACACAAGTAATATTCAAGTGATACTGATGCGTTCTTGAGATAATATATATTTGCTTATTTAGAGACTTTGTGTTTTGTGTTCGTATGTAATGATTAGTAAAACCTTATATTGATTTATCTTTCTCGTGTTGTGATTATTTCTATAAAATTGTTAAGTAGTAACTCTTTAAGGGGGACATTTTTTTTATTAGGCTTTGAGCACTAAAATCTCTTGAGTCGGCCCTGCAGGTTACGATAAAGGTGGTAGTGATGGTCTTTTGATGAGACAGAGGAAGTGGTGGTTTGATCTAATCGATTGGATTCACTAACCGTCATTGTGTAGTCTTGCCCTTGAAAGTTGCCATTGAAGACATTCGCTGCGAGGTTGATCTGTTAGGAGTCATGATTTTCTTTTTATTCATAGATTGGCGAATGTAGTTGCATACACTTTAGCAACTTCGGCTTTGCAAGATTCTGATATTCGTACTTGGTAATCTAGACCTCCTTATTAGTTATTGAATCATTTGTGGAACAATAATCGTCTTCTTTGATGTATTGCTATGCTCTTTGTTTTGTTTTTTTTTGGTACGTCGGAAATTCAATTAAGGTGGAATTACACGAACACCCCCTAATCTATTCGGTTTAGACACGGACATTCCCTAACCTTTAAAAATGTCCATACACACCCCCTCATCTTCTACCGTTACCCAAGGAGCACCCTTCCATTTGAGTACTGTTTGTTGCCAGGTACATGTCAATACTTTTGCCAAATTTTAGACAAAAATACCCTTTAACGGCAACATATACCCAGTTGTCTTTCATACCTCATTCCCCATTCTCATTTTATATCAGAGATTCCCTCTCACTTTATATCATAGATTCTCTCTCTCACTCTGTATCAGATCTCTCTCTCTCTCTCTCTCTCTTTCTCTCCTATGGTAGCCATGGAAGGCGGCAAGTGGCAACAATAGTTATAGTAGCCACCATAGCTGCACCAACAACAGATCTAATAGCTGCAGTTAGAGCTACAATTGCAACCAAATCCAAAACTGGGGATTTCTACTGTTGTTGTGGAGAAAAAGCCCCCTTGAGTATTTCAAATACAAAATGGATGGTAAGCGAATGCAAAACAAGAAAAGCCCCAATTGTTAAAGGTTCTCGAAGTCACCATTGTACAACACATTTCCAAAAACCCTACTATTCCCAAACAAAAACCCAAATGTATTCATATATCATATAATATGAATATATAAATCTACATTTGCGCCATTTAATAAGAAAATATAAAACATACCTTTCAAAGTAGGGTTTGCCAAAACCTAGGGTTGGCCACGATCTACAGCTTTTCTATAGTGTACACAATCCGATATTCTTCAAAACTTAGGTTTTCTTCACGATTTAGGGTTAGCCATGATCTACAATGCAAGTTGAAGAGGGAGAGGAAGAGAGACAGAGGCGCTATGATCGAGTAGGGTGAAGAGAAATTTCTGATCTAGTGAAGTGTGGCTTATGCTTGTTGCTCCATTTCATAACAAATAGTATATTTGACATTTCGTTCATTCCGTTAACGGAGTTGAGATTTTTTTTCCTGTTCAGTAAATGAGGGGGTGTGTATGGGCGTTTTTAAAGGTTAGGGAGTGCCCGTGTCCAAACCAGATAGATGAGGGGGTGTCCGTGTAATTTCACCACGGGTATATTTGACATTTCGTTCATTCCGTTAACGGCGTTGAGGTTTTTTTCCTTTTCAGTAGATGAGGGGGTGTGTATGGGCATTTTTAAATGTTAGGAGGTGTCCGTGTCCAAACCAGATAGATGAGGAGGTGTTCTTGTAATTTCACCTGCAGTTAACTAAAAAAGCAAGGTCCACAGCAGAGTCGTAACAAAGATAAAGGATAAAATAACCTGAGATAAGTCCAAAGAGCACTAATTTAAAACCTGTCTAAGAAGAAGGTTATCTTTAATCAAGAACTCCCGTAGGGAGATGTGGGTAGTCATTGCAATAATCAGCTCGTCGTTTCATTTGGCTCCCAAGTGAACAAGATGGTCGGCACATTGATTGGTATTGTGGTAACTGCTATGCTCTTTGTTATCAATGAATGATTCTTACCATGTTGACAAAAAAGAAGAAGAGAGGACTTAAGTTGAATTAATCAGTTTATTGAGCCAGATTTCAAGTATCAGAAAAAGAAAACCTACTGAATTTACGTACTTTAGAATTAGAAACGCCTTTAATATCTGAATCATGTGTTGTCAAAAGATGATACGTCGCAGAAGTGTTTTAATATTAATTATACGGGTAATACGGGTAATAAATAGTAGTAAAATTTTAGGTGTTGTTCTACCGTATTTATTTATCATCCACTTTTTATTTAGGGCAAAGTACGGAAAACCTCCCTGAGGTTTGGACCTTTGGTAGATAGCCTCCTTGAGATTTTGTAATGGCCAATTTGCCCCCTCGTGGTTTTGGAGTTTTTTGCAACTCTAACTCCGTTAATGGAAAATACCAAATTACTTTAATGCCCTTGTATGCTTTTTTCCTTGGGTTAGTGATCCTTCTATTTGCTTCAAAGTTCAATCTACCTTCTCTTATCTTTCTCTCCACTGACCACGTGTATATACATACAAGGGTATGTATATATAGTAATTAGTTAATAATTCTTTACTAAGTTCTATTCTAATTTTTCTTAGATCCAAGTGAATTAAAATGTTAGTTTAACTTTGATCAAAAAATTTCTATACTCCTTATTTAATACTGTTGAAAAGAATCTACCACAATTTTCAGACACACATATACAATTTTTTTGCTTAATGTTTTCTATATTTGTATTTCAATATTTCTTCTAACTTTTCTGGAAAAAAGTATTTCAATGCAAAACTCAAATTTTTGCTCATCTTTAAAAACTATCAACCTAACACAATTAAATCCTAATGCAACCCTTAACTTAAATCCAATAATCCCACGAACCCTGAGAATCCCAATTTGAGATTGACTTCTATTAAAACGAAAAGACTAAGATTTAGTTGCTGGATTATATATGGTGACTTATATATACAAATATACGTATGTCTACACAAATATGTATCACTTGCATTATAGACATAATCAAAGATTGGGATTTCGATGTTAAACAATGGTTGTGCCAAAAAAGTTTCATCAATCCCTCTGATTGAGCTACGCCACTGCCATCATCACCGGCGTCGGATGCCTCTCTGTCGTCGGACTTTTTCTGTCGGATACCTTAGCCGTCGTTGGGTCTTCTTCTTCCCCGTCGGTTCTGAGATGAGATCTCCCAGAGGTCTGAGAGAGAGAGAGAGAGAGAGAGGATGCCGCTGGATATTGGAAAATGGAAAGGAGGGGCTGTGGGAATTCATGGTGAGGTGCAGCACGAGGGGATCGATCGACAAAATTTAGTCCATATGGATTTCCTTTGGTGGATTGTTGTTTCAGGGTTGATATTGTGTAGGGATTTCGAGGGTTTTGGGAAGAATATGAGCAATGAGGGCATTGTTGTCTTTTACCACACAAATTTTGAAGAAAAAGTTTATTTTCTCTGGCGTAGACGAGATGCAAGCGCGTGTAACACAAAATCTGTCAATTTGGACGGAAAAAGTAGCGGAAGCACTTTAGTCCCAAACCATAGGGGGGTTATGTGCTCATTAATTAACCACAGGGAGGCCATCTGCCAAAGGTCCAAATCTCAGGGAGGTTTTCCGTACTTTGCCCTTTTATTTAAGTATATTCAAGATGTTTTGTTTAATAGACAGACGTGATTTATACGAGTAATTATTAATAGGATTCTATAGTCTTTTCGAGAGAATTGATTTCCGGCATAAGCCACGTTTTAGGGTTTTTCTGATCAGTATTTGGATTTTGACTCATTTCTTCTGTGCTGAGAGTTTTGTTGTCATTAGAACATCCTCATTGTAATAATCAAAATTAAAGAGTTGTTAAAATTAGCAATATTTGCTCAAAAAAGTGCTTACATTGTAATAATCAAACTTAGTAACCTCCTAACCAATAATCAAATTTGAGTATTTGCATAATTAAAACTAGCAATATTTTTGCCAATAACCAAATTTATTGGACTCCTTCTCACTGTCCTCTTTCCTCTTCTTCTCCTCTTTCCTCTTCACAACTTCTTTCCCAATTAAAAGGCAGGCAACATGTTCATGTGATCTGTTGTCCTTTCGGCAGCTAAATGCTTCCAAAAAAGAGCATAATTGATTCACAGAGAAATAATACTTTCTTTTGTTTTATTTTAGCTTTCAAGTATAAATTTCCAACTATAATCAGCAACCCCAAATTAGCAAAACCCACAAAATAATGGAACGGTGGGAAAATTGTTGGGACAAAACGGCGAAAATTTTTTGGAGGGATGAAATAGGTGGCAGTAGGCCCATTGATTTTGATTATGGGCAAAAAACAAACAATGTGAGACTTAGCATTACTAACTTTAGCAACTTCTAAATGGATAATCAAAATTAATTTTGATTATTCAAATTTGCTTTTTACAATGAAGGAGCCCAATTTCGGAGCAAAGTTTAGTATGAGATTGGCCCAAAAAGAGTTGACAGCACCCGAGAGATTTCGAACCTGAGATCTTAGAATGAAGCACACTCCCAAGTCTCAAACCTTCACCACCAAACCAACTCCTTGCGATTGTTTTGAAGTTAATTTGATGGACATTGTAAAAAAAAAATCCAAGGAGGGAAAATTTTTATTTATGGAGGTGCCCACTATTGAGAAGCCCAATTAAAATCGGTGCAAAATTCAATATAAGATTGGATTTTGGATTTGAATTTATAATGATTAGGGTATGAAGATAGGGATAATGATTGAAAATAGATATAGATAAAAATGAAAGTAATTGTTGAAGATAGAGATAATGAGTAAATTTTGGAATGGGGTAATAATTTAGAGTCCAAGACTCAAAAACCCAACCGAACAAGCCCTTAGGTCTCAAAGCCTTCACCACCGAGCCAATCATTCACAATTGTTTTCAAGTTAAAGTTTTTTTTTTTTAATCAACAAAAATAACATTTTATTAAGAAGAAGGAGAATCCAACCAAAAAGTTAAAAAATATCCAAAAAAAAACCAAAGGAGGGAGGAGGCAAACACCCCCCCAAGGCAGGGAGAAACCCTAGCTGTGTAACAGGAGAGAGGAAGAGGGAAAGTCTAGAGAGAGAAAGAGGCCTCTACGACTTGTTTTTTGAGTTCTTGCTAATCATTTAACATTGTGAAAAAATTCCAAGAAACCTTCTCTCAGTACGTATAATAAGCTCCAATAATTCTTTAATCAGATATTGGATTCGATTGGTACATATCCATAGCCATAGGACCATAGGAAATCATAGTACCTGACCTTTACTTTTAAATATTTAAAGAATGTATGTAGGTTGGTTGATTTTTTCAACATCAGGGTACACTAGAAAATCTCACTAAGGATCACTATTGGACTTTTCTATTACTACTGCTCCGTTTCGAAACAAAAAAAAAAAAAAGCTCGAAACAAAAAAAAAAAAAAGCTCTTATTTAAAAAAAAAAGAAGCAATTTTAAACTAAAAAATTATGAGCTTATTAAAATTTAAAAATATGCAATATGGATCTTATTTGAAAGATCTCGATAAGATCTTTTATACGATGCAAAAAAAATTTAAAAAATATATTTTTCATTTACTTTATTTTTGAATTTAAAAATGTGAAATAAACTGATTATTTTTTAAGAAGATTTCTGGAACGGGGTCTAAGGTAAGTCTATAAAAAGAGGATTATTATGTGGTCTCGGTGTACTGCCGTGTGATGTTGTAACACCCTTAATTTCTTGCCACACATATTCCTGTGGAGTACAAACAATTCGTCGTAAGCCACACAAAAATGTATGACAGAGAATGGTGTGTTGGGACACCACGTAGCGATGTCCTAGAACCGCCAAATAATTATTTCAAAGAAAGAGGTATCACTCTCTATGATTTTGACTCTTGTGATCAGATGTACAACTGCTTTAGAAAAAGGAAAACAAAAATAAGTCTTCACATCCCACCGGCATATATCAAGTCATAATTCTTTTTTTTCGTATTTTAAGATTGCATACATCAACAAGAGTTAGCGGAGTCGTGAGCCGGGATATTATTAGGTTAGTCCACCACAGAGAGCTTCAGAGGTTATTTTCAACCCTGAATTTAAAACGTTCATGACGAAGCTCGAACCCTAACCTCTCACATGAGGAGGACCAGAAGATACCAACTAAGCTAAAACCCATTGGCCTATCAAGTCGTAATTCAATCAAGCACTTAAAAGAAGGAAAATAAAAGATAGGATGATCGAAAATATCGATATCAAATTAGAACAATTGAAGTTATAATTATGGCTACGTACCCTTTGTTTTTCTTTTCTTTTTTATCACAATTCGTTCAGACATTTGATACTAATAATAATTCGACAAAGCACTTATCAATAAATTATTGGCGTTATTTAATTGTTGAAACTTACAAACAAAGATGTAGATCATCAGCATTGAAGCGGAGATGCTGCCATATTGCATTGAAGGATCTTGGAGGAGGAATTATTCAAATATGGTATGCTGAATGTCAGAATGTGAACCCTTTATTGTTCTTTGTCGACACTTTCATGGATAGTTTTCATGTACTGTTTCGACCCTCGAAATTATTAGAAGAGAGCATTAGAAAAGAGCATTTAGGTTCCTTGGCATTGGGCCTACCCATTGAGCTACTGGCTGACGCATTGAAGCACACAATAGAAGGACATTGAAACCCATCAGATACCAACCTTGGTTCTATTTGAAATTCTTGATTTTGTGGATTAATTTGCGAAAGAAAAACATAAGCATAGTGAAAAAAGAAAAAAAACAATTCAGCTTTACAAATTCAAATATTTTTTTTAAACTGCACTCCACAAATGTATGAGAATTTTTATTTTTGTACAAATACATGTCTTCATAAATCATTAACGATTTAACAAATCTTCAATTGTTGATAAAAAGGCAAACAAAAGGAAGCTACTTCTTTTATTGGCAAAATGAAATTTATTAAAAAATGGGGAAAGAGGAAGGGAATTGAACAAAAAGTTGGATGAAACATCTCAAGGGTAAAGGCCAAACCACTCAAGGGTCTACAAGGGTCCAAAACATACAAAGCAAATAAGCCCAAACCCACACCCAAATTTACAACTAAAAGCCCAAAAAGAAAATCCAAACCCGGCCCAAAGCCTTGGACCGGCCCACCCAAACTAGCCTACAAAACCCTAACAACTTCACCACCCACCGCCATACAAAACACCAGAGCCCCGCCTCGCCGTTAAGCCGAGCCGGCCTCTCCCAAGTGTAGAGACCTGCGGCAAAATCTGGCCTACGGCAATGAAAAACAAAATGGAAGCTACTAAAAAATGTTTGTTTATAGTACGTATTTCCCTTCTTCTTTCTCTCAAGAGAGTTACCACAAATATAAGATCCCAAAGATTGTGTTTTAACTTCAATCTTGTTCAGTTGCAGGGAAAGAGAAAGGAAAATGTGGAAATGCTTAATTTCCCTACATTTTGTGCGACCCAAATCTTTAACTTTTCCACCATGATTAGCTTCTCTTCGAAACTTATCTAACTAAAAATGTAAGAGTTTTACACGAATCTTATTTCTACACTAGTTTTATTACATAACTAAGCATAAATACTTTCAGCTTTCTCTTCATTTTCCAAATATCAAACAAACCCACAAAAGAAAAACTCTGAGGAAAAATTCAAATTCACTGCACTGTGAATCTGGATCATTCATTTATTTTCATGGACACATTTATGATTCAGATGTCATGGATCATATCATTTTTTGAAATTCTTTTCATTTTCATTTACGCCAGTTTTTTTATTTTTGTTTTTGGACGGAATTTTCGCCGCTTCACTATAATTTTCTTGGAATAGTTGTCCTGCACCGATCTCTTGATGACTGAACGAAGCCCGGAAGCTTTTACATCAGTGGGCCTCAAGACCCGCTTAATGGAACATGGGCTTTTCTCAATAGGCCCAGAGTACAGTGGACCAGGCCTACCACTTCTCTTATGGGCCGGCCCATGGCTTCTTTTCTTGTCCACAAAGTCACGGCAGTGTCAAAGTTTTCAAGTTCTCTCTCACAGAAGCACCGAAGAGCAGGAGAAACCAGGGGCGGAGCATGTTGGAGACGGGGGGCCTCGGCCCATCTCCCCCAGCATCTAAATTTTAAAAAATTTATTTTATATACTTGATTTTGAATATTATTGATAATTATTTGTGTATAGATACTAATAATCTTAATGATTTTTGTTCGATTTGCTAAAAAAATCTATTGTTTTACATTCTTAATGTCTTTCATAAATAAAAAATAAACATGTGACATTTGAAGTAGCCTAAAAAATCATTTCAATATACAAATGAGACAAATTGAAAAGCAAAAATCTTATACTCCCTCCGTCCCTTTTTAAGTGTCATGTTTCGTAATTTCAACTTATTAAAAAGACGTCATCATTACACCTTTCACATCAACTTTTACTTTTACTTTTCCTCTTTACCCTCTATGGAAATATCAGTAGTGTTCAGTCCTTTGTTTTGTTTTGTTTTTCAATCATTACCTTGCTTATTTCTTTAATTATTATCCTATTTCTCAAATTATTACTTTCTTATCTCTCTCTATTTCTCTCCAATCATTACCCATCTTTTTTATCATTACCATATTTCACTATTCACCCACTATCAAAACTAAACTAAACTAAACTCCCAAATAAACAAAACTGATCGATCATCATTACACTTTTACTTACTAACTTTTCAAAATGAAATTCACTTTTAGAGACAAAATAGAAAATGCACCAACTTTTACCCATTAACTTTATAAAATGAACACTTGTTAAGGGACAGCTCAAAATGGAACACTGGACTCTAAAAATAGAACGGATGGAGTAATATAATAAATATACGTTCTGGTAAAAAATATGTCTTTTAAACGGGCCTGACGAATTGAAAAGCAAAAATCTTATAATATAATAAGTATTCGTTCTGATAAAAAATATGTTTTTCAAGCGAGTTCTCCAGAGTTAAAATTCTAGCTTTGCCACTGGGAGAAACAACAAGAGAGAGCAGTGGAAGCTTCAAACATAGAGAAATAGATAGCACACGAAATCAGAGGGCTCCAAACGACACCCTTCGCTTCGGGCTCCACAGCGTCAAGGGCAAGATCACCAAATCCCAACCTGTTCAATCTGCCTATCAATCTGTATTCTCTCTTTCTCAGTTCAGTCTCTCCTTCTTTCTCTAAATATACATGTGTATATGTATGCAGTTGTGTGTGGTGTGAAGATGGACCTTTTTTTTTTTTTTTGATCGGCAAAATGAACTTTTATTAATTTCGAAGGGGTACATCGAGGATAAAGCAAAAATTACAAAGAGCTAAAAGCAAATAAAATATCCAACCAGAGTTGGATAAAACACCTCTTTTATCCAAATCGCTTGACCAAAAAAAAAAAAAAGAAGATGAACCATGATCGCCAAATGCTTTCTAGGTACGAACCTGACTCCGGGATTGGGCCGAACCCATCTTGGACTAATTCTGCTAAAGCGGACTGAGATCAGACCCCCAAGACATGCGAGATGGGCCAAACGATAGTGGAACGTGCTAACGACCCACCCTGTGGAATGGCCCAAGTGGAAGCCTAAGGCTCGTTCTAAGGTGGGTTGATCGGTCTAGACCGACGTCGTACACTTGACCCGGACGTAGACCCAAGGATCAGTTGGAAGATATTTAAAGAGGGCACATGAAGGCCATGTGCCTGCCGGGTGTCACCTTGACGTCACTAACCGAGGTGGTTACACGTGATATTAGGCGCGTGACGTGCACATGCACTTTTAGAGCAAGGGTAATCCTAGGTACAAATCCAAAGTGGGGCACTCGGGGGCACGTGCCCCCACTCGAAATTAAAATATTTAAAAATATATTTTGTATAAATTAGCATAATTATGAAAATGTACTAATATATAAACATACACACTTGCATATATCTCGAAAATGCACATATAGAATTAGTTTTATTTCTGAATTTCATCATATGATGCATTTATATTGTTAATTAATTTACGAGCTATTTATCTATTTTGATCTATTCTTTTTTTATTCTCTTTATTTTTAACCATCTGAGAGAAATATTTTAACATAAAGTCATTAACAATACTACTCAATCATTTTTAAAATTGTCGATGTTCATTTAAAACATATTTTAAAATTTTTGTCTAAGATTTTGTGCTCATTTCTATCTAATTTAACTTAAAGTACACATTATAAACTTTTATAGTTAGTAATACATGTTTTAATTTTGTACGATCATTCCATGGTTGACTAAAAAAGAATCAACTTTCACCATTATGATTAACAGGTGCCCCCACTAAACTATATTCCTGAATCTGTCCCTGAGTAATCGTCTATAAAAACAAAGGGATAAAACATGGAGAAGGTACGTTGTTCCTAATAGTTCTACAGTACTAAGGGGCTGTTTGATAAAACTGAAACTGAAAGCTGAAAATTTAATTACTGGAAACTGAACGCTGAAATTTTTAAACTGAAAAGCTGTTTGATAAAATATATTAAGTACAGAATTAAAAAAATGATGAATTAATTTTGTTTCAATTCTCTCTTAATTTACTAACAGTCACAATATACTTCTAGTAATGGTAGAGGAGTGGTGGAGGTGGAGGTGGTGGTGGTGGTGGTGAAGTAGTGGTGGTGGTGATGGTGATGGTGGCGGTGGAGGAGTGTGTGGTGGAGTGGTGGTGGTAGTGTAGTGATGGTAGTGGTAGTGGAGTGATGGTTGTGATGATGGTGGTGAAGTGGTGGAGGTGGCCGAAGTGGTGGTAGGAGCGATGGTGGTGGTGCAGTGATGGTAGTGGTGGAATGGTGGTGGAGTTAGTGGTGGTGGTGGTAGTGGTGAAATAGTGGTAAGAGCGGCGGTGGTGGTGTAGTGGTGGTGGTGTTTGTGAAGTGGTGGTGGTAGAGTGGTGGAGTTGGTGGTGGTGATGTGGTGGTGGTGGTAGTGGAGGAAGTGGTGGTGGTGGTGGTGGTGGTAGTGGAGCTAGTGGTGATGATGCGGTGGGGGAGTGATAGTGGAGGAGTAGTGGTGGTGGTGGAGGAGGTGGTGGAGTGGTGGTGGTGGTGGTAGTGGTGGTGGTGGTGGAGTGGTGGAGGTATTGGTGGGAGTGGTTGTGGTGGTGGTATGATAGTTTGAATATAAGTACATAAAAATTCAGCCAGAATTAAGTAGCTCAAAGCTATTTAATTTTTTTCAACTTTTTGGCATATATTTTAAGTGGTACTTAATTTGTTAAGTAATGTAAAGGGAACTGATTTTCGTGCTCCAAGATTTACTGCAGACACTCCACCTTTTTGTTTTTATACTGTGATGTTGCTGGCAACATCAGTGTATATTTTGTTTTTACAATGTGATGTTGCCAGCAACATCACAGTTTAAAAACAAAAAGGTGGAGCGCCTGCAGTAAATCTTGGAACGCGAATATTAATTCCCTAATGTAAAATGTGGTTATCAAACCTACTGAATCAATTAAGTATAATCACTTATTATTTAATTGATTCAGTATTAAGTGCTGAATTTAGGTTATCAAACAAGCCCATTCCTTATTCAGTTGTTCTCGTCCCTCCACATGTTAACTTGATCGTCGAAGTGTTGCCAGGCTAGCTAATTACGACCCTGTAGTGCTAACTGATTGTTCCTCTTGCATAGTGGCGTGAAGAAGGAGAGAACTCTATTTTAGGAGGTATCAACAACTCTGTTTTGCTGCTTCGAGGGTGCTACGAGTTGTGATGTTTTGGCTGCTTAATTATCTGGATTAGTGTAGCTTCTTTATTTCTGGCCTAATGCTTTCAGCCTTTTTGTCTCCTCTCTTCCATTGATCTATTGGAAGTCTTTTTTCTCAGTATCATAGTTTAGGTTTCTTTTTTTTCTTGATGTACCCGTATCAAGTTTTTAATAATATAATCATTTTGACGATCAAAAAAGAAGGAGAGAACAGTCAGATCTATCAGGAGACTCAACTCAAACCACCACCCCACATCATTCTTTAATTCATAAGTTTTGTTTAAATTCATACTAACAATTGCATGAGATTCATTACACCAAATTTGAATTGAAAACATTTATAATGTAAGCGTCGTCTGACTCGTCTTGATATTATGATTTTACACAAATTTATGAATTCAAAGTGATTGAACAAGGTTGCGAAACCGCATAAGAGAGGGTATTGTACCATTTGCCATCTAATTTCTCCTTTTTCAACATGTTTTTTCGATTATATATTTTCAAGCAATAACCTAGGGTTGCTATCAAACACTTTATCCGGACCTCCCATGTGGAATGCGGTACTAGCTTTCAATCCACTCACATTTCCACTCTTATCCTTCTGTCTCCTTCTCTCTCTCTCTCTCCCCTAATGTATGACCTAATTCCCCACCTCCCTAAAATGAAGAAAAACCACACAACTTTTGGTCTGATTGATACCGCGAGCACACTTACACCGATGAATCCAACCACTATCTATCTCCGTCTCTCATGATCTATTTTTCCACATCTAGACAAAAGAGAAGTGGATCTCACTTGCTAATGGGTGGGAGACAAGATTATGTATGCCGTCCTTGTTCGATCATTAGACAAGATTATATGTACCATTGTTGCTTTCAAAAGCTAGGGCTTTTCAAGACCAAGCTTCACTTGCTAATTTTTGCAAATGTTCTCTTCAACCACCAATGCATATCTGCTCTCACGCCTCTCTCCTCCTCCTCCCTTTCTCGGTGGCGATGCTGCTGATTTCTTCCTCCAGTACCACTCGGATCTGCTCCTGACCGACACCCTTTTCGGCATGGTAGTTTCAAACAATCCTCCGGCGAGAAACCAAGAAGCCGGTGCTGAACTCAATGGAAAAAGTTTTGGTCCAAAGAGCGTGCCACCGAAGATGAAGAAGGCCGCGAAGAAGCACAAGCACAGCAAGATTTTCACTGCTCAAGGGCTGAGGGATCGGAGAGTGAGGCTCTCGATCGAGACGGCTCGCAAGTTCTTTGATCTCCAGGACATGCTAGGGTTCGAGAAAGCAAGCAAAACCATTGATTGGTTGCTAAAAAACTCGAAAGCAGAAATCAAGGACCTGCTGAACAAGGTGAAGGACTGCTCGAGTGGTGGTGTAGAGAGGAGTACTCTGACTTCTACTGCCTCTGGATGTGAAGTGCTATCAACAGGAGCCTACGAAGGTACTAAGATGAAGGAACTGGAGATCAGTACTGTTGGCAAGGGTAAAGAGGTCAAGTTACAGAAAGATAGGGCTGCTGCATTTGATGAGCGATATCTTGCTTCAAGAGAGTCTAGGGCAAGGGCAAGAGAGAGAGCCAGAGAAAGAACAAGAGAGAAGAAGATCTTGAGATCCAAGTTGAAGGGATCTCCAATTTCCAGTGGTGAGCAAAAGATTTCAGAAGATGTAAGTTTGTTAAGTTACCTCAATAACCCTACAAGAATATTTTTTTTTTTTATGAAAAAAACCCTAGAAATTAATTGATGCCATTTTAGTGTAATTTTATTTAAAATCCCAGGTTTTAAATTTTCTGAATGACTTCAGCTATTCTTAATTTGCAGAATTTCGAGTTTGTACCAAACTTTGGAAGGCCTGCAACATCTACAGCCAATGGTAATATAGTTTAAGGTATAGGTATATAGCTTTTATTTTTTATTTTTTATCACTGTTATGTTGTTGTTGAGGTAGTTTGGAATCAAATAATTATAAGTATCCTTATTATTGAGTTATTTCAATTTATATGCATCTTAATTGGGTTTCAATATTTTGCTTTCTCATTTTCCCTCGGTCTTTTTTCTTTCTTTATATAGAATGTGGTTATTGTCGATTTTTTGTATATATATTGTGGATCAAGTATTTATGATGTGTATATATATAGAATGTTGAGATGCAAGAGGAAGAATTAATGGATAGGAATCATGCTCTAGTTGACTTGAAGGTAGAATCTGTCTCGGAGGAAGAAGGCGACTTGGAGGATGAAGCATCTCTCCCTCTGGATTTTTAATTTCGAGTTTTTTGCAGGTTTGGTGTGTGTTCCTTGTGTTCAATTTTGCCAAGTGTTTAGTTTTCGGTGATTTTGTTTTTTGGTGGTCGTCTGGTTGTTTTTGGGCTACTTTGGAGCTTTAAGTTTTTGGTTCTTGGTTGTTTTTGGTTTTTGGGATACGGTTTGGTGTCTTGCCTGCCTTTAGGTCTCTGGTGGCTTTTTGCCGATTTGTCATTAATTCTTTTAATCCTTTATAAAGATTAATAAATTCTTTTTCTCAGAAAAAAAAGTATTTAAATTTTTTTTGGGTATTAAAAGGCCGCAATATAAAATGGCTTACCTCTTGAGTCTTGATATTTATGGACTCATAGATGTAATATGTGAAACCGAAAATTCTCAGCCAATGAATCTGATTTATACTTTTTAGTTGGTCCATAGTGGAGTAGTTTAATTTCTTGCAAAAAAAACAACTGCACGAGTCTGCGATCATGAAAAATAACCGATCTTTGAAATTTTCGTGTTTGTAAAACGCTAGACATGCGATGATCAAGTGAATTATCGCGGGAATTAATCGGTTTATTGAGCCAGATTTCAAGTTCTCAAAAAAAGAAAATCTACTGAATTTACTTACCTTAGAGTTAGAAAAACGCCTTTAATATCTGAATCATGTGTTGTCAAAAGGTGATACGTCACAGAAGTTTTTTAATATTAATTATACGGGTAATAAATAGTGGAGTAGTAAAATTTTAGGTGTTGTTCTATTTATTTATCATAATCCACTTTGTAATTAAGTTATTTATACGGGTAATTATTAATAGGATTCTATAACCTTTTCGAGAAAAATGATTTCCGGCATAGCCACGTTTAGGGTTTTTCTGATCAGTATTTGGGTATTGACTCATTTCTTCAGCGATGAAAGCGCTTATACAGTTTGTCTCGCATTGGAGCAGAACAAGAGGATAGTTTTGTTTTTACTATTATAACTCAGGTGTCTGTGCTGCTTACGCGCACCTCGGCGAACCTTGGAAGCCAAATCTCACCGTCCACTATTGAAGAGCCCACACTACTACAATAAAGCATAACAATCACAGTTATTGACAGTGATAGTTAGTCTTCTATCACACTCCTCTTACCGTGATAGATTTGAGTGTGATTGTAAATCACTCTCTTTTATCACGGTTATAAACCGTGATTGAAAGATAGAAACAATCACACCCAAAAGGCGTGATCTTTTCTAGGCAAAACTGAGATGGAAACTCATTTTCCGTGCTCTTTCCCGGTTTTTTATCACTCTTCCTAAAAAACCGTGATTATATGTAGATAACAATCACCACCAAAAACTGTGATCTTTCATGTCTAAAAAATGAGATGGAAAATAGTTAGGTGTGATCTTTTCTCGTTTTTAGATCACGGTTTTCATCTAAAACCGTGATTAAATGTTCTTATCATCACAGTCTAAAAATGTGATTGAAAGATGCTTTTTTTTTTTTGTGCATTTAGAAAATACCCGAATCTCTAACCAATAATAAATACACGTAAAATATGTATTCAGCCCGTAACTATCTTCTCCAAATTAAACGAAAGACATAGCAATACGAAATATGCATAACTAATATTGCATCTTGCACAAAACAGGTCATAGATAGAAACATCGTACCGGAAAGCCTACATTGAATTAATCTACCGCCAATCAAATTTCTGAAAATGCATAAAAAAAATGCAGAACAAAAGCTTAAGAATAAAATGGACAAAGATAACTAATTGAACCACAAAGTTATGTCCTAAGCTACAATGAATTCTTCATTCTTTGAAGCCAATTTCAAGCACTTCGTCATTCTCTGAAGCCAATTTCAAGCACTCGTCATTCTCTGAAGCCATTTTCAAGCACTTCATCATTCTCAGAGCATGCCTAAATCCAGCAGAAAACAAAAAGTAGCAGAATCAAGAACTCCAAAAAAAGGGTTGCAGAAAACACATCTTTAGAACCAAACTCTGGCAACTGACTGAACCTTGAAGTTCTTAGTAATACCATTAGGATGGTTATTTGACTGCACAGGTGAGACTAATATTAAAGCAGTGGTCACTAAATGCGCCTAGAGATGTGTGGCAGACAGTTAATCATAAAATTACATAGAAGCTACACAATAACTAATCATCTAAGACTTTCCAAAGCTTAAAACTAATCTCAACACTCCCAATGCAACACAATAACAAGCTACAACCTACATTCTTGATCAAAGCAATCTAAACACACGAAGAGCTAACTTACACGTATAAGCTGATTATACTTCGGTCATGACGGACTTTATCCACTCAGCTTGCACTTCATCAATTTCGGCTTTCGTATAAGTTTTTTTTCCATTGAACTGCAATAGATTGAAAAAAAAAATACTTACAAGTTAGCAGTTCTATCTATTCATAAAGCAATATAAAGAAATACAAATTAAAAATAAGTCTCACATTTCCTCGGCTTAAGATCCTCTCATCTCTAATCAAATCTTTCATGTATTTCATAACACCCACATTCCACATTTGTAGGTTGTTTCATGCACTGTAGACAAATACGATAATTTCAATCAGAAAAAACATAAAAAGTGGTGCCAAAAAAAATGACCCCTCCTGACTATGAACTTATTCTAGCTTTCTTCTACCCAAAAGTTTGCATTGCTCAACATATATGTCCTGCATTAAACACAATAGGAAGAAAGCAAAAATAAATTGTCATGAACATTTAATGGAAAACTATGTTTGATCAACCTACAATCCTACAACGCAGATAATTTTGGCTCATGCATCCAACTGCTTGAACACTATGCACATGAACAGAAACTTATCTTTGGCTCAATAAAATTGTGACTATGGACACTTGGGGACTATAATTAGAAATAACTTGTGCCAGAAAGAACATTGTAAGATCCCAAGAAGAAAGAATGCCAACATAGAATATTTCTTTTGATAAGAAGAATGCAAGCCCAGAGTATAAACAATGCCATAAGATTGCACCTTTGAAAGTCGGCTCACTCCACCGAAGAAAAAGCAACTCTAACTTCTTTTTCTCAGTCTTGGCAGCAACACGTGCAGTCGTGCGCATAGAGTCTAACATAAATCAAAGATTCAACACAAAAGACTTGATAAGAGAAAATTGGAATGGTACCTCATATAAAAGGATCCAGCTTAATAATTCACAGAATAAACAGTTCCATAAAGACAACAAACCAAATCTCTTCTCCGTTTCTCCGCAATTTGTTCATGTTCCTGCTACCTTAGCCTTTCACTTTCTTCACGTGCCCTTTACTCGGCCTATATAAAGTTTTTGATATATTTGCAAACAGATATCCAATTATTTGGGAAAAATAGGCAAACAAAGAATAAAGAATAAAGAAGCAACTAGGAAAAAATACCAGAAGCAAATCTCAAAGGCTAGACAAACAAG
Organism: Rhododendron mucronatum var. ripense; assembly: GCA_019656295.1. Taxonomy (NCBI): domain Eukaryota; kingdom Viridiplantae; phylum Streptophyta; class Magnoliopsida; order Ericales; family Ericaceae; genus Rhododendron; species Rhododendron mucronatum. The sequence goes on from BPLT01000239.1 coordinate 590,302, forward strand.
CTTATTGACATAACACGTCACGTTATTTTCTAAGCCACCTACTATTGAACTAAAGGTAATGAGGCAAATTTGTTTGTCTGCGATCCAAAACCAACTACATAGAAGGGTAATCCCAAATGAATTCCAAGGTCATGCTATTTAAATTTAAAGATCCACACAAGATAATCCTTAGGTACAACAACTGCTTCCTAACTCCTAAGTCATGCCAGCTATCATATCTTCTTACAGTCAAAACATCAGAGCTACTTTTCTTTGGTGATAAAAGTAGAATCGAATCCCTGAGAAGTCTAATTCCAAGAGCTAAAAGTACTCACTCGTTGTAAAGAATCATACCTCCGCATATATGCCTTTGTTCCTGCAAGTTGCATGTCTTCTATCCTAAATTTCTGGAACATGCTTAGATAAATGAGAAGAATAGCAAAGACTGTAAAATTGAACATGTAGAGAACCACAAAATACACTATCAACATAATGAAGAGGACCTTTAAGGTACAAGAAAAATTAAATTCTCCAAAATATAAATTAAACCAAACCTAGATTTTTCGAACCCGGAAAAGGACAGCATAAATGATAGATAATGGAACTTCAAGATAAAACAGAAAACTTCACCACAATAATGACATGATCATAAGGATATATACAGAGAGAGACATGAACACTTGTACTTCTTGTATTCATTTGGTTAATAAGCTATGTTCACATATTGGTGTTAATAGTAGTGTGAAGTACTTCAAGGCATCGTTATGCTTTAAGAGCTCATTTAGATAGATCAAAAAAGAAAGATGCTAACAGTCATTCTCCCTCAGATAGAAGGGCTGAAATATCGCTATGTACAATTTTAATATGTTTATGAATCTGAAAGCTGTGAAGGCCAATGCTAACTAAGTCATGTTGTCTAGTGAAGTAGCATACTTTTTATTGATCACCAACAAAATTACTTTGGCAAACCAATGGAAAGCCAAAGCCTTGTTGCACATGATTAAGTTATTAAGCCTACCAAAAAGCTGAACAAAGATATTTAGAATCTACAAATCAAAATGTTCAATCAGAAAACACATGCATCTCATTACAGAGAATTAGCCACAATCAGTGTAACCAGTGCATACTATTATAGAGAATTAGCCACAGTTAGTGTAAACAATGCGTACTATTGCAGAGAAGACATACATAGACATACATGAGCATACAAAAATATACTCAACTTAAAAACACCTATAAACCCTAAAACTCCAAAATAACAGAAGTTACTAAATTATTCCTAAAACTCAGGGTCACGCAGTGAAATTATGAGCAAATATACCTTCAAATATCCACGATATATATATATATATACGTATAACACTTTTAAGGGAAGAATATTGTCGATTAGAAGTAGAATGCTTACTACTTGCATCTTTGAGGTGCAAACTTGAACTCAGATCTGAGCCAATAGGTCCCGAACCACTGAAACTCTAACAGTATAGAACCGAAAAAAAGACTGAAAAGCAGAAAAATTGAAGAAGCGATTGATAAGCAGAAAGGGAGAAATCTATATAGACATATGCACACACACAATGTGAGAGAGATACTTACAGAGAGATCTAGGGCTTCGCGAAACCCATTGTTAGTAAACGTTCGGCGATTCACTCTTTGAAATCTTCCTGCCAATCGGCGATCGAGGAGATCTGCACTGCTATCGTATATATCTGCAACACAGAGAGAGAGAGAGAGAGAGAGAGAGAGAGAGAGAGAGAGGGGCGCTCTGTGGAAGAGCGGACGTGAATAGTGAAGGAAAGGGATCGCGGGTGGATCGTGGGTTTTGATGTTTCTTTCTTCTTTTTTATTATTATTATTTTCTCACGGTTTTTCTTTGACTTTTTATCTCACCACAAGAGTGGGGTTATTTATCTCACTTTTTTTTTGGCTAAGGTTTTTTATCACGCCACAAGGGTGAGGTCATTTCTCTTTCATCTCACCACAAAAGCGAGATCTTTTATCTCATTCTTTTCCTCCCTAAAATCTTTTATCACGCCGCAAGGTTGAGATTGTTTTTCTTTTATCTCGCCGCAAGAGTGAGGTCTTTTATTCAGCTCTAAAATTCACTTTTTATCACAGTTTTGGACTTAAACTGAGATAAAAAAATTTAAACTCCACTTTTTATCACGCTTTCACTAAAAACCGTGATCTTTGTAAATCTCCTTAGTGTGGTATTTATCTATTATTGTAGTAGTGCCAATTAAAATCGGATCAAAATTCAATATAAGATTGGCAAACTCCTAAGTACGTCTCAAAGCCAACCCCTCGCAATTGTTTTCATGTTAAGTTGATGGAAACTCCAAGGAGTTGGCCAATTGGTCTTGCCTGGAATTTAGATGTTTACTTTATCTTAAGGTCTCGGGTTTGATTATTTTTGCTAATAACTTTTGAAGCCAACTCACTCTCACACTTTTAAGCGTGTGAAACGGCTGTGGAAAAGAACGCAGGGATTAGTCTGAGGTGCGCGCAAACTTATCTGGAACACTTTCAGAAACAAAAACAAAAAGAAGTTAGGTTGATGGTCATTATGAAAAATATCCAAGAAACCTTCTCTCAGTACGTATAAGAACCTCCAATAATTCTTTAATCAGATATTGGATTCGATTAATTGGTACTATCCATAGCCATAGGAAATCATATCTGACCTCGCTCTTAGTATTTAAAATATTTAAAGAAGGCATGTTTGGTTGATTTTTTCAACATCAGGTGACAGGTACGCTAGAAAATCTCACTAACTAAAGATCACTATTGGACTATTCTATTACATGGTACACCAACCTAGCCCTAAGATAAGTCTATAAGAAGAGGATTATTCTGTGGTCTCGGTGTACTGTCATGTAGTGCCCTAACGCTCTTTCTTATCACACATTCCTATGGAGTACAAGCAATTTGTCCCGAGCCACACAAAAATATGTGGTAAAGAAGAGTGGTGGCGGTGCCCCAGAACTGCCGAGTACATCTGCTTAGAAAAAGGAAATCGAAAATAAGTCATATTTGCATCCCACCAAATTATATCTAGTCATAATTCTTTTTTCTTTTCAAGATTATATACATCAACAGGGGTACTATGCTGGATGTTAGTCCACGGGATGCTTTATAGGCTATTCATAGCCCTAAACCCCAAACACCCACGACGGTAGTCCAATCCTGGTCTCCCATGTGTGGAGGATCATGAGATGCATGCCAACTGGACTATAACACATTGGCCTATCAAGTCATAATAATTCGACCAAGCACTTAAAAGAAGAAAACAAAAGTTAAGATGATCGAAAATATAGTATCAAATCAGACCATTGAAGTTATTACTATGACTATTGATAGGCACATAAATGTTTACGTACGCGCTCTCTAATTTATCATTATTAAGTCTATTTATATAATCTTACTTGAAGATTAATGCTTGATTTTTTGTGTTGTCGATATTCGGAGGTTTTAACATTCTAATGTGCATCGTTTAGTTGCTGATCGAAGCAAAAGAAGCATGAATTGCGTCTTATAATTTTTCCTCCTCCTCCTCCTACTGTGCTGTTGTGTACGTGGTATTGAAAGTAAAATGGATTAGTAGAATAATACAAGTCATAAAATTGGTGGGACCCGAAGCTATACTTAATTGGACTTGCAATTTTAATCTTTTAAGTGGGCCTAATGTTTAATAATTATTTTGACCAAGGCTAAGACCCCAGTGACTGATATCTCACGAGGGCTTCCACAAGTGAAGTCGGCGGCAGCAGCTTAACAAGGAGAGCTGCAGAGTACGAATTACGTTGGGGGGGGGGGGGGGGGGGGGGGGGGGGAGGGAAAGAGCTGCGCACAAAGAGGGGATTTTTTTACAGGAAAAAAGGGGGAACGGGGGCTGCCGACGAACAGGGAACGGGGCTGCCGCGGTCACGAAGAACAGGGACTGCGGTCATTATTGTTTAGTGTTCTCTTTTCTTTTCAAGTTTGTGATGTTTTGTTCAATTACTCGCACTCTGATAATTAATTTTAATTTTTGTTTTTAATAAAAATTGTTCGTTGGTATTTGATTGGTTTATATTTCATGTTTGGTTTTCACCTCGCGTAATAGACTCTGGTAACTAATTTTAATTTCTGTTTTTAATAAAAGTTATTCGCTGGTATTTGATTAGTTTATATTTCTTGTTTGTTTTTCACCTCGCATAATAGAAGCATGTTTCAAACTAAGATTTCTTGTGTTTTTTGTGCAATGATTAGTGAGTAGTCGTATAGGTAGAGTTGAGGGGTCGGGCACTACTCCTATTTTCAAATAATGAAAAAAATAATTTTAGATTGGTAAAATACTTTCTGTAGACGAACCCGGGTATTGTCGTAACCCATGTGAACGGGAGAATGATGGTCCAAAACTCATTCCTCGCTGCGTATGGATAAACGGCGACCATAAGGGTTTGCATCTTGTGGGGTATCTTTTTTAATCTAAAGTTGAATATTTTTAAGAACACTGAATGGAGCAAGTTAATCCGGATTAGTTGCAAGTGCTATGAACCCTACGACCGTACCTCCTTTAAATTATTTGAAAAAAACAATCAATTTCCTAGGTTTTAGTTAATTATTTCATCCAATTGATAAGGGGTGACTACCTAAGAGCCCGTTTAAATTATAACAATCCGAGTTTTTAAGTCAGCACAAGTCACTGTCTTCGTGGATTTGACTCCGGTCTTACTTGATATTGTGCTAAGTCGGTTCCTGTCCTACGCTTGGGACAATCCGTTATTTTAGGTTTAAGAATCCGTCAAGCAACTATCCTTTTTTTTTTTTTTTTAAATCACAATTCGTTCAGACGTTTGATAATAATAATCCGACCCAGCACTTACCAAGCATTATTTAACTATCGAAACTTACAAAGAAAGTTGTAGATCATCAACGGTGAACCTGAGATGGTGCCATTTTGCATTCAAGGAGACACTTGGAGGCCAGAGGAAAAATTCAAATATAAATATAGTAATCAAGCTGAATTAAAACCCTTCATTTTTTTTTATAGATATTTTCATGTACCGTACCGTTTCAATATCCTCGGAATTATTAGCATAGAGCAATTAATAATAAGTTCCTTGGCATTGAGCCTAACCCATTGAGCTAGTACTAGCCGGCGCATTGAAGCACGCAGTAGAAGGACATTGGCTTTAACACCCCGAATAACACCATGATTGTGAAACACCATGAATAACAGAAACTATAGTCGGAAAATTTTTATTTACAGAGGAGACAACAGTGAGCCCTGAGAAAGCTAGAGAATTTTCTCAGATAAAATGAGTGACACGAATAGCCAGTGGAGATGAGTGGTAACAGAGTCAAGACTCACGACTGCCCGGAAAAAAAAAGATAGCGCTAGAAGCAGGGATAGAATCAGGATTTTAACTGTGTGGTGGGGAACATGTATACTAAAAGATGGATGCGATTCTATTTTTTTCCTTTTTCTAATCAGCAAAGATTAATGATTTGTCAAACCTTTTTGTTATTTTCATTTTTCGAACTTACATATGAACTCCTAGGACTCGGACTTCATCGTCGAAAACGGTAGCGTATTACACAATCTCTATAAGAATGATAGTAGGAGTGAGAATGGTAAATAAGTGGAATGCGCAAATTAATACCCTTTTGGAAATCACACAAGATAACTGTAGGATACCAAAATTCCTTTTAAAGTTTTATTTTATTCAAATTAATGCGCTTCTTTTTTCAACTAAATTCATGTGAAATTAATTAGAAAATAATCCTTTCAGGTGTAAAGAGTAAAGGTGATTCAAGTTATTGAAGAACAACCCTTCACTTATTCCCGTTTCACACAATTGAGTTGAAGAAAGGTGAAATGTCGGATAAGGAGCTTGATGGCATTGCTGATGGCGCCTTTGATGATTTGGAGGAAGGTGCCTCTATCTCAGTGGAGTTTTGATTTTATTCTTCTATTCTTTTTGGATATTCGTTTGTTGTCTTTGCTGCTTTTTGCTATTAGCTTGCTGGTTGTGTTCTGTTGCAGACCTTATGGTTGTTGGGGTTTGTTTACGGTTGCTTCTTCACTTGTTTTGCTAAGGTTGTTTTGTTGTTTTTCCAGTGCTACGTCTTCCTCTTATCTGTAGAGGTTGGGTGGCTGTTTTCAAGTAGTCTTTTTTCGGTTTCTTCTGTGTGTGGTGGTTGTGACTGTTAGCGTCCCCTTTGTTTGGTGACTGTTTTGAGGTTTAGGTGGTTATTTAGGGTGTTTTTTAGGGTTTGGGCTTGGTCTTTTTTGTTGGTCTCTTGCCAACGTTTTGGGTCTCAGGTAGCCTTAGGTTACTAATTTTTCCTTCGGATGCCCTTGTCCTTTTAATCTTTGTATCTTTTCAGAGATTAATAAATTTCTTTTGTAAAGAAGGAAAAAAAAAACAAATTACTCTCTTTTGCCGATAAAAAAAAAGTATTTCAATAAAATGGGAGTACTAAAATCATATATATTAGAGGGTGTTCCACTTTTTTCAAAAAGAATTTTTTGGAAAAAGAAGGTAATTTCAAACTCAAATATAATGAAAATGAAAATTATTTTTTCAATTTTTTTTACATTGTTTAAAAGATCTTAATGAGATTTATCAAATAAGATTCATATTGGTAGGAAAATTATTTGTGTAAACATATGACTTTTGAACTTGAAATTGTTTTCTTTTTCAAAAAAGAACTTTTCCACAAAAGTGGAACACCACCTTACTCTCTTTTCGGGATAAAGTTTTTTTCTAGGGAATGACTTCGGTGTCCCCAGTCATTTTGGGGACACCATAACATTTGGCATAACAAAACCATTATAAGCATAACCAAATTCATTACAAGTATAACCAAAACCATTATAAGCATAACCAAAACCATAACAAGGCATAACTTGGTTGGTTATGCCTTGGTTGATTTTTGGTTATGCCTTGATTGGTTTTTGGTTATGCCTTGGTTATGCCATGTTATGATTCTATTATACTTGTAATGATTTTTGTTATGCTTGTAAGGGTTATGTTATGTCAAAAATTACGGTGTCCCCAAAATGACCGGGGACACCATAGCATCATCCTTTTTTCTAATAATTTAGATGTTTATGCTGCTTACGCTCACATCGACTAATCTTAGGAACATAATCCCACCGCCCACCGGTAAGGAGCCAATTAAGTCGGAGCAAAGTTCAGTATGAAATTGGCTCAAAAAAAGTTAACATTACCTAATCAGAAGTTTCAAACCTGAGACCTTAGAAGAAATCAATGAAGCAAAGTACTTCTAAGTCTCAAGCCTTCGTTACCAAGCCTAACCCCTTGCGATTGTTTTCAAGTTAAGTTGATGGACATTTTGGAAAAATCCGAGAAACCTTCTCGCGGCACGTATAAGATCCTCCAAGAATTTTTTAATCAGATTTTGGATTCGATTGGTACTTATCCATAGCCATAGGAAATCATATCTGACCTTTGCCTTTGAGTTTTTAAAATATTTAAACATCAAGTACACTGGAAAATCTCACTAACTAAAGATCACTATTGAGATTTACCAGATGGTACGGATCAAAAAAAAGGAAAAAAATATTTACCAGCTGGTACAACCTAGCACTAAGGTAAGTCTATTATAAGAGGATTATTCTATAGTTTTGGTGTACCATCGCATAGTAGGGCTGCTCAAAAAATCCGGTGAACTGTGAAACCGGTTCTGGCCGAACAGATTCGTACCTTTTGAATTTTTTCCGTGGATTAATGATCCTGACACGGATTGAAAAATTAGAAACCCGTGACTTGCGGTTTGGTCCACGGATTTTCATTACGAAACTGTGGATTAACCGAACCGGACCGTGAGATGTTTATTTTATATAAATAATATATATTTGTGTATTTATATTTTATATAATAAATTGTTAATAATGTTAACACTTTTTTCCACCAATTTTAGTATTTTATCTTAATAATGGGGTATAGTGTAAATGTACATAAAATATAGAGAGTAAATCGTAGTTTTTTCGTAAAATACGGGTAACCTTAGTTGAGTTTTAGTAGTTCGTTTCTTTTCCGATTTTTTTATGTTATGTAATGTACTATAATAATACAATCCTACTTGTATTTTAGATTCTTTTGAATTTGGTTTTTGAAGTAAGCCTTTGGTAATTTATGTATCAAGTACTTTTTGATGGTGTTAAACTTAATTCTGAATATAACATTCTTCCCTGTTATTGTGAGATATATGTTTGAGCTTTATTTTTGCTAAAATCCGTGGACAAAACTGTAACCGATCAGTGAGTCACGGATCGGATTGGAATTGGACCGTAGGACTTTTGGTCCGGACACGAATTTTATTTTGTAAAAACCGTGGTTAGCGGTTCGGTTCTCAAATTCCTAAAAATCCGAACCGAACCGGACAGCGAATAGCCTTATCATATAGTGCCTAACACTCTTTCTTACCACAAAAATCTCACCAAGTAATTATAACTATTGAGATTTACCAGATGGTACGGATAAAAAAAAAGAAAAAAAAGATTTACCAGCTGGTACAACCTAGCCCTAAGGTAAGTCTATTATAAGAGAATTATTCTATGGTTTTAGTGTACCAGTGCTCTAACACTCTTTCTTACCACAAAAATCTCACTAACTAAAGATAACTATTGAGATTTACCGGATGGTACGGATCAAAAAAAAGGAAAAAAAGATTTACCAGCTGGTATAACCGAGCCCTAAGGTAAGTCTATTATAAGACCATTATTCTATGGTTTTGGTGTACTGTCGTACAGGGCTCTAACACTCTTTCTTACCACAAATTTCTGCAGAGTACAAACAACTACCAAAAAAACAGTGTGATAGAAAATGGTGTTGGAGTACCACGTAGCAGTGCCCTAGAGCTGCCGAATAATTATTCCAGAGATCAGATGTATATCTGCTTAGAAAAGGGAAAACAAAAATAAAAGTCACATTCAAATGCATCTCAAGTCACAATTTTTGTTTTTTCCCCTCAAGATTGTATACATTTACAGGGTTTAGCGATATGTTAGTAGGTTAATTCACAAAAAACTTCTTAGTTTTTTTATAGTCATGAATCTCAAATGCCCACAACGGGACTCAAACTCTGACCTCACATGGAGAGGACCATGCCAATTGGGCTAGAGCCCATTGGCCTATAAATTCATAAATAATTTGACCAAGCACTTAAAAATGGAAAACAAAAGCTTGGATGAACAAAAATATCGGTATCAAATTACTCCAGAACAATTGAAGCTATAATTATGACTATCCTCTTCTTTTTTCTTTTCTTTTTTTTTTTTTATCACAACTCGTTCAGACGTTTGATAATATAATAATTCGACCAAACACTTACCAAGAGATTATTGGCACTATTGTTGAAACTTACAAACAAAGATGTAGATCATCAACATTGAACCGGAGATGGTGCCTTTTTGCATTGAAGCAAACTTGGAGGAGGAATTATTTAAGTATGGTTTGCTGAATCTGAATTCTTCATATACTTTTTTTTATGAGTAATTTTCATGTACCGTTTGAATCCTCGGAATTGTTAGAAGAGAGCATTTAAGTTCCTTGGCATTGGGCCTACCCCTTGAGCTACTAAGGACATTCAAACCCATCAGATATCAACCTTGGTTATATTTGGGGTGTTTTCGGTAGGCAGTAACTTAATGATTACTTATTGTTGCTTAAAAATGCCAAGTTATTTTCTACTAAGCAATAAGTTGATGAAAGTTTTTAAGTTTATTGAGAGAGAGAGAGAGAGAGAGAGAGAGCGAGAGAGCGAGGGGGGGTCAAAAAATGTCAAGTAATTTCCACTAATTAATGGAATAGTAGTAGTAAGTTATAAATGAGATGCAAAACTTGTTGCTTATCGAGAACAACAAGCTAAAATGCCATAACTTGTAGCCCAAATTGTTAGTGGAAGCATTGTGGATTAAACTGTGAAAGAAAAATACAAGGAAAGTGAAAAAAGAATAACAATTCAGTTTTACAAAATCATTTTTTTCCTAAACTGCACTGCACAAATGTATGAGAATTATATTATTTTCGTAGAACTACATGTCTCGATCATAAATTGTTAACTATTTAACATATCTTCTTCAATTGTTGATAAAAAGGCAAACAAAAGGAAGCTAATTACATGATCTTGTTTTTTGGCCAATTAAAAACTTTCTAAAAGATGCTTATTTATGCGTATTTCCCTTCTTCTTTCTCTTAAGAGGGTCGCAACAAATCTAAAATCCCAAAGATTGTGTTCTCACTTTGGCCTCTTGCACGAAAAATGAAAGGAAAATATGGCAAAAGCTTTTCCCTACTTTTTGCGGGACCCAAATCTTTTAACTTGTCCACCATGATTAGCTTCTCATCAAAACTTATCTAACAAAAAATGTAAGATTTTACACGAACCTTATTTCTACACTAGTTTTTACCTATAGCTTATATTTTTCAGTTTTCTCTTCATTTTTTTTAATATCAAACGAGCGCACGAAGGAAAAATTCTTCGGAATTTGATATTCGCGTTCCACTTCTTACTAATGACGTTCCATTTTATTTATAAAGTTAATAATAACTTCACGTTAAAAGTGGAGCGCCATCAGTAAAAAGTATAATGCAAATATCAGTTTCCAAATTCTTTTCATTTTCATTTATGCCACTTCACTATAACCTTCTGTGAACAGTTTCCCTGCACCAAATTTCTTGACAACTGAACGAAGCCCATAGGCTTACATCAGTGGGCCACGAGACCCACCGAATGGAACATGGGCTTTTCTCAATAGGCCCAGAGTACAGTGGATCAGGCCCGGCCCACGTAATGGAACATGGCTTTTCTCAGTAGGCCCAGAGTACAGTGGACCAGGCCCTACCACTTCTCTTATGGGCCGGCCCTTGCCTTCTTTTCTTGTCCACAAAGTCACGGCAGTGTCTAAGTATTCAAGTTCCCTCACAGAAGCACCGAAGAGCAGGAGAAACAACAAGAGAGAGAGAGAGAGAGAGAGCAATGGAAGCTTCAAACACAGAGAAATCGATAGCACACGAAATCGGAGGGCTCCAAAACGACACCCTCCGCTTCGGGCTCCACAGCGTCAAGGGCGAGATCACCGGATCCCACCCCCTTCAGTCCGCCTATCAATCTGTATCCTCTCTCTCTCAATCTCTAAATAAACATGTGTATATGTATATGTATGTGTGTGTGTGTGTGGTGTAAAGATGAGTTTTTTTTGTTAGATTTATGTGTGTTTTTGTGTAGACGAAGGAGATGCACGAGCAAAGGAAGAGGAGGGCCCTACTGAACTCGTACGGCTCGGCTTTTCCGCTGAAGATGGACCTCGATCGCCAAATGCTTTCGAGGTACGAAAGCTACTTGTTCAATCGTTGTATGATTCGATTTGATTTTGTTGATGTATTGAACAGATATGGGGACGGAATTTTGGTTGCTTCCTAGGGTTTGTTATTTTGGGGATTTAGTAGGTGTCCAAAACTGATTTTTTTAAAAAAAATTCCGATTGTGGAAAAGGAAATTGAATAATGCTTTGTTGGTTGATGGTTATTAAAGTGAAAGAAAAATTAAAAAGACATAAATTGGGTATGGGTTTCTATTTGGTGTGGGTATGGGTTTCTATTTGGTGCATCTGAGAATGTTTGAGTTTTCTCTGCAACCAAAAATTGGATTGTGTTTCAATTGGTAGAAGCTGGCGAAGTGCGATAAACTGATAATGTTTTTGGTAAGTCAGATGGGTCGTTTGCTTTATTATTGTTCACTCGGAATCTGAATCAGTAAATAGATTAGTATCCGTTTAGAAAGTATTTGTGGCTGAGGTTTGTGTAGTAGCTTGTTTTGGTTTTAGCCCTTTGGGCATAGTCTGGCTTCCATGGCACATGTAAGTGGAATGGAGGATATAGGGCATTTGGTTTCGCAAATTTTTTTTCAATCGTTTATCAACTTCTGAATAACTTGGATATGATACTGACAAAAGTTAAATGGTTACTTTGTAAGTTTTTCCACCTTAAATACGGGGGACTGCAATCATGCCGAACTGTTATAGTCTATGTTTAAGTAAGGTCTTGAAGATCAGAAATACTTAAGTGTTAGGGAAGGTCTCAAGTAACGCTTTATACATTGCCGAACACTTCTTTACCATATTTGAAGCCCTTATGGAGATTTGTAAGTCTCTTTGTTTCAGGAGTCAGACCTATCAAGGCTAATGACCACCCATTTGGTTTTTTTTTTTTCCCCTCGGCCATAGTTAGCATTGTTAGTCGTAGGCTCGTAATTAGTGAGATTTGAAACTTTGAACCCTTGTCAACCACCCATTTGGTTGTTGGTAGCATTACTAGTACCGACTGCCCTTCTAATTCTTTGGTGTCTTAGACTGCCATATTTCACGTTTTTTAGGTGCCCCTTACAAATTCTTTTTATATACTACTGGGTTTTCAAACTAACCATGCACGCAAGTTTCTTAGAATCATCAGTGAATGTAAGCATCAGGAAGTCAGATCATTGGGTTTGTTATATATACTTAGTTAAGAGTCATCAGCGAATGTATGGATCAAGAGGTCTGATCATTGGGACTTGCAATACATAGTAAGTTACAATCGAATGAATATGTGACAACTGTGATCATTTGGGTGGTTTTTAAGAATATGACAATGTTTTCATGCGGATATGTTGGGTCCTATTCTAGTAATTACAGATTTGAACATGACTGAATAAGGCCACCTGAGATCCAAAGAGTTTTTTGGATGATCCCTGGGATATGACTGGTATAATATAAAATATAAATCATGTATTTCCTCGATCGAAAACAAAATCCCTACTCAAATAGGGGCACTAACCTAGTTGATTTTTTTAATTTGGACAAGTGATTCGTAGTTTAGTCACAACTCAAAATGGAATTGATGCCGCAACCGTAGCTCAAACACTTAAAGAATATTTTGACAAAGTAAAACGTAATGAATAGTGGTAAAATTTCATCAGGTAACCACAATAGTTTACTAAGATTGGTATAAAAGTAGTTCAAATCCTAAAAATGATAGATATGAATGGGAAAAGCTGAGAAGAAGAATAGTGGAGAGATACTAAGAGTGAGAAGAAAAAGCAGGGTTAAAGGAGTCTCTCTCTCTCTCAGACCAAAGATGGAAGAAGAGGAATGGTGATAGTCAAACTTGGCCTTGTCTTCGTTAGCTTTGGCTTTCCAATGGTGTCTAAATGTGTGTTGTGTATCTGTTACTGCTATGTGTCCAATGCAAGGATGCTAGTTGTGCTGGCATGCATCTGATATGTTTACACCATTATTGATGACAGTTTATTGTAGCTTCGATTGTAGTTGTTTTTGCAAGTATGCATGTTGGCATTTATTTTACGCATACCACGTAAGAATCTCATTAGCTTAGATGTATTCATGGCTTGTTTCGTACTATTTGAATTATTTTATTTAATGATGGGCCTTTGCAGATTCCAGAGGCCTCCAGGTCCGATTCCATCTTCCATGCTAGGTTTGGAGGCACTGACCGGAAGTTTGGAAGACTTTGGTTTTGAAGACTACCTCAATGGTAACGACATTTATAGTTTTGTGTCCAATGTAAATTTTGGAGCATCTTGTTTGAATTATCTTAGTGGCCCATTTCCTCTCCCCAGCTCTTTTCTTTGTTTTCAACTTCATCTTGCGATTTGTCTGCATACAGTATTAACTCGACTTTGAAGTTCAGTAATTCCTTATAGGGTTAGTGATTTCTATGTACATGATTGTTGCCAAGACAGGGGCATGGAAGTCTATTTATGTGTCCTGGTAAAGAAAGGATAGGGTGGTGTAAGGTTCAGTATTTCTTCTTTGCATCCCACTTGTTAGCCACGGAATTTAGGATCCAGGCTTCGACAACATTAATTTTTTTTTTTTTCAGTGATTCTTTAAAAATTCTCTGCATATCTTGCTGCAGTGGTAAACATGTAATGTTTTCAAATTGCGGTGCAAAATTGCTATCTATTTCTGAATACTGTCAGCTTGGATATGGCTGACAGTAACTGTTAAGTTTTCAATTTGCTTTGTATTGCTGAAAAATGTCGGTTAGATGTGGCCGAAGATTTGTTCCAGTTTCATTTCGATTGGCTTACTTTGTACCTAGGTAAACATATTGAAATTGATAAGGAGAAAGACTAGTTCTTATTGATTTTTCCCTTCAAAGTTAATTTGACTCAAATTTACATATGGATTGACAAAATTAGACCATCAAAATTACCCTCAATTTGATTTGGCCCCCATGCTAGGAAGTTGGTGTATTGTAGCTTCTTACGGTAAAACAAAAGACAAACCTGGATCTTGTCTGGCCCGCGGACTGATTATTTTGCTTACCTCTAAATTGATGCTTGTTGCAGATCCACGCGAGTCTGAAACATTCCGCCCCCTGGACATGCATCATGGAATGGAAGTCCGACTTGGAGTTTCCAAGGGACCAGTTTGCCCCAGTTTCATCTGATTCATCCCCATACTTGCCAGAGATATTTAAGTTTCTAAGTCTGTGTTGCTGTTCTATGGATAACTTAATTTTTCCTTATTATGTAAACTTGCCTTGATTTGGTTTAGTTTTATATGGCTGTTGAATCGACTGTACCCTTGCTTCTCTGCCCTGCTCAAGTATCTATTACCCATGTTGCTGGTATTAGGAGTTTTTTTTTTACTTACGGCTTGTTGATCCAAATTATGAAGCCCGCATATTGACTGTTTATGGTGTTCTGGCCTATAAACTGGTGATTTGTTGCAAGTTTATGAGCTGAGATGTGTATTTTCATTTCTTCATTAGGGAATTCAAATCAAGGTGTCATAACTTCAAATGTGTACAAGACATGACGGATGGTGCTTTTGGATGTTGCACAAAATTGAGTTATGTTGCTCATTCTCATTCTTACCAAAATTGATGATTCGGGACTGTAATTGAATTGAAATTGGTGATGGATTAGTTTATAGCAAAACATTTTGCCTCCGGCACATTTACAAATAACAGGAAGAGCCAGCTTCACCTCACGGGGGAAGTATGACTCAAAAGCACTATTAAAAGAAAGAAAGAGAGTATATACCTACAAAAGGGTTCAAGACTTCAAGTGTAAACATATTGAGGAAATCTGTGTAAACATATTGAGGAAATCTGTATAAATCAGTCCAAATCCACTCCTTCGTAAGTACAAAGCCTGTAATTCCAAACACAAGAATAAACCTCTCTGTCGCCTAATTAGTTTCAAAACAGATGCACCTCATCTTACTCTGTTGATACCCTAGCAGTGTCACCTTTGCCATTTGCAGGAGAAACAACCGCAAGAACAACGAAACCACCCAGAGCAACAATCAAGATGCCCAAAGAGTTTATTAACATTGCCTCAGTAGAATAGAGCGTTATAATCTGGTGGCTTTGAAGGAATGTGGCCTTTTCTAGGATACCTGTAGCACAAGTAGCAACTGAAAGGGCATATATGTAAACCCCAAAAAATACATGCCACGGCATCAGGGTAGCTCTGCTGTTTCTCGAACCACCTGGGTACCAATAGGTTGCAAATCCAGCTGCCCACTGTCAACAAGAAAATCTAAAAATTCAAACAGTGTGATTTTATAAACTTCGTTGGTTTTTCATATCTGATTATAGAAGCTACTCATCTTTCAAAACAAAATGCACAAGGGGTGTTCAGAAAAAGACCTGAATGCCGAACAAAAAGAAGGAAGCTAAACCAAGCCAGGAATGCAGACTATAGAAATTGTCGATGCCCCTGTCAATGTGATTTTTCCAAGCAGCCCATATGCCAATCACGCTCAAACAGAAAGCCAGGAATTGCAATGAGAGATGAACTAATTTTTTGAAGCTCTTGGTTCCTGAAACAGTCTTGTAAGCTAGCATGGCTGCATAACCCAAATCAAGCAATTAGACTAAGGATGTTATTTGTTTTACTTTTTATAGCACTCGAAAGCTATGTTCCATGGACTCGGGTAGGGGAATCGGGTGTGGCCATGCGGGTATGTGCCTAGGTGTCTGCTTCATCCAATTAGTATACTCCTTTTATTTTCTCAGATAATTAGTGTTTACAAAGTGCAGTATGGCTTTCATGCGTAATAATAGTATAGGAGTTCTACACATTCCAACTAAATGCGTTGGACACAGTCCTACACCCTTATCCGAGGGTTGAGTCTCTGACATGATATTTTATATGACATGGTATTTTATACATTAGGAGTCCATGTAACATAGCTTGAAAGCCATAAGATGACTTGGAACCAAATGAAGGAACATATATCAGAAAACATATCAACCAAGTATATGCAAAGTATGTGTAAAAAGCCATTCCAACTAAAGGAGGAAGACAAAATTATGCCATTCCAACAAAAGAAGGTGTACCATTCCACTGCTTGATATTTCGGAACCTAACTAAAGAAGGTGGTAATAGACATAAGAGCTATCATAGCTACCAGTTAAATGGTGAACATAAACATCACAGTACGACATATGGCGATTATTTGCTATGATGGCTATTATTTGCTACTACTAGTTAAATGGTGAACATAAACATCACAGAACAGCCATGCTTCTTACTTGTGTGGGCCTACTATATGTCACAGAGGACAGATTGGCAATTTGGAACCAGCAAAAAGAGGCACGAGTTTTCCTATTTCCTAAGTCGTCTGTCATCAAATCAAGTAGGACGGTCTTGTTTGGCATTCCTACTGACAATTCCTGATGGAAGTTTCGACATACAATAATGAAATAACTAAAAACTTCCTAGGTAAGTACAAAAATATAAAACAAAAAGAATCATTTCCAAAACCAATCATGAGAGAATCTCAGAATAGATACGGCAAGTACAAACATCTAACACCTCCACGATAAAAGCTGAAATCTAGACACAACGAATATGCAATAAATATTGACTTGCAAGCTCTAAAAACAATCAAAGTCGATCAGAACTAGTTCACATGTCACGGAATATTATCGGGAGATTAGAAACAGTGTACATAAATCATTGGCAAGTCGTTAAAAAGCAAGATATGAGATCACTTGAATTAGGTTAACCAACCCTATATAAATGCACAAAAGAAATCACCGCAATCTCTGGACTATGGTCCAACTTTCCGGTAAATTTAAGATAGAAAAAGCTCAGTCACGAGCAAGGAACCACTTTTTTTTTTTTACCTTCGCCATTCAGAAGGACAAGACTAATCACCATTAATACCGGATGGACCTGAAAAAGAGTTATCAAAGAAGTTAGGAAAAATGCTCTGCATCCACAAGGACATTTGCCCACAAAAGCTGGATTTAAACAACTTCACAACGTGGACCGACACAAACAAGAATGCAACCAATGGGAATGCAACAGAGAGGAAAATATATTCCAAGCCTAGAAAAGAAAGCTAAACCTCTCAACTCAAATTTGATTTCACTTCCACAATCCAAAAGATAAATGAAGTATGACACATGTAAATTTCCCAAGAAAGCTTACAATACTTATTTAAATACAAATCACAAAAGGTTGAAGACTGATATGAAACTGAATGAGACACATACGAGACGAAAAAGGACCAATGGCCAAGAAAACTGGACAATGTAATTGACCTTTCTATGTATACCTCATGAAATAAAATACGAACTGATTAAGTAGTTATACGGAGTGACACCAATAAAGCAACTGAGAGCAAAAACTTGTCCTGCCAATGTTGAATCAACCATTAAGATCCTAAAATTAATACATTATCTAACACTAAGGAACCATTCAGATTTTGTGTCAATGAAAAGTGAAAACTGCCCTATCCATGACCATGACATATTAAAATCAAGTCAATACAACGTCTACGTAGAGATAGGAATCCCATCTCTGTAGTATAAATTGCTTTAAATACAGACTGATTACTATTATTCTTTCTAAATACTTCACATAAGCTCTGGCACTTAAACAAAAGAATGACATCTTTGGATAGATCTAGATTTGAAATTAAGGAAATTAAGGAACTGAGACTACCATTTAAAGGAAACAAATTGACATTTGTCAGGTCTCGCATGGATTTCACATCAAGTTTGGAACTTTGGAAGTTTCATGATGAGGAATTTGAGACATCAAACCAGAACGGGTGTACAACTGGTTCAACATCATTCATGGTAAAAGTAGTAGTAATACAAATATATCAATAAGATACATTTAGGGTATCTCGAATTGATCTTCCACTCTGGTTTCACAAGCCACATATAGCTAACCCTCTTACATTTTCCGTTGAAAATAAAGATACAATCTATCCATTCTGACATCCCCATCAATCCAAAAGGAGTCTTGAGATATGTCATATGTTAGACAATGCATTAAGGTTGCAGTTCTACAAAGGTCTCACCTATATACATATCTTCTACCTCTATTCATCTTCCACTCTTAAGGTTGCAGTACAACCGCAAGTATTTGATTTTCTAGTGACAAGAGAGTTACACTACACATGTGTGTACATATACGACGAGAATTTCCATAACAACACACTACATCAACCAACACCAACTAAAGGAGAAACAACAATAAAATCTTGCCCCTTGAGGCTTGACCTCTCACTTGAGAGAGCCCAGTTGGTTAGTATAACGGCAACACTACAAAACTTAAAAAGGCATCCGAGAAAACATAACCAATTACCAACCAAACTGAGCCTTGCGTCCCAATCAATTGGGACCGGCTACATAAAATCCTATTTTTCCACTAAGCTCGGCTACCTGTTTACTTAAATTTCATAAGCCCAAATCCTTGTGTACCACAGAATCCAAAGTCAGTTTAGGTCGAGAAAACATATACATAAGAATATCCAATCACAAATGTTGTAATGGATTTCTTGTCAAGCAGCAAAATGAAATCCACGAGAATCGAATCAAAATCGTAGCATAATTGCACAAAATTAACATAGATTTAGGGCACATGGGGGGGGGGGGGGGGGGGGGGGTTTGGTGGTTGGTGGGAGAAAGAGAATTACGTTGAAAATGAGAGCTTTGTTGTCAGAAACGAGAGCCAATCCTCCCCGGTAATGCACGTTCCATATAAGCACCAGGGCTGCCACTAGTACCCCGAGGATCCTCACCACAAGGAAGATCGGGAATTTCACCACGGGTACCGCCATTGTCAACCCTTATTACCGAAATACGTACAGCGTATGTAGAGAGAGAGAGAGAGAGAGAGAGAGAGAGAGAGAAGGGATCTGCGATGGCGTAGACGGGGGGGAGTCCGTAATCACGGGTAGAAAATTCATAGCTCATGGGTTTTGAAATTTATACTCCAATATGTTCTTTTTTTTTTTTTTTAAGTCCAACATGTGAATTTTTTGGTATTGAATTCTTTGGCTACTTTTATGAATTTTTAAGGCGAAAATTTTCATTGCCGGGTAGGTATCACGTGGTGTCCGTTCAGCACATTCGAGCCGTCAATTGTGTTCTTGTGCGGCTCGGATTTGTAGAGAGAAAAAGGGGAGAGAGTGTTGGGGTGAGAGGAGAGAGAGAGTTTGAATCCGAGTCATCCAAAAGTGTATTAGATAGTCTGGATGTGCCGAACGGATACCACAACACCCGGCACCGAAAAATTTCTCATTTTTAAGGCATGGTGTGAGATTTTATGGCCAAATTCATATGACCTTTTACGAAAAGGCACATAAGAGACATAAATGTAGGAATATTCCTTAACTTGATACTACAAATGAAAAGAACTGTTTCGTGAACAGCTTGAGACTTGATCGAGTTCTTAAGCTTGCTTGCAGATGAGTCAAGATCGAGTTCTTAAGCTTGTTTAGTAAAGAAGTCGAACTCGAATTAGTTGTAACTTGGTTCCGTTAAAAAAACTTGGCCAGTCATGTCAAAAAAAAAAAAAAACTTGGCCAGCGGCGGAGTCATGGAGTCGTTTGGTAGGCTGGATGACACCATTTGATGAGAGTCCCTTATTATTTGTTGCATAGTATTCGTTAAAATACGAAAAAAAATGTTAAGCATAAAGTCAGACTTTGTAATGGGTTTTATTTTTTAAATAAAAAACTAAAATCTTGAACTATCTTGTGGACATTAAATGAAAGTGTAGAAATATTTTATTTTTACGACTGAACTGCTTATTTTTTAGGGTAAAGTACGGATTACCTCCCTGAGGTTTGCACGTTTGGCAGATGACCCCCCTCAGGTTCATTAATGATCACATTGCCCCCCTGTGGTTTTGGAGCAATGTGCAACCGTTAGGTTTTCCGTTCAAATTAACGGAAAGTAGGGTACACGCGCATTTTTTTTTCCGTGGGTGAAAAAATAATAATAGGGAAAAGTCGAAATCAATTATAAAAGGACGATAGTATCCTTTTCCTCATCTTCTTCCTTAAACAACCCACCCCCCCCTCTCTATCTCCAGTAGCTGCCATGGAAGAAGAAAGCAGTAGCGGTTGCTACCACGAACGAAGAGAAGCAACAAATCCTCAAAGGCCTCGAAGCCTCCCACAACCGACAATCCAACCCCACTCCCAAATCCACCGAGTCCAACTCCATCAATGCACACCTCGAGCTCGAAACCGAGTCTGACTCCACCTTCTCCCACCACCTCACCTACCTCAGGTCCATTGTCGGCTCCCTCGAAAACACCCGCCGCCACGGCCTCCGGTCGTTGCTCACCCGCTGGGTCACCACCCACGAGATCTCCCGGGTCGCCGGGTCGACCGAGTCCCAAATTCAGGCCTGGATTGACCGCGGGTGTATCGAGAACCTCGCTCGAGGCGGTTTATTTTTCCGCAGAGGGACTCCAGCCGGTCAATTTGGCGAGCCATCGGCAACGTCGAAACAAAATTCCCAGCCCATGCCCGACGACGCACCTGTGACCATATACTATATATACATACAGAGTATACAATTCTTTTTTTTTGGTAAATCGGAAATTTACAAAGTATACAATTATCTATGCATGTGGTAGGTATATACAAAGTATACAATCGGAAATTTACAGAATTCCCGGCCCTAAATCTCCATAGCTATCTCTCTCTTCCTCCCTCTCCCTATGTCAATGTGTTAAAAGGAGAGTCAGAGCGTTTTATTTAAGAAAGGGCAGTATGGTCTTTTTACTTTTTCTGTTAACAGAGTTAGGTATTGCACATTACTCCAAAACCATAGGGGGCAATGTGATCATTAATGAACCTGAGGGAGGTCATCTGCCAAACGTGCAAACCTTAGGGAGGTAATCCGTACTTTGCCCTATTTTTTAAATTGGCATTTTCTCATTGTTTGTATAGAAATCAAGTTATTCAGACACGATAAGTGCTTAATCGACTCCTTTTTAGTGTAAAATAACTTTTGTTTTGGAACGGGGTGGCATGTGTTGCATCACCTCTGAGCTCGATTCATTTAAAGAGGCCTCATGCTTGGCTCGATTTTTTAAGTAAATAAATCGAACTCAAACACCTTGTTACTAAATGA
This sequence comes from Rhododendron mucronatum var. ripense, assembly GCA_019656295.1. Classification (NCBI taxonomy): domain Eukaryota; kingdom Viridiplantae; phylum Streptophyta; class Magnoliopsida; order Ericales; family Ericaceae; genus Rhododendron; species Rhododendron mucronatum. Next base: position 611,700 of record BPLT01000239.1, read on the forward strand.
TCCAAGCTCATGCTAGGATAACTTGAAATGGGCCGTGCCCAAGCACTTTCAAACTCAGCTTGTTTGGAGCCCTACACTACTTGTGCGGTGCAAAATTTCGAGGAGTACATTTTGTAAATCTATATCTGTATTAAAACTATTATGCGGAAAAACAGATATAACAGGATCTTGAATTCAATACATCTCAAGAACAATAAATAGCGTACCTTTATTGGCCATCGTGATTAGAGAGAACAAACCCCTTAATTAGAAGCACCTTAATTCTTGGCTCACCTTCTTCTCTCTGTCTCTACTTTTCTAGAATACCCCAGTACTTTAATTGATGGAAAAACCGTAGGAATAAGGGGTGGGTATTCTACCTTTTATAGAGGAGAGGAGAGGGCCTCAGAGATAATTATTAAAAGACACCTAGTCCATCAAGGTCTCTTTTATTATCAAGAGTTTTTCTTAATCTATAATTCTAATTAGTTATCGTAATGAACCATAACACTTCATTGGCTTATCTGATGGTGGAGTCCCACATGCACAAAACGTGGAGGCTAGTGGGCCACACTACTGGGAAAAAATTAACATTCTCCCACTTGGCCCATCAAGCCGATTGTGATGCAAAGTATATTTCTTCAAAATATGCATTTTGTTTAAAAAGACTCGAGTGGGCTCCACACTAAAAACTTTGACACGTGATCACGGATTTAAAACAGCCAATAGGTTCAAACCAATTAGAAACTTTAATACTGTGATTAATTCAGACCACCAATGTGAGTCATAGCGGTTGTATAGCACCATGCCATATTCCCTTCT